>CM039679.1:154336864-154513312 GCA_022537955.1 Schmidtea mediterranea | reverse complement strand
ATAGGCTTGTATATTTGTCAGTTTTTATCGTTTCATAATCTTTGATATATTCTTAATACTTTGTTACTTAACCTTTAGCATTTAAAAATGGCAAAAAACATAACGAGCTTGTCAAGTACAAGTCATTCTGGACGGGAATTTTTGAAACTTTATAGGCCTGTATCTTTGTCAATTTTTATTTGTTTTCATAATCTTTGATATATTTCTCAATATCGTTTGATCTCTACATAAGCATTTATGAAATTGGCAAAATCCATAAGGGCTTGTCAATACAAGTCATCTGACGGAATTTAATAAAGTTATTGCTTGTATCTTCTTTGGTCTATTTTATTTTTTTCATAATCTTTGATATATTTCTCGATAGCTTTTGATAGTCTACATAATAGCATTTTAAAAATTGCAACAACCATAAGATGTCGTTCAAACACAAATCATTCTGGACGGTAATTTTATAATCATTAATGGCTTGTATGATGTCAATTTTTAATTATTTTTCATATTCTTTGATGGATTTGGTGAAAGCATTTTTATTCTTAATGTGATAGCATTTAAAATTGCAAAAATCATAACGCTCGTCAAACACGTCATTCTGACGGGATTTTTGAACTATTATAGGCTGTATCTTGTCAATTTTTTTGGTTTCAATAATCTTGAATATTTCTCAATAACCTGATTCTCTACATGATAAGCATTAAAAATTGCAAAAATCATAACGGGCCTCGTCAAACCAAGTCATTCTGGACGGGAATTTTAAACTGTTATAGCTGTATCTTTGTCAATTTTTTATTTTTTTCATAATCTTTTGATATATTTCTCGTAACCTTTGATTCTCTACATGATACATTTAAAAAATTGCAAAGATCATAACGGCTCGTCAGAACACAAGTCATTTCTGGACGGGAATTTAAAATAGGTACGCTGGTATCTTTGTCAATTTTTATTTGTTTCATTTATCTTTGATATATTTCTCAAATACGTTGACTCTTTAACAGATAGTATTTTAAATTGCAAAAAATCATAACGGGCTCGTCAAACACAAGTCTCGGACGGGAATTTATATAATAATTAATTGCTTGTACTTTGTCTTATTTTATTTTTTTCATAATCTTGATAAATTTCGATACTATGATAGTCCTACATAATAGCATTTTAAAAAATTGCAAACAACATAAGGGTGTTGTCAAACACAATCATTCTGGACGGTATTTTATAACAAATGGCTGTATGATTGTCAATTTTATTATTTTCATACTTTGAAATGATTTGGTGAAAGCATTTTATTCTTATGTGATAGCATTTTAAAAATGCAAAATCATAACGGGCTCGCAAACACAAGTCATATTCTGGACGGGAATTTGAAACTTTGTCGGCTTGTATCTGTTGTCAATTTTATTTGTTTTCATCATCTTGGGATAATTTCCCTAAAACCTTGATTCGCTACATGAAGCATTTTCAAAAATGCAAGAATCATAACGGGCCGTCAAACACAAGTCATTCGGACGGTAATTTTGAAACTTATAGGCTTGTATCTTTGTCAATTTTATTTTGTTTTCATAATCTTTGATATATTTTCTATAACTTTTGATTCTCACATCATATCATTTTTAAAAATTGCAAAAACATAACGGGCTCTGTCAAATAACAAGTCACTCTGGAACGGGAATTTAATAATAGTTAATTGCTTTGTATCTTTGGTCCTATTTTTAATTTTTTCATAATCTGAATAGATTGTTTCGATAGCTTTTGAATAGCTACCATAATAGCATTTTAAAAATTGCAAAAATCATAAACGGGCTCGTAAACAACAAGTCATTCCTGGACGCGGAATTTTTGACTTAATAGGCTTGTATATTTGCCAATTTTATTCGTTTTCATAATCTTTGATATATTTCTTGATAACTTTTGTTACTTTAACCTTTAGCATTTAAAAATGGCAAAAAACATAACGAGCTTGTCAAGTACAAGTCATTCTGGACGGGAATTTTTGAAACTTTATAGGCTTGTATCTTTGTCAATTTTTATTTGTTTTCATAATCTTTGATATATTTCTCAATATCGTTTGATCTCTATCATATAGCATTTTAAAAAAATTTGGCATAGATCATAACGGCTCGTAAATACAAGTCACTGGACGGGATTTTGAAACTTTATAGCTTGTATATTGTCCATTTTTATTCGTTTCATAATCTTTGATATATTTCTTGAGTAATTTTGTTACTTTAACGCTTTAGCATTTAAAAATGGCAACAAACATAACGAAGCTGTCAAGTAAGTCATTCTGGACGGGAATTTTTGGAAACTTTATAGGCTGTATCTTTGGTCATTTTTATTTTTTTCATAATCTTTGATATATTTCTCGATACCTTTGATTCTCTACATGATAGCATTTTAAAATTGCAAAAATATAAAGAGCTCGTCAACATACAAGTCATTCTGACCGGGAATTAATAATAGTTTAATTGCCTTGTATCTTTGTCTATTTTATTTTTTCATAATCTTGATATATTCCGATAGCTTTTGATAGTCTACATAAAGCCATTTTAAAATTGCAAAAATCATAAACGAGCTCGTCAAATACAAGCATCTGGACGGGAATTTAATAATAGTTTTAATTGCTTGTTTTATCTTTGTCTATTTTTATTTTTTTCATAATCTTTGATATATTCTCGATAGCTTTTGATAGTCTACATAAAAGCATTTATAAAAAATTGCAAAAATCATAACATGCTCGTCAACACAGTCATTTCTGGACGGAATTTTTTTAATCTTATAGGCTGTATCTCTGTCAATTTTTTTGTTTTCAATAATCTTGATATATTTCTCGATAGCTTTTATTCTTATGTGATAGCATTTAAAAATGCTCTCGGGCCTCGTCAACACAAGTCATTCGGACGGAAATTTTTGAAACTTTATAGGCTGTATCTTTGTCAATTTTTTATTTGTTTTCCAAATAATATTTGATATTTTCTCAATAACCTTGATTCTCTACATGAATAGCAATTTAAAAATTGCCAAAATCATAACGGTCTCGTCAACACAAGTCATTCTGGACGGGAATTTTCTGAACTTTAATAGGCTTGTATCTTTGTCATTTTTATTTGTTTTCTAATTTTGAATATATTTCTGCTCCTAAGCATTTTATTCTTATGTGAAGCATAAAATTAGCCTCGGCTCGTAATAACAAGTCATCTGGACGGGAATTTTAATAACAGTTAATTGCTTGTGATCTTTGTCTATTTTTATTTTTTCATACATTTTGATAGATTTTTCGATAAGCTTTTGATAGTCTATACCATAATGGCATTTAAAAATTGCCAACAACAATAAGGTGTCGTCAAACAATCATTCTGGACGGTAATTTTTTAATAAATCATTAATGCGGCTTGTATGATTGTCCAAATTTTTAATTATTTCATATTCTTGATGGATTTGGTGAAAGCATTTTATTCTTATGTGATAGCATTTTAAAAATTGCAAAAATCATAACGGGCTCGTCAAACACAAGTCATTCTGGACGGGAATTTTTGAAACTTTATAGGCTTGTATATTTGTCAATTTATCGTTTTTCATAATCTTTGATATATTCTGATAACTTTTGTTTACTTTAACCTTTAGCATTTAATAATGCAAAAACATAACGAGCTTGTTCAAGTACAAGTCATTCTGACGGGAATTTTGAAACTTTATAGCTTGTATCTTGTCAATTTTTATTTGTTTTCATAATCTTTGATATATTTCTCAATAACCTTTTGATTCTCTACATGATAGCATTTTAAAAATTGCAAAAATCATAACGGGCTCGTCAAACACAAGTCATTCTGGACGGGAATTTTTGAAACTTTATAGGCTTGTATCTTTGTCAATTTTTATTTGTTTTCAATATCTTTGATATATTTCTCGATAACTTTTGATTCTCTACATGATAGAATTTTAAAAATTGCAAAAATCATAACGGGCTCGTCAAACACAAGTCATTCTGGACGGGAATTTTTGAACTTTAATAGGCTGTAATCTTTGTCAATTGTTTATTTGTTATAATCTTTGATATATTCTCGATAACTTTTGATTCTTCTACTGATAGGCATTTTAAAAATGCAAAAATCATAACGGGCCCTCTCAAACACAAAGTATTCTGGACGGGAAATTTTGAAACTTATAGCTTGTATCTTTCAATTTTTTGTTTCAAATATCTTGATATATTTTTTCAATAACCTTTGATTCTCTATCTGATAGCATTTAAAACTGCAAAAAATCATAACGGCTCGTCCAAACACAAGTCATTCTGGACGGTAATTTATAATCAATTTAGGCTTGTATGATTGGTCAAATTTTTAATTATTTTCATATTCCTTTGATCGGATTTGTGAAAAGCATTTTATTCTTATGTTGATAAGCTTTTAAAAATGCAAAAATCATAACGGCTCGTCCAAAATACCAAGTCATTCTGGACGGGTTTAATAATAGTTATTGGTTGATCTGTTGTCTATTTTTATTTTTTTTCATAATCTTTGATCAGATTTTTCGGATAGCTTTTTGATGTCCCTACATTAAGCATTTTAAAATTGCAGACAACAAAGGTGTCGTTCAAACCAGTCATCTGGACGGTATTTTATAATCATTAATGGCTTGTAGGATTGTCAATTTTTAATTATTCAATTCTTTGATGGATTTGGTGAGCATTTTATCTTATGTGATAGCATTTAAAAAATTGCAAAAATCATAACGGGCCTCGTCAAACACAAGTCATTCTGGACGGGAATTAATAATAGGCATTGCTTTATCTCGTCAATTGTATTTGTTTTTCATAATCTTGATATATTTCTCAATAATCGTTTGACTCTCTACATGATAGCATGTTTAAAAAAATTGCATAAAATCCTACAACTCGTCAAACACAAGTCATTCTGGCCGGTAATTTTTAATAACTTTAATAGGCTTGTAATCTTTGTCAATTTTTATTTGTTTTCATAATCTTTGATTTATTTTTCTCCATTACTTTGATTCTCTACATGATAGCATTTTAAATTGCAAAACAATAACGGGCTCGTCAAACACAAGTCTATTGTGGACGGGAATTTTTTGAAACTTTATAGGCTTGTATATTTTGTCATTTTTATTCGTTCATCATCTTGATATATTTCTCGATAACTTTTGATTCTCTACATGATAGCATTTAAAAAAATTGCAAAAAATCATAACGGGCCTCGTAACACAATCATTCTGGACGGGAATTTTGAAAATTTATAGCTTGTATCTTTGTCATTTTTATTTGTTTTTATAATTTTGATATATTTCTCAAACCTTTGACTCTCTACATGAATAGCATTTAAAAATTGCCACAAATCATAACAGGTTCCCGGGTTAAAAACCACAAGTCATTCTGACAGGGAATGAACTTTAAATATGGTTGTAATCTTGGTCAATTTTTTCATTTTTTTCAAAATCCTTGATAAAATCCCGATAACTTTGATTTTCTACATGATAGCAATTTTCAAAATTGCACAATCAATAAGGTTCTATCAAACCACAAGTCATTCGAGACGGGAATTTATAATCGGTAACGCTTGTATCGTTTGTCATTTTTATTTGTTCATATCTTTGATATATTTCTCGATAATTTGATTCTCTACATGATAGCATTTTTAAAATGCAAAAACATAAACGGGCTTTCGTTCAACACAAGTCATTCTGGACTGGGAATTTTGAAACTTTAATAGGCCCTTGTATCTTGTCAATTTATTTGTTTTCATAATCTTTGATATATTCTCGATAACTTTTGATTCCCTCTACATGATAGCATTTTAAAAAATTGGCAAGATCATAACGGCTCGTCAACACAAGTCATGGACGGTAATTTATAATCATTAAATGGCTGTATGATTGTCAAATTTTTAATTATTTTCAATATTCTTGATGGATTTGGTGAAAGCATTTTATACTATTATAGCCATTTTAAAAATTGCAAAAATAAAGGGCTCGTCAAACACAAGCATTCCTGGACGGGGATTTTGAAACTTTCATAGCCTTTGTATCTTTGTCAATTTTTATTGTTTTCATAATCTTTGATATATTTCTCAATAACCTTGATCTCTACAATGATAGCATTTAAAAATTGCAAAAACATAACGGGCTCGTCAAACACAAGTCATTCTGGACGGGAATTTTTGAAACTTTAAGGCTTGTATCTTGTCAATTTTATTTGTTTTAATAATTTTGATATATTTTTCTCGATAACTTTTGATTCTCACAATGATAAGCATTTAAAAAAAATTGCAAAAATCATAACGGGCTCGTCAACCACAAGTCATTCTGGACGGGATTTTTTAGAAAACTTTATGGTTGTAATCTTTGTCTTTTTATTGTTTCTATAATCTTGATATATTTCCTCAATAACCTTTGATTCTCTACATGATAGCATTTCAAAATGCAAAATCATAAACCTCGTAACACAAATCATTCTGGACGGTAATTTATAATCATTATTGGCTGTAGATTGTCAATTTTTAAATTATTTTCATATTCTTGAGATTTTGGTGAAAAGCATTTTTATTCTAATGTAGATAGCATTTTAAAAAATTGCAAAATCATATACGGGCTCGTCAAACACAAGTCATTCTGGACGGAATTTTGAAACTTAATAAGGCTTGTTATCTTTGTCAATTTTAATTTGTTTTCAATAATCTTGATATATTCTCAATAACCTTTGATTCCTACATGATAGCATTTTAAAAATTGCAAAATCATAACGGGCCGTCAAAACACAAGTCATCTGGAGACGGGAATTTTTTGAAATCTTTATAGCCTTTGTATCTTTGTCATTTTTATTTTTCATAATCTTTGATATATTTCTCGATAACTTTTGATTCTTCTACATGATAGGCATTTAAAAATTGCAAAAATCATAACGGGCTCGTCAAACACAAGTCATCTGACGGGAATTTTTGAAACTTTGTAGGCTTGTATCTTTTGTTATTTTTTATTTGTTTTCATAATCCTTTGATAAATATTTCTCGATAACTTTGATTCTCTACAATGATAGCATTTTAAAAATTTGCAAATATCATAACGGGCTCGTCAAACACAAGTCATTCTGGCGGTAATTTTAAATCATTAAGGCTGTATGATTGTCAATTTTTAATTATTCATATCTTTATGGATTTGGTGAAAGCATTTATTCTTATGTGATGGATAGCATTTTTAAAAAATTGCAAAAATCAAACGGGCTCGTCAAACACATCATTCTGGACGGGATTTTTGAAACTTAATAGGCTTGTATCTTTGTCATTTTTATTTGTTTCATAATCTTGATATATTCTCAATAACCTTTGATTCTCTACATAAATAGCATTTAAAATTGCAAAAATCAACGGGCTCGGTCAAACACAAGTCATTCTGGACGGGAATTTTTGAAACTTATAGGCATTGTATCTTTGTCAATTTTTTATTTGTTTTTCATAATCTTGAATAATTCTCATAACCTTGATTCTCTACATGAATGCATTTAAAAATTGGCAAAAATATAAACGAGCTCGCAAACAAATCATTCTGGGACGGTAATTTTATAATCCTTAATGGCTTGTATATTGTCAATTTTTAAATTATTTTCTATTCTTGAATGATTTGGTGAAAGCATTTTAATTCTTATGTGAATACATTTTTAAAAAATTGCAAAAATCATAACGGCTCGTCAAAGCACAAGTCATCTGGACGGAATTTTGAAACATTTATAGGCTGTAATCCTTTGTCAATTTTATATTTGTTTTCAAATCTTTGATATATTCTCAATAACCTTTGATTCTCTACATGATATGCATTTAAAAAATTGCAAAAATCAAACGGCTCGTCAAACAAAGTCATTCTGGACGGGAATTTTTGAACTTTATAGGCTTGTATCTTTGGTCAATTTTTATTTGTTTTCATAATCTTGATATATTTCTCGATAACTTTGAATTCCTCTACATATAGCATTTTAAAAAATTGCAAAAATTCATAACAGGCTCGTCAAACAAAGTATTCTGGACGGGAATTTTTGAAACTTTATAGGCTGTATCTTGTATTTTTATTTGTTTTCATAATCTTTGATATATTCTCGATAAACTTTTGATTCTCTACAATGAATAGCATTTTAAAAATTGCAAATATCATAACGGGAGGCTCGTCAAACCACAAGTCATTCGGACGTATTTTAATCATTAATGGCTGTATGATTGTCATTTTTAATTATTTTCATATTCTTTGATGATTTGGTGAAAGCATTTATTCTTATTGATAGCATTTTAAAAATGCAAAAATCATAACGGCTTCGTCAACACAAGTCATTCTGGACGGAAATTTTTGAAACTTATAGGCTTGTATCTTTGTCAATTTTATTTGTTTTAATAATCTTGATATATTTCTCAATACCTTTGATTCCTACATGATAGCATTTAAAATGCAAAAAATCAAACGGTCGTCAAACACAAGTCATTCTGGACGGAATTTTTGAAACTTTAGTAGGCTGTATCTTTGTCAATTTTTATTTGTTTTCATAATCTTTTGATAATTTTCTCTATAACTTTTTGATCTACATGATACATTTTTAAAAATTGCAAAAAATCAAACGGGCTCGTCAAACACAAGCATTCTGGACGGGAATTTTTGAAACTTTTATAGGCTTGTAATTTTGTCAATTTTTATTTGTTATCATAAATCTTGAATATATTTCTCTCGATAACTTTTGATTCTCCTACATGATAGCATTTTAAAAATTGCAAAAATCATAAACGGCTCGTCAACACAATCATTCTGGACGGGATTTTTGAAACGATAAGCTTGTATCTTTGTCCAATTATTTGTTTTCATAATCTTTGATATATTTCTCGAAACTTTTTTGATTCTCTATCATGATAGCATTTTAAAATTTGCTAAATATCATATACGGGCTCGGTCAAACACAAGGCATTCTGGACGGTAATTTTATAATCATTAATGGCTTGTAATGATGTCAATTTAATTATTTTCATTTCTTGATGGATTTTTGGTGAATAGCATTTTATTCTTATGTGATAGCATTTTAAAATTGCAAAAAATCATAACGGGCTCGTCAACACAAGTCATTCTGGACGGAATTTTTGAAAATTTATAGCTGTAATTGTTCATTTTAATTGTTTTCATAATCTTTGGATTATTCTCAATAACTTGGATTCTCTACATGATAGCATTTTAAAAATTGCAAAATCATAACGGGCCGTCAACACAAGTCTTCTGGACGGAATTTTGAAACTTTTAGGCTTGTATCTTTGTCAATTTTTTATTTGTTTTCACTAATCTTGAATATTTCTCTATATCTTTTGATTCTCTACATGATAGCATTTTAAAAATTGCAAAAATCATAACGGGCTCGTCAAACACAAGTCATTCTGGACGGGAATTTTTGAAACTTTATAGGCTTGTATCTTTGTCAATTTTTATTTGTTTTCATAATCTTTGATAATTTCTCGATAACTTTTGATTCTCTACATGATAGCATTTTAAAAATTGCAAAAATCATAACGGCTCGTCAAAACACAAGTCATCTGGACGGAATTTTTTGAAACTTTATGCTGTATCTTTGTCAATTTTTATTGTTTTCTAATCTTTGTAATTCTCGAATAACTTTTGATTCTCACAGATAGCATTTAAAATTTCAAATATCAAACGGGCTCGTCAAACCAAGTCATTCTGGACGGAATTTTATAAATTTATAGGCTTGTATCTTTGTCAATTTTATTTGTTTTCATAATCTTTGATATATTTCTCGATAACTTTTGATTCTCTACCATGATAGCATTTTAAAAAATTGCAAAAACATAACGGGCCGGGCCTCGTCAAACACCAAGTCATTCTGGACGGGAATTTTGAACTTTATAGCTTTATCTTGTCAATTTTTTATTTTGTTTTCATATCTTGATATATTCTCGATACTTTTGATTCTCTACAATGATAGTAATTTAAAAATTGCAAATATATAACGGGCTCAGTCAAACACAATCATTCTGGGACGGGAATTTTTGAAACTTAATAGGCTGTTCTTTGTCAATTTTTATTTGTTTTCATAATCTTGATATATTTCTATAAACCCTTTGAATTCCTACATGAAGCATTTTAAAAATTGCAAAATCATAAGCTCGTCAACACAAGTCATTCTGGGGACGGAATTTTTGAAACTTATAGGCTTGTATCTTTGTCAATTTTTATTTGTTTCATAACTTTGAATATTCTCAATAACCTTGATTCCTACATGATAGCATTTTAAAAATTGCAAAAATCATAACGGGCCTCAGTCAAACACAAGTCATTCTGGACGAAAATTTTTTAATCTTTATAGGCTTGTATCTCTGTCAATTTTTATTTGTTTTCATAATCTTTGATATATTTCTCGATAACTTTTGATTCTCTACCAGATAGCATTTTTAAAAATTGCAAATATCAAAACGGCTCGTAAATCACACGTCATTCTGGACGGTAAATTTAATAATCATTAATGTTGTATGATTGTCAATTTTTTAAATTATTTTCATATTCTTTGATGGATTTGGTGAAAGCCATTTTATTCTATGTGATAGCATTTAAAAAATTGCAAATCATAACGGGCCTCGTCAAAACACAAGTCCATTCTGGACGGGAATTTTGAAAAACTGTTAAATTAGCCTTGTTCTTGTCAATTTTTTTTGTTTTCATAATCTTTGATATCTTCCTCAATAACTTTGATTCTCTACATGATAGCATTTTAAAAATTGCAAAAATCATAACGGGCTCGTCAAACACAGTCATTCTGGGACGGGAATTTTGAAACTTTATAGGCTTGTATCTTTGCCAATTTTTAAATTTGTTCCAATAATCTTATAATTTTCTCTATAAACTTTTTGATTCTCTAACAGATAGCATTTAAAAATTGGTAAAAATCATAACCGGGCTCGTCAAACACAAGTCATTTCTGGACGGGAATTTTGAACTTTATAGGCTTGTATCGTTAATTTTATTTGTTTTCATTAATCTTAATATTTCTCGATAACTTTTGATCTCTACATGATAGCATTTTTAAAATTGCAATATCATAACGGGCTTCGTCAACAAAGTCATTCTGACGTAATTTTATAATCTTTTTTTAGGCTTGTATCTCTGTCAAATTTTAATTTTTTTTATTTTTCCGTAATATAGTTCTGCATAACTTTTGATTCTCTACATGTTAGCATTTAAAAATGCAAAATCATAACGGCTCGTCAAAACACAGTCATCTCTGGCGGAATTTTTGAATACTTATAGCTGTATCTTTGTCCAATTTTTATTTGTTTCATAATCCTTTTGATATATTCTCGATAACTTTTGGATTCTCTAAATGATAGCATTTTAAAAATTGCAAATATCATAACGGGCTCGTCAAACACAAGTCATGTCTGGAGGTATTATAATCATTAATGCTTGTATGATTGTCAATTTTTAATTATTTCATATTCTTTGGATGGATTTGGTAACATTTTATTCTTATGTGTCATTTTAAAAATTGCAAAAATCATAACGGGCTCGTTCAAACACAAGTCATTCTGGACGGAATTTTGAAATTTTAAATAGCTTGTATCTTTGTCATTTTTATTTGTTTCATAATCTTTGAATATATTTTCATATCCTTGATTCTCTACATATAGCATTTTTAAAAATTGCAAAAATCATAACGGGCTGTCAACAGTCATTCTGGACGGGAATTTTTGAAACTTTAAGGCTGTATCTTGTCATTTTTATTTGTTTCATAATCTTTGATATATTTCTCATAACCTTTGATCCTCTACATGATAGCATTTAAAAAATGCAAAATCATAAGGGCCTCGTCCAAACACAAGTCATCGGACGGGAATTTTTGAAACTTTATAGCTTGTATCTTTGTCAATTTTTATTTGTTTCATATTCTTTATATATTTCTCGGTACTTTTGATTCTCTATGTAGATTTAAAAATTGCAATATCAATAACGGGCTCCGTCAAACACAAGCATTCTGGACGGAATTTTTTGAAACTTTATAGGCTTGTATCTTTGTCAATTTTATTTTGTTTTCATAATGCTTGATATATTTCTCAATATCCTTTGATTCTCTCATGATAGCATTTAAAAATTGCAAAAATCATGAACGGCTCGTCAAACCAAGTCATTCGGACGGGAATTTGAAACTTATAGGCTTTTATCTTTGTCAATTTTTATTTGTTTCAATAATCTTGATATATTCTTCCAATAACTTTGATTCTCTACATGATAGCATTTTAAATTGCAAAAATCATAACGGGCTTCGTAACACAAGTCAATTCTGGACGGGAATTTTTGAAACTTTATAGGCTTTATCTTGTATTTTTATTTGTTTTCAATAATCTCTTGATATAATTTCTCGATACTTTTTATTCTCTACATGAAAGCAATTTAAAAATTTGCAAATATCATAACGGTCGCAAACACAAGTCATTCTGGACGGCATTTTTGAACTTTAAGGCTTGTATCTTTGTCAATTTTATTTGTTTTCATAACTTTGATATTTTTCCTTCAATATCCTTTGATTCTCTACATTATAGCAATTTTAAATTGCAAAAATCATAACGGGCTCGCAACACAATCATTCTGGACGGGAATTTTTTGAAAACTTTATAGGCTTGATTTGTCAATTTTTATTTTGTTTCATATCTTGATAATATTTCTCAATAACTTGGATTCTCTACATGAAGCATTTTAAAAATTGCAAAAACAAACGGCTCGTCAAAACAAGTCATTCTGGCGGGAATTTTTAAACTTATAGGCTTGTAATCTTTGTCAATTTTTAATTTGTTTTCATAATCTTTGATATATTTTCTCTATAACTTTTGATTCTCTACATGATAGCATTTAAAAAATGCAAAATCTAACGGGCTCGTCAAACTCAGTCATTGGACGGGAATTTTGATTTATAGGCTTTTATCTTGTCAATTTTTATTTGTTTTCATAATCTTTGATATATTTCTCGATAAACTTTTGATTCTTACATGATAGATTTTTTAAAATTTGCAAAAAATATCATAACGGCTCGTCAAACACAAGTCCATTCTGGACGTAAATATTATACACATAATGCTTATGATTGCATTTAATTATTTTCATATTCTTTGATGGATTTGGGAACATTACTTATGTGATAGCATTTTAAAAATTGCAAAAACATACGGCTCGTCAAACACAAGTCATTCTGGACGGAATTTTTGAACTTTATAGGCTGTATCTTGTCGAATTTTTATTGTTTCATAATCTTTTGAATATATTTTCTCGATAATTTGATTCTCTAATGATAGAATTAAAAATGCAAATATCATAACGGGCTTCGTCAAACACAAGTCATTCTGACGGGAATTTTTGAAACTTTATAGCTTGTATCTTGTCAATTTTTATTTTGTTTTCATAATCTTTTGATATATTTCTCAATAACACTTTGATTCTCTACATGATAGCATTTTAAAAATTGCAAAAATCATAACGGGCTCGTCAAAAACACAAGTCCATGCTGGACGGAATTTTGAAACTTATAAGGCTTGGTATATTTGTCATTTTTTATTTGTTCAATAATCTTTGATAATTTCCTCGATAACTTTGAATTCTCTACAGAAGCATTAAAAAAATTGCAAATAATCTAACGGCTCGTCAACACAAGCATTCTGGACGGTTTTTATAATCATTAATGGCTTGTATGATGTCAATTTTTAATTATTTTCATATTCTTTGATGGATTTGGTGAAACGCATTTATTCTTATGTGATAGCAATTTAAAAATTGCCAAAATCATAACGGGCTCGCAAACACAAGTCATTCCTGACGGAATTTTTGAACTTTATAGGGCTTGTATCTTTGTCAACTTTTTATTTGTTTCTAATTTGATATATTTCTCAATATACCTTGATCTCTACAACATGATAGCATTTTAAAATTGCAACATCATACGGCTCGTCAACACAAGTCATTCTGACGGGAATTTGAAATTATAGGCTTGGTATCTTTCAATTTTAATTTGTTCATATCTTTTGATATTTTCTCTATAACTTTTGATCTCTACATGATAGCTTTTAAAAATTGTAAAAATCATATACGGGCTCGTCAAACACAAGTCATTCTGGACGGAAAATTTTTGAACTTTATAGGCTTGTTATCTTTGTTAATTTTTATTTGTTTCATAATCTTGATATATTCTCGATAACTTTGATTCTCTACAATGAAGCATGTAAAATTGCAAATATCATAACGGGCTCGTAAACACAGTATTCTGGAACGGTAATTTTATAATCATTAATGGCTTGTATGTTGCAATTTTAATTATTTTATTCTTGATGATTGGTGAAAGCCATTTTATTCTATGTGATAGCAATTTAAAATTGCAAAAATCATACGGGCTCGTAACACAAGTCATTCTGAGGGGATTTTTGAAACTTATAGGCTTGTATCTTTGCATTTTTTTTGTTTCATAATCTTTGATAATATTCAGATACTTTGATCTCTAATGAAGATTTTAAAAATTGCAATATATAACGGGCTCGTCAATCACAAGTCATTCTGGACGGTAATTTTATAATCATAATGGCTTGTATGATTGTCAATTTTTAATATTTTCATATTATTTTGATGGATTTGGTGAATAGCATTTTATCTTAGGATCATTTAAAAATTGCAAAATCATAACGGCTGTCAAACACAGTCATTCTGGACGGGAATTTTGAACTTTATAGCTTGTATTTTGTAATTTTATTTGTTTCATAATCTGATATATTTCTCATATCTTTGAATTCTCTACATGATAGCATTTAAAATTGCAAAAATCATACGGCTCGGTCAAACACAAGTCATTCTGGAGGGAATTTTTGAATTTATAGGCCTTGTATCTTGTCAATTTTTATTTTTTTCATAATCTTTGTATATTTCCCCATAACCTTTGATTCTCTACATGAACATTTAAAATTTGCAAAAATTCATAAACGGCTCGTCAACACAATCATTCGGACGGAATTTTGAATTTATAGGCTTGTATCTTTGTCAGTTTTTATTTGTTTTCATATTCTTGATAATATTCTCGATAGCTTTGATTCTCTACCATGATAGCAATTTAAAAATTGCAAATACATAGGGCTCGCAAAACACAAGTCATCTGGACGGGAATTTGAAACTTTATAGGCTTGTATCTTGTCAATTTTTATTTGTTTCAAATCTTTGATATATTTCTCATAATCCTGTTGATCTCTACATGATAGCATTTTAAAAATGCAAAAATCAACGGCTCGTCAAACACAAGTCAATCTGACGGATTTGAACTTTATAGGCTTGTATTTGCAATTTTTATTTGTTTCATAATCTTTGATATATTCTCAATAACTTTGATTCTCTACATGATAGCATTTTAAAAATTGCAAAAAATTCATAACGGGCTCGTCAAATCACAAGTCTTCTGGACGGAATTTGAAACTTATAGGTTGTATCTTGCATTATTTTATTGTTTCATATATTTGATATATTTCCGATAGCTTTTGATTCTCTACATGAGCAATTTAAAATTGCAAATACATAACGGGCGTCAACACAACAGTCATTCTGGACGGGAATTTTTGAAACTTTTATAGGCTTGTACTTTGTCAATTTTTATTGTGTTTTTCATAATCTTTGTATATTTCCTCAATATCCTTTGAATTTCACATGAACTAGCATTTTAAAAATTGCAAAAATCAATAACGGGCTCGTCAAACACAAGTCATTGGACGGGAATTTTTGAACTTTTATAGGCTTGTATTTGTCAATTTTTATTTTTTTTTCATAATCTTTGATAATTTCTCAATAACCCTTGATCTCTATCATGATAGCATTTTTAAAAATTGCAAAATCATAAAGGGCTCGTCAAAAACACAAGTCATTCTGACGGGATTTTGAAACTTTATAGGCTTGTTGTTACTTTGTAATTTTATTTGGTTTTACATAATCTTTGATATATTTCTCGATAACTTTGATTCTCTACATGATAGATTTTAAAAAATTGCAAATATCATAAGGGCTCGTCAAACACAAGTCATTCTGGACGGTAATTATAATCATTAATGGCTTGTAGATTGTCAATTTTTAATTTATTTTCCATATTCTTTGATTGATTGGTGAAAGCATTTTATCTATGTGAAGCATTTTAAAAATGCAAAAATCATAACGGGCCTCGTCAAACACAATCATTCTGGACGGAGAATTTGAAACTTATAGGCTTGTATCTTTGTCATTTTATTTGTTTTTTCATATTCTTTGATATTTTCTCGATAGCTTTGATTCTCCATAAGCAATTTAAAAAATTGCAAAATATCATAACGTGCCGTCAAAAACAAGTCATTGGACGGAATTTGAAACTTTATAGGCTTGTATCTTTGTCATTTTAATTTGTTTTCATAATCTTTGATATATTTCTCAATATCACTTTGATTCTCTACACGAAAGCATTTAAAAATTGCAAAAATCATACGGGCTCGTCAAACACGAATCATTCTGGACGGAATTTTTGAAACTTATAGGCTTGTATCTTGTCCAATTTTTTATTTGTTTTCATAATCTTTGATATATTCTCAATAACCTTGATCTCTACATGATAGCATTTTAAAAATTGCAAAAAACAAACTGGGCTCGTCAAATAACACAGTCATTCTGGACGGGAATTTGACTTTATAGGCTTGTAACTTTGTCAATTTTATTTGTTTCCATATCTTTGGATATATTTTCTCGATAGCTTTTGTCCACAATGATAGCCAATTTAAAAATTGCAAAATATCATATACGGGCTCGTCAAACACAAGTCATCTGACGGGAATTTGAAACTTTATGGCTTGTTAATTCTTTGTCAAATTTTTATGTGTTTTCATAATCTTTGAATTATTTCTCAATATCCTTTGATTCTCTACATGATAGCATTTAAAAATTGCAAAAATCATAACGGCTCGTCAAACACAAGTCCATCTGGACGGGAATTTTTGAAAACTTTATAGGCTTGTATCTTGTCAATTTTTTATTTGTTTTCATAATCCTTTGATATATTCTCATAACCTTTTGATTCTCTACATGATAGCATTTAAAAAATTGCAAAAATCATATGACGGGCTCGGTCCAAACACAGTCATTCTGGACGGAATTTTGAAACTTTTTAATAGGCTTGTATCTGTCAATTTTTATTTTGTTTTCATAATCTTTGATATATTTTCGATAAAATTTTGATTCTCTACATGATAGATAAAAATTGCAAATATCATAACGGCTCGCAACACAAGTCATTCGGACGGTAATTTATAATCATTAATGGCTTGATGATTGTCAATTTAATTATTTCATATTCTTTGATTGATTTGGTGAAACATTATTCTTAGTGATAGCATTTAAAATGCAAAAAATCATAAACGGCGGCTCGTCAAATCACAAGCATTCGGACGGGAATTTTTGAACTTATAGGTCTGTATCTTGGTCAATTTTTTTTGTTTCAAATCTTTGATATTTTTCGATAACATTGGATTCTCTATACAGATAAGCATTTTAAATTGGCAAATATCATAACGGGCTCGTCAAACACAATGTCATCTGGATCGGGAATTTTGCTTATAGCTTGTATCTTGTCAATTTTATTTGTTTTCATAATCTTTGATATAATTTCCAATATCTTGATTCTCTACTGATAAGCATTTTTAAAAATTGCAAAAATCATAACGGGCTCGTCAACACAAGTATTTGGACGGGAATTTTTGAAACTTTATAGGCTTGCGTATCTTTGTCAATTCAATTTGCTTTTCATAATCTTTGATAATATTTTCATACCTTTGATATCTACATGATAGCATTTTAATTGCAAGAAATCATAACGGGACTCGTCAAACACAAGTCATTCCTGGACGGGCAATTTTTGAAACTTTATAGGCTGTATCTTTGTCATTTTTATTTGTTTTCATAATCTTTGCATATATCTCAAAACTCTTCGATTCTCTAACATGATAGCATCTTAAAATGCAAAATCAATAACGGGCTCGTCAAACACAAGTCATTCTGGACGGGAATTTTTTGAAACTTTATAAGGCTTGTATCTTGGTCAATTTTTTATTTGTTTTCATAATCTTTGGAACTATATTCTCCTTAGCTTTTGATTCCTCATGATAGCAATTTAAAAATTGCAAAATCATAACGGGCTTCGTCAACACAAGTTTCTAGGGATTTTGAACTTTTATAGCTTGTATCTTTCTAATTTTTTATTGTTTCATACCTTGATATATTTCTCATATCCTTTGATTCCACATGATAGCATTTTAAAAATTGCAAAAATCATAACGGGCCTCGTCAAAACACAAGTCATTCTGACGGGAATTTTTGAAAACGTTATAGGCTTGTATCTTTGTCAATTTTATTTTTTTCAAATCTTTGGATATATTTCTCAATACCTTTGATTCTCTATCATATAGCAATTTTAAAAATTGCAAAAAATCATAACGGGCCTCGTCAAACACAAGTCATTGCTGGACGGAATTTTTGAAACTTATAAGGCTTGTATCTTTGTCAATTTTTATTGTTTCATAATCTTTGATATATTTCTCGATAATTTTGATTCCTCTACATGATAGCATTTTAAAAATTGCAAATACAATGAACGGGCTCGTCAAACAAGTCATTCTGGACGGTAATTTTATAATCATTAATGGCTTGTAGATTGTCAATTTTTAATTATTTCATATTCTTTGATTGATTTGGTAAAAGCATTTTATTCTTATGTGATAGCAGTTAATTGCAAATCATAACGGGCTCGTCAACATCCACAAGTCATCGGACGGGAATTTTTTGAAACTTTATAGGCTTGTAGTCTTTGTCAATTTTTATTTGTTCATAATCTGATATATATTCTCGATACATTTGATCCTCTACATGATACATTTTAAAATTGCAAATATTCATAACGGGCTCGTCAACACAAGTCCATTCTGGACGGTAATTTTATAATCATTATGGCTTGTATGATGTCATTTTTTTAATTATTCAATATTCTTTGATGATTTTGGTGAACATTTTATTCTTAGTGATAGCTTTTAAAATTGCAAAATCATAACGGCTTCGTCATAGCACAATCATTCTGACGGGAATTTTTGAAACTTATAGGCTGTATCTTTTGCAATTTTTATTTGTTTTCAATAATCTTTGATAATATTCTCATATCCCTTGATTCTCTACATAATAGCATTTTAAAAATTGCAAAAACATAACGGGCTCGTCAACACAGTCATTCTGGCGGGAATTTTGAACTTTATAGGCTTGTATCCTTTGTCTTTTTTTATTTGTTTCATAATCTTTGATATATTTCCTCAATAACCCTTTGATTCTCTACATGAAGCATTTTTAAAAAATTGCAAAAATCATAACGGGCTCGTCAAACCCAAGTCATTCTGGACGGGAATTTTTGAAACTTTATAGGCTTGTATCTTTGTCAATTTTTATTTGGTTTTATAATCTTTGATATATTCTCATAACCTTTGATTCGCTACATGATAGCAATTTAAAAATTGCAAAATATCATAGACGGCTCGTCAAACACAAGTCATTCTGGACGGGAATTTTTGAAACTTTTATTAGCTGTATTTTGTCAATTTTATTGTTTCATAATCTTTGATATATTTCTCAATATCCTTTGATTCTCACATGATAGCATTTAAAAATTGCAAAAATCATAACGTGCTTCGTCAACACAAGTCATTCTGGACGGATTTTTAGAACTTTAAAATAGCTTGTGAGCTTTGTCAATTTTATTTGTTTATAATGCCTTTGATATATTTCTCAAATAACCTTTGATCTCACATGATAGCATTTTTTAAAAATTGCAAATCATACGGGCTCGTCACACAAGTCATTCTGACCGGAATTTTGAACTTTAAATAGGTCTGTTATCTTTGTCAATTTTTATTTGTTTTCCATAATCTTGATATATTCTCGATAACTTTTGATTCTCTAGCATGATAGCATTTAAAATTGCAAATATCATAACGGGCTCGTCAAACACATAGTCATTCTGGACGGTATTCTATAATCCATTAAGGATTGTAAAATTGTGTCAATTTTTAATTATTTTCAATATTCTTTGATGATTGTGAAAGCATTTATTCTTAATGATGCATTTTAAAAATGCAAAAATCATATACGGGCCTCGTCAACACAGTCATTCTGGACGGATTTTTGAAACTTATGCGTATCTTTGTCAATTTTTTATTTGTTTTCTAATTCTTTGAATATATTTTCTGCGATAACATTGATTCTCTACATGATAGCATTTTAAAAATTGCTATTATCATAACGGGCTCGTCAAACACAGTCAATTCTGGACGGTAGATTTAATAATCATTAATGGCTTGTATGATTGTCAATTTTTAATATTTCATATTCGTTGATGGATTTGGTGAAGCATTATTCTTTATGTGATAGCATTTTAAAAATTGCAAAACATAACGGGCTGTCAAACACAAGCATTCTGACGGGAAATTTTGAAACTTATAGCTGTATCTGTCATTTTTATTTGTTCATAAATCTTTGATATATTTCTCATAACCTTTGATTCTCTACATGATAGCAATTAAAAATTGCAAAAGTCATAACTGGCTCTCAACACAATCATTCTGGACGGGAATTTTTGAAACTTTATAGGCTTGTATCTTTGTCAATTTTTATTTGTTTTCATAATCTTTGATATATTTCTCAATAACCTTTGATTCTCTACATGATAGCATTTTAAAAATTGCAAAAATCATAACGGGCTCGTCAAACACAAGTCATTCTGGACGGAATTTTTGAAACTTTATAGGCTTGTATCTTTGTCAATTTTTATTTGTTTTCATAATCTTTGATATATTTCTCGATAACTTTTGATTCTCTACATGATAGCATTTTAAAAATTGCAAATATCATAACGGGCTCGTCAAACACAAGTCATTCTGGACGGTAATTTTATAATCATTAATGGCTTGTATGATTGTCAATTTTTAATTATTTTCATATTCTTTGATGGATTTGGTGAAAGCATTTTATTCTTATGTGATAGCATTTTAAAAATTGCAAAAATCATAACGGGCTCGTCAAACACAAGTCATTCTGGACGGGAATTTTTGAAACTTTATAGGCTTGTATCTTTGTCAATTTTTATTTGTTTTCATAATCTTTGATATATTTCTCGATAACTTTTGATTCTCTACATGATAGCATTTTAAAAATTGCAAAAATCATAACGGGCTCGTCAAACACAAGTCATTCTGGACGGGAAGTTTTGAAACTTTATAGGCTTGTATCTTTGTCAATTTTTATTTGTTTTCATAATCTTTGATATATTTCTCAATAACCTTTGATTCTCTACATGATAGCATTTTAAAAATTGCAAAAATCATAACGGGCTCGTCAAACACAAGTCATTCTGGACGGTAATTTTATAATCATTAATGGCTTGTATGATTGTCAATTTTTAATTATTTTCATATTCTTTGATGGATTTGGTGAAAGCATTTTATTCTTATGTGATAGCATTTTAAAAATTGCAAAAATCATAACGGGCTCGTCAAACACAAGTCATTCTGGACGGGAATTAATAATAGTTAATTGCTTGTATCTTTGTCTATTTTTATTTGTTTTCATAATCTTTGATAGATTTTTAGATAGCTTATGATAGTCTACATAATAGCATTTTAAAAATTGCAACAATCATAAGGTGTCTGTCAAACACAAGTCATTCTGGACGGTAATTTTATAATCATTAATGGCTTGTATGATTGTCAATTTTTAATTATTTTCATATTCTTTGATGGATTTGGTGAAAGCATTTATTCTTATGTGATAGCATTTTAAAAATTGCAAAAATCATAACGGGCTCGTCAAACACAAGTCATTCTGGACGGGAATTTAATAATAGCTAATTGCTTGTATCTTCGTCAATTGTTATTTGTTTTCATAATCTTTGATATATTTCTCAATAACGTTGACTCTCTACATGATAGCATTTTAAAAATTGCAAAAATCATAACGGGCTCGTCAAACACAAGTCATTCTGGACGGTAATTTTATAATCATTAATGGCTTGTATGATTGTCAATTTTTAATTATTTTCATATTCTTTGATGGATTTGGTGAAAGCATTTTATTCTTATGTGATAGCATTTTAAAAATTGCAAAAATCATAACGGGCTCGTCAAACACAAGTCATTCTGGACGGGAATTTTTGAAACTTTATAGGCTTGTATCTTTGTCAATTTTTATTTGTTTTCATAATCTTTGATATATTTCTCAATAACCTTTGATTCTCTACATGATAGCATTTTAAAAATTGCAAAAATCATAACGGGCTCGTCAAACACAAGTCATTCTGGACGGGAATTTTTGAAACTTTATAGGCTTGTATCTTTGTCAATTTTTATTTGTTTTCATAATCTTTGATATATTTCTCGATAACTTTTGATTCTCTACATGATAGCATTTTAAAAATTGCAAAAATCATAACGGGCTCGTCAAACACAAGTCATTCTGGACGGGAATTTTTGAAACTTTATAGGCTTGTATCTTTGTCAATTTTTATTTGTTTTCATAATCTTTGATATATTTCTCGATAACTTTTGATTCTCTACATGATAGCATTTTAAAAATTGCAAAAATCATAACGGGCTCGTCAAACACAAGTCATTCTGGACGGGAATTTTTGAAACTTTATAGGCTTGTATCTTTGTCAATTTTTATTTGTTTTCATAATCTTTGATATATTTCTCAATAACCTTTGATTCTCTACATGATAGCATTTTAAAAATTGCAAAAATCATAACGGGCTCGTCAAACACAAGTCATTCTGGACGGTAATTTTATAATCATTAATGGCTTGTATGATTGTCAATTTTTAATTATTTTCATATTCTTTGATGGATTTGGTGAAAGCATTTTATTCTTATGTGATAGCATTTTAAAAATTGCAAAAATCATAACGGGCTCGTCAAACACAAGTCATTCTGGACGGGAATTTAATAATACTTAATTGCTTGTATCTTTGTCTTTTTTTATTTGTTTTCATAATCTTTGATAGATTTTTCGATAGCTTATGATAGTCTACATAATAGCATTTTAAAAATTGCAACAATCATAAGGTGTCTGTCAAACACAAGTCATTCTGGACGGTAATTTTATAATCATTAATGGCTTGTATGATTGTCAATTTTTAATTATTTTCATATTCTTTGATGGATTTGGTGAAAGCATTTTATTCTTATGTGATAGCATTTTAAAAATTGCAAAAATCATAACGGGCTCGTCAAACACAAGTCATTCTGGACGGGAATTTTTGAAACTTTATAGGCTTGTATCTTTGTCAATTTTTATTTGTTTTCATAATCTTTGATATATTTCTTGATAACTTTTGTTACTTTAACCTGTAGCATTTAAAAATGGCAAAAATCATAACGGGCTCGTCAAACACAAGTCATTCTGGACGGGAATTTTTGAAACTTTATAGGCTTGTATCTTTGTCAATTTTTATTTGTTTTCATAATCTTTGATATATTTCTCAATAACCTTTGATTCTCTACATGATAGCATTTTAAAAATTGCAAAAATCATAACGGGCTCGTCAAACACAAGTCATTCTGGACGGTAATTTTATAATCATTAATGGCTTGTATGATGTCAATTTTTAATTATTTTCATATTCTTTGATGGATTTGGTGAAAGCATTTTATTCTTATGTGATAGCATTTTAAAAATTGCAAAAATCATAACGGGCTCGTCAAACACAAGTCATTCTGGACGGGAATTTAATAATAGCTAATTGCTTGTATCTTCGTCAATTGTTATTTGTTTTCATAATCTTTGATATATTTCTCAATAACGTTTGACTCTCTACATGATAGCATTTTAAAAATTGCAAAAATCATAACAAGCTCGTCAAACACAAGTCATTCTGGACGGTAATTTTATAATAATTAATTGCTTGTATGATTGTCAATTTTTAATTATTTTCATATTCTTTGATGGATTTGGTGAAAGCATTTTATTCTTATGTGATAGCATTTTAAAAATTGCAAAAATCATAACGGGCTCGTCAAACACAAGTCATTCTGGACGGTAATTTTATAATCATTAATGGCTTGTATGATTGTCAATTTTTAATTATTTTCATATTCTTTGATGGATTTGGTGAAAGCATTTTATTCTTATGTGATAGCATTTTAAAAATTGCAAAAATCATAACGGGCTCGTCAAATACAAGTCATTCTGGACGGGAATTTAATAATAGTTAATTGCTTGTATCTTTGTCTATTTTTATTTGTTTTCATAATCTTTGATAGATTTTTAGATAGCTTATGATAGTCTACATAATAGCATTTTAAAAATTGCAACAATCATAAGGTGTCTGTCAAACACAAGTCATTATGGACGGTAATTTTATAATCATTAATGGCTTGTATGATTGTCAATTTTTAATTATTTTCATATTCTTTGATGGATTTGGTGAAAGCATTTTATTCTTATGTGATAGCATTTTAAAAATTGCAAAAATCATAACGGGCTCGTCAAACACAAGTCATTCTGGACGGTAATTTTTATAATCATTAATGGCTTGTATGATTGTCAATTTTTAATTATTTTCATATTCTTTGATGGATTTGGTGAAAGCATTTTATTCTTATGTGATAGCATTTTAAAAATTGCAAAAATCATAACGGGCTCGTCAAATACAAGTCATTCTGGACGGGAATTTAATAATAGTTAATTGCTTGTATCTTTGTCTTTTTTTATTTGTTTTCATAATCTTTGATAGATTTTTAGATAGCTTATGATAGTCTACATAATAGCATTTTAAAAATTGCAACAATCATAAGGTGTCTGTCAAACACAAGTCATTCTGGACGGTAATTTTATAATCATTAATGGCTTGTATGATTGTCAATTTTTAATTATTTTCATATTCTTTGATGGATTTGGTGAAAGCATTTTATTCTTATGTGATAGCATTTTAAAAATTGCAAAAATCATAACGGGCTCGTCAAACACAAGTCATTCTGGACGGGAATTTAATAATAGCTAATTGCTTGTATCTTCGTCAATTGTTATTTGTTTTCATAATCTTTGATATATTTCTCAATAACGTTTGACTCTCTACATGATAGCATTTTAAAAATTGCAAAAATCATAACAAGCTCGTCAAACACAAGTCATTCTGGACGGTAATTTTATAATAATAATTGCTTGTATGATTGTCAATTTTTAATTATTTTCATATTCTTTGATGGATTTGGTGAAAGCATTTTATTCTTATGTGATAGCATTTTAAAAATTGCAAAAATCATAACGGGCTCGTCAAACACAAGTCATTCTGGACGGGAATTTTTGAAACTTTATAGGCTTGTATCTTTGTCAATTTTTATTTGTTTTCATAATCTTTGATATATTTCTCAATAACTTTTGACTCTCTACATGATAGCATTTTAAAAATTGCAAAAATCATAACAGGCTCGTCAAACACAAGTCATTCTGGACGGGAATTTTTGAAACTTTATAGGCTTGTATCTTTGTCAATTTTTATTTGTTTTCAAAATCTTTGATAAATTTCTCGATAACTTTTGATTTTCTACATGATAGCATTTTCAAAATTGCAACAATCATAAGGTGTCTGTCAAACACAAGTCATTCTGGACGGGAATTTTGAAAATAGGTAATCGCTTGTATCTTTGTCAATTTTTATTTGTTTTCATAATCTTTGATATATTTCTCAATAACGTTTGACTCTCTACATGATAGCATTTTAAAAATTGCAAAAATCATAACGGGCTCGTCAAACACAAGTCATTCTGGACGGAAATTTAATAATACTTAATTGCTTGTATCTTTGTCTTTTTTTATTTGTTTTCATAATCTTTGATAGATTTTTCGATAGCTTATGATAGTCTACATAATAGCATTTTAAAAATTGCAACAATCATAAGGTGTCTGTCAAACACAAGTCATTCTGGACGGTAATTTTATAATCATTAATGGCTTGTATGATTGTCAATTTTTAATTATTTTCATATTCTTTGATGGATTTGGTGAAAGCATTTTATTCTTATGTGATAGCATTTTAAAAATGGCAAACATCATAAGTAGTGGGATGTGTCACATCCAGCACATGTCACATCCAGCACAGTACCCCCCTCCCCTTCTGCTGAGAGAAAATTTTTTCAAGTCCAAAAGACAAAGACCATGACTCATTCAAGGTCATTGAAACAAAGACCATGATTCATTCAAGGTCATTGGATGACTCATCATATTTTTTCAAGGTCATTTAAACAAAGACCGTGACTCATTCATGGTCATTGGATGACTCATCATATTTTTTCAAGGTCATTTAAACAAAGACCATTACTCATTCAAGGTCATTGGATGACTCATCATATTTTTTCAAGGTCATTTAAACAAAGACCACGACTCATTCAAGGTCATTGGATGACTCATCATATTTTTTCAAGTTCATTTAAACAAAGACCATGACTCATTCAAGGTCATTGGACGACTCATCATATTTTTTCAAGGTCATTTAAACAAAGACCATGACTCATTCAAGGTCATTGGATGACTCATCATATTTTTCAAGGTCATTTAAACAAAGACAATGACTCATTCAAGGTCATTGGATGACTCATCATATTTTTTCAAGGTCATTTAAACAAAGACCATGACTCATTCAAGGTAATTGGATGACTCATCATATTTTTTCAAGGTCATTTAAACAAAGACCATGACTCATTCAAGATCATTGGATGACTCATCATATTTTTCAAGGTCATTTAAACAAAGACCATGACTCATTCAAGATCATTGGATGACTCATCATATTTTTCAAGGTCATTTAAACAAAGACCATGACTCATTCAAGGTCATTGCATGACTCATCAAAAATTTTCAAGGTCATTAAAAAGTAGGTCAAGGTCATTCAAAAGTAGGTCAAGGTCATTCAAAAGTAGGTCAAGGTCATTGGATGAGTCATCAAATTTTTTCAAGGTCATTCAAAATTTCTCAAGGTCATATTATTTTTAAACATTTTTAAATTTTTAATTTACTACTTATAAAAATAAGTAGTATATATTTTGTAAATTTATTTTATTATTATTAAATTAAATTGTTTGTTTTAATCAAGTCAATTATTTATTTATTATTAATATTATTAATATTATTATTATTTTTATTATTATTTTTATTATTATTATTATTATTATAATTATTATTATTATTATTTTTACAAGCTTTATTTATTAAGATTATAATTTTTATTATTATTATTACATGTTTTAATTTTTTAAA
Source organism: Schmidtea mediterranea (assembly GCA_022537955.1). Taxonomy (NCBI): domain Eukaryota; kingdom Metazoa; phylum Platyhelminthes; order Tricladida; family Dugesiidae; genus Schmidtea; species Schmidtea mediterranea. Next base: position 154,485,964 of record CM039679.1, on the reverse strand, counting down.
ACAAGCTTTATTTATTATTATTATTACATGTTTTAATTTTTTTATTACAAGCTTTATTTATTATTAATATTATTCTTTTATTTTATTATTATTTTATTATTATTATTATTACATGTTTTAATTTTTTATTACAAGCTTTATTATATTATTATTATTATTAATATTATTATTTTTATTATTATTATTATATTTATTATTATTATTATTACATATTTTAATTTTTATTACAAGTTTTATTTATTAAGATTATAATTTTATTATTATTATTACATGTTTTAATTTTTATTACAAGCTTTATTTATTATTATTATTACATGTTTTAATTTTTTTTTATTACAAGCTTTATTTATTATTAATATTATTCTTTTTATTTTTATTATTATTTTATTATTTTATTATTAATATTATTCTTTTTATTTTTATTTTTATTATTATTTTTATTATTATTTTATTATTATTACATGTTTTAATTTTTATTACAAGTTTTATTTATTATTCTTTTTATTATTATTTTTTATTTATTATTATAAATATTATTATCATTATTTTTTATTACTTTTTATTAATAATACATATATATATAATAAAACAAATACATAAAACAACTATATAAAAAACATCTATATAAAAACAACTATATATAAAAAAAAAAAAACAACAACTTCATAAAAAGTAAATCAATTATTAATAATGCAATTAAACAAATATCAAGTTTTATTTCACGTTTCTTCACGCTTGGCATTTGATTATGAAAATATTGCTAATAAAAATAATAATAATAAATTATAACAAATGAAAATACCAAAGAGAAATTTTCACAATTTTTATTTTTATATACAAATTTGTTAATAAATATCAATAACATTCTCAAATATCTCATCAAATTGCTGATTGCGAACTGTTGGATCGGTTTCAGGCATGATAATATTACCACCAACATCAAGGAGATCAACCCCTCTATAATGACCATATGCAAAACTCGAGTTTTTCCCTACCCAAGCTCTCTTGTCGTCATGATTATTTAATGCTATTTTAGAATTTTTAAAAGTGAACAGCTGATGATTTCGGGTCCCTATCCTAGTTTGAGGTACCGACATAATACTATTGTTATTATAACAATTCAAATATGATTGGTGTTTAATGTCGGTACCCGGTAATTTACACCTTAGCTCGCATCGTTGATTTATTTCCTAGCAAGCTATAACATTTAGGGCGTAAGAAAACCCACTCGCTATATCCTAACCCTTTACTCTCATCCTTGAACTTGCCAATAACCGAGTCAAGTCGTCTAGAATATAAAGGATGAGAAGGATCATAATTTGATGTATCTAACAGATCATCCGAAATCATAGCTTTTAATAAAATTTCTAATTTTAAATTTTTTATCTCCAAAAAGAAGCTATCTGTATCACCCGCTACTAGATTGATATCACAATTATAAATATCACGATATTTTTGTAACTCAACATACTGTAACTGGTACATCCGTAGTTTGGATAAATCTAGAACTGATTGACCGATATAACTAGGTCTATCCAAACATATTGAGTCCTTATTAAGATGAGCGGCAAAAAGATCATCAGTAATCTCTATTGTTTTTCTAAATGCCGGTTTTGACGAATATGTAATTAACTTTTCAGCTGAATTACATAATCGCAAATTCATCCTCTTTTTAAGGTTCTCAACAGATTTACCATACAGACTGTTGTTATACAATTTAAATAAATCTCTATATAATTCACTAACTGCATTTGCACGCAAGTTAGTGTTTTTATCGATATAATGTTTAAAAATAGGAGCTTGCTTGTATTTAATAGCTCTATGTATATGTGTAACCTTAGCATCGAGAGAAAGATAAAGCCTGAGAAGCCTCCAATGAAGAACATAGTTCTTCTTAGGATAATGCGTTAGCATTAACTTCTCAACTTTTGAATTTGGTGGGCACATCTTTTCCGGTCCAATCGGAAAATCATTTAGAAAATCATGTAAATTATCTGGAATCTCGATATCAACTTCCATAGTATATCCATATGGAAGGATTTCAATATCCACAACATTCGCACATTCATTCAAAACCTCATCCAAACCATCATACACCCAAGTAAAATCAGCGTAAGGAAGACTTTGGCTGAGAGCCCAACCATACAGATTATTTATATCTATGTACAATAATTCTGTATCCTCCGAAGCAGCAATGTAATGTTCGTTAACAAATGTTAACCCACCCCGTATTCCACCTTCGTAAAAATTGAACATTTCCATGTCCTGTAAAAGTTCAATGGGTTCCGTTAATGTCATAAGCGCTGAAGCCCATGACATACCCGGAATGCCATAAAAGTTTAGAGGTTCAAGACCATTGTAAACAATTGTTGTTAAACAATTGTAGGGCACGGAATTGTTGAAAATAGTCCGCAAGGAGGAATACATCAAGTTTAAGGTAAATTAACATATAATCACGCAAAGTCCTACAGTTTTGCTGCGTCCAGATTAGTTGTGCCCTATCGTACTCATCTTCACTTACGCCATCCCAAATTGGAGGCAACTCATAAGTAGTCTCAAGAACTTCCTCCGAAACAGCAAAATTATACGGAAAAATACCTTTACAGTCGACTATAGAACCTTGAAAGACAGACGAAGTCAATGGAAGAGAATTTAGCGTTTTCACAGCCTTAGCTAACGAACAATTAACAAATTGCATACTGTCGATAAAGCGAACAGCCAATTTGTTAATGTGAACAATTAATGAAATAAATTTTTCTGTAGAGGTCGGTATGATATCTAAATTCCATGAAGGAAAGCGATCGAGACCATATTTTAAAATATGGTGAAGGTCATAACCTCTTAAATTATGAAAGACTATAGGTAGTAACCGATAAATCCTACGAGCTATATTACATTTTCGGCAAGCTGCCCCTAGATAATTACCAGTAAAATGGCAATGATCTCTAACCGGATTTACAATCGGTTTTTTACATAAATAACAGGTTCGACAAGACTTAAACTGTCGAACCTCACTGAAAGACATGGGCCCTATCAATTTATCACCTTCCGAATCATAGTACGGAATAACAATTTCAGTTGCAATTTCCTCAATTTTCTTAAGAAAATCAGGAATGCAATCAAGTCCGTAAAAGTAATAATATGATTTTATGTTAGTATAATTATTAATTAATAAAAGGCCTGCTGCAATAGGCATATGAATTTGATGATGTCTATCATCAGGAGGTAAAACCGATTCAAAATCGGCATAAATCACAAAAGGTGGGGTGATATGTTTAGAATAATTTAGGAATTCTAAATTTTTATTTTCGGGGAGCGTGTATAGGGTTGTGCCAGTCTGATTTTTGGCGCATAATGCAACATGTGTATTGAATGCATTATCTAATCTAAACCCATTAAGGCAATGTGGACACCAACGACATCTAATTTGAATGTTACAGTCAGGGTTTTGATGGCAATTCATTAACCAGTTGATATTGGTCACAGCGGTATAATGATATCTATCATTATTTTCAAGTAGTAATAAATAAATAGGGTTTCCGTCAGTGACTTTGCTTCTATGGATCAAACTTAAATGAGGATGGTGAAAGACATAATTATCTGGAACCTCATCAATTATAACAGTTGGTGTGTACGAAAACACATTTATTGCTAATTTTAAAGTCGAATTTTTCTTTTCGAACTTTGGGATGTTTATTAATTTCATGGGACAATCCGTGATCTCATCGTACTCTAATTCGTCTAAAAACTCGGTATATTTAGAGACTCTTTGGGGGTTTTCCCCAATTATATCTTTCTTTAATAAATAAAGAATAGAGTAAAGGAAGCACTTGTCATCATTGTTTTTTATATTTACTATGGCTCCTTTATTTTTCAATGCAGAAGGGTTTTAATATATTTATGTCCAGACAAACGATTAATAGGAGCATATTTTGTTAAAATAAAGTGAATTTCCATAATATTAATAACACGCCATCCACTACCTAAATGGGTGAATTGTTCTATTTTTTCATTAAGCTTATTAACCCTTCACTTAAAAAGTTATCTGAAAATGTCTCCGCATTATTTGAAAAATAATTGTCACGGATCTCGCCATCTTTTCAAATTTAATTAATATCGCGAATTGAATTTTAACGCTCCCCATTTATTTATCTCAAAAATTAATTTATTACTGATTCGCTCAGTTAAAGTTACTGTAATTAGTTGCGCGTTAGATATATCAAAACGTAAAGTTTTGATAGCGCCATTTAAATTTACTGAAATGTTCGGCTCATTCTCTAATACAGAACCTCCGAATTGTATAATATTTTCATTATTTATAGTAGGTATAGTATTTTCATTAATTATAATAGGTATATTATTTATAATATTTCATTATTTATAGTATTTTCATTATTTATAATAGGTATATTATTTATAATATTTTCATTATTTATAGTATTTTCATTATTTATAATAGGTATATTATTTATAATATTTTCATTATTTATAATATTAGAGTCATCATCATCACTGATTTCGATGACTTCTTTTTTAATTATTTTATTTGGGATATTAATTTTAATAGGTGCAGCAGGTTTTTTATTCTTTTTATTTGATGTTTTTTTATTTTGTAGTATATTCAAAATATCGACGTTATTTTTATTAATTTTCTTAAACATATTTATTTTACTCGACTTGAAAGAATTTAAATGAACCCCATGTTCCCTATAAAATTCTTTATATTTAATGTTCTGGGATGTTTTGCATATGGCGCAGATAAAAAATTTGATGCCATTAAATCTATGGCGGTAATATTTTTTCATTTCTTCATGGCAACTTTCATTATGTTGCAATGATGAGATGCAATATCTCGGATAAAAAGTGCCTAATAAAAATATTAAATTAAAAACCTATATAAAGTAACTATGATTTAAATATCTAATAATTCTAACAAATAAACCTATATACAATAATATTTGCAAGCTCACTGCAAACTATTTAATAATTCTAATAGATAAAACCTTAAATACAATAATATTTGCATGCTCACTGCAAACTATTAAATAAAATATCTAATAAAATAATTCCTATATAATTCATATATAATTCAATTACGTAAGATCTATAATAAAAATGCCTATATAATTCAAAAACTATTTGTTTAACTATATTTGTTTATAATTTATTATGTTAATATATGTTTCAGTAATAATACTTTTTTAAAATATATTATAAATTAATGATATTTGAAGTATTATTAAAATAATACTTTAAATTTCATCAATTTAAAAATATATTTATCATAAAACTTTTGAAATAAACAGATCCTTATTATAAATTTATTATAAATTATTATAAATTATTGATATTTGATGTAATATTTTAATAATACTTCAAATATCATTAACTTAATTTCGATAAATAAAAATAAACAAAAAAAAACTAACATTTATCTCCTGATTCCGACGAATCATCATCCTCAATAGAAGAGAGGTCCTCCATATCTTCCCCAGTAACGAGGGCATCTCCAAAAACGGTGGCATAATTATTGTCATCCCCAGAAATGGGGCATCTCCAAAACGGTGGCATAATTATTGTCATACCCAGAAATGGGGCATCTCCAAAAACGGTGGCATAATTATTGTCATCTGCATCCAAATCAACTAAAATGTTTTTAAATATATATAATAAAATTAAATTAAAATTTACCATCTTCGATAATATCCTCTTCGCTATCACTGATAACAATTGTATCTTCGATTAAAATAACTTCTAAAATAATTTATAAATAAAACATATATAAAATTAAAATTTACCATCATCTTCGATAATTATAACATCATTTTCACGATCTAACTGATCTTGTATTTCTGTTAAAGTATACCAATCTAGAAAAATATAATAATAAAATTAAAAATAAATTAAAAATCCTTACCATTTTCATCGACCAACAATTGGCGTAAAATTCTTGAGTTCTCCATTTTAAAATTTTTGAAATCCCGCGAGTAAAAGTTTGTAATAATTGTGACAAATTCTACATTTGTCAATGTTTATAAAGAGAATAATATTTTCAGGATTTAGCCAATCACATTTAAGCAATACACACATATAGGTGAGAGATTTTTAGACATGTTTTATTTGTAAAACACATGCAGTCTACACTGTGACTGCATGCGGTCTTTGTAAAATCACATACATACTTTTGTTTGCATGTGTTTTCTTTATTCAATTTTGTGTATGCATGCACTTATCATGTGATGATCACGCACTTATCTTGCACTGTCTTTGTGATCACGCACTTATCATGCACTGTCTTTGTGATGATGCATTAGCTTTAATTAAACACATAATAATATTTATAATAATAATAATAAAAATAATATTAATAAAATAAAAATATTAATAATAATAATAATATTAATAACAATAATATAAAAATATTAATAATAATAATAATATTAATAATAATAATAAAAATAATAATAAAAATATTAATAATTATAATAATAATAATAATAGTAATAATAATAATAATTATAATAATAATAATAATTATTATTATAATAATAATATTTATAAAAATAATAATAATAAGTAATAATAGAATAATAAAAATAAAAATAATAATATTTATAAAAAGAATAATAAAAATAATATTAATAGTTAAAACATAACAATAAACATTAATACATTTATTAATCATCAAATCCCTTGGATAATAACCAAGCTAAACAATGTTGACCACATGTTAAGGTCCATGGTTTTTGATACATAGTTTTATTATAGACAATAGGTTTACCCATTGTTTGCAGTTTCGAAACCATTAAAGCCGATAATAGAAACCCATAGGATCAAATACAAATATCTTGCTAGGCTTCATATATATTGCTAACCAATGTTCTCCACCGAGATGAGATGATTGAGTATTGACGATTATGGCTTGATTATTACGAAAATATGGAATTTTATCAAGAGGAAAAACCCCTAAAAATTCATGTCCTAGTATTTGTTTTCCAATTCGATAGACCTGAACAGAACTACATCAATAATATTAATAATACATTTAAAAACTTACTCCATGACAAATTATCATAAATTATCTATACATTTATACCAGCATTTTCAAACCAATAATGTTAGTTCAAACCAATACTGTTCTGTTTGCAGTTATTTGAACCTCATTTTCAAATACTCCATATATTACAACATGTACCGGTTCAGATGTAGCTTTAGCAAACTTTATATCTAATCGTAAATTTCCATTTTGAGGTAATTGACTCTGATTTAAATCGAAATCAGGTGCCAAAACAAATGTGAAGAATGGATATTTGCTTTTAAAATCTTCAAGAGTTATACCACAATTAAGGTTTTTATCCAAATAACCCATATTTCTAACTATACTCTGCATATATGTAGCACAATAATTATCATTATCGAAATCTTGAGTATATGTTTCTCTATAATCACTATTTTTCGATAAAGTTAGCGATGTTACACCAAAGTTTTTGAAAATTGAGCTCGATGTTAAGTATGATCCATTATATTGAGATTCACTTTGAAATGTTACCAATATAAAGTTGGGCATTCTTCTATCTCCAAATATTTGTTCCTTATAGAAAGAAGCTGAACCTTTAGCAATTGCAAATTGAACAATTTCCTTTGTTTTCAATGGATATATTGCATGCTTGGAATTAAGCCCCAATTGATGACCTGCTAATACAGAAGGCTCAACACGAACTCTTCTTACCAATAATTTTGCATCAACTAATTGAAGAATTGGTGTTGTGGTGGCACTTGTTAGTGATAATGCCTAATCAGATCTTTTCAATCTAATGTGTACATTAACACCTGGGCGTAAATATTTCGGTTGATCCATAAAATCGAGTTGTAATGATGAGCACATGGTAAATAATTTCGATCCTTTAATCCACTTTTTCCTATCATCATCACTACCATAACCCATAGGAGTTAAACATGTATTTTTAGTATCACTATTGTAATTTATAATAGTTTCTATTAGAGCTTTGTGAATATATGTACTGTTACCACCCTCAATCTTGATATTATTAAATCCGAGAACTGCATCTTTAAAAAGTGTATGAAACAATTTCTTATAATACTATAAATGAAAATATTATAAATAATATACCTATTATAAATAATGAAAATACTATAAATAATGAAAATATTATAAATAATATATCTATTATAATTAATGAAAATACTATACCTACTATAAATAATGAAAATATTATACAATTCGGAGGTTCTGTATTAGAGAATGAGCCAAACATTTCAGTAAATTTAAATGGCGCTATCAAAACTTTACGTTTTGATATATCTAACGCGCAACTAATTACAGTAACTTTAACTGAGCGAATCAGTAATAAATTAATTTTTGAGATAAATAAAATGGGGAGCGTTAAAATTCAATTCGCGATATTAATTAAATTTGAAAAAGATGGCGAGATCCGTGACAATTATTTTTCAAATAATGCGGAGACATTTTCAGATAACTTTTTAAGTGAAGGGGTTAATAAGCTTAATGAAAAAATAGAACAATTCACCCATTTAGGTTGTGGATGGCGTGTTATTAATATTATGGAAATTCACTTTATTTTAACAAAATATGCTCCTATTAATCGTTTGTCTGGACATAAATATATTAAAACCCCTTCTGCATTGAAAAATAAAGGAGCCATAGTAAATATAAAAAACAATGATGACAAGTGCTTCCTTTACTCTATTCTTTATTTATTAAAGAAAGATATAATTGGGGAAAACCCCAAAGAGTCTCTAAATATACCGAGTTTTTAGACGAATTAGAGTACGATGAGATCACGGATTGTCCATGAAATTAATAAACATCCCAAAGTTCGAAAAGAAAAATTCGACTTTAAAATTAGCAATAAATGTGTTTTCGTACACACCAACTGTTATAATTGATGAGGTTCCAGATAATTATGTCTTTCACCATCCTCATTTAAGTTTGATCCATAGAAGCAAAGTCACTGACGGAAACCCTATTTATTTATTACTACTTGAAAATAATGATAGATATCATTATACCGCTGTGACCAATATCAACTGGTTAATGAATTGCCATCAAAACCCTGACTGTAACATTCAAATTAGATGTCGTTGGTGTCCACATTGCCTTAATGGGTTTAGATTAGATAATGCATTCAATACACATGTTGCATTATGCGCCAAAAATCAGACTGGCACAACCCTATACACGCTCCCCGAAAATAAAAATTTAGAATTCCTAAATTATTCTAAACATATCACCCCACCTTTTGTGATTTATGCCGATTTTGAATCGGTTTTACCTCCTGATGATAGACATCATCAAATTCATATGCCTATTGCAGCAGGCCTTTTATTAATTAATAATTATACTAACATAAAATCATATTATTACTTTTACGGACTTGATTGCATTCCTGATTTTCTTAAGAAAATTGAGGAAATTGCAACTGAAATTGTTATTCCGTACTATGATTCGGAAGGTGATAAATTGATAGGGCCCATGTCTTTCAGTGAGGTTCGACAGTTTAAGTCTTGTCGAACCTGTTATTTATGTAAAAAACCGATTGTAAATCCGGTTAGAGATCATTGCCATTTTACTGGTAATTATCTAGGGGCAGCTTGCCGAAAATGTAATATAGCTCGTAGGATTTATCGGTTACTACCTATAGTCTTTCATAATTTAAGAGGTTATGACCTTCACCATATTTTAAAATATGGTCTCGATCGCTTTCCTTCATGGAATTTAGATATCATACCGACCTCTACAGAAAAATTTATTTCATTAATTGTTCACATTAACAAATTGGCTGTTCGCTTTATCGACAGTATGCAATTTGTTAATTGTTCGTTAGCTAAGGCTGTGAAAACGCTAAATTCTCTTCCATTGACTTCGTCTGTCTTTCAAGGTTCTATAGTCGACTGTAAAGGTATTTTTCCGTATAATTTTGCTGTTTCGGAGGAAGTTCTTGAGACTACTTATGAGTTGCCTCCAATTTGGGATGGCGTAAGTGAAGATGAGTACGATAGGGCACAACTAATCTGGACGCAGCAAAACTGTAGGACTTTGCGTGATTATATGTTAATTTACCTTAAACTTGATGTATTCCTCCTTGCGGACTATTTTCAACAATTCCGTGCCCTACAATTGTTTAACAACAATTGTTTACAATGGTCTTGAACCTCTAAACTTTTATGGCATTCCGGGTATGTCATGGGCTTCAGCGCTTATGACATTAACGGAACCCATTGAACTTTTACAGGACATGGAAATGTTCAATTTTTACGAAGGTGGAATACGGGGTGGGTTAACATTTGTTAACGAACATTACATTGCTGCTTCGGAGGATACAGAATTATTGTACATAGATATAAATAATCTGTATGGTTGGGCTCTCAGCCAAAGTCTTCCTTACGCTGATTTTACTTGGGTGTATGATGGTTTGGATGAGGTTTTGAATGAATGTGCGAATGTTGTGGATATTGAAATCCTTCCATATGGATATACTATGGAAGTTGATATCGAGATTCCAGATAATTTACATGATTTTCTAAATGATTTTCCGATTGGACCGGAAAAGATGTGCCCACCAAATTCAAAAGTTGAGAAGTTAATGCTAACGCATTATCCTAAGAAGAACTATGTTCTTCATTGGAGGCTTCTCAGGCTTTATCTTTCTCTCGATGCTAAGGTTACACATATACATAGAGCTATTAAATACAAGCAAGCTCCTATTTTTAAACATTATATCGATAAAAACACTAACTTGCGTGCAAATGCAGTTAGTGAATTATATAGAGATTTATTTAAATTGTATAACAACAGTCTGTATGGTAAAATCTGTTGAGAACCTTAAAAAGAGGATGAATTTGCGATTATGTAATTCAGCTGAAAAGTTAATTACATATTCGTCAAAACCGGCATTTAGAAAAACAATAGAGATTACTGATGATCTTTTTGCCGCTCATCTTAATAAGGACTCAATATGTTTGGATAGACCTAGTTATATCGGTCAATCAGTTCTAGATTTATCCAAACTACGGATGTACCAGTTACAGTATGTTGAGTTACAAAAATATCGTGATATTTATAATTGTGATATCAATCTAGTAGCGGGTGATACAGATAGCTTCTTTTTGGAGATAAAAAATTTAAAATTAGAAATTTTATTAAAAGCTATGATTTCGGATGATCTGTTAGATACATCAAATTATGATCCTTCTCATCCTTTATATTCTAGACGACTTGACTCGGTTATTGGCAAGTTCAAGGATGAGAGTAAAGGGTTAGGATATAGCGAGTGGGTTTTCTTACGCCCTAAATGTTATAGCTTGCTAGGAAATAAATCAACGATGCGAGCTAAGGGTGTAAAATTACCGGGTACCGACATTAAACACCAATCATATTTGAATTGTTATAATAACAATAGTATTATGTCGGTACCTCAAACTAGGATAGGGACCCGAAATCATCAGCTGTTCACTTTTAAAAATTCTAAAATAGCATTAAATAATCATGACGACAAGAGAGCTTGGGTAGGGAAAAACTCGAGTTTTGCATATGGTCATTATAGAGGGGTTGATCTCCTTGATGTTGGTGGTAATATTATCATGCCTGAAACCGATCCAACAGTTCGCAATCAGCAATTTGATGAGATATTTGAGAATGTTATTGATATTTATTAACAAATTTGTATATAAAAATAAAAATTGTGAAAATTTCTCTTTGGTATTTTCATTTGTTATAATTTATTATTATTATTTTTATTAGCAATATTTTCATAATCAAATGCCAAGCGTGAAGAAACGTGAAATAAAACTTGATATTTGTTTAATTGCATTATTAATAATTGATTTACTTTTTATGAAGTTGTTGTTTTTTTTTTTTTTTATATATAGTTGTTTTATATAGATGTTTTTTATATAGTTGTTTTATGTATTTGTTTTATTATATATATATGTATTATTAATAAAAAGTAATAAAAATAATGATAATAATATTTATAATAATAAATAAAAAATAATAATAAAAAGAATAATAAATAAAACTTGTAATAAAAATTAAAACATGTAATAATAATAATAAAAATAATAATAATAATAAAAATAATAATAAAAAATAAAATAAAAATAAAAAGAATAATATTAATAATAAAAATAATAAAAATAATAATAAAAATAAAAAGAATAATATTAATAATAAATAAAGCTTGTAATAAAAAAAAATTAAAACATGTAATAATAATAATAAATAAAGCTTGTAATAAAAAATTAAAACATGTAATAATAATAATAAAAATTATAATCTTAATAAATAAAACTTGTAATAAAAATTAAAATATGTAATAATAATAATAATAAATATAATAATAATAATAAAAATAATAATATTAATAATAATAATAATAATAATAAAGCTTGTAATAAAAAATTAAAACATGTAATAATAATAATAATAAAAATAATAATAAAAATAAAAAGAATAATATTAATAATAAATAAAGCTTGTAATAAAAAAATTAAAACATGTAATAATAATAATAAATAAAGCTTGTTTTAAAAAATTAAAACATGTAATAATAATAATAAAAATTATAATCTTAATAAATAAAGCTTGTAAAAATAATAATAATAATAATAATAATAATAATAATAATAAAAATAATAATAAAAATAATATTAATAATATTAATAATATTAATAATAATAATAAAATAATTGACTTGATTAAAACAAACAATTTAATTTAATAATAATAAAATAAATTTACAAAATATATACTACTTATTTTTATAAGTAGTAAATTAAAAATTTAAAAATGTTTAAAAATAATATGACCTTGAGAAATTTTGAATGACCTTGAAAAAATTTGATGACTCATCCAATGACCTTGACCTACTTTTGAATGACCTTGACCTACTTTTGAATGACCTTGACCTACTTTTTAATGACCTTGAAAATTTTTGATGAGTCATGCAATGACCTTGAATGAGTCATGGTCTTTGTTTAAATGACCTTGAAAAATATGATGAGTCATCCAATGACCTTGAATGAGTCATGGTCTTTGTCTTTTGGACTTAGAAAAATTTTCTCTCAGTGGGGGGGGAGGGGGTACTGTGCTGGATGTGACATGTGCTGGATGTGACACATTTCACTACTATCATAACGGGCTCATAAACCACAAGTCATTTTGAAATGTTGTTTTGTAATCTTTATAGGCTTGTATCTTTTTCAAATTTTATTCATTTTGAAAATCTTGTATATATTACTCGAAAACCTTTGTTCTCTAAATGATAGCATTTTAGAAATGGCAAAAATAATAACGCGCTCGTCAAACACAAGTCATTCTGGGCGGTAATTTTTTAATCTTTTTAGTCTTGTAACTTTGTCAAATTTTATTTGTTTTTAAAATCTTTGATATATTTCCTAATAACTTTTTATTCTCTACATGATAGCATTTTCGTAATTGCTAAAATCATAATGGGCTCGTCAAACACAAGTCATACTTGACGGTAATTTTTAATCTTTATAGGCTTGTATCTTTGTTAATTTTTATTTTTTTTAATAACCTTTGATATATTTTTCGACAGCTTTTGATTCTCTACCCACTAGCACACAGTACCAACGTCAATTTCTGACTGGTGACTTGCGGTTAAACTTCTTATGCAGGATCTGGGTGGTGATTAATTACCATTTGGTTGTATTAACATTTTTGATTACCCATCAGTGTCCAGCAAAAGCATTTATATCAAAATATAATAATAAAGAAAATTGATTAATTTAATTTACGCGTTGCTTCTATATTACAAAATAAATTTTTTGGTAATCATTATTTTCTTTTATTATTCTTTTCGGTATATTGCAAATAAATAATGGGCTCGATTTCCTGAAATTAAACTTAAAATAATTATATAAAATTCTGTAATATATTATTAAAAATGATACGAATAATTATTATGAATATAAAATAACCTGAAATATTATATAAAATTTATTAATAAATCATTAAAAATAGCAAAAATAATTATTATGATTACTCGAAATCAGTCTATATTTTGCAAATTTTCAATTTTCATTTTGTTTCATTTTGTTTCTTATTGGGAATATCAACTTTTATTAATACTTTATTTGTTAACTCTCATTGATGATAAATATTTTTCTTCTATGATAATAAAATTCACTCCATTTATTTTCTTTTCATTGAGTTAACATAATAATAACACACATTGCACGGAATTATCCATCTTTTCTCTGAATTGTTCTACTAGTATATTCTTCATTCGTTTTAAATTATTAAAATCTTCCTCTTGATCCTTCGCTCTCTACAGAGGGTCTGACGTTTAGGTTTTTGGAGAGGAGATCTGACCCGGCGAACTACCATTCACAACGGTTACCTCCCACACCGAAGTACTATCTTGAAACCAGTTGGTGAAGATTTAATTTTTCTAATTTGAATGCATGTGATCATATGATAATAATGGTTAATAAAATAATAATAATAGTGAATAAAATAAACTTCGTTTGGCTTTTAAGAAAAAATAATAGTTTTTAATTTTTGAAATTCACGACAATATTTAATCATAGCAATTAAAATAATATCAAATTTTATAGTTGATTATTATTAATACTTCATTTTTAGCTTTATTTAAATGATGAAAAATTGGTCATAAGGCATCTCGTTTAGGCCAAGTACCATGGAGACGAAGTATTCATGGGATTTGATCGATACTAGGAATTAATTTGGATAGAGATTAATTTAAGTTCGACTAAAAAACGATTCAACGAAAATATATTTTATTTCAATAAAACTTGAACATTTGACTTCGAAGGTCTACATAATCAGGATTTCAAAATTTTATGGATTGATTTCCTAAAAGATTTCACGGAATTTTCGTTTAAAAACATTTAATATTGTGGGGTTTATGGTTTGTATAGCCTTGACCCTAAATACAACATTTCTTCGCCCCAAATAGTTACCCGTTGCTAGGCAATGTTGTTGGTGTAACCATTGGTTTTGAGATTACCAAAGGTGAGCGCTATAAAAAAATACTCTGGCCTGACCTCAAAATGGGTTCAACGCACTACAGTTAGAAGGTTTACGTGCGCTTTCTTTCTTGGTCCCTCACTGGTACTATCAAATTTATTCTCTGATTTGCTTCTGATTCGAATTCGTAAATCTTGATTGTTTGCACAATTCATACAAATTTAAGAGTCAATCACAATTATTTATTAAATAACAACGTAATAATAAACAGCCGAAAAATCTCAGTCCTTCGTTTGAGCGGTACGGCACTTAGCACACTCAGATTTCCCCAGACGATTTACCTCCAGGCCTCGAATTTGAGTTTTCTGGCTCTGGTTGAGCTGTTTCTCTTCCGCCCAACCCTTCTACGCCGCAGTCATCATTTGATAGATATTTTTCACTCTCCCCGGCTCCACTCAGGTTGCCGTAATTTGCTGTACTTCTTTTGTTAATTGCAGGATCTGTTAATGTAGCTCTGTGATTGTCCTTCGTGCCTGGTTTAATTCCCGCTGCAGGATTCGACAGGGGTCCATATCTACAATGGAAAATTTATTCATATGACGCCTCGTAAATGGTACAATTTCATTTATATCCTTAAGTCATAAGAGTTTATCTTAATCTTAGGGAAACCAACTATTTCCTATTAATCTTAGTCCTTGTAGAAAGTAATCGTGAGTCAGAAAAATGTATTTTTATTACAAATTATAGTTAGTCGGTTCTTGGTCGATGTCGAATATTATTCTATCTCGGGTATTCTCGAGCATAATGGTGCTCGTGATGGCCACCCGGTTGTCTTTCTTCTCCTCGCATTTCCCGTGGTAGGATCTTTCGCTGCCGTCTTTACGTCCAATCTTGGATCGTCCAGATTGAAGGAGGTATTGTACTGAAGGGCATACCCATCCGTACTTGGAATTTTTCCTGCGGCTATGTCTCTGTTGACCTCGTCTAGATACCGCTTGGCCTTCTCGACTTGCCGGTCCATTTGGCGTTGATGTTCTTCCAGCCGGGCTAACAGGTATTCGGCATATCCCCTGATTTCCCGAGCTGGATTGCGGCCGCGCTCCCTTTTTATGGCGACAAATTGGAGATCAGCATCTTCGGAGTTCATCTGGCTTATCATCAGGGGTTCTCTTACTTGCGAGATTGAGAATCCCGCGTCCCACATCGCCTGCCTACACCGAGCAGCCGTGTGTGCAGGGAATCGTAGCGTGATTCGGGACGCGTCGATCTATGAATTATCTAAAGCAAATATTCAATTCCTTCACTCTATTTTTATAAATGAATTAAATTTGAATTATTGAATGTATTTCTGGTCTACTTATTCAGGGGTTATCACGCCTATTTTGTATAACTAGTCTCTCGGAATTACTAGATTAATTTTACTTATTTCTCGGGAAAACACGGCTGTAGTCAGGTTCACGTAGAGCGTTATTAAGTCGTTGGGTTCAACTTAGGCACGTATTTTGGTCTGTTTCCGCTTGCGTTCGTATATTTACTTAGTAGTGGTTGGTGTCGCCAAATTTTTCTAAACAGTCTTTGATTTAAACAAAACTTCCAACTTTCGTAGATCATCAGCCGTTTTGACCATAATTCAACGTCTACTTTATGCAATAGGTTTTTCTATATAACATCATATATTCCTACTCTAAGTATAAGAAACCTTCAATAGCGATATAAGGAATACGAAATGTTTTAATCATTCATAAGTCGTTTATACAGATTGATTAGAATCGCAGAATAGAAAAAAAAATTTCTATCATAAAATTTCTCATAAACTAAAATACTTGAAAGGGTTAAAAAAGAATTCGTCGTCGAAATAAAACTTTACAAATCTTACCGAGTTTAGAATATAGCCTGAAATAACCTGAAATGGTAGTTTGATGAAAATATCATCAATAATAAAGAATTCGAATGAAAAGGAAATCTCAAGTGTAACAAGGACTTTTGAATTATTTTCTACCCATAATAATTGTCGTTACTGCTGGTGATCAACGAAAGTCGGACTTGATTTGCTCTCCATATGGAGATAACTAATTGGGTAATAGATCTTGGGTCATGCTGGAATGATCCTCGAGCTTCCGAGTGAGGCGGCATAGCTCCCATCGGTTTTGTTGGTAAGTGGCAAGTCAATACGTTCAGAAAACCAATAAACTAAGTGAGAAATACGAAATTTTATTGATTCATATTTTGATTAACATGGTTCGTTGAAATCAACAAGGAAAAACGTTGGTCTTCTGAGTCATAGTGGTCTGCAGTGGATAGCTGTGTCAACCTTTGGGTCTAAGTTTCGAACAGGTGATCAATTTCTCATAATAAAAATTAATAAGCTCACCCTCCCTTGTCTTCGTTTTTGTCTCCATTGTAACCTCGTCGGCCTCCTCCTTACGTGAGTCATCGTCCGAAAACTTTCTTAAAATTCGTGAGTGTTGCGACATTTTAGTGAAGTGAAAATGAAAAATAGAATTCCACGATTGGCCATTCACTTATATACGGGCGTATATGTTGGCTAAGACAGACAGTAGTTGGTGTGCGAATTGAAGTTGAATTTTCTGTTTCCGTATACACTGTTACTGTCAAAGGTCACATACAAGTGTACGTTTTTCTTCCTAACTATTTAGGTTGAATTAGTCTGTTGTAACAATTCATTTTGATCGATCTGATTTTATAGAAATGTCAGGTCGAATTACTATCGATTTGGCTAGTTATTCACATGGATCATTTTGATTTCCTCATTAAAATTTTATTATTTGGCGAACTTCTCGCAATGTGGATATTTAATGGTGATAACTTCGGCAGCTTGTTGGTTATTAGGGTTACATTCTCGTAGTCTAGTTTTTGTGGAATTATTAATTGTATCAGACTATTTTATTGAGTGTCAAAGTATGTATTTAATCCTTGTTAGACTTGCTATAATTAATTATTGCTTTTCATGTTTCACACTTTCGGCAAGCCGGGGTGTATTCCTCTCGTATTTATTGTCCAGGATTATGTCAGTGGGACGACTCTTATTACGCACCATCAGTAAATCTTTTATATAGTGGCTTCAGTGGGTACAATTGATCATGATGCTGTGTTGGAATATTCAGCGTCATCTAACTTCTGACAAATATTCGTTGTGAAGTTCCTCTATTTTAATTTCTATTTGTTACTCCTTATCAATGGGTTTTGATTTATTAAATGTATTTGTTCCTTTTGTTGTATACGCCAGTATTTTGGGTAAGTAATTTAAATTAATATTGGGGATGATGTGGTTCTGTATTATGCGGTTTGAAGATTTACTCCAAACGTTTTACGGATATCATTACTCCTCATTGTGCTTCATTTTTTGTGAAAAATGGTTATATATTTTGGTAATTTATTTCTTTCATCCTACTACTAATAATGTGAATTAATAAATGTCGCAAGTGAGGATAGCTGTCAGGTCGTTCATTTGTCCTCCTACCAGACTGGGATTAAGTAACCATTCTAATAAATGTAAGGACTGAAATGTTAATTTTTATCGCAATTTATATGCCTTTATGGGCATTTTAGTGTCGGCTCATAATTTCTTTTAAATATTTTAGTGGTCACGTAGTGATAAATGTAAATTTTAACTTTAATATATCAACAAAACTGTTGGTATCATAAAACTGCGATTTTGTGATTTAATATATAACGAAGTTTTGAGAATGAAACCGAGTTTCAACTGAGATGAATTTAAGTCACGTATTTTTTAATTTTCTATTATCGCAAATTATTGACATAGCAAAGATTTTCAGCATTAGTTTCCCCGTCACCGAATTTTAGCTACTTCGAATTCATCTGTCGTCCCGTAATGTAGATATTGCTGGGCTTGTCGTGGATCTAGAAGCGTCTACCTCCGAAAACGTGTAACCACCGTGCTTGATTCAGGACATTAACGATCGTATATCTACAAGGGTTTCTCTTTATCAAGCGTCTGGGATTCCGCCGGTGGGTTCGTCAGGTTGACTTATTCTTTAATCCTCGCTCTTGGGCCTACCACGTTTGATCTCATAGTTCATTCGAGTTGGACTCATCTCACAGTCGTGGGTAAGAATGTATCATGGTAGTGAAGCGATATATTCCTGGGTCGGCTGATGATCGAGTGTCTGAGGTTATCCGATTTACTAATCACACGTGGGTACTGATGTGGTTTGATTAATTCATAAAGATGACCAAAGAATATCAGGTGCCAAAAATCGTTTAGTAGATCCATATAAATTGTTCGTCGCAAAATATCATATTGATATTTGCAAATTTTAACATAAATTGTTTTAGGAAGGAATCCGTGATTTGTTTAATTCTAATAAAAATAAAAACAAATTAACGTTTGGTTAGCTTTTTGAAGTTTAAATTTTTATGATATACCGGTTAACCATTCTTGAACCTTCTGGACTAATCATATTATCTACTAAATTAGATTTTTCACGACAAGTTGGTCAGGGTAATGCCCGCTTTTCGTGTCTGGCATTTCGTTGACATCGTAGATGTCGGCATTATGGCGGGTTTGGGTTGTCAGTCACATATAATGCCAGGTAATTCTCGAAATTTGAGGTATTTCGCGCCGAGCTGGGCGAGGAATAAAAACGGTTGCGCGATTGCTTCTCTCTGAGGTTATCAAAAATAATAAACAAAAATAATTCTTTGTCAAATAAAGATTTTTATTCATTGCAAATAAAGTATGTCCGTTATTTAACTGGAAGCCTTGAGTTTGATTGGGAATTAGAATAGTTCATCGAATCTAGGTCTCGGATTTACCGTAAGTTGTTTAAATAAGAAACGAAAATTACAATTTCGGTTTGTGGTTTTTGGTTCCACGATTACCTCATTAACCTGGTTTTCCTGAACCCTGGCCAGGGCGTCGTTCTTCGAATATTTAGAGTTATAAGGCATATTTTACTTAGCAATCACAAGAAATGACAATACCTAATCGTTAAACGAAATTTATACGCGCGGGTGTGCACGTCTCGGATAGATAAGTAATAGCCAAGTTTAGACATTTCTGACACTCCAGTATTTCTGCGATGCCCACACGCATTACATCCATAAGCCAGGATTGTATTAGCACTGCATAGTTAAAAACTGTGATAATCTCTATTACCGAATCGATGGTAAGGACTTTGTTCGATGGTAAATTCTATCTCATTATTGATTGACATTTTAGTAAAATGTCAGGACATTATCGGATTCTCTCCATCTATGATTTGATCTCATATTTTCGCAATCAAGCTATTTCCAATCATTATTTTTTTTTGGGAAACTTTACAGTGAATCTCGTTAAACGCGAGTAGACTCGAAAAATATGGGCGATAACTAATACAGATATCATGGTCGTTTTCCCTGGTAAGCAGTTACTTATAATTACCAATTTCTTAGAACGTATTATTCTTCAGGTTCTGCATTCTTGGCAGGTCAAGACGTGTTTGCTCCATGCTCCTTGTGTGATTGTCATCAGTGGAATGATTTACCTCACTTATCGTTCATGGATCTAACATGAGAAAGGATTTAGGGACACTCTTTATGTGATATTTATTCCTCTGGTGAGTTTCTTAATAATGAATGTCGACATGGTATTTCACTTGACGAGTTTCATTTATTTTACCGGAATTTGGACCGAATCTCGACACTATCGCCACGAAAACACCAGCGTTGGTAAAATCTCTCTCTCTCCTATTCAAGACAGATATGAGATTGCGTCCCTAATCCGTTCTTCGAACCTATGTGATTGTTTTTGTCTTCAATTTTGGATATTATTGTGTGATTTTGGCAAACAAATTTATTCGAAAAGTCGTCTTGCTCGGTGAATTTCATTGGCCGGTTGCTATGGATTATTTCGAAGGTAATTGTGCGACTGCTTGCTGTCTGTCAGTGTCTGTATGCCTTTGTGTGGGGGTCTCGGTGGATTTATATATTTTATATCTATGGTTGGGTATGTTTGTAAACTACTTAATTCTAAATTGGGGAGTTTTCTTGATGGTTATTGAAATATAGGTTTATTGGATATATTATGATCTTTTTTTTATGTCTATTTTTCAAGTGAGCGAATGTAAAGTTATTACTCGAAAGTTTGTATTCCCGTATTTATAATCCTATGTATTAGATAATGTTTATCGACTTTTTGATATTTAAACATTTTTACCCTTTCTTTTTACAATGTAATTTGATAACTAAAAATGATTTTTTCTGATGATTATGGGTGTCCTATCGTCCGGTTATCTTTTCCCAAAATTAAGTTAATTAAGTTCTTTATTAACTATAAGACCTGAAGGTTAAATTCCGTCGTAAATTCAGTAGCTGAAATCTCGGTTGCCTATCTAGCCTTATCCTCAGTCATTTATTCGTTACATGGTCAATGCTGCAGCTTGCAATTTCACTGTCGACTTATCAATAAGGTTGTGAATGATTGTGAATTTAGAGGTCAGAGGTTTAACATTAGGTTTTTATGGGTTTCATTTTTTGGGCTTTACCACACTTTTAAGATCGCTTATTTTAACATTTTTATGTCAAGGAATCATGTTATGTTATGTTATGTATCCCTAGTAGATTAAATTGGGTTTTACTAAGCCTAATATTTACCCTTTTAGTTTCAGATGTCGTAGCAAATTATAATGATTTAGAGGTCATAGCGCCTTGAGATAAGTTAGAAGTCCTAGTCAATTTGGAGTCGTAGAAACCACTTTAGTTTAGCAGTCATATCCAAATTTAGATATCTTATTAAATCTAGAGCCGTAACCAATAATTGGAGTTAGAAGTTATAATGAATTGGAGTAAATTAGAAATTATAATAATTTCAGAGTCATAGTCAATAATTTAAGTTATTAGTTATAACCAATTTAAATAGTTTAGAAATCATAGCAACGATTTTGGGCTTTAAATTCCCCGTAACCTTCCCTTAATTGATCCTAGGCGAATTTATGTTGATATTACGAATTTATGAGTGCCCATTGGACTACTCAGTGTTATGATTTTGAGCCGTTTTGTTACTATAATTTTAGGTCGAAGTTTTAGGAAAGGGGTGGTGATGGACTAGCCAAAAGACTATTCCTTCTCCAACCCATTTCCCTTAATAAGAATAATAATTGACGTTTCAGCTACTGCGTTCTCACGCTGTAGCCTTCACGGGCACGAATTATTGGCGGACGTACACCGCACTTACAGAATTCGGTTGGGGTATGTATAGTTTATTGTCTTGCGGTGATGTTTCGGCTGTGGGCCATAAAAATTTTGACAAAGTATTTATTCTAAGAACTTTTATTGAAATATAGTAGCATTTGACAATTTATGTTGAATATTCATCATTCATTAAACGACAACATAACCCTTTCCTCACGCCGATGACCAAACATAGCTCATATGAGGTTGCATGGACGCGCCGTGGAGAAGGTTTTCGAGCATTCCTCCACTCACATTGAAATTTATTCTGTTCCGAGTGGTTAAGACTGGATGAGTTTTTAAAACTGATTAAAATTCTGTGAAAATTAATCGGTATATATACCTATTGTACGACCCTAACCTTGCATGTTAAATTTGATGTAGTAAAACAAAATTTGACCTTGTGATTTTCTGGTATGTTCAAATCTTAATTTTATTATTTCCGTGATTTAATTTGACAATTTTATTTTTAATTTTTTCAATGAATTGTTTCCAATTCAAATTATTTAATTTTAGTTCCATTTTCATGGACTTTCGCTTTTTTTGGTAAATTGTCAACTTTCGGTCAAATTTTCATGTTTTCGTGTTATTTTTGTGTTTATTTCGTGCGGATCTTGTTGCACTTTGTTATTATTTCAATTTATTTTAATGTTTTCGATTTTATATTTTAATTATTTCTTTCTTGTATTTTAACGTGGTTAATTGGTGTTTTATGGGTCTGATTTTAAATCTGCGTGTTGTGTTTGCGTACTGTTACCGATTCATTCAAACAAAATTGCGTGTTGGCCCAACAATATCATAAAATTTAAAATATAATAAAAATAAACATGTAAACATAATAAAAACCTCCTAACTTTTTTAGAAATTTACTAACAGGTTTTTGAAGAAATTTTAATTCTTTTCAGAAAAAGCATTAAATTGTGTCGATCTTGCATCAACTTATATAGGGGTGATTTTCATGATTCTTTTTTGTAAGTTTCTAATTACCTTTTTGGCGTAATTCTTGTATTTATTTTCTAGAATATAAGCGTTTTCTATGAATTTGGAGCCAATTTGATGAAATAGGTTAATTTTGCTAAACTTTAATGTTTTTCGATTCTTTTTAAATGTTTTTATTTATTTTTTATATATTTTTTGTATTTTTCTACTCTTTTTTTCTACTTTTTGTATTATTTAATGCTAAGTAGGCTATTTTTGATGATTTTTCGTCCTTTGCATTTTACGCGTCCTGATTTTTTCGGATGTCGTGCCAGATAAACAACAATTTAAAAAATTTGTTTTTGCCCAACAATATATATAGTCATACTAATTACTAAAAAAAGCAAACAGTGAAGAGAGTAGCAAAGAGAAATATTGGCAATTAGATCAGAATTGTTGAACAATCAAAGTAGAGATAAGTGAGTGAATTTTCACATTTATCGGTACCCGAGGTAACAAGATTTTGTGAATCTAATTAAAGGTATTAAGTCTATTAAAGTTTTTACACAAATTTACTCTTTCATTATAATATCAGCAATAATAGATTACCCTGAATTTAAATAAAAAAAACTGGTTCTCTTTTTAACCTACGATTCAATCAATTTAAACAGTTATTTAAGATTTGAGAGGAAAATAAATTGTTGATTGAGACATTAGTTTTCGTCTGGATGTTTTGTCGACGTATTTTATTAACTTTTGATATTGGTGGGTTTTGGGTGTTGATATTTTGAAAGTATATGGTTGTTACCCAGACAACCCCATACAAATATCTTTCGCTTACCACCATTGCTAAGCAACGTTGGAACTGTGTTCGAGTGGGTAGATCGTCCGCAAAAAGTGAGCGCTATTGCTAATGCTATAATTGACCGAACGATCCATGGGTCCAACGAGCTGCCGATAGAAGGTCTGTGCTCGATTTCGATTTTTATGT
This sequence comes from Schmidtea mediterranea, assembly GCA_022537955.1. Classification (NCBI taxonomy): domain Eukaryota; kingdom Metazoa; phylum Platyhelminthes; order Tricladida; family Dugesiidae; genus Schmidtea; species Schmidtea mediterranea. The sequence continues at coordinate 154,461,869 of CM039679.1, read as the reverse complement.
CCCATTATTCTCCTCTCTTTTTCAAATGTTAACCTATACTCTCATATCATTCATTGTTATGTCCATTCTCAAAGTACTTCTTATCGTCGTCCGTGTTGATGATTATTCTTTGGCCTGTACACCCTTTGTTATGTTAAATATTCACACAGTATCTCTCTTACCCTTATCCCTATTATAACCACAATGTTCCCTATTACGTATTATTGCTAGTCTTATCATTGATACTATTATATGTATTACCTTTATTAATTGTTACTACTACTACCTTTATTATTATTCTTATTACTATAATTACCATTATATTTATTATTATTATTATTATTACTATTATTGTGAGGTTTATGGTTTCGCTAACCTTGACCCCAGATGTAAACATTTTCTTGCTTCCAATGGTTACCCGTCGCTAAGCAACGTTAGTGATGCAACCATTGGTTTTGAGGTCGCCAAAGGTGAGCACCACATAGGAACTACTCTAGCCCGACCTTTTGGAAGGCCTGCGTGCGCTTTTATTTATTCTGGTCCCATTCTTGTATACTTGGTTTTGTTCATTCTACAGACTAAATCCTTTACTCTTATTATTTATTCTAGTTCGTCTTGGCGTTAAACTAATTAGGAAAATCAATAGGACAGAAAGAAAACATTTATTAGACAACACTCCAAAAACACAATTCACTCTGCATGTTGAGCGGCACGACGCTTGGGGGGCTCATTTCTTCCTGGTCGATGTCGGATGGGTTTGGGACAGGGCTTTGAGGTGTCCGTGGCATCCCTATAGGCCAACTGCGCTGGGGCGAATACTAAGGGTATGTCATCGCCGCGCCTTCCTGGCACGCCAACAGTGCCACATCGAGGTCTCTTATCTGCGTTTTCTGGTTCTGGTTGAGCGGTTTCTCGTCAGCCCAACCTTTCTGCGCCGCTGTCATTTTCTGGAAGAGCGTTTTGACCTTCTTCGGCTCTACCCAGGTGGCTTTAATTTGTTGTACTTCCTTCGTTAATTGTACAATCTGCTCGTACAATTTCTTATTTGTTCTACGTGCGTTTTCCAATTCGCGTTGGAAGATTTGGTTTGATTCCATATCTATAAAAAATTTGATCATTAGGCCACACGCTTCTATTTCAATGTTATTTATTAAAACAAAATCTTATAATCGTGGAAGTTTTATAGATACAATCACTAGTGTTTCGGATTGGAAAAGAAAACACTCATAAATAAGACTAAGATATTTTATTTTTTATCAATTATCTATAATTCAGTTCGCGATAGTGTCTACCATTATCTCGCCTTGGAGTTGTCGGAGCGTAAGGGTGCTCGCTGTGTTCATCGGGTCGATCTCTCTCCATCCTTATTTAGCGGGGAAGGATCCTCCGCGGTACCACCACTTCGATGGCCGTGGATCTCGCATTCAATCTCCTGTCATCCAGGTTAAAAGATGTGTTGTACGTAGGAGCGTATCCGTCCGTACTGGGAATTCTCCCTGCGGCTATGTCCTCATTAACTCTGGCTAGATAACGTCTAGCTCTCTCTACTGCGGGTTGCGACCAGGTTCTCGCTTTATAGCGACGAACAGGAGCTCGACCTCCTCGGACAGTCGTTGTATACTGGATCTCGATTCCTTCACCTAAGACGGTGAATCCCGCTTCCCACATGGCTTGACGGCATTGATTTTCTGCATGTGCGGGGAAGCGTACTGTGATCCGAGATTCATCGATCCACGAATCATCTAAAAGGAAAAATCTCAATAGTTAACCGGTTCTCTCTTTATGTTTATTTAGGGTGTCTACTTGGTCGTGGGTCACCGAAATGGTGGTAGTATAAAGCGTCGGAAGATTTTATCATATTATTTTACCTAACTCCTCATGATGGCTACTCACTCTTCGAAGCGGTCAACTCGATGCTTTAATTTTCATCTTCTTCAACTTCTCCTTTAAATCGTGCCATTTGCGAGTTTTAGTCGTTTGGGATTCGTCTGTCATTCCTGAATGTAATGAGTGCTGGGTTTGTTGCGAATCGGGGAGTGACTACCTCCCAAAACGTGTGGTCATCGTGATTCCGGATATTAATGATTGCGGATCTGTAAGGGATTTCTCCTTATCATGGGGATGGAATCCTTGTCGGTGGTTCATATTACCGGTCCATTTGTCTGGTTGACTAGTTATTACTTTTTATGCCTGGTCTACCATGCTTGATTTCACGATTTATTCGAGTGGGACTCGTCTCACCTTCTTGGGTAAAGATGTATCATGGGAGAGAAGCGACTACATTTGCGAGTGTATGGGGTTATCCGGTGCATTAGTCACACGTGGGTTCTGATGTGAATTATTGAATTCCGAAAAATGATCGAAATATATTGAATGTAAAAATATAGACGTAATTCTCGATCCATAAGAATCGTTCGCCGAAACGTGGCGTATTGGTGGTTTCGAAATCCCCGACCTAACTGTGATGAGAAAGGAATACGAGATTTTTTAATTCTAATGAAACAACCTAAAAGTATACAAATAAATCATCCAACTTTCCTTACTCTATCCTGCGCGGATGAACAGGGCATCTTGTTTAAATTATTAAAATTAATCAGCTATAAAAACAGATCATTCCATTAAGAAATAATTCATTCCTCTTTGCCTTTACTAGACAACCGCGCGAATAAAGTAAATGAAAACGACATCCCATCCAAATTACCGAAATTAGCCATCTACGTAAACCGACCGTTTTAATAATACTGATTTATTGATTTTATACGGTACTAATAAAAGTGACGTTTAATCTAAATCATTAAAATCAATTATTTACAGAAATCGATCGTTCTAATAATACTAATGCATTCGTTTCTCTATTTTATACTATACTAATAAAAGTGATGTTTAATCTAAATCATTAAAATTAATTATTTACAGAAACCAATCGTTCTAATAATACTAATTTATACGTTTCTTTACTTTATACCGTACTAATAAAAGTGACGTTTAATCTAAATCATTAAAATCAATTATTTACAGATAAAGAAAACTGAATTTAAATCCCACTTTGACGTGAGTGGGTGTCAATTATAATGGTAATATTTAACCTTTTTTAAGTTTAAATTTTATGATGTACTAGCTAACCATTTTGAACCTCCTGTACAAAATCGTATGTCCCTCGGATTACTGTCTCATCACAGGTCAGTCAGAGTGACGCCAGCTTTCCACGTCCAATATTATTATAAACACGGAATTTCATCGATATCGTAAAATTTCGGTATTATAACGGGTCGGATTGACAACATTATACAGTATTACATAACTTTTGATCAATGCTTGGTGTTTCGTCTGAATTAGGTAAGGCATAAAAAATCAGTCTCGTGAGCGTTTCCTCTCGTGGGTTGGCAAAATTAATAAGTAAAATGATTTCGGACAAATAAATCTTTTATTTCATTATAAATAAGGAAGGTCTGTTCTGTAATTGTGAGGCTTGTATTTGGCTTGAGAATTTACGTAGTAGGTTGCATCTAAGTATCTAATTTAAGTCAAGTTATTAAAATAGGGAATGAAGCTTACCATTTCGATTTTAAATTTTTGGCTCCACTATTATCTCGTCTTCTTGAAGCCTGACCGGAGCGTCGTCGTTTGGACGTTTAGAATTGTAAGTCATACTTGAAGAGAAAAAAAAATGATAGTATCAATTCGTTCAGTGAAATTTATACGTGTTGGTATGCACGTTTAAGGGTAGAGAAATTTTTGTGGCTTGTCCGTGCACAGATTTTTGCTTCGGCAGCGAGATTATATTGATAGGGTGTACGGTATGTATTTCCCGAAACTTAGATCGATCGATAATTCTATTAAATGTCAGATCGAATTTATAAGTGATATTTCGTATCAGTTTGTTTGTTCATGGATGGTAATACTACTATTTAATAGTAATGATCAGGATTTCACTTAAATATGTACTTCTATAGTCCATTATCGGGATGGTGAAAAATCAGATCGGCTTTCAAGGAGTTCTAAGCGTAATTTATATTTATCCTGTTTATTATCATTAGTAATAATTTTTGTTCTCCTCCTTTTAGGCGAGGACATTCAGGATCCGGTTTTTTGTTCAGATTACCAAAAACATGGCTCGCGTTCTCCGTTGGTTTCATTTGGGATCAGTTAACGAATCATGATTATTATTGTTCGTGTGCTACTGCACTTATCGTTGGTTTATTACCCAAAAATAAGTAAAATTTCTACTTATGCGGGTATCTAATTGGAGTTTTATAACTTGCTTAATTAATTTATGGGCGGGAAATTAATAAAGGTATGGACTTTTATTTAATATGTTATAAATGGTGGGTCTGATGTGCTATTGCTCAATGGTTTGACGGGTTCTAGGTGAACAAAACGGATATTTAAAAAGTTTTGGATGTTATCAAGTTTATAAACGTTTGATATTAGGGTCTTAGAAATTCGAAATGCTGCACAAAATTGGAATCCTTAAATCCATCTGCTTTTACTCCTAATGTTAGCTGTTAAATCTTGGTCAGTTAAATTATTAGGGAATTGAAATTTCACCCACTTGAAATGTTTCTTATTCTTAATTTACTGGTCATAACCCTTTTGAGGTAACACTCGCATCAAAGTTAAATAATGTATGAATGTTGTAAATTTAGTAAATTCAAGTTAAGAAGTTAGAAATCATAGCAACCATTTTGTTTTAACATCGAATTCCCATCACCTTCCCTTAATTGGTCCTAGGCGAATCTATGTTAATATTACAAAGTTATGAGTGCCACTGGAGTACTCAGTGTTTTTATTTTAAGCCGTTTGTTGTCGTAATTTTAGGTCGAATTTATAGGAATTGAGTGATGATGAAATAGCCAAAAAACTATTCCCACTTCAACCCGTTTCCCCTAATAAGAATAATAATTTACGTTTCAGCTACTGCGTTCTCATGTCATAGGCTTCACGGGCACGAATCATTGGCGGACTTACACCGCACTTACACAATTCGATAGGGGTATGTCTGGTTAAATTTCTTGCGGTGATGTGTCGCTGTGGGCCGGAAAAATTTCGACAAGAGTTCATTTATGGAAACCTTTATTGAATATAATATACATCATAGTTGGCATTTATCGTTTCATTTTTCACATTCAAACCTTTCCCCACGCCGACATCTCAAACAGAGCTCATATGAGGTTGTTTGGGTACGACGTGGAGAAAGTTTTCAAAACCTCTCTTCAATCACATTGAAAATTGTTGTTTCTTTCACTGATTAAGACTGAGAACTACTAATTCAAGTGGTAAAAACTCATTCAAGTTATTAAAAACTGATTCAAGTTTGTAAAACTGATTAAAATTATGTGAAAATGAATCGGTATATATACTTGTTGTACGACCCTAACCTTGCGTGTTAAATTTGATTTAGTAAAACAAAATTTGACCTTGTGATTTTCTAGTATATTCTAATCTTAATTTTATTATTTTTGTAATTTAATTTGACAATTTTATTTTTAATTTTTTAATTGAATTGTTTCCAATTCAAATTATAATATTTTTGTTCCATTTTTATGGATTTTCGCATTCTTTTGGTAAATTGTCAAATTTTGGTCAAATTTTCATGTTTTCGTGTTATTTTTGTGTTTATTTCGTGCGGATCTTGTTGCACTTTACTATTATTTTAATTTATTTTTGTGTTTCTTGATTTTATATTTAATTGTTTTCTCTATCATATTTTAACATGATTAGTTGTTGTTTTATGGGTCTGATTTTAAATCTGCAGGTTGTATTTGCGTGCGTGTTACCGATCCATTTAAACAAATTCGTGTCTTGGGCCAACATTATTATTATCATAATTATTATCATTATTATTATAAGTACCATGATTATTATTATTATAATAATTATAATAATTATTATTATAATTATTATTATAATTGCCATTATCCTTACTATTATCATTATTATTATCAATTTTTTAGTAGGGATTTTTCCTTATTCCTCAGCTTTATAAAATATTTTTCTTATATAAAAATTTAGCCGTAATCCATCTGTATTTTTCCGGTTTTCGATAAAGTATTTTTGTTAATTCGAAAACTTTTAGCAACGTCCCACCCTTATTTTACGGTTTTATCCTTATTCATTGATTCGGAAAATTTGAGCAGCGATCCACCCTCATTTTGTGGTTTCAAGAGAATATTATACTAACAATCGAACAACATTTCACTTTTGCTTTATTATTTTCTATAAGTATTTTAATCAATTCGGAAAATTTGAGCAGCGTTCCGCCTTTATTTTACAGTTTTACTATAACTGTTTTAACTATGTCCGAAAATTTGCGCAGCGTTCTGCCCATATTTTTTCGTATCAATTCAACAAAATTTATTTAATACTTAAATATTATTTACAAAATTATTTTTCCTAATTTTGGTCGTTCGGATTATTCTTTTTCCGATGGCTATTCATTTTAACTGTTGCAACGATTTAGCTATTTCCCACGCCACCTTTTCCCTCTTTTTGTCCTTATGATCTATTTATGTTCATATTATATTTAATGAGTGCCCACTGGACTACTCGGTGTTAGTGATTTTGAGCCGATTGTTGTTTAAAAAGTTTATGTCGATTTTATCGAAATAGAGTGCAAGAAAGTTGAGCCAAAAAACCCACACTCGAGCTACCCCTTTTCGCTATTTAGGTTCAGTGATTTGACGTTCGAGTCGTCGTACCCACGGCGAGATCTCTCATGGGCACGAGCTATTGTCGGACTTACACCGCACTTACACTGCTCGGTAACTATGTTTGATTTTATTGACTTGCAATATGTTTTGGCTGTGGACCGAGGGAAAAAGGAAATAAATAAATTTACCATAGGAGTTGAATAAAAGCCTCGATGCACAAAGATTGTTAGCTTTAAATTTTTATTTGGCATACTACATCGTCCATAAATTCATTTGGTCAAATACGACAATGGGAATTCATAAAAATCACCGGGAATTAATCATTAATTCATCCGGCATTAATTCATAAAATCATAATAAGCATTTCATCAATTAATCTGACATTAGTTCACAATCAATAATCGCACGCTAGCTGTCAGCCGTCGTACTCAGAGAAAACACTTACCACGGTTCTCAGCTAGTTGTACACACCAATGAAAAATAAGATTTTTAATCAATACTGAAAAATAAGATTGAAATCGGTCAAAACACATCAGTATATATACTATGATTTGGCCTTAACCTTGCGTGTTAATTTTATTGCGATTGAACAAAATTCGACCTTGAAATTATTTGTGTTATCTAAATTAAATTTTTATTAATTTCTTAATTTAAATTGGTAATTTATTTTTAACAATTTTGATTAAATTTATTCAGCCAAAAATATTTCATTTTTTTTCATTAATTTTTACTTTTATATAAATGATCATTTTACGGTCAAATTTTCTTGTTATTATGTTATTTTTTATGTAAATTTCGTGCGGTTCTTGATGCATTTTGTATTTATTTTATTTTACTTTTATGTTTTTGATTTTATATTTATTTATATTCTCTCAGATTTTAAAATGTTTAGTTGGTGTTGTATTTTAAATTTTAAGTTATCTTGGTGCTGGGTTTTCGTGTTGTATTACTGATGCATTTAAACAATTCTCAAGGCTATTTGGGTTCTGGACCAACATAAAACACTCCAGGGCCTGTAAAATTGCGACCCGCAATTTCAAAAAAAATTAAGCTATGAACTATACAGAGTTTACATTTTCCATTCAATTGGGTTTACGAGTTACAGGGTCGTGATCTCAAAACCCACATGCATAAAAATAATCATACTGTATAAATAAATATATGGATTGCAAGATGAAGTAAAAGAGGACCTACAGTCCGGTTATAATCACACATAAAGAATAGTTAATTGTCTAAGAATCATTCGTTCATTGTCAATCTTGCGTTAGATATTCTGTCACTTAGGTATTCGTCTCGCTAATGTCTTGGGTTTCTTTGGTTTCTGATTGATTACTTTCTTTAGTAAGTTCTGATTTTGACGATTTGATATCAGTTGTGAGGTTTAGCGTTGAGATTTTGTTTAGTTTGCGGAATTGACTTTGTTTGATATAGGGCTGATTAGATACTGATTGTTTGGAAGATTGGCAGGCGTAGTGACTGTCAGCTAGAAGAATAGATAGAATGTTTCGTTCAAGATTCCTTTTTTGATGGTGTATTTTGGAATTTGGGATGTAAATTGATATTCTTGCGTTTGGTTGTTGACTTTTTAGTGCATTGAAACTGGGTGAGGTTCAATTGGGTTCAGTGGATAGATGACCCGTTACCATATTATCTCGTCTCGGTTGTTTGATGATAATTGATCGGTTCGGGATTATTCATGATTCTTTTAGGTTGGTTTGGGTTACTTCTTTTTGATTATCGATTATAGTTATTTGTTCTCGATTGTTCGGTTCTTTTCTGTTATTTTGTAGGGTTTTTAAAGAGGATCCATGATTATTTGAATATGATTTCCTTGATGAGTGTTTCTTTTTCTATTGACTTTCGGATTGGATTTTTTCGATTTCTGAGGGTTTGAACAATCTGTCTAAGTTTGGGCTTCGTTCACCTTGATTATTATTATATTTACTTTTGTTGTTTTAATCCTTTGGGCATTGGGTATATTAGGAGTTTATCTATCCGTAATTGCTATCCTTTGGGTTTCTGCATATCTCGGCATATTTGCTACATGTAATGTTTGCATCGTTTGATTTATTATGGGGTTTTTCGACATCTTTCTAAGGGATACTAGGTTGTATATATGGGCTTATTACTGCTATCTTCCTTCTCATCGCCAATATCATGCTGCTTTCGCTTTCCTTGTTTTTATAACAATTATGGGTTTGTGATGATTATTTACAATTGCTTGACTATTTACAACAAATTTCGAGCTATTTTAATAGGACTTGTTATCACTATACTTGATGTTAGGTAGTGGTTTGACTTTTTGTTTCTCTTCCTTCTTTATCTCTGTTGCTTTTATTATCATATCTGGTTTCTTATTTCTGTGATTGTTATTAACTTTATTTTGACATCGCTTATCTTTTTGTTTGCCTTTATAATAACTTACAAGATTCTTTCGATACTCCATTTTGATTGAGTGCATTTTGTCGATCAGTCTCATCATCTTTTGTCGTTTCTTGGTATTGCTTTCTATAATCTCTCTTTATTGATTTGATTTGTCTTTCTTGTTATCTCTTTTTTGATTGTTTAGTAGTTTTTGATTTGTTCTCTGGTTCTTTCTTTATTCATATCCGGTGTTGAACTTCAGTTTTGTTTGAGATTACTATTTCATGATATCTATTTTTGTTTCGTTTGGCTGTAATCTAGTTTCCCTTGCAGTTGGTTGTTTCTCTTGCTCTATTCCTTGCTCTAATTTTGAGTCTCTTCCTCCTCTTTTCGTATTCATTTAGTTTTGTATATTGAGCTTTACTGGTTCTAATTCATTATCCTTTTCGTTGTTCCGTTAACTCAATGACCACAAATTTTGTTTCTCAGTTATCTACCCTTTGTGGTTATTCGACGGTTTTGCATTACTTGATTCAGTTTTTGTCAAATTATTCTCCCTCGTCGTTTTCGTTGACTGACTTGATATTTCATCTATTTCTTCAATGCTTTCGTTTTTAGTTGGTAATTTCTTTACTATTTTGCTGCTTTATCTTGCTTAGATCGTGGATTTGTTATTGTTGTTCCTTATTTTCGCCCTCGTTTGATTGCACTGGATCTTCCAAGTTTTAATTTGCTCTCCAAGTCTACTCTTGTCTCTGATTTCTTTGGTGGCTTCGGTACCTCTTAGTCGTTCTATTTCAATTTCTGATTCTGATTTGATCCTTGGTTTAAACTCGTCTATCTCTGCTTGTACATTTAGTTTTCGGATATTGGGCATCGTACCTATAACTAAGCTTTACTGCTTGATATATTTGATTGGCTACCAATTGATTCGTTTCTCAATTTTAACGTAATATCGCATCACTTATCTTTCTCATTCCGCTTCATTCTTTGTCACATCGTCTGATTTTTAATTTGTTTTCCCTACTCGACTATAATATTTATATACTACTTTTATATACTATCAGATATTATTATACTTGTTCCATATAATATTTGTATACTACTTTTATACATTATTATATAAACATATCTATTATATATTTTATATACACACTCTTGACTATTTATTACCCTATCGTCTCCAAAGTGCGTATCCCTCCGCATCTCTCGTCGGTTACTTGATATATATCGATTTTGCTTGGCCACTTGAGTGGTGCTCTTAGTGACGGTGGTTGTCTTATTTCCTTGTATGCTACTGAATTTTAATTTTTATTACTATCTCGGTTTTCTTCCTCTTCGTTATCACTTCTTTTTTCCTGTCTTTGTCCTCATCGTCCTTTTTGTCCTGGTCTTTATTAAGTCGAGCCTTTTTACTCCTGTTGTCCTCGACACTTATTTCTTTGATTATATCCTCATACATCTTGATTATCATTTTGCTTTCATTTCTGATGTCATCAATTTCTTGTTTTCTACCGCTAGATTTTCGTTGTATCCGGTGCCATTCTCCTACCATTGTTTCTAATTCTTCTTTTCTGGACCCTATTCTCTCACGCTCTCTTTTATTGTGCGTGAATTTTATTTCTCTTCTCTTTAACAAAGCTTTTATCGTCTTTGGTAATGCATACTCGGAATTTATTGCTCTTTTTAAAATATATTTTCATTGCTTTCGAATTTGTTTATGACTATGATTTAGTTATCGTATTTTCTTTTTTTCCAATTGATCAGTTTTGCTGCTGCTTCATCGTATCCTCTCTCGATTGCTCCAAGGATTGGGTTTAGATTTTCTCTTATTATTTTGATGTCATCTTGAATTGCATTTATCGTAACGAAATCTATTGCTCTTGCTTCTCGCGACATCATAATATAATTTAACATCGTTTTTCTTTTATTGTCCTTCTCATTTAGAGTTGATCCTGTTTTTAATAACTTCCTCAGAATTTTCGTTGACGCATCTCTTGACACTGCAATCATCATGGGTGTTTGTCCTTTCTCATTTCTGATATTTGTATGTTGTCCACATTGGTTCATTGCCTCGATAATTTCCATCGTTCGTTCTTCGGTTTCGCTTTCTAAGGCATGGTGCAATGGTGTATTACCCGCTATGTCAATTATTGTGAATAATATTGGAATTCTTTTCATTAAGATGCTGATTTCCGCTGTTGACTTTGAGCCTTTCGCGTAGTTCGAGATCATCTTTGTTACTCCTTTTAATATTTCGGTGGTATTCTTGTTTCTAGTCCATTTCGACATTATTTCCTTAGTTATTTTGATGATTGCTTCCATCTGTTTCTGGAATTTCATTCTATCCTCGTGGATTTCGTTATATTCTCGTTTCTGTTTCGCCTGATTACTATAATATTTTGATTTTGTCTCTTGACTATTTGTGACTCTAGTAACTTGTTTCGTCATGCCTAATAGGTTTTTCTGTCTTCCAGTTGTCATGTAAGTTTTTGGTTCGTAGCTTGATTTGACACTTGTATCATTCGCTGGCTTTATTTTGGTGTTGGTATTGATCTCATCTGGTTTCCTATTGCTTTCTCTCATTAGTTCCACTGTTCCAGCTGGGTTCTGAGTCTGTTTATCTGGACTATTCCGAGCCGTATGTCCCCATTTTTGAGAGTTAAAACATGTTCCGCGTCTTTTGTGACAAATGATATTTACGTGGCCTCTCTTCCCGCATTGTTGGCATATTTGATGTCGATAGCAGTCGTTCTCTGCGTGTCCGGAATTTTGACAAGTTTTACAATATTCTCTGATATTTACCTCGTTATCTTTCGTATCGATTGTCTAGATACTTTCCTTGTTCGTTGTGGTTTTCATAGTTGTGTTTTGTTGTGCATATCCATGCTGTATTGTAATTTTCCTTTCCAAATGGGTTGTTTTGCTGAGTTCGTCAATTACATCTTCTTTTGTCTCAATTATTAATTCACTTACTGTTTTGATCTGTATTGCGTATTCAGATTTCTTGTTTGTTGCTTTTGAATTCTCTTTTCGATTAGTTCTCCCTTTTACATTTTATTAGCCATTAAAAGATTTATTACCTCTTGTTCGATTGACGTCACTACTATTCCTATATTGTCTCCTGTTATTGGTATAGATTTTGACTCCAATGCTTTACTTTCTACGTTTATTCGAAGTGCCTCTTTCTTGACCTTTTCATTATTGTTTAGCCCTTGTCGTAACATGTTTATTTTAGCTTTCCTTATCGGTTCTCTTTTCGATATTTGTAGTAGTACCCTCTGATTTCGATTTTTTGTTTTTTGTTTTACTGATGTCTTCTTATCGCTGACTTTGTTGTTTTTTCGTCGTCTATCGTTCTCTTCTATGGTGAACTATTGTATTATCTTTATTTTTTCTTCGCTGCTCAATTCTTGCTCTGATTTTATTTTGACCTCTCAGCAGTGTGGATTTCTTTTGTATTGACTATTCTCGACATATTGCTTTTACTTGATATTTCATTTCTGTTTATCCGTCTTTGTTGAATTTCTTGGGTTTCTTCTCTCTGTAATCTCTGCCATTCAATTTGCTTCCTCATTTCTGGCTCATCGCGTGTGATTTCGTACATTGTTGATTCTCTCAAATATATTTCTGTTTCATCAGTATCTTTACTTGGCAACTCTTGGTTAATTTCCTCTTGGAGTTTTTTCATCTCTTTACTCGTACTTTTTTTCAACTGAATTGCAATTTTTGGTTCAGGTAATTTCGCGTTATTTTTTTTGTCAGTTAACCTTTTATTTGATTTATCATATTCTTCGGCTTCTGTTTCCCAATTTTCTAATATTGTTGTAATCATTGGTTCTGCTGTCGCTACTATATTAAGTTTTCTATTCGTTGCTGCTTTTCACTTTCTCTGACCTCCAATAAAATGGTTTATTTTCTTTATCCTTGTTCTCTGTTCGTTTTGGTATATTCTCAGTTTCTCTACTCAATGGTTTCCTTGATTCCAGTTTCTCGTTACTTGTTTTATTGATTTATCACTAGTCTATCGGCTCTATTATTCGTCGTTTACTTGATCTCTTTATTCTTTTGGTTTACTTGATTTCTTTATTCCTTGTCAATTATCTAAAAATAAATAACACTTCTAGTACATATTATTCTACATAAATTTACGCATTAATTTTACGTATTATTCTCATTGCTTCTCCTTATTTTAATTCTTTTCGCTACATCAACTTCTTTATCCTTTTAATTTTTTTGTCTTTTGATTTTAAGTTTATTTTGAATTATCTATAACTCGTATCAAATATCTATTTGCTTCGTATAAATTATCTTTAGTTGCATCAATCATCTATATTGTCGTATCAAATTACTATTTTAATCAAATAAATCATCACCATCATATCAACAATCGTCTCGTTAACTATTCTCCTTTATCTCTTTATCATTGGTCCAAAAACGTTTCTTAATCTCTATGCGCTATGGGCTTTTTTACTTAACTCCTCTCGTATTTTTCCTTAAACTTTATCAGCTGTGATCGTTTTCCTTTTGACTCATCTCCCTTCATTTTAAATCTATTTTAAATTATTTATTTCTCGTATCAATTATCTATCATTCTCGTATTAATCTCGTACCAATTTTCTATCATCCTAGTATTACTTATCTACATAGTCTTATCAGTTATCTACATAGTCGTATCAATTCTTTATATTTTTATCAAATAAAATCGATATAATCATACCATCATTCAATCCATTAATTATCTTTCCTATGTTTCCCTGATTTACTAAAAATCGTTTACTTAATCCTCAATCGCTGGCGCTCTATGGGCCTTTATGATTTGTTATTCCAACTGGCACTCTATGGGCCTTTATCATTTCCGTTGGCTCTCTGGGGCTTTCGGCATCTCATTTCAACTGGCACTCTATGGGCCTTCTATATCTAATCGGAGTTGAGTTTTTCGTCAGTGAACTGTTGGGTGACTTGTTTGGTGGACAAGTTTGAGGCCTCACACTGACTCTCAATCCATGGTCGTCTGTTGGCAGCGTATTTATCCGGTTACGCTTACCTGACCACCATTCGGATATTCGATACTCGGTGTGGGATCCGGGTTTTTGTACCGAACTCCTCGCTGGGTTAATAAAAAAACATTCCCTCAATACTCGGTGTGGGATCCGGGTTGTGTACCTCGGAGAATATAAAAGAATGGGAAAAGCCTAGGCGTTCAACCAAGATCCAAAAGGGTTTACTTGATTTTCTCGACTAGTGAAAGAAAAAAAGCGATCTATGGGCGAGGTAATTCTTAATATCTCTGTCAACTGCTAATCGGCTCCCGTCAGATTTCCATCTCTACTTGGCTGCGTAAATTCTGACCTTAGTAGGGCCTTTCGAGAATGAACCATTTACCGGTTAGTTCACATCTCACCTACCGCTTGGTGTCCTCGATACTCGGTGTGGGATCTGGGTTGTGTATCGAGCGGTCCAGCGCTATCAGTCCCTTGGCTGATAACATCCTGAACTCGACAGTCCGCCGCTGTCCTCTGGTGCCTCACCACCAGCCAGGGAAAAAAAATATTCCTAGGTACCTTTACGAGACTTTTCGGCTCTCTCACCTTCGGCGTCTAAATCATGCGCATTTTTCAATTTTTATTTTTATTTTCGGTTTCCCCCTCACTTTCCCAATTTAAAAATTGTAGTAATCGCGTTGGTTTGTTCCCCAGAGAGGTGATCAATCTCTCGCCAGAAACTCCCCAACATTTGTGACAGATTCTACTACCTTCCTCTACTCGGGTTGATCAGAGTTTCCCATCGGAATAAGCGTACTATCGCTATGATAGCTCGGTTTTAAATCTTACTTTCCAGTATTATTTCTATATAATATAAATAACATTACAAAATATACTAAAAAAAAAGAGATGAATCGAAACTTTTACTGTACCTTATGTGTGATTTGTCAGCTTTCGCTGTTTAAGTTGTGTTTTACTTGTCCACTCAGAATTTATTTAACGGTTTTCATGAAGTGTTCCGCTTTTTTCGTATGTTTTACACCTTTCGGTTGCTATTGCTGTCTCATTCATTATTATTAATAATCTGAATTCATCGTGCTCGTTTTTGCTCATCATTTTCCTCTGGTTGCTGACTATTATTTTCGTAATTCATTATTATCTCTAACCATTTTGTTTCATTTATAAAAAGCATCCTCATTTTATTCATCTACGCTCATTGCTTACTATTCATTTCATTTACACCTGAACATTTCCTTTTATCTACGCTTAAGTTTCTCCCTCATCTGGATTATCTTTTCGTCAATTTCTCTAACTTGATCGATTATCTCTTTCTCATTTAATATCTAATTTGGCTTCGCTTAGCCTCATGTCTTTTGAATTTCACACAACTGGTCGTTCGTTACTTCCGCTACAATTTCTCATTTCACAGGAAAAAGGGGTTCGAAATCGTTGCAACCTTTTTTATGAGTTTCCGTTAATAATTTTGATCTTTAACTTAATTACTTTTAATTAATCGTTTATTACGTTAACATTATTTTAAATGACTTGGCGGTCTCGTCTAATTTCCATCAATATTAATCCGACAATTCTTAGTTTTTCAATTATCCTTATTTTTTTAATTATCTCGTATTCTAACCGCTATTCTTATCTAATTGTTAGTTATATGGTTCTGGAATTTATCTACACAATCTTTACACGACTCCCCTTTTTTGTAGTTTCCCATTTTCTAATCGCTCTAACCCTCGTGAGTTCCACCTTTTCCTTGTTTTTATTAATTTTATTTTATTTATTTATTTATTTCTTATATTTTTATTCTTACCTCTACGGTTCTTGGATTATATTTACACGATGATTTCTATTGATTTATACAACCTACCCATAATTTTATTATTGGTTTCTATTTACCTTGATTTCTATTGTACAAATATTGATAATTTTATCCCACCTTTCTTGTTGAATAGTTTCACTTTTGAAATATTTATGTATTTAATATTTTAGTTTATTTCCACATATTGATATTTTCCTCTCTTGTTACAATACTAGGCATTCATGGGGTTTCAAAACTGGTGTTTTGTTCCTTCGTATTTTCATCATATTTTACATTCTCTATTTTTCCTCATCCCGCCATTTTGATCAACTATGCTCATGTATTTTCTGAAGTTATCTGTTATTTTTTTATCTGTTACGATTTTTTCATTCCCTTTTGCAAGTTTATTTCATATTATTAGAACCTCTAAGATACCTTTTATCTTTCCTAATTTATTTTAACGATAATATCTAATTTTCGTGGATCTCCAGTAACTATTGTTTATTTCGTGAAATTTTCTACTTTTCTCCTGTTGATTTTTCTCCATATTTTTCCAGCAATCTTGACGGTGTTTCTGTCCTTCATATCACTCACCTTCTAGAATGAATTTATGTCCTATCGTTTCTAAAATTTCATACTCTGTGTTTCTATTTTCCATGTAGACAAACCGGTCGTTTTTCAAAGTTTCTGTCAATATTTTCAAGTTGTTATCTGTCTGCGTTTCAGTGAAATTCCGTCCTAGCATTTAATTTTTTTAATCGTTATTTGTTTCCATCTAGAATCGTCATTCATGCTAAGTTGAGTGTGCTCTTGAGAATATTTGTAGTTTCTTAATTTTCTTTGACATTTGTTTTCCGTTGTAAAATAATCATTAGATCTCAGCTTCGAATGATCAAACAAAGGTTTTTCGTTTCTTATTTCGCACTGATCTTTTCTTTCTGTATTTCTTTCATTCGTTAGTTTGCTTTTCATGTAGATAAGTTGGTCTTTTTTCATAGTTTTTGTTTTATTTCCTTCTATTTATTTCCTCCTGCAAAATGTCTGAAATATCGTCTCGGTGGTTACTTTCAAATGTCTTGCTTCTCCCGTTTGCTAGCCGCTAAGTCGTTTTAAATTTTTTCTGTTGATGTTTTTACGAATTATTAGTTGTCCAATGTCTTCTCAACGTTTTCATGCTTGTTATTGTTGGATGATGAGGGTAGACCCATCACCACATTTATTTTGAATAAATATTTTAAAGCAGGGCCTTGTAAGTATAGGATCAACATATACGCCGAAGAGCCTGTATAAAATGAGTCAGGATGCAGAACCCCAATAAATTATTATTTTCAAAGATACAGAATCTCAGCAGATCAATCAATTCCCAATATGCAGATCATTCAAATCCTATGCGTTGAACAATTATCACTTTTGTATATAATTTGAACAATTAATTCTGACTTGAACATTTATAATATGTAATTTATGTTTTTATTATTTTATTATTTTTGGGTACGTTTATTATTTTATCTTTGGATATGTTGGATTATTTTATTTTTGATATAGTAATATCCATGTAATTAAATTTACAAATTTTTTAGTTTCATTATTTTAACTAAAAGCAATATCTAAAGTAAATAGCAACAAAACATGAATTAAAAATCAATTGGTAAATAAAGAAATGGTAAATATAAAACAAATATAAAATAAATACAATTTCAATTAGTGAATTTTATTAATAAATAAATAAGCGCTTTAATAGCAAATGATTAATAAATAAACGAATAAGAAATATTTTCAAGTAAATTATTAAATAAATAAACGCTTTAATAAAAAATAGAACCTTTTTAAAAAATAAAATTAAGTAAATAAAAATCCTAAAATGAAATTATTAAATAAATAAAAACATTTTTTAGGCAAAAATATTTTATTATAAATACTGAGATATTTTTCAGTTTAATCGGCCACTAAAATCATACCACAAAAGAAGTGATCTGAAAAAGGTAATCTTTGGAAGATCTTAAAATCGAACAGATTTAGTTTAACACGATATTTTTTGCACGCACGTATATAACACGCACCGACATACATAATAACAACTACATAACACGCACCCAAATTTCATCTGTATTAATAATTGAATAAAGAGTGATTGAAAAGCTAAAATTGAAGATTGTAGAAATTGATTTGGTAAATTTTATTTATTAATAAATCATTTATATATATTTGACTTTGTCTTTTGATTTATATAAGAGAACACCAGTGCAAGTTGAGACCTCACTAAAATCGAGACCTCAACATTATTATTTCTAACAGAAATTTGTATGTTGTTCCTTATGTTCTTTTCAGAGTCCCCAAAATTTTACTTGGTGGTCGAGTCATTTGTTTCATTTCGTTTTGGAGACAAATCCATCGTTTTCCTTAACTTTCCGTGAATCTCTCTTTTCTTATTGTCTCCAGATTTGTATGTGTTGTCTAGTCATTTATTTCATTGCACTGTTTTTCTTATTTTGTAGCCAATTTTATCGTTATCCATCGTTTGCTATTAAGCTCTATTTTTTAACAAAATGTCTCGACATTTTGTGTTAAATAACTCGATTTTTGCATCTTGTATCCTCTGGTCACTTTCTTTTGTTTCTTAACTTTATTGCTTTTATTCCTCCCATTAAAGAAGCTGAACCCCAAATTTGTATTTGGTGGGCGAACTGTTTGTTTCATTGAACTATTTTCTCATCGTCAATAATTCGATCATTTTCCATCGTTTGTTGTTAAGTTCCATTTTTTAGTTCACCATGGTCCGACAAAATGTCGTTCCAATTCTTTAAACATCATTTAAGTGAAAATTAATATATATTTTACAAACAAAAAAAAACAACATATTTTTGACACGTAAGTTACGTGTTGTTTAATAATCGAGCGGCTCGGCACTTAGCCCGCTCTTTACGCCCGGGGTGATAACCACTAGCCTTTGGTTTAGTCTTCGAATCTGTCGTTGTCTCTCGGTAGGCTAGTTGGGCAGAAGCAAAAACAACGGGATATGTCATTGCCGCTCCTTCTTGGCATGCTGACAATGCTACTTCTAGACCCTTTATCTGGGTCCTCAGGCTTTGATTTAACTGCCTCTCTTCCGTCCAGCTCTTTTGTGTTACTGTGAGCCTTTGATAAAATAGCTTTGCTTTCTTTGGTTCTATCCAGGTAGTTTTTGTTTGTTGGATTTCTTTTGACATCTGAATAATCTGCTCGTAGAAGTTCTTGTTAATACTCCGTGCGTGTTCCAACTCTTTCTGTATGATTTTTAGTGATTCCATATCTGTAAATAATGAAATTAACTTTGGTCTACAAATCTTAAGTTATTCGATTAATCATACAGATATTCACGGTATTAAACAACGAAAAGAAAAAAAATCGTGGAAAGCAACTAATCATTTATTTAAATCTAAATTTAATTTCACTACTGTTAATGTAATTCCGTATTCGAGTCATTAATGGAATTGAGGACTTAGATGATACCTCTCAACACATTCGTCAGGGACCGCTCATAGTACATAGAGCGCTCATAGTACAAAAAGACCGGTCGTTTTGTATTTCGGATACGGCTGGCACGGGGCATCGGAGGAACGACGACATTAGCTTTCATTCATTCATCGGCATGATTGAAAATGAGGCTAGCCTGCGGTGTGTATTCGTCGGTATCCGCAATTCTGCCGGCCGCTATGTCCTCCTCCACATTTGAAATATATTACCGGGCCCTGGCTACTTGGAGATTGACCTGGCATTGGTGATCCTCGAGCCGAGAGAGGAGAGACCGAGCCTGTTCGTGCATTTCCTGGGCCGGATTTCGGCCACATTTTTGTCTACCCACTACGAACGGTAGCTCATCATCTTTTACAGGTCGCAAGGTATTCCATCGGGGCTCTCTCGGTTGGGTCACAGTGAAGCCCGCGCTCCACATGGCTTGTCACCATTGATCAGCAGCCTGTGTGGGGACACGAATAATGGCTCTCGATGCATCTACAATTCGATTACGTGAATAGAGTCTCCGTATGTTTGTTAAAATAGTTACGACGTTGTCCAAAGATCACGACTGTTTATGGGGTTTTCTCACTTATAATTATTTTATAATACGAATTTAAATGCGGGTTTGTAATTCATCTATCAGGTCCGCCTATTCATAATTTAACTTAAAGTACGTAACTAAATTAATGCTGTGAATGTAGAGTAACTCGATTTAGACTACGGTAAATTTGAATTAAACGTCAGCCATATGCGGATATCGGTCATACTGTTATTCGGGCTAATAAATATAACATATTAATTACAAACCGATTTATGTCCGACTTTGTTTAAATTAACTAATTAATTGCCTTTTCGTATCTTAAGAGATGAAGTCGCCGTCATCAAAGTTGGGCAAAGATTTACCCTACCCTTAATTACTTAGTAATTAATTTTTTGTTGTAAATATCGTTCCTGAGTAGTTAATTATGATAAACGTTATATTCTATTTATTTATTATATTACCTTCTGGTTAAATATCATTTAGATTGTTACGTGCGGAACTTAATAAGTAAACTTTTTTTTAAACTAATCTATCTGGTAATGATCAAGGTTCTTATGAATTAAATGAATTTAAAATAACCATTAACGTTCATGGGGATGTCAACTTAAACGAACGTGGTAATCTAAATAGTAATTAACATTCGTTGATTGAAATTAAATCAATAATTATTGTTTCTAGAATTCGCCGAATTGAACGAAATCAAAATACTAATTGCCGTTCATCGCAATAATGAATTGATATTAAAGTAATAATTATTGTTTCTAGAAACGTCAAACTAAACGAAACCAAAATCAAAATAAGTTAATATTCCAAAAATAAATCAATTAATTTAGTGTATTTTAAGTATCTAGTTTAAAGCAGAAAAAATTTACACTACAGGTAACGGGTAGTTCATCGCTGAGATACAGTTGAATTTCGGTATTTGAATTATTTGTTTTCATGAACAAAAAAAATCCTCTCGTAAAGTCGTGTTATCGGTCGGATAGTCCCTCCTGGATCTTGTAGGATTTTTTAGAGATCTCAAATTGCAGACTACGGCAGTCGTAAACGGGAATGACATCATTCGTATTCATGAGCTGGCTACAGGGTACATGGGCTATATGGGTGGGAGTTTGGCTCAACAAGAATTCATCCAGCTAAAATAATGATCATGACAATATTATATTTATAATATTTAATTCGGTTCTGCCATGGCATCTATAGTCCGAAAATTAACATTGGGAGTGGTGCTACGGGATTCCTACGGGAACTCATACATATTAATTATGAAATTTAGAAAAATAAAAGTCACCTAAAGGTTGGGCCTGCAAGTTTAGAATTAGGTCATCGTCAGAAATCTGAACTGCCGGATTTTCATTCATTTTGTTCGTTTTCAGTTCCTATAATTGTTCTATTAATTTCAGTTCGTTGACATTTCTTATATAGTTCGGGATGTCGATTTGAAGAGAAACATGTAGGTGTGTCTACTCATATTGCTGGGTAGAATCCGCTGATACTGTGGGGTGTCTTGCAGGTATGTCATTATACCATGCATGTGATGTATTGATTATATTTATTACTGCCAGAATCGTGATGCCTGGGAAATCCTCTGTAGGACGAATGTGCATGACCTTTAAATTGGGCGTGTCTGTCAAGCTCGGTGGTGCAGTATTAGGCAAGGGAGATTTTGATTCATGCAGAGATAAAAGTCATAGCGGATGTGTATGGCGAGCCTTTGATTTTCACTGATTTTATCGCGTTAATTATTTCCTATAATTATAGGCTTGCTGGCAGTTCATCGCTAATTTACTCCGAATAGATCGTATTAACTACAAGTATTATTTGAGATTTAATTTCTACAAATTTAAATTCTTATTCTTTCAGGGTTTTAAGTTTCCATTTTGGGCTAATATTACGTCATACGCAAGGGATGGGCTGTATTGATTTTCGGAGAATTAGATGTCGTATCCTTGTATCTGGTAGGCATTTTAATCTGCACGTAACCGTTATTTTTATTGATTTCCTTTATAGATTTACTCCTGCTTGGTTTGAATCAGTGGTTTAGTCTGGTGGAGACACATTGTAAGTGGTATAAGCGGATAATTAGATTGTTTTAATGATTTTTATCCTATCAGGGCCGACTCGTAGTGAACTGATTGTGCCAAATATATATTTTCGAGCTGTTATTGGCAGTCGACTTGATAAATGGTAGGATTTTTGTGTCATGGAGGGTGGAGTATTTTATTCTTTCTCTTTATTCTAGGCAAGGGAATGTTGTTGAGAATCACCAGTTAGCAAATTGATGGATACCTATTGTCATGATCATCGTGTCTATCATATCTCTATTTGGTGGACGTGGATGTTACTATAAGATCCTTATTGCTTCACAAAAGTATGGATTCTCAATATTTTAAAAAGGTCATTTTTATTGCTGATATTCACAAAAGATCTCTTTTCAGTGGTTCAAGGTTAATTTGTTAAAGAATATTACGGTTGATGCTAGCATAATTCGGGGTTTCTATAAAATCCTTGGTTATATCAAAATCTTAGTACTTGGAATTTAATGGGAAGTTTATGAAGCTCAACATGTAATAAAATTGTTTATTCCTCGTCTTTATTTGTTTACCTGATTGTTTATCGAGAGGGTTACTATTGATTGAAGTATCCGAGTGAGAGTGAACCTGAGGTTATTGATCATATAATTTAATTATATTTTATTGATGTTGGGTATTACATCGGGAAACTCTGACGTACCTCGTATTGATTCATCATGTGATGGAAGGTTATGGGTTCTTTATCAACATTTTGGGCGTCTATGATATTTAAATCGACTGATTTCCTATTAGGGATTTTATAGATTTTAATATATTAAATTACTTTGATTCCAAGCATTTTATTTTATTTCCTCTCTTTTGAATCTATTTTAATCGGTATCGCGGAGTTGAAATGACTTCCATATTTTAGAGATCTATATTGTCTTTAACATGAAAATTTTTAATTTCCAACAATTATATTATCGTATCTTTCCATTTCCGACCTTAACCTAGAAATCAACGAGTGTTTACGACGACCGCATTAAATTTACGCTTGCTCAAGAAACTTTTATTGACTCTCAATATAATGTTAGGACCTTACAACAATCGCAATAGGGTTACGTTTACTTAAGTAATTTTATTGATTCTCATTTTGATGTTAGGAGTTTATAACGATGAGAGTTTATGACCATGACTTTATTAGCTTTGGGACGAAATAAAATTTCGAATTTTTAATTATCCGTCATTTTTACTAAAATTATGCATATTAAGTTCATAACAACGATTTCATTTTTCTATTTCCCCGTTACCTTTCCCTTGGTTGACCTTAATTTTGATAGTCCGGTAACGATTTTTCCTTTTAATTCATATCAAAAATAAGGTCTTAGTATTAACTAGATGGCGGAAAGGGTTGCAGATCTCTCACAAATATTTATCGCTATCTTTTATCCTATTTAGTACATTAAGTTCATGGTAGCTACTTAAGTCTATAATTCAAAGATTATCTATTATTGTGGGTTCCTGAAAACTATTCTATTTTATAATTAATTTAACTCTGTTTTTAAGGTTAAAAGATTTATTTAATGAGTGCCCACTGGACTACTCGGTGTGGTGATTTTGAGCCGTATGTAGATTAATTTAGGTCGAATTTAAAGAAATCGAGAAACGAGGAAGTAACCAAAAGACCACTTCCTTACTTCTCCCTTCTTATATACGGAATAGTATTGACGTTCCGATCCCTGGGTTCCGCACGCCGGGTCTTCACGGGCACAGATCATTGGCGATTTTCCACGCACTTACACGAATCTGAATAATGTGTATGATTTTACTGACTTGTGATGTGTTTGGCTGTGGGCCGGAAAAATTTCGACAAAAAAAACGAATAATTAATGAAAAAACTAAATGAGTTTATGCTTTATAAATATTTTATTAATAATAACAGAAAACAATATAACAAATTACTTCCCATCATAGAAAGCATACAAAATACTACTCTCCCCACGCCGACATCCAAGCAGAGCTCTACCGAGGTTGCGAGGACGCGACGTGGAGAGAGTTTCCAAATAAAACTCTCACTCACCTAAAGTAGATTTGTAAAAAACTGTTAAATTCAGACTGAAGATTATTAAGACGATTAAAATTATGTAAAAATGAATCGGTATATATACCTATTTTTTGTCCTTAACCTCGCATGTTCTTTTTGATTTAGTAAAACAAAATTCGACCTTGGTATTTTCTAGTGTATTCTAATCTTAATTTTTTATTATTTTTTAATTTCATTTGATAATTTTTTTATTTGAAATTTCTATTGAATTATTTCTAATTCAAATTCTTTGATTTATAATTTCATTTTCATGAAATTTTTATTTTTTGTTAATTTGTCGAATTTCGGTCGAATTTGCTGGGTTTTCGCGTTATGTTTATATTTAATTCGTGCTGATCTTGGTGCATTTTCTTATTATTTTACTTTTATTTTTATGTTTATTATTTTATATTTTATTATCTTTTTCTCATATTTGATATGGGTTTAGTTGATGTTTTAATGACGGCTTGAGTTTCGCTTTCAAGCTGGATTTCTCTTGGGGTTGATTTTGATTGACCGGGGTGGTTGATAGAGATACGCAAGAGTTTCGATGCTTCATTGGTTTTTCTGCTACTTCGGATTTGGTTGAATATTCCTCTAAATTTCTGGATTGGGGTATCTTGTCTTTGTCGCTTTATCATTAAACCGATGATGGAACAGCATATTAGGAGTACGATATTCAATGTTACACTGAGTGATAAGATTTGTTCCGTTGACAGGATTGTTGTATTAGGTTCATTTCTCTGCTTGACTTGCTTTTCTTGTTGCTTTCTGATTGACAGGACGATTTTTTGAATTTCTCGGATGGGTTTGTTATTGGGGTTTGCTTTAGCTCTCTCTTGGATTTGTCTGATGATTGTTTCCAAGATTTTCTTTATCTCCAGATTCTCATTTTTTATTCTGGATATTTCATCGTTGTTCTTTAATAGGATTCGTATCATGGATTGGGTTTTTTCGATATTTTGTTTTAATTCGTCATTGTTTTCTTTTGTGGGGCATTGAGTACATTGAAGGGTTATCTGTTGACATTCTTCATTTTCGGGATTTCTGCAGATCTCTTTGTAGTCTGCGCAGGTGCTATCTTCTCTTCTGAACGGATGGGTTTTCTCGCATCTCTCAAAAGGGTTCTCGGTACTGCATTCTCTCATTATTATAATTATTATCCATAGTTTTCGGCTCATGACTTTTATTTCTAATATACATTAATCAATTTCATATTTATTTACAATATTGTTCAATTATATACAGTGGAGATTTAGCCCTTTTTATTCTTTCTCTTTTTCCGGGGTTGAGTGTATCTCGCACTCCTCTTTAGTCCTGTTCTCTGAAAACCTTATAATCAGGACTTGGGCTTTTATTAATCGCTCAGTTAGTTTTGGGAGTTCTTTACCGCTCTTTATTCTCTTTAATTATCCTTTGCTGGTTGTGGATTTGCATTCGAAGGTTTCTTTCCTTTGCTTGTTTTCTTTTGAATTGACGTTTGTAATTGATTCGTTTAATTGTTTGTTTTTCTAGCTTTCGTTCCGATTCCTGGAGTTGTTCTATTAACGATTTGATTTCATCTTGAGTCTGTTGGTGATTTTGTTTTATTTCTCTGGCTTCTTTACAGCTCTCTTCCAGCTGTATTACATATCTCTGTTCGCTTTTTCTGCTGTCTCTCATCCTCTCCGCTTCTGTTTTCCAGTAATCTTCCAGGACCACACGGGTTTTTATCTCGGCTAATTCTCGTCTCAGCTGCTCGTTTTCTTTCTTTTGATCTCTGTTATCTCCCCTTCTGGTTGTCAGTTTCTGCTGCACTGTATTAATTAACTGCTTTGATTGTATCAGTTGTTGGTTTATTCGGGCGATTTCTGATTCTTGCTCCTCCACTATCTCTCGCCACTCTTTTCTTTCGGCTCTCCACTTTTTATTATAATACTTTAATGGATCTTGTTCGATTGGTTGCACTAATTGAATAGGGCTTGGTAGACATTCTCCGTCTTCCAGATTCGTTTGCATTTCTGTTTCGTTCGAGTTCATACTAAATATACATTGATTACAATTTTTTGTTTTTATCATTTTTATTAATTTTTTATCTTTTTACACTTTTTACAATTTTTTCCTTTTTAATCATACAATTGTTTCCTCCGTCTCCCCGAATCCTTCATTGGGTTCTGCGGGAACTTGTGTTGGTATTTCCGTTGGGTACAAAGCAAAATTGGTGGTCGGTTCTGCAGTGTGGCTACTTCCTCCTGTAGGGTATTCGATATTTCTATCTCCTCATCTAATAGGTAGGTGAGGTATTCCACATTTTCTGTCAGCCCTTCCACTTGCATTTCTAATTGGTGCGTATTTTCTAACGCTTTCAAATTTTCAATCTCTTTTCTCAGGTTCTGTTCATTTTCCTCATACCCTTGTTTTATTGTTTTTATTTCCGCTTCGACCTGTCCTCTCAATTGTTCATTAACTTCGAGTTGGTGTCTCAGTTGGATTTCTTTGGATACCACGACTCATCGATGTCCATTCACATCCTGTTGTAGTTCTGTTATTCTCTCGTTTAATTGTTGGTTTTGTCGTTTTTCGTCTGTAAGTTGGTTTCTCATTTCCGCTGATCTCTTGTCCATTTCTTTGAACTGTTGTTCGTATTCCTTTTCGTATTTCCTGAGTCTTATTATTGTACCTTGTCTGGCTTGTTCATGATATTCCATTGTTCGGATTTGTTCGTTATAGTCTTTAATTGTTCGTTTTTGCTCTTCGATCTGTTCCCATAGTTCCCAGTCCTTCCACTGGTCCTTCCACTTTCTCGCTTCTAGTTTGATCCACCTTTCTTTGTCTTCCATTTTTATTTGTTGTATTTGTCTTTGTTTAAGAGTCTTTTCTTGTTCTATTAGCATCTCCTTCATTCTAGTTTGTTGCCATACTATTTCGTGATCTTGTTTTTGTATATGTTCCCATTGTATCGCGTTCTCGATTCTCGACAACTTGTACTTGTCTTTCCACTTTCTTGCTTCCCTGTTGCTTGGATTAACATTCTTTCTTGTCTGTCGTCTTTAGGCTCTCTTATTTTTTTGATGGTTTTAGTCCTTGATTCTTAGTTGATTGACTTCCCCCTTCGCCTCTTCCCACTTGGCTTTATAGGCTCTTGTTCGATCTTTCTCTTCGGCTATTTGTTGTATATAATGTCTGGTGCGTGATTCTTCCTCATTCCTTGTACGCTCTTTCAGGTCTTGCCATTTCGTTTTCCAATATGATGCTTGACGCTTTGCCGCTTCATTGGCTTGTTCCATATTTGTTCTCTTGGTTCTCTCTATTCAGTATTTGGCTCCCATTTGTTCTATTTCCTCTTGCATTTGATTTAAAATTTTTATAGTTTCCTCCCCTTCTTCTTGTATCTCTGTTTCTTTATCTTTTATTATTTCTCGTAGTCTTTCTATCTCACTTTGTTGATCCTGCTTGTCTTGTTCCAGGGCTCGTATCTCTTTCCTTTGGTTTGTGATTCTTGTCTGATTTTGCATAAATTCCTTTATCAGTTCCTCTTCTCGCTCTTTGTACGTTTTCTCCTTTCCTCGTGGATAAGTTATTCTTTGTTCTATTTGTTTTTCCCACTTTTCTCTCATCATTTTGGTTTTTAAAGTCACTTGTATTAATTCTTCTTCTGCAATTAGTAGCATTTCCTTTAACTGCATCGTTCTTTGTTTCCATTGTTCTACTTCTTCGCTTGCTTCCTTTAGTTGTTCTGGTTGAACTTTGATTGTTAGCTTTGACTCTTCATCCTCTGCTACGACTTCTTTTATTAGTTGAGTTTTTGTCTCGTTCAGGTTCATAATTGTTTTCTGAATATTATTATCGATTATTTTCTCTTCTCAATCATATCAAAGTTTATATTATTATTTATACCATAATTTATATTCGCGTATCAGGTTTTTCGTGATTTCTGGTTTTTTTTAATTTTTGGTTTTTTACGTTTTATTTTCTATTTACATTTTTGCATACTGTTTTGATCCTCCTTTTACTGATCAGCGAAACGGAATCCTTTGATCCGCCCGTTGATCGGCTTTCTACATACTGGACATATATTAACTTTTAGCGCACTGAACTCGTTCATACACTAATGTTAATATCGATTACTTACGTTTGTGTGTGTCAACTGTGTTTGAAAATGGTAAAACTTGTTGATTGCGTCAATTAGTTTTTCGGCGAACTTTACGTCCGACTCTGATAGACGGTTGTATTGATTTGTTCCTCTGAAGGGATTTCAGTAGCATAAGTGACAATTTGTGTTGATTAGTATCTCTATTACTGTTATATTAATAAACGAATCTTTGAATATTAAGTATATCATCAAGTGTGGTTATTAGTTAATTAATAATAAATCTTTGAACAACGTGAAACATCATTGAATATTATTTCAGTAAACTTGTTTTCAGGTCATTACAACAATAAATTAATTCGGCATAGGCAAATCTTCCGTAAACTGTTTCATGCTTATCTCAAGTGAATTCTTCGGTGTGTAGATCTTGGATAGACTGTTGAAACTACTTTTGTTCTAATTGGTCCATAGTTCATGGTGGTCATAGATAAATCAATTAAAAAACTTTTAATGAACAAAAGCAATTATACCCTCGTGCCTATCCTCTCTTCTCCCCACTGATCCTTCCTTTGGTTCTTCTTCTCGAGGTCAAGTGCAGTGATCCTTCTTCAAAGTCGGATCTGTGTATAATTGTCGTCCGTTTGCATACATTGCTGGTTTGTTCTCTTGTTGAATTAATAACTAACCACTTCTGAAAGCGGCTAGTTATTTATAGATTTCTGCATGCCAACACGTTCATCAATTGGAGCGATTTTTCTGTCCTCGGTGACGTGGCATGTATAATTTCTACTACACCAAGCGAAGTTGAGATAAATCACCTATAATATAAAACAAAAATCAATAAATTTATAGCATATAAACAAACCAACTCACCTTGAGGTTGCTTGGAAAATAGTCACTGAGACAAACCCTACACTATAGAAACACAAAAAGTGATAGAGAAATAAAATAATGCACATTAACACAACCCATAATAAAACATTCATGCAAACTTTTAACATGTAGCCATCCGAAGTTGAAAAACCCCTATAATAAATAATTTTATAGACATTTTTGAGATAATTTTAGAAAGAAAAATGGCGGAAAAGTTTTTTAATTTAAATTTTGAGGTTTTTGCTAGGAAATTTCGAGTAAATGAGGATGTATCTTCATAAGATTTACCATTAAAACTAAAATTAATTTAATATTTCAGATATTTCTGTCGAAAAAAAGCTATTTGTATGGGGTTGTCTGGGTAACAACCATATAGTTTCAAAATATCAACACCCAGAAACCCACCAAGAGTAGAAAAAACCTCGAACCTGGGTTATTGTATAAAAGGTCAGATTTTCCATCAATAAAAATGATCAGATTAATGAAATGGGATCTCAAATACATTGATAACCGAATATGAAATATGTTGCATCGAGGATGAACGTCGTCAATATTCATTTTCACCCGGTAGATACAATAATGAATCGAGAGGAAAAAGAACGAATCATGAACGCACGACTCGTATATAATGATTGCACAAAATTATCACGATAGGCCACGAATCATTCATAGTCGACTCTACGATGAATGAATAGAGAAATATGTGAGGATCCTGCAGCATCGGAAACCCTCGGCATCCACTCAGGTAGAAATTTAGTAGTTGAGAAGTGAGTAGCTAAAACCTGGAATATTTATTTAGGGAAAGTTAATAAAACCAGTTTACCTGAATTGCCTCCCATAATGAGAGATTCCAAATTACGGAAAATAATCAACCTAACTGTCACAGAAATAATTCCAATAGTCAGTTCAATATAATGAAATTCATTAAATCAAATATGAAACGTGGCGAGCAAACAACTAAATTGATCTCAGATCGATATAGTGAAATTCATTAAATTGAATATGAAACGTGGCGAGAAAACAACTAAATTGATTCCAGATCAATAAGTTCCACGTCAGCAAGAAATAGCTGATTAAAATGAACATAATACGCACACCAACTTGGTCACAAATATTTGCACACCTGCACAGTAGGTGAGGGAATATACACCAGCTGTCACTGAGATAAATTCCGCTATAATTCAAGTTGATACATAAATCAACTTGGCGGAATTTATTTTTTGTGAATTCATTTCAGCCATTTTTTAAATGGCTGCTAAGTAAGTTGTTTTTTATATTGTTGTAAAACTTAAAGTTAAATTTTAAGAGTTGAATTATGATTTCATAAGGAAATATGATCATAATTCAATCTCTTAAATATAACTTTTAATCATCATTTATTTCATATATTACTATTAAAGCCACATTCATCAATATATATTAATTGAGAATCCATCCATGCCTCTTCTAAATATCGCGTCGTGTATTCCATTCTGAGATCCAAGACGCGATCTGAATTTCTTTCAGCGACCGATGGTCTTATTTGTTTGGTCGTTATGAGATGATTTTCAAGAAAACGGGAAATAGTGTTTGTGGAAACACTTAAATTTTCGGAAATTAAAAAGTTCTTCATTTCCTCTAATGAAGCATAAACATTTTTCTCCACAAATCAAGTAGTTTGTTGCCATTTTCTTCCGAAATTTTGGATATACTGCCACCAATCTTGCCTTGTGAAAATTTCCCAAATTTCCGGTATTTATAAATTATTGTTTTTATGGAATTTCTGGCTATTCCCAATAATTTTCCAAAATGGAAATAGTCTTCACCATTTTCCATGGCATTGATAATTCGTATTTTATCGATCTCCGAAATTCTGTAAGAAGAAGAATTTTTTATAACTTAAAAATAAAATTTACAGTTTATGCTTTTTTGTTCGAGTCTCAGGTGTTGTTGAGGGCCTAGCAACTTCTGAAACCCTATGGAAATGTTTAATTTATTTCAATTTTCAAATAAATCGTACAATGTGATTTCTTCTTCATCGCGAAATGGAATTGTTTCTGCAGAAATGTCTGAAAGCCTATGAAAATATGTAATTTATTTCAATTTTCAAATAAATCTTACGAAGAAGTTTCATAATTTTCATAAAAATTTGGATAAGTTTCCTTAGCATTAAATTTAAAATATTTTTCCGCCATTTTTTTTCTAAAAAATATCTCAAAAATGTCTAAATTAATTTATTATAGGGGTTTTTTCAACTTCGGATGGCTACATGTTAAAAGTTAGCATGCATGTTTTATTATATGTTGAGTTAATGTGCATTATTTTATTTCTCTATCACTTTTTGTGTCTCTATAGTTTAGGGTTTCTCTCATTGACGATTTTACAAACAACCTCAAGGTGAGTTGGTGTGTTTATATGCTATAAATTTATTGATTTTCTTTTATATTATAGGTGATTTATCTCAGTGACAGCTGGTGTAAATAGATTGGCTGGTGTAGGTAATTTTTGTTGATCACGATGAGTTATAGCACAAAATCTAACAGACAATGCAATGCGAGAATCCAAGGCCGTCCTTCCCATTCTGGAGACAACGAAGAAATTACAATGGAGCGTCGAACTGGCGCCCAAGAAAGTAAGTGATACTATTTACTTAATTACATTTCTTATAACGATAATTAAATTTCATAAATTCCGGCCAACCATGACAACAGCTCGGCAGTTTCCATTCGAAGACATCAATTTAGACGAGAATAAATTATTCCCAGAATGAAGGGAAGTTGATACAACCGAAAGACCTAGTTGCAATGATGATGATTTGAATAAATAAACTCTGTATTGTCGTATTCATTTAAATTAGATTTTCGTATAGCTCTACACGAGTGCATAGAAGGCAAGTGTACGCACTATAGAACATTAGACCGAAGTGATTAATTAAAAAAACCCGAGCCGTTTTAGTTGAAATGTCTACACGCTTATTAAATTTATTAATTATGGCCAAGAATAATCTACGCAAGATAATAAAGATTCAATCAGAGAGAGAGAGAGAGATAACTACTCGTACCTCTAAGTGAAAGGGACCAGAAATAGTAATCGCACACATACCTTCTATCGGTGGTGCGTAGAACCCGCTATGGGATCGGGCCTTAGCAGTTCCTATATGGCGCTCACCTTTGGCTATTCCATAACCAGTGGTTTCATTACCAACGGGTAACCATTGGGGGAAAGACAACAATTTTCATATGGGGTCAAGGACACTGACGTCCTACCCAAAAACCCCACAGCATGAATGCCTTTTATGGTAGCTCTTGAACCCAAAGGTTTTCTAGGGTATTAGCATTCATGTTAAAATGGCTCACCTTTTACTAGAAACCGCTCATTGGAATACATTTTCAACGTCATTTTGACAGGTATCCAATGGTTATATCTCTTGGGTGCGCATCTGGTAAGAATCCCTTGAAAATGGTCTCGAAAATTTTACATCTATTACCCATCAGGTGCCCAGCAATATATATATCGAAAAAATGATGGCCCATTAATGATAAAAACTCCAAAACGCCAAACATAACACTATATTCTCGCTTAAAATCTATTAAATTCCACTACCCGAAAAATGAAACTAAAGTTTTGTGATAAAACATATACGAAGTATCCCACTACAGAGTAGTTCTGTAGAACCTGCAATTCAAAAGAAAATGATAAATATCCCGATAGTAAAATAAATGAATAAAAAGAAACTTGGAGAAAGATTTGTTCACTACAGAAAAATTACAAATAAATGGATAAGATCTGATACAAGTATAAAAAATTGTATGCATTGCAACTACACGGATCTTGTCAATATCAACTACGATATTTTCAGGTATTGGTTTACTAGTTATTAAACATTCAGCTTCAATTATTATTATAACTATCAGTCGAAGGAAGGCGAGGTAAAACCCAATGCCGGAAAGGCTTCGTGAAATTGTGTAAAATTTCAGCCAATCAGAGATCTCATTAGAACAAATTAGTTAAATTTCATATTTAAGATTGAATTAATAAAATGTAAACTCATGAAAAGCAGACAATATATATATATATATATATATAGCACATGCATCGTTGGGATAAATAATAAGCAATGGCGAAATCCCAGGACTCAGACACCAATAAAACATGCAGGAAGTCATTGACATCCATTTAAAGGGCTCACATACAGAGTGCAGGCAAACCAATTATCCAGTACATTTACATCATAATATTCATATTAATTTCTAATGTTTGAACTTTATGCCACGCAGCTCCGAAAATTTGAATCCGAATGCCCCCTAAAACAGTTCAACTTATTTTAAATAGCGACCAAAAAACGAGATTCAACGTGTGAACTGCCAATGAAATAAAGATTATCCAGTCCGCATTACCGCCCGATATTAGCTCCGAATTCGTTACCAAGCGCCGCGATGAGCAATAATCCATACAAAAATGCAATAACGAGCAAGGAATTTATTAACAATTATTCATCAAATTTTATCAAAACTAAAAATCAAAAAAAATCTTTCTAAATTCGGACTTTACTTCTACTGAATTTCATTAAATTGAAAATAGTGATAAATGTCACACTTTGGAGCACATAATTAAACACAACGGTAAATGGAACTCAACTTCGGTGTCAAGTTCCGTTGTAGGATTTCCCATAAGACACAGAATTCTAATAAATTATTTAGAAAGTAATAAATTACACAAATTTACTCTTTTATTATAATATCAGCAATATCGATTTCATTTAAATTACATTTTCTCCAACGTTGATAAACTGATGATGAACACAAGATATTCTTATAACGTTTTAATGTTAACCTCATTTTGATATTCAATTTTTCATTTCTAAAATTTCCCTAAATTCAAGATAAAACGTTAAATAGTTACCTGACACCAGTAATAGGATACAAATACGGAATTCCAGCATAGCCTGTAGCAGCAAATTTTAATCTATCATTTATAAATGACCCAAAATATTTATCATCATTCCAGATATCCTAGTTATGTCAATCAGTTATATATTGTAATGCTATTAAAAATACATATTGGATTAATTTATTAATTTTGGTAAGCTGATCGTATTCCAAATCTATTACAAAATGACCTTTTTTGTAAACCGATATTACCAAAACTCCTCCAACTTTAAGAGAACGATCGACTTCTGCATAGAATTTATCGAGATCAAACCAATGTACACATTGAGCAGCAGTAATAATATCAATTGAACTTTCAAGTGCAGGTAGATTGTAACAACTAGCTACTCTATAAAAAAAATATTAAATTTCATAAATTCATGTTTTTTGAAAATTATTTTGTTAAAAAAACTAACATAAATTTCATGACATTGTTTTCTAAATATTTGGCTTCTTTAATTTGTGATTCACTACTATCAACTCCAATCAGTGATTTCGAATAAGAAATCAATTCTTTAGTGAGTTGACCAGTTCCACATCCAACATCAATAATATTTAATTTACCTTTACTAATTATATTTTAATTAATGAACAAAATTAATGTGAACATTTGACGATTTTTATTATACATTTGCCAAAATAAGATTATTTCTTCGACTATTTCTTGTGAATATTCAGGTCGACTATGATATAACATAGATTGATTGTCATTGTTAAATAATTGTGAAAAATCTTCCATGTTTTATTATGATATAAACTTGTTAAATTTTTTAATAACTCAAACTGGAATCATTTAATTCAAACGGCCGATAGTTTTTAAGAGAGCTATTACTACATTTAAACTTCAAAAATAATTTGATTGAGTTTTTTATATTTAGAAAATAGCTTTTTAAAAATAAGCAATTTAACAATAAAAAGTATTTAAATATATTTAGTATTTGTGATTGGCAAGTTTTACAACAACTATAAGCTGATGCTTTTACCACTCATTTAGTCTCCACCCAATTTTCTCTTGATTTAAACTATAAAATTTAAGACTTTGATGTATTATAAATGAATAATCCTAATCTGTTTTAATTGGATTAAGTAATTCGTAATAAATAAAATGTTACAAATAAGAAATCCTTTTTGAAATTTAGAACTTTCATAATCCTAAATTTGGTGGAAAATAAAACACATAAAAATATGTTCATCTTTGATTCCAATATTTTTACATCTGTGACCAATCATACAATTAACATGCCCTCCACTGGCTACCCGTTGCCAGGCAACGTTGGCTAAGAGATCGCCAAAGACAATCCCCTTTTCAATAACACTAAGGCCCGGCCTCATACTAGTTCCAACGAGCTGCTATTTGGTGGGTTACTGGGTACTATTGTTTGTTTTAATCTTACTATGGTTACCCAGGTAACGTCATGTAAATATTTCTTTGCTGCCACTTGGCACCCGTTGCTAAGCAACGTTGGAACTGTGTTCTAGTGGGTAGATCGTCCGCCAAAAGTGAGCGTTATTACTAATTCTGTAATTGGCAGAACGATCTCTGGGTTCAACGAGCTGTCGTTAGAAGACTTGTGCTCGCTTTAGATTATTGGGTCCCCTTTACGTCGTAGATTTTATCAATCGTATTCCCTGAATTCTTTAGTCAACGATTAAAAGATATTAACGAATATATATTAAAACAAAACTAGTGGATACATATTTCATAAAAGAAGTAATGCAATTTTCAGTTTATCAGCTGAATGGTATTTAGCATTCGAGCGGCTCGGCGTTTGGCCCGCTCCTTGCGTCCAGGACGATAACTGTTCGTTGTTGGTGTCGTTTTTGGAGTTGCTACCGTCCTCGATAGGCTAATTGGGCAGGAGCAAAGACGAAGGGATAAGTTACAGCTGCCCCCTCTTGGCAGGCAGATAGTGCAACTTCCAGTCCCCTTATCTGTGTTCTGAGGCTCTGATTTAGTTGCTTCTCGCCTGCCCATCCCTTTTGGGCTGCTGTAAGCCTTTGATACATTGACTTGGCCTTCTTTGGGTCCACCCATGTGGCTTTTGTCTGCTGAATCTCGCGGGACAGCTTGACAATCTGGTCATAAAGGTTTTTATTAGTTTTTCGTGCGTGCGCTAGTTCCGTCTGTAATATTTGCAAGGGTTCCATTTCTGTAAATAACAAAATTAATTTTGGACTACACGTCTTACATTGTTGGATTTCATCAAACAAACACTTATATTGTAGAATAATAAAATTTTTAAAAGGAAGAACAATGGTGAACGACAGTAAATTATTTATTTAACGTGCCTCATCATAGTCAGCTTATTGGTGTTCTTCTGAGGCCCCCAGAGCATCGAAGCGCTCCCGATAGATGAATACCGGCCGCTTCGTGTTACGGATACGGCTGGCTCGGGGCATTGGATGATCATTGCTGCGACTATCCATTCTTCCGCCAGCATGACCAAGCGTGGGGCTGTGCGGTGGCGAGTAACCATCGGTGTTGGCGATTCTTCCAGCAGCTATATCTTCTTCCACGTTTGCTAGGTATTGTCTGGCCCAGATCACGTGGGAGTCGACCCGGCGTTGGTGGTCTTGGAGGCGTGCCAGAAGAGATCGAGCCCGATCATGAATTTCTTGGGCCGGATTCTGACCGCCTATTTGTCCCTTCTGTATAACCGGTCTCTGATTGTTCTCTCCCGATGGCATGACGTTACCTTGGGTTTCTCTTGGTTGGGGCACATCGGGGTATTTTTCCCGCCAGACGCGGCGCCAAGCCTGTCGCCACTGGTCGGCAACTTGCGCCGGTACATAAATGAGAGCTCTTGATGCATCTATAATTACGTAACATAAGTATATTCCCCGTAGGTTTATTGAAATAGGTAAACGATTATCCAAAGGTCAAGAAACTTTTTATGGGGTCACTACACTTAGGAGCATTTTTCGGCACGAACCTACGGTTACGGACTTATAATTCGTTCGTCGAGTGTTAGGTAGTGTTTTCCGAACTAAATGAACCGCAATAGGGTTTATCAACTAGAATTATTATTCCCAAAAATCCTTACCCGGCAACATCTCACCTATCGGATACTTAGTAACGAAAAATATTTATAAGGCAAACAAAAAAAAATTAAATTAAAGAAAATTATCTAACAATTATTAATAAATACGCTACTGTTAAATGAGACACAAATATATTAACCAAGTTCATTTAGCAAATTATAATGGAAAAAAAAATTTAAATTAAATAAAATTATCTAACAATTATTAACCAATACACTGCTGTTAAATGAGACACAAATATATTAACCAAGTTCATTTAGTAAATTACAATTAGGAATAAATGTTCGGATAAATATAGTATTAAATTGCTTAAAAATGATTATATATTAACCAAGTTCATTTAGCAAATCATAATTAGGAATAAATGTTCGAATAAATATAGTATTAAATTGCTTAAAAATGATTAAAATCAAACCTTCACTTATCATAGTCTAACCCTTACTCATATTTACTAAATGAACTTGGTATCATCATTTACCCACCGAATAAATCTTTAATATGGAGACTGGAATAAAATCACGTTCTACCTAACCAATAGTAATCGAATAATACACAAAAAATATTTATTAGCTGAAACAAAATTGAACTTTCGCTACTGAATGATAACTAATAAAAATGTTACTTAGGGAAAATCAAATCCCTTTTATGGAATAATAACTAAAATTGCCCA
Source organism: Schmidtea mediterranea (assembly GCA_022537955.1). Classification (NCBI taxonomy): domain Eukaryota; kingdom Metazoa; phylum Platyhelminthes; order Tricladida; family Dugesiidae; genus Schmidtea; species Schmidtea mediterranea. Next base: position 154,424,392 of record CM039679.1, on the reverse strand, counting down.
TTGAATGCACTAAAAGGAATGCACTCCATCTATAGAATACTAGTTGGTGGTTAATACTCCAGGTTATTTTAGATCAAGCTAAATTCAGAAAAAATGGTAGCCTTTTCAGTGTCGTGGTTCTTATGGTTCCTGGCATTGAGTGTTGGGTTGCTGCGGTGGATTCCTTATTTAATACTCATGTGAATTAATAGCGGGATTTAAATGAAAACACAAAATCTACCTGAAATTCGGGATACTGAGTCAGGATCTATACCCTCCAAGACTTCTCTGGCCATATTGACTGTATTTGCTTGAGTGGATTGGTCGTACATTTTAAATACTCCCAAAGAATATATATTTGTCAGATCTCGCTTGTGTACGTTCCTTATGTAGTTCGGAAGTTCAACGAGAATGTGTGCGGCTGTCGGCACACTATGTGGACACGGCCTACACGATGGGTGTGTTTTATAAACGTTACCCACTATAGAATCCACTGTCCAACGCATGTGCATATTCATCTACATGGTGCGCATGCCGTTTTCGAACTGAACTGGTTCAGTTGATATTACCTAATCTGGACTTATTGACTGAGCGTGTCTGTTAAGCTTAGTAGTGTAAATTTTGGCGTGTGAAATTGTGCCTATCGATTTATTCTGTGGTGAAGTCAGGGCAGTTGTGCATAGTAAGTTTTCGATTTTTTCATTGATTTTATCTCATTAATTCATTGTCAGACTTACATGAATTCCAGTGACAGTTGCACAAATTTAACGCGTTTCATTGTAAGTGTTGTTTGTCTAGGTTCATAATCTTTAAATTTGAATTATTTCAGGACCTCGGGTTATAGGAGACGGTTGTCCGTTTGAAAAGAAAAGATTGCCTTATGGTTCCTTCCGGTTTCGGGCGTTATTTTATCAAGAGACATCTTCAAACTGGGGTTAGTATCGGATTCCGTAACTGAAATGATTTTTTGGATCTCGTGAGGAAAGAACAAATCCCTGTGACAGGTATTATTATAGTTTGCTTATATTAATTTATTAATCTTGGTTTGTTTAGTCTTTTAGAGCATTATCTTTAGGCAATGGGTAGGTATTGTAAGTGACATTTAAGATCGAAAATCTAATAGTTATCGAGTTGGCATACTGGTCTGTTTCGGCCCTTTACAAGATTGGCATACTCTCAGGATTTCTGTGGGAACATCACAACATTCGTTTTTTCAGCTTTACTTATGGAGAAAGAAAAATTTGTTTCCTAAATCAGCTGGACAATCGATTGGGAATTTTTTCTTGAAAATCGGGACCACTTTAGCTATTTAATAAGTTATGCCATAAGTTTAGTTAGTTCATATTATTTCAACTTTTAGGGATTTTGATGATTTATTTATTGATTTAATTGGGAACGAATTTCGTCAGGTTTAAATTTTTTTTTCTTTTGATATTATTAAATTTAATTTTTAGGCGGGAGTTTTGGTTACTTAATCAGAGTCATTGTGAGGAAATCTCGTCGGATTTTAGGCTCTTTTGTGATGTCAATGAGAAAAAAGGGGCAAATAATTCTATTTATATTATTGTGGGGAAAACTGAATCAATTCAGGTTATTATGGGCTTTTCCTAATTAATTATTGATTAAATTGTATGTTTAATAGCTCCGGCTGAAATTGGATTTTTGTTCAGTATTCTCAATTTAAAGGGACTGTCGTGTCGACTCCATCCGTGTCAAATTTTGTGTTGAACCTAAATTTTATTATTGTGATATTTTATATATTCTCTTTTGGATATAATATTATTGAATTAATCAGTGGTACGTTTGTTGATTTTGTTATTTCTTAATTTAGTTAACTAGTAATTTTCTTAAACCCGAATAACTGGTTCATTTTATGAGATTAAGTTCAGGGGAACGTTTATAAGCTTTTGTCACCATTTCAAGCGTCTATAGCGTCTGACCTTTCACCCAAAAATCTCTGCTCACTTTGTGCCATCAAACATTTTCCCTGCATTCTTTACACGTTGGGTTGAGGGTCCTTAACTATTAACTTCCCGTTACTTTTTCTTTCTACATCCTTATCTAATTTTAAGCATTAAACTGGGAGTGATAACAATTACTATATTCAATTTAAGGAAAATTTTTTAACACGTTTATTCCTGAGGTTTACAATAGCTACATCATCTTATTCCCTACTCGGACAGGACGTTAGAAGTTTATACTGGCTACTTTACGAAACAACCTCTATATTTTATTCAGTTTTTAATTAAAATCTACATTTACTTTGGTAACAGTACCGATCCTAGATGGGAAAATTAGTAGTTCCTAACTGCTACTGTCATCCTATGTTTACCCACATGACTTTTAATTATCTAGGCTATCTTTGGAGACTATAACTATGAAGATTTATAATGATTTCCTTATTGGTTTTGGTTACAAAACAACAACTAGATATTCGTGATTAAATTAAGTTCCTAATAACTGCTTGAATCTATAATTTAAGTTCGTAACCTAGCTTAAAATTATTAATTATTATGAGTTCATGGCAACCGCCCATATTTAGGATAACTTTAAATTCATATCCATAGCTTGAAATTTATGTTTATTTTAGATTCAAAGCAACAGTTTGAGTTTATAGTTGATTAGAATTCATAACAACGATTTCATTTTTCTATTTCCCCGATACCTTTCCCTTGGCTGACCTTAGGCGCAATTGTGTTCATATTATAGTTAATGAGTGCCCACTGGAATACTCGTGTGATGATTTTGAGCCGTATGTAAGATAGTTTAGGTCGAGTTTATGGAAATTAAGAGACGAGGAAATAGCCAAAGGACCACTTCCTTATCCCTCTCCTCCCCTATATGGAATAATATTGACGTTCCGACCCCTGCGTTCCGCACGCCGGAGTCTTCACGGGCACGAATCATTGGCAATATTCCACGCACTTACACTAATTTGAATAATATGTTTGATTTTAATAACTTGAGATGTGTCTTTGGCTGTGGGCCGGAAAAATTTCGACAAATAAGAAAAAACAATTTATGCATTATAAAATAATTTATTAGAAACCAAATTTAAATTACCCGATACATAATCCAATCATCAAAATTCAAAAATCATAACTACATTGCTCTCCCCACGCCGACACCCAAGCAGAGCTCTATCGAGGTTGCGAGGATGCGACGTGGAGAGAGTTTTCAAATAAAACTCTCACTTACATAGATTTTAAAGAAAACTGATTGAACGCTTAAAAAACGATTTCAAGTTTGAAAAACTGATTAAAATTGTGTAAAAATGAATCGGTATATATACCTATTGTACGACCCTAACCTTGCGTGTTCTTTTTGATTTAGTAAAACAAATTTTGACCTTGGAATTTTCTGGTATATTCTAATCTCTAATTTTATTATTTTGAAATTTTATTTGACAATTTTTTCTTCAGATTTTTAATTGAATTATTTCTAATTCAAATTATTTGATTTTTATTTCATTTTCATGAAATTTTGCATTTTTTAATAAATTGTCAAATTTCTTTCGTGCGGATTTTGTTGCATTTTGTTATTATTTTAATTTATTTTTGCGTTTATGATTTTATATTATATTGTTTTCTCTCTCATATTTTGATAGGGTTAATTGTTGTTTTAATAGGTTTGAATTTGAATCTGCATGTTATTTTTGCATGTGTGTTACCGATTCATTTAAACATTTGCAAGGCCTTTTGTGTTCTGGCCCAACATATTCGAAGGCCTATGCTCGTCTTATACTTTTTGTTTCTCTCATCTTCGAGTACTCATTTTCATTAAGCTTTATTTGCTATTTCTGGGGAACTCGTAAGTCTCTCTTTAATTGATCTATTGGTTCGGGTTCGATTCCGTAGCCTTCTACGAGCGTCGTTTTGCACGCTCAGCTTTCCCCGCCGCGGGTGAGGTCGTTTGGGTATTGCTGGTTTGACCATAATATTTGAATCTCTATAAACGATCTGTGTGGGAACAAATATCACGGGTTTGTCACTGTGTTGCCTTCCGGACAAGCCGACAGTGCTATTTTTATTTGTGAAATTTTTAATGTTATATCTCTTAGTAAGGTTGATTATTACTAATGTGGAGTTATAGGTGATCGGTATGACCTTGACCCCAATCATAAAATTCTATTTGCCTACCACTGGTTACCCGTTGCTAGGCAACGTTGGCACTGTAACCAACCGTCAAAGGTGAACTTTGTTTCCAAAATTGCTAAGACCGGTCTACAGCTGATTTAGCGACCTACCGATGGAAGTTCTATGCTCGTCTTATCTTTTTAGGTCCCTTACTCATTTTACTCCCTTTACTCTCTTTACCCCTCAGAGAGTTGTACTAACAAATGAATAACAAAGAAGATTTTATTTACTCATACATGACACTATCAAGATCATTTCTGTCCCAATTGCAATTTGTGTTGTTTTGCCGTTTTCTTTCTGCCCTCCCTGGTCTTGCACGGGATTTCGGCTGGAATGGCTGCTGTACGGGCTTGTCACATCTTTGTAGGCGACTTGGGCTTGGGCGAATACCAAGGGATAGGTAACGGCCTGCCCCTCCTCGCCCGCTGCTACGGCTACTTCCAGCCCACGAATCTGAACCTTCTGGGCTTGGTTCAGGGCTCTCTCTTCCTGTCAGCCCTTCTGTGCCGCGTCTATCTTTTGGTAAAGCCACTTCACTCTAGATGGCTCGGACCACGTAAGTCAGCGTTTTCCTTACGGAGGCTTTTTAGTTCTTTGCCGATTTTCTTCATAGCATCATCCATTGTTTTACCTTAATAACAAATCATATATAGGATACATTGCAGAGATTAATTCGGAGAAAAGAAAATAAACGAAAATCTCGGGTCCCACCTCGTTGTCGTCGTTATTTCCGAAAACATGTTCATTATTCGCCTTAACGTTATAGTTTAGATTAATAAAAGAGAAAATTTTCTACTACAACTAATTTATTAGAAAATACAACACGTAATTCAGAGTTTTGTAAATTTTGACGTGGTCGATTGTCAGATAAGCGTCTCCGCGAATAGGCGTGTTCTTCGACGCTCCGATCCTCCAGAATATCTCGAATATCTTGTTGGTGGAGGCTTTTCGGGACCACTAAGGGTACAGGCGCGTCACTCTCCAGCAACGCCGAATCTCAATGATCGTGGGCGATTCCGTAAGAGGGCAGGTGCTCATCCGAACTGGGAATCCGCCCGCTTGCGATGTCCCTGTTGATCCTGGCAAGGTTTTCCTTCTGCCGTTTCACTAAGAATCGGTATCACCATTCTAATTGTTCCAATTGGTGCAGTTCACATTCTGCTTTCTGTCGAATTTCTTGAGCGGGGTTTCAACCCGGCTCTCTCTTGATGAGAAAGCTAGGGAGTTCGACATCAGTTGTTGATCTATTATTATTCCTGTTCGTCCACTCGGGGGTAACATAAGTCGATATGGTATATCCACGGTCCCTTAATGCTTGCCTATATCTTCAGGCAAATCTGGTTGGTACTGTTAGCGTAGTGCGATCTACGTCTTCCCAATCACTGGTATGGGTGCCCCTGTTAATAACTATATTAATGGTTATTAGTCTAAATCGATTGCTTTCCTGACGATAATTAATATAAACTTATAATGGGAGTTTTAGAATAATTTTAGCCAAATTTTTAAATCAAACTCTGAGTTATGCAAATCCGATTTATTTTACAAAAACTAATCGTTTATGTTTACCCACAACATTTATTTAAATTAAATATATTCGTTTTCAAAAATTATACTTAGGTGATAATGATTTGAAATTCTTAATAAAGTCACCATAATGGTAATTTAATATTGATCTTCTAATTATTATAATAGAAAAAAAACTCACTAATTCTAGTAGTCTATTTGTAGCAAAACGAAATGAAATCAAATAATTCTAATGCATCAAGAGCCGTATTAATAATATTCTGTTGACTAATGCTAAGGGCTGAACACCCTAATAACAAAGTAAGATTAGATCATATTAAACAATCAAAACTACCTCAAAAGAGGATTTATGTGCTATATCATTTAAATCGACAAGATAAATTACTGTAAAATCCCGAGTATAAGCTGCAGCTAATACGTACAAAAAGGCAACATTTTTGAATTTCAGCTAATATGATGTGCAGCTCATACAACTAAAAAACAATTCAAATTGAAGATAAGATTATTTATTTAAATTTTCAACATCACACTCCTCAAAACCATCACACTTTTCGTTGTCAATAAAAGTGAAATTTTCTAGTAATTCTACAATGTTTGGATCAGACTCGTTCACATTCATTTCATTTATTTCAATTTCAAGAACATCGTCATCTTCACCGAACTTGGCCATCTGAAATTCCCAATCTTTCGGTAATTGTTGCTTCGTGGTAGTCCGTCGAACACAAATATTCTTGCGTTTCATGAAATTATCAGTCCATTGAGAGCTCGCGGCAAATCCTTCAATTTTCACCTCTTTCGCAATTACTTGTGCCTGTAAACGAATTCGAACAACCGACACTTGAAGTTCTTGTTCACGTTGAATTAAGATCCATTCGTGTAATTTCGTTTCCAATTCCGGATATCTAGCGTTACCACCACGCAAAGATCTTTGATTTGGATTCATTGCTTTGATAACAGACTCTTGGGCGATCCATCGTCAAATAACAATTTCATTAATATCATATCGTTTAAAAATTATTTAAAATATACAATAGTTACGTGAATATATCTGGGTGTTGATTTCTTGAAACTATATGGTTGTTACCCAGACAACCCCATACAAATATTCTTTCGCTTACCACTCGGCACCCGTTGCTAAGCAACGTTAAAACTGTGTTCGAGTGGGTGGATCGTCCGCAAAAAGTGAGCGCTATTACTAATGCTATAATTGACCGAACGATCCATGGGTCCAACGAGCTGCCGAGAGAAGGTCTGTGCTCGGTTTCGATTTTTAGGTCCCATTATTCTCCTATCTCCTTCAAATGTTATCCTATACTCTCACATCATTTATCATTACGTCTATTCCCATGGTCCTTCTTATCGTTGTCCGTGTTGTTGATTATTCTATGACCTGTAAATCCTTTGTTATGTTAAATATTCACACAGTATCTTTCTTACCCTTATCCCTATTATAACTACAATGTTCTCTATTATTGATACCACCATTGTCATTGTTACTATTATATGTATTACCTTTATTAATTGTTACTACTATTACATTTACTATTATTCTTATTACTATAATTACCATTATATTTATTATTATTACTACTATTATTATTATTACTATTATTATTATCATTATTATTATCATTATTATTATAAGTACCATGATCATTATTATATTATTATTATTATTATTATTATTATTATTATTATTATTATTATTATGACTATCCTCATTATTATTGTCATTATTATTATTAAGTTTTTAGTAGGGATCCTTCCTTATTCCTCAGCTTTATAAAATATTTTTCTTATATCAAAATTTAGCCGTGATCCATCTGTATTTTTAAGTTTTCGATAAAGTATTTTCATTGATTCGGAGCAGCGTTCCGCCCTTATTTTACGGTCTTATCCGATATCTTACCAATTACTGGGTGGTATTCTAGTTTTATTTTGCTATTGTTGATAAGTATTTTAATTAATTCGGAAAATTTGAGCAGCGTACCGCCCTTATTTACCGTCTCAATTCAACATAATTCATTTGATTCTTATATATTATTTTAAAAACATTATTCTTCATGATTTTGGTCGTTCGGATTAATCTTTTTCCGATGGCTATTCATTTTAACTGTTGCAACCATTTCGCAATTTTCCCCGCTACCCTTTCCCTCTCTTTATCCTTAAGGTCTATGCGTGTTCATGTTATATTTAATGAGTGCTCACTGGATTACTCGGTGTTATTGATTTTTGAGTCAATTACTGTTAAAGATTTTTGGTCTATTTTTCAGGAAACGGATGGCGAAGTAGCAGCCAAAACTACCTCCTCACCTCCCAATTTCCCCTATAAATGGACAATATTGACGTTCCGCCTATTGCGTTCTCACGCCGTAGCCTTCACGGGCACGAACTATTGGCGATTATACACGCACTTACACAGTTCGATGTGTAATTTTAATTACTTGCAGTTTGTTTTTGGCTCTGGGCCGAAAAAGGAGTGAATGAAAATTACCAGATCCATTGGGTAAACGCTTCGACTGCATGAAATAATTGTCGGAAGTTTGTAAGCATATAATAGAAATTCATAATTCATCCTATATTGGAAATTTCTAGTAGCATAATTCATCATCTATTGAAAATTAGTAACATAATTCATCATATATTGAAAATTCGTAGCATAATTCATCATATATTGAAAATTCGTAATAGCATAATCCATCATATATTGAAAATTCGTAGCATAATTCGTCCTATATTGAAAATTCGTAGTGGCATAATCCATCAGCAGCAATCTACCAATCAACAAGTGCTGTAGCGCACACTACTACAACCAGTCTCCAGGTGAGACTGAAAATCGCTATTTCAATCAAGTTGTAAATAATACTGCCAAGTTGTTGTTGTTAATTTGTCAAAACACATCAGTATATATACCTATAATTTGGCCTTAACCTTGCGTGTTAATTTTATTGCGATTAAACAAAATTCGACCTTGAAATTATTTGTGTTATCTAAATAATATTTTTATTAATTTTTAAATTAAATTGGTAATTTATTTTTAGCATTTTTGATTAAATTTATTCAGCCAAAAATATTTTGTTTTTATTCATTTAATTCATTAATTTTTATTTTTATATAAATGGTAATTTTACGGTCAAATTTTCTTGTTATTATGCTATGTTTTATGTAGATTTCGTGCGGTTCTTGATGCATTTTTATTTATTTTATTTTACTTTTATGTTTTTAATTTTATATTTATTTATATTCTCTCAGATTTTAAAATGTTTAGTTGGTGTTGTATATTGTATTTTAAGTTATCTTGGTGCTGGGTTTTCGTGTTGTATTACTGAGGCATTTAAACAATTCTCAAGGCTATTTGTGTTCTGGCCCAACACTTTGTTCATGCAAGAAATAAACAATTAAATATTTTTTAATTTAATTTTTGTTTCTCTAATTTCTGCTAAAATAAAATTGAAAATTGTAATATTTTTGAGAATAAATTTGTTTCTGTATAGGAATCTGTAAAAAAAATCCATTAACATCATTCAAAGATTTTACATAATAAAAACATAAACGTAAAACTATATTTCATACATAACATAAAGAAATTTCAAACCATTTTAGGATTTTCTTGGTTTGAATTTAGCTAATTTTTCGTCAAAACTCCCCAAAGGGTAAAAATTTCGAAAGCAAACTCGATTATTCAAATTCATATTAATTGAATTCTATTTACAAAGTGGTTGTTGAGTAAAAAAACATTCTTTAATCTAATAATAGATAGGAATTTAGTTTTTTGTAATCGATAAAGGTTGTGGAATTAGAGTTCTTGGAGTTTTTACTCGGATGGGTATCCAATAATGAATTTTTGATCGGTGTTTTGAATTTAAACTATTAGACTGGAACCCCATCCATTTAAATTTAGTATATTTTTCCGCATTATCACAACTTGATGAAAAATATCAAAAATTGAGATTTAAATTAATATTAAATTAATTTTTCGCTTGGAATAACTATAACAATAAGATTTAATTCAAATTTAAGCGAACAATAAAAAACCCTTTTTTAAAAGATTCCGTAAAGACCTAGTACGCTACCACCAAGAAGCACTGACCAAATCTTAGCGAAGAGAATGAATTATCCAGAAATTCTGACACATAGAAAGGATGTGAATGAGGCCCGGCGAAGCCAAGAAATTAGTTCAACAGAACGAACTATTGAAATCCCAGTACTTGTAATGAAAAGGATCAACTGAAACTGAAGGAGACAGCTCGAGATGGAATAGCACAACATAATAGAAATTTGGTGATGTCAAGTACTATTCACCCGTGGATTCCGGAAATGATTCCAGGAAATAACAATGAAATACCTTCCACTCAGCCATGTTTGTCAAGAGTCTTGATTCAAGACCTATTAAGCCTCACCTAGGATAAGCAGAATAAGAGAGAAAAAGAAGATTGAAAGCCACCAGATAAGTGGGACAAATAGGAAAATTGACTTCAAATTTCTTAAGAAATATAAATATGTTTTTGACTAGGTTGATTTTCTTAAATTATATGAGTTATAAATAATGTACTTTCCTTTTGAATTATATCTCATTTTAATTTGCTATTGGAGGAAAAGGTTTGAAGGGTATAAGAAGTCATGACAATGTTGGGCCAAGACCGAGTTTGTTTAAATGAATCGGAAATAGCACGCAAACACAGCAATGCCGATTTAAAATCAGGCCTATTAACACCAAGTAAAACACCCTAAATATGAGGAAGAATATAATTAAATATAAAATCGAAAAAAACATAAAAGTAAATAAAATTATATACAAATGCATCAAGAACCGCACGAAATTAACATATGAAACAACACGAGAACATGAAAATTCGACCGAAAATAAATCTAATTTATAAAAACAGCATTTTAGCGAACAGAACTGGTTAAAAATAAGATATTTCTGATTAGAAATATTCAATTAAAAAATAATAAAAATAAATTATCTATTTAATCCAAGAAAAACAATAAAATTAGAAATAGATACTATAAATAAATTTAAGGTCAAATCTTGTTTTATCACACTAAAAATAACACAAAAGGTTAGAGTCCCAAAACAGGTATATATACTGATTCATTTTGACATAATTTTAATCACATTTTCATAATGAAAAGCTCTTACCGTTTTCCCTAGCAAAATATTATTCTTGAACAGAAGCGCTTTTGTGTGATACAGGAAGCTTGTGTGAGAGAAATTTTCTTTACAGAACCAACTTAGTGCAAGGACTCACGTTAAAGGAAGTGAGAAATTATTGCTGAATGGTTATGATTATAAATGTATCCATTGTCGATGATGAATTATGACTATGCTTATGAGTGTAATTATTGCCAATGATTAAATATATCTATTTGACCAGGTATATTATTTTAGTATATTATAACTGAAACTATGTCGAAAAGTTTTCCGGCCCACAGCCAAGACATAATACAAGAAAGCAAATATACACACTTAACGGATCCGTATAAGCGCAGTTCATCTGTAACGGAACTGTCACCGTGATGGTTCGACAGTTGCAAACGGCGAATCTGAACGTAAAATGACATTCTATAGTGACGGAGGGAAATCCGGGAACAGGTCTCTTGGCTTGCTCGTCTTTCATCCAACGCCAGAAAAATCGACCTAAACTGAATCACACAAATCTGCTAAAATGCTGAACATCGAGTAGTTCAGTGGGCACTCTTAACTATGATATGAACACAATCAATACCCTAAGATCAAATAAAGGTATGGGAAGTGTGGAATAACGTAATATTGTTGCAGCGAAATTCTCTTATCAAATATTAAAATTTAGTGGAACTAAGATCACGCTTGCCCCAAAGAATTTGAATTAAGTTTATAGCTAGAGTAAAGTGACCCGATAGGTTCAAAATTAAAATTAGAAAGTTCATAAGTTTGGGGAAGGCGCGAATTACCTATACAGTTTAAATTTAAGGGTCAATTTGAAAGGATACTGATATCTAGGTCCATTTAATTAATAAACTGAAGTTGCAATTCGTATAATAAATTCAATTAAATGGAAAATTAAAACCATAGTTGCAATAGTGAACCAAACGAATATGTAAATAAAGATACCTAAACAAATTAGGTAACATCCTACTTTAAGGTATACAGACCAATAAAAATTAAAAAAAATTTAATACCGATAACATGACTAACGGGGATTACAGATGACTCCAAATATTTGAAGGATACCATGAAAATGAAATTTAAATGAAACCGATAACAAAAATAAATTTAACATTGATACTGATAGAAATGTTCTTGTTGAGCATGACAAAGAATAGGAAAACCATAACGAAAGGGAATCTGATATTGATTACGGTAGAGATATTTTGTTGAAGAGCAATAAATTCATTAGGTAAGTAAACTGGGCACTAACAACGATAGAAATGATTATTGAAACAAGATTACTTCGACGATCATAAGATTTAATATTAATAAGGATAGAGATGTTATTTTTATTGAAATCCATAACGAAACTAAATCCGATATTAATCTCGATAGAAATGTTTTGTTGACACTAACAACTATAGAAATAATATTGAAGCAGAATCACGTTGACAATACAAGTCATGATACCGCCGAACTAAGCCAAGTTAAATAACTAGACAATGATAACAATGATAACAATTATAGCACGAATAGAGTAAGGACCAGGTGAAGCTGGTACAAGAATTACAACTGTGATATAACAATAGGATGACTATACTAGACAATACCGTGCAAGAAAGATTTTCAATGACGCCCTTGTCATAACAATAATTATACCAGAGAATACGCCAAACAAACTAATAGAAAAGACCAGCAATGAAAATTTAACAATGACAACATGCCTGACTGCAGTAGAAATGACGTGGCCGGTGACACAGCGAGAGAAAAGAGTATACTATATAAGCTCTCTCAATGTTACTTGAATTATTATTAATATGAACTACGAAAAACCCCGAGACTCAAATCGAAGACCAGCGAAGAGATTCAAAGAGCAGCAGAGACGAGGAGCCCCTCAGAAGCTTGCCAATACATCAAATACATCTTCCATGATGCCAGAATTACTGCCACAACTTTCCACGCACGAAAATAAGGAATTATGTTTACGTCATATTACTTTTTACGATTATCATAAAATGCAACATAATGATTATTATCAACCCAACCTAAAATCACAAGGAATCAAGATCGAGCAGCACGCATCTGAACAAGGGAGAAAAATCATGCAACTCAACTCAAATACAGCAGTCCAATGTCATCATATTCTATGGAACTACGGGTGCACGGTCGATACGCGGTCAGCTCCACCAAGATCATTGGAAGATATAAACATCCACAGTATCGCAATCAAGAGAAAACCTGGCCGAAATTCCGCCAGAGAGGCCCGTCAAAGAGTCGAATCTTACTTACTCCGTCTAGAGAAAAAGAACAAACGATTACAACACCGATGCCGGATGGCCCAAACAGAGTTGTGCCGAATAAACCTCGGCGCAGGCAGAATCCCTTAATCAGGTGCATATACCCCGGAATATAATGTGTCATACGAACTCAATAATTGACCTAGAAAACTCAAATAGCCCTGACTCGGGTGGCGATTCCACATGTTGGAACGTCTAGAATGGCAACAATAAGAAATATACGATAATTATGCGAGTTCTCAAGTGAGAAAATCTCGATTCAAGAGACAAAAATCCTACAAATGAATTACGCGTACCGTATTTTGCAAATAAAATTTTTCTAGTTGAATTTAATTTTTTTTATTATTTAAATCATTTTAAATTGTCACTAAGTAGTTATTTGTCATCTTTTATTATTTACAAAATTAATAAGATTAAAAACAACCTTTTAAACTCACGCAAAATATATTTAAAAAATTAGAATTCTGAGATCAATATTTCAGTCAATTTAATAATTCTAACTGTAATCCAATAATATTCTGATTTAACATATAATAATCGGCAGCTCGGTGGACCCATGGATCGTTCGGTCAATTATAGCATCAGTAGTAGTGCTAACTTTTTGCCGACGATCTACCCACTCGAACACAGTTCCAACGTTGCTTAGCAACATGTACCAAGTGGTAAGCGAAAAATATTTGTATGGAGTTGTCTGGGTAGCAATCATGTAGTCGCAAAAATTTCAACATTCAGAAACCCACCGACAATATGGTTTATCTTTTACTGGTCAATTATAGAATTGGAAATGGTGTTTACTTTTGAGGATGATCATCACACTAGGACACAGTTACAACGTTGCTTAGCAACGGGTGACAAGTGATAAGTAACTAACATCTGTATGGGTTACCTGGTTATCAAACATATAGTTTTAAAAGTTCAACACTCAGTAACTCATCAAGATCATTACAATGAAGTCTCTAATTTATTTTAATTTTATATTTTTTCTTTGAATAGAATGTTTACTTTAATAACTTTCTTTTTCGTTATTTATTTGTTTATCATTTTATTCTGAGAATTGTGAGGTTCGTGGACTGTTTGGCCTTGAACCCCTGACATACAATCTTTCAACCCTTCACTGGTTACCCGTTGCTAGGCAACATTGGTAATGTAACCAATGGTTCTGAGACCGCCAAAGGTAAGCTTTATTTCTAAAACTGCTAAGGCCCGGTCTGCAGCTGGGTTTAGCGAGCTACTGTTAGAAGGTATGTGCTCGACTTACTCTTTTCGGTGCCTAACTTTCACATTGTATATGTTCTAAATCCCTAAGAATCCTATAATCTCTTTTATTTACGACAAAAATAAATTAAATAAACAACCAGAAAATTATATTTATCATAATTATTGGATAATACATTCATTCTATAGTTTGTAATAGCTTATCAGTTAATTTTGGTATTCGATAAATTCAATTGATCTTGTCTCCTGTCACCACTGGGTTTATTGGTTAGAACCAAGCGACGATGTTTCCGTTCAGATCTTCCTGGTCGTGAGTGAGGGCAATTGTTCTTAGCAAAAACTAGAGGGTATGTAACTGAGTTGCCCTCTTGGCTAGCAGTCAATGCCACTTTTAGCTCACGTATCTGGGTGCGCAATGCCTGTACTAATTGCTTTTCCTCTTTCCAGCCGCATTGTGCTGCATCTATCTTTTGGTAAATTTTTCTCGCTTGCTCAGGTTTGATACAGGTCGATTTGATCTCCTGACATTCTTTGTTTACTTGCAATAACTGTTGGTGAAGGTCCAGATTAGTTGTACGTAATCGAGACAGCTTGTCGTTTATCACCTGAATTGCTTCCATACCTTAAGTAGAAAATATTAGTGAACGTAATACGACAAGCGTTGGCGGAAATTGGAGTTTGTAAGTATTAATGATGTAACAATTTAAAAACTCTAAGTAAGCGTAAAATAAATTTATTAATCTAATGAACTTCGCATTGTATTTAATTATAGTAATAGTCTCTCGATACTTGCATTCTAAATATGGGAATTGCGGGTAAATACATTAAAATTCGTTCAAAGGACATTTAAAGTTTTATTTCATTTAACAATGAAATACAAAAATTTCTTTAATCAAATTAAACTTTATTGATATCAAAATCATAAGTTGTAGTTGTTCGTGATTATATTATCGGAACGATCTTCCAATTCTTCGATCTTGGAGTGGCTTCATGACATGACTTTGGTGAAGGCATTGGTAGGAATGTTTATCTCTTCTACCTTGCTCTTGAATTGGATTGTTGAATAAATGAATCGGGAGTACGATGTTCGTTGGTGCCCTCATCAATGCAAGTACATGGTCTCGTAACTCGTAGCAGACGCCGTAATCCGGCGCATATCCGTCGGTGCTCGGGATCTCGTCAGAGGCTATCGCAGCATTTACTATCTCCAGGCGTTTCCTTGCCATTTTTACCTTCCATGAGAATTTTCGAACCAATGATACCAGCCTGTACAGTGCAAATTCAGCTCCTTGTCGTGAGTCTCGAGCCGGGTTCCGGCCGGGCTCCCGTTTGATTGCGATGCTCGGTACTTCGATCTAGTCCTGTCGCGAGCCTGTTCGGACGGGCCAGCTGCTATCTTCTAAGGTAGAGAGGGTGTATCCGGCATCCCATAACGACTGTCTGTAGTGTGCCGTCAGATTCGGGTCTACTCGAATAGCAACTCGGTCGTCGTCTCTCCATATTGCGGTTTTAGTTGGCTGTACTCCTGCTGAGAATTATCGTATTGGCGTGTTGTAGATAATAATTGACACAGCTGGGTGTTCTGGAGTTGTAGTTAACCTAATTTTTCACGAACTTATCATATTCTCTCTATCCACGTTGTATTTAAGGGCTTCTGCTTCCGTGCTGATGACATGGTCGAATCGTGTATTTGCAAGTCAAATGTTTTAGTAAATCGTGTAAATAAAAAAATCCTTACTTTCCTCATAATGTTTCGGGGTGTCACACTGCTGGAGGTTGGAACGCCGTAGAAGGTCCGAGTTAATGACTACATTCGCTCCTGCTGCTTGACCCTTGATTTTCCTCGTTGATGAGATTTTTTGGGAGTTTGTTGTTTTCATATTGTCGATATGCTGACTGCTCTGTGTATACGACGTTTATTTTTACAAATTTTTAAATTTTTGTGGGTGCGGGGAACCGCTTTACTCTAATACATCTGTTGCACACTCCTACCCCGAATTATTATTTATTTTATTTAAAACCAATAAAACTTTTAAAATTATGTGGGGCGTTCTTATTACGGTGCTGGTCTGCCTACTCTTTGATATTATTGTGATGACGTGGCTTAGTTCGTCTTATACGTATGGTTAGTACTCAAATGTATTTAATTTTATTTTCAAATTTTTTTGCCGTTATTTTCCCGACAGGGGTCATAGTCATCTACATGGTGGATATAATTATGCTAATTATAGTTAATCTATTTTCTCTCTCCGTTAGTATTAAATCGATCATCTTGACGCATTTCATAATTTTTATTTGTGAAATTTTTAATGTTATATCTCTTAGTAAAGTTGATTATTACTAATATTATTATTATTATAGTTTGGATTGTTACGATCGCATTGCAATTTTATTGATTATTATTTTAATTTAGATGTCTAGTTATTTAGGACCGTATCGTGCAAAACAACTGTCAGTTGACCTACGTACATTTATGACATGTTCATTTTGGATGGTCCGTCACGCTCATAATCTACTATCGGAAAGTACGTTTAGCGCATTAAATATGATATGGATTTTTAGATGTTGATTTTTTCTTATTTGAATATTGATTCTGTATTTTCGAATTTCATGATCTCGGTGGACATTCTATCTCTTACGGCATCTATCCATCTCGCTCCGATGGGATCCTATTCTCAGTTCTATATAAGTCGTTGGATGGATTTATTTATATCAGATGAAATCAGATCAACCTTCATAACACTTCGAATTCCTCAAACACAAGATTTACTAATTTTGGTTAAATTTATTTCGATCAATTTATTCGTGTCTGACTAGCTTATTTTATTAATGAATAAAATAATTTTGACTTTTCGTGTTCGCCGTCGTTATTATCATGAGGTGAGGTTTTATGTTTGACTTATTTTACTAAGCTCAATCTATATGGTTGTTATATAAGATCATTATTTATATGTTTGTTCCTACCCTTTTTGTATTACTGGCTTCTAAATATCGTTGCAGGTTAGCCTATCTAATAATTTTAAAGTCTGATTACTTAAAATGTTCCTTTACTTTAAGCTCTGTGACACGGGTTAGTTTTAGTTTGATTATTAGTTTTTCAATGTTATGAAATCAAGGTCGTGTTTATTTAAATTCCATTTAGCTTGAGTTTTTAAAATTAGACTTTAAAAATTATTGGTTAATTTAATATTTTTCATTAATATCATTAATTTATATGCGTTGCACAAATTTCGTGCCCTTGCCCCTTGCCCTTTACCTCATTTTGGCCCTAAGGTTTAAATTATGTTCATATTTTGATTTTAAGTGTGCTCACTGAACTAAAAGGTGTTGATGATTTTAAGCAGATGTGTTAGATAAACTTTGGTTGAATTTTCGGACAAAGAAAGAAAGTGGAGCCAAAAGACTACCCCCGATCCAACTAACGCCCCTATAGTAAAATATTGACGTTCAGAATCCGTCGTTTCTCACGACATTGACTTTCACGGGCACAGATTATAGGCGGAGAAACCTCTCTTACACAATCTGATAGTGTGTATAATTTTAATTATTTGTGAAATGTGCTGACTGTGTGCCGGAAAATTTCGACAAAATAAATAAACCTGATCCGTTGAAGCATATAATTTGGCATAAAACATTACAATACATTCATAGACATCACACTTGCAGAGGACACGCCCAAGCAGGGACTTACTTGTAGTTTGCTTGAGTACGTATCGTGTAAGTTGATTCAAAAATTCCCGAGCGTTCTGCCTCCCATAAATGTTTCGCAAGGAAAAAGTGCTTTTCCAAAAGTGCTTAAAAGATAGCTTTTTTCTTGTAAAAATGAATCGGTATTTATAACTATTTTGTGACCCTAACCTTGCGTGTTCTTTTAGATGCATTAAAACCAAATTTGACCTTGATTTTACTTGTAATACCTATCTCTAATTTTGTTATTTTCTTGCATTAAATAGATAATTTATTTTATATTCTAATTGAATATTTCCGATTGGAAATAATTTATTTTCAACCAGATTTTCCATTAAAATGCTGATTTTATAAATTAATCTATTTTCGGTCAAATTTTCTTGTTATATTGTTATGTTTGTGTTAATTTCGTGCTGATCTTTGTGCATATTAGTTAATTTTTTTAATTTACTTTTATGTTTTTGATATTATATTTAAGTGTGTTTTCCTCATAGTTTAGGGCTGTTTATTTGGCGTTGATAGGTCTAATTTTATATCTGCGTGCTGTTTCCGATTCATTTAAACAAATCCTTGTATTGGCCCAACAGAATAAACAAATAATATATTTTTTAAACAACTCATATCCCACGAACATCCTGGTAATTTGAAAAATAGCTCGCGACTGCATAATTTAATTAAATCTTTCAACATTTTTATATGAAAGAATAAACCTGTGGGGTTTGTGGTGTTGGTAATGCAACCACTGGTTATGAGACCGCCAAAGGTGAGCCCTACGATAAAACTGCTATGGCCTGGCCTCATGATGGGTTCAACGCACTGCCGATAGAAGATCTGTTTGCGATTTTCCTATTTCGGTCCCATCTCGTTGTACTTGACACCCTTAACAATTAAATTTCATCCGAACTACTTATAGCTGCAATTTAACGGATTTTAAATCTATTATTAACAATTAAATGGAAATTTAACAAACGAAACTAAAGCATTAACAATCATTTATTGGGTTGAGATAATTATAGTTTAAAGCAATCCTTAGCTTGTAATGCTCGACGCTTTGCGCATTCCGCCTTTCCTGGACGTCGCTGAACAGGTTTTGCTACTGGTTTGGCTGCTTCAGTTGCCTCCCTATAAGCCAATTGAGCTGACGCAAAAACAAGTGGATACGTTACGGCATTGCCCTCTTGGCCAGCCGATAACGCCACTTCTAAACTGCGGATTTATGTTTTCTGTGCCTGCCATCCGCGTTGTGCAGCGCTCATATTTTGATACTACGCCTTCACTTTTGCAGGTTCCACCCACGTCGCTTTAACCTTCTCAATTTCTCTTGTCATCTGGAGCAACTGCTGATGTAACTCCACGTTTTCTCTGCGCGATTTTACTAGTTCTCTGCTCAGCATTTTGTATGGGTCCATTACTGCAAATAAAGCAAAAATCATTATTAAAAGGTACACACTATTGTGTAGAATTCTCTAATCTATATCTACATTAGATTATTATGAAAATCCGATACCCAACTACTGGAATAAATCTACTAGGTATCTGTCTGACCGTACTATAGCAATTACTTTAGTTCCCTATATTTATTGTTAAATAATTTATGAGTAAAGGAATAAAGAAAAAATTCAAAATTTATTTTCACAACACTTAATACCACTTCGAACTTTGGTAGCATATATTTGAGCTCCGTCTTGGTCGTTCACGAGCGTATGGGTGATCTTGTTTCTCTCTTGGACTTCTGTCATCGCTCCGCATTTCTTTAGGGAGTATCTTCCTCGGAATTACTACATTCATGGGCGTGGATCGCACTTCTAACCTCGAATCGTTGAGTTCAAAGGAGATGCCGTATGAAAGGGCATACCCGTCCGTGCTATGGATCCTTCCCGCGCCAATGTCCGAGTTTACTCTGGCCAGGTGGCGTCTAGCTATTTCCACCTGCCAGTTTGTCTGTTTCTGATACTTTTCGAGGTGAGTCAGAATATATTCGGCGTGGCTTCGACTTTCTCGAGCTGGATTGCGGCCCGGTTCCCTATTGATCGCGAAATAGGGAAGATCGGCCTCTCCAAAATCCTCCTGATGGCCTGCTCTCGACGGTAGAAATAATTGACTTATCTGAAAAGTGGCGAGTACCGTGATGTGACCGGTGACTGTTGGCGTGTATTGATTATGATGACTTCAGCAACTGGTGACGTAGCAAATCGTTCTTCTCGTATTGTGTCTGATCGATTTATTGGATTCCATTCTGTCTTTTCTTCGTGGCACCTCAACTCTTGCATTTAGCGGTTAGACAATTTCTTTGTGCAGTGGGTGTGTATGTTCCACTTAGTACATTTATTTGCTATGTTGAACCACATTTGCCTGTGCTGTTCAACGGAAAAATTGTTTTGATTCATACTACGTGGGTTAATTCTGTACAAAGAGATTATTCATACGATGTTATTTAGCCAATTTAGTCTCAGTCGGTAATTCTTCACATTTATTCATCAAGTCAAATTCTCAAGTTACGTTATTAGTTCAGTCTGTCATATTTATTATTGGCATCACGATTCCTTATTCGGCTTCTCAGCCTGTGGTCAATAACTACAATTCGCTAGATCTGGGTTTGGCATATTTAATGGACAATCCTTGATCTGATACTCTCTGGATTCGGAGATCTTAATAAAAAAAATATTCCGAGGTTATCAAGGACTCAAATTCGATGTTCCTCCTCATATACGATCATCTGAGCCTACTATTCGAATGGGTATAGACTCTGCATTACTACTACACTATGAATATCCAATATCATCCTGTGACATTCGTTGTCGTTCGATTAGTGATTTGTCATCATGATCCTTAGGGTGAAATTGGTCCTGTCCTCCACCACCTACTCACTCTTCGAGAATTGATTTGTTCAATTAGTCTGATAACTATGGTATTAATCTAATCGATTTCTTGATTTAATTATTTGCTAGTTATCATTGGTATCGGGTTATTATTATTAACATTTACAATTTAGATCATTATTTGCTTTTATAATTTATAACCGTCACGATTCATTGTTATTATTACTATTAATTTAATGGCATAAATGATGAAATTACTTATGCTCAGTTATTTAATCGAATTCCGTCAACCTGATGATTAGCGCTAGGGTATTTTGGTGTGGTGTTTAGATTTTTGCGAGTTATTTTGTATTTTTTAACTTCCATAAGGGACTATCGCCTTGTGATTGAGAGATTTAGTTATTTTTGGCCATTCTAACTTCTGCATGAATGTTATTATTACGATGTTCAAATTCGAAATCTAATCTTGGGTCAACTTCGTTTAATTTGCTTTCGTCATGGATATCGTCGTCACGATTTTGGATTGTAACCTTAGCTACTGGGTTTGTTTCGTTATTTTACCTTGATGAGATATTAGCTTCAAGAAGATTTTAAAATGATTTTTAAGGCTTATCTTCTCAATGTATCTCTAAGATGACCGTGGGTCTCTTTTTATTAAATTTATCTTTCATGGCTTTTATTATGATACTTTATTTTTATAGTTTATTTTATTTCTTTGATGACATAAAAACGATTTCCGAATTCTTTCCACACTCCCTTCCTTATTTGACCTTAGTGTAGATATGTTAATATTATGATTTTATGAGTGCCCACTGGACTACTCGGTGTTTATGATTTTAAGCCGATATGAATCGTACAATTTAGGTCGATTTATGGGAGATGGGTGACGATGGAATAGCCAAAAGACTACTCTCTCATCATCCCATTTCCCCCTATAACGGATAGTATTGACGTTTGGATTCCTGGATTACTCACACCAGAAACTTCACAGGCACAAGCTATTGGCGGATGAACCGCACTTACACAGCTTGAATTGGTGTGCAGATTTTGCTTTCTTGCTGTGTTGTGTCAGCTGTGGGCGGAAAAATTTCCACAAAATTTAATTTTCTTCAAATATATATATTCTGGAATAACATCATAACATGCTTGGCATATAGTTCGCATTTCATCATCAAACGCATAACGTTTCCCATACAAGTGTCAAGCAGTACAACTGATTTTTGATTCCTCGAAATTTGGTTAAAACAAAGTTAACACAAGTAAAAATTATGGTTAAAACAAGTTAAACAAATTAAAATTCTGTGAAAATAAATTGGTATATATAACTGTTCTGTGACCCTGACCTTGCTTGTAAATTTTAGTCAGTAAAACAAAATTTGACCTTGAGATTATTTGTGTGATCTAACTCTAACTTTATGATTTTCATGATTTAATTTGACAATTCATTTCTTTCATTTTTAATTGAATTATTTCCAATTAAAATTATTTGATTTTACTTTAACTTTACATTAACTCTTATTCTTTTAAATAAATTGTCAATTTTCAGTCAAATTCCTGTCTTTTCTTGTTATTTCTGTGTGTATTTCGTGCGGATCTTGTTGTATCTTGTTATTATTTTAATTTATTTTTGTGTTTTCGATTTTATATTTTTAATTATTTCTTTCTCGTATTTTAAAGTGGTTATTTGATGTTTTATGGGTGTTGGGCCAGAACACAGACGGCCTTGAAAATGTTTAAATGAATCGATAATACACACGCAAACAAAACATGCAGATTTAAACTCAAACCTATTAAAACACCAATTAACCCTACCAAAATGCTAGAAATAGAACAATTAAATATAAAACTATAAAACACAAAAATAAATTAAATAATAACAAATTGCAACAAGATCCGCACGAAATAAACATAAACATAACATGAGAACCTAACAATTTGACCGAAATTTGACAATTTATAAAAAAATGCGAATTTCATTAAAAATGGAATAAAAATCAAAGAATTTGAATTGGAAACAATTCAATTAAAAAAGAAAAAAGAAAAATTGTCAAATTAAATTACAAAATAATAAAATTAAGAATAGAATATACTAGAAAATCACAAGGTCAAATTTTTTTTACTAAATAAAAAAGAACACGCAAGGTTAGGGTCGTACAATAGGTATATATACCGATTCATTTTTACACAATTTTAATCGGTTTTTAACCTGAAATCTTGTCAATTCAGTTTTAATCTGAAAATCAGTTTAATCTAACCAGTGAAGAGCACAAAAATTTGATGTGAGTGAGAGATTGTTCGATACTCTCTTCACGTCGTATCCTCGCAACCTCGAATGAGCTCTGCTTGGATTTCGGCGTGGGGAGAGGGAGTTAAGATATGCTATGTGTGAATATTATGAACAACCATGATGTAAATGATACGAAAAAATATATATATAATCGAAATAGATTTCCTTTCCTGTCGAAATTTTTCCGGCCCACAGCCGAAACATATCACAAGTCAGTAAAATCAAATACACAATCGAAATCGTGTAAGTGCGTGTATTATCGCCAATGATTCGTGCCCGTGAAGGCTCCGGCATGATGAACGCAGGAGCTGAAACGTCAATATCATTCCGTATAGTTGGAAAGGGTGAAGAAGAAATAGTCTTTTGGCTGTTTCGTCGTCGCTCATTTCTCATAAACTCGACCTAAACTTATTTTCACATACGGCTAAATTCAAACATCGAGTAGTCCAGTAGACACTCATTAAGTATAATATGAACACAGATGTGCCTAGGATCAACTAAGGGAAGGTGACGGGATTTTAATAATAAATCGTTGCTATGCTCAATTTATAAAAGATTTTAATCAGTACAGAACTCGTTAACGAAACTAAAATGCTATAAGGAATTTTTCTAACGATTATCAAATTAAAGTACTATAAAGGATTTTGCTATCGGTCATCAACCTAAAGCGCTATACTAGATCGTAAAGAGTTTTTGAAAACAGTAATAAACTAAAAAGTTTCTGCTAAAGTATCAGCAAGTTCCTAGAAATTATTTAGGAATTTGTCAACCAAACCAACGTTATAATTAAAATATGAGGTTTTCTTATTACTAATTTTGTAATAGAGCTGCCGAAAGATTAACTCCGGATATGTCGTATTTAAATATTTAACTAAAAAATTATGGAGCTCTCGAAAGCACAGTAAGGGATAAAAATATCGAAATCTCACAACTGATACCCAAATTAAACCAGTCATTATAGTAAATAAATAAAGAATTATATTAACCCAAGTAACCAGTAAAGATTTGCTAAACTGAATTTACACTACCTTAACAATTACCTAATAAAAATATTAAAACTCAAAAACCCAAAAAAATCCAAATGAACATCCTTGTTTAAGTTCCTCCGGAACGCGTTAATTAAAGTAATAAATTCCGAAATAAGACCCGCATTACCTCCCCTAAATGACCATAGAAACCCATGAATAATATTTCCAACAACGAATTAATCAGTCAGGGAGCCACTCAGGTTTTTATCGTACAAAACTACGCAATAATTGTCGGTCACCCGAACCAAATAATAGTGGAAATTAATACATAAAATAATTTGATACCGTTAATAAAGCAAAGATCCAAAAGGCAGAAGTAAATATATACAAATATGTACTAATTTCATAACAAATCACATTATACGTCCAAAATGACAATTCCACCTGGTAGTTGCGTCGCCACAGAGCGGAGAAGAGAGTAGGGAGTCCTCAACCGGCATAACTGATATCACACTGAAATGATTCAACTTTAAACAAATACAGAACTATCTTGAGTCAATTCCAAATTTTAGCAGTTGGCGTGTAAATTTGAAGGAACCAAATCCGATCTGAGTACTGATAACTAGGTCATGATAGACTATAATAAATAGAACTTACCATCCCATTGTACGTTGTTTTCCGATAGTATTCCAAAAAATTTAGGCCGATTCGCTGATAGTCGCTTACGAAAGATCCCCATCGATGCAAATAACAACCATGAAATCGCAGAGCTAAATATTGAAATTAAATAAATATGAACTTAAAACAAATCTGCGAGAAAAATACTCAAATATGATTTTCATAAATGCCATTAGACCAGGTTAAGCTGTATCGTGCACACCAACTCCTTAAAGTTAAAATCAATAAGAGCTAATGACCTATCGAAAGGGGCATTCGCAGACACACTAATGCATCGACGATTAGATTAACTAACACAGTTCAGATGTGTATTCCGATGTGCGATCCAGAAGGTGTGCACTAACCAAAGAGACACACCATTCATATAAGTAGTATTTCGTCGGCGAACTGTTCATTTTAATCTAATTTTCAAAATGTCACTAAAACATGAACAGATTACCCGGAAACACCAGGATCACGAGGAGTCCGACGTCGCAGGCACCAGCCGACAATCACGATTAGGTAACTCTTTAAATTTAGTTAATTCATTTTTAACACATTTTCCGAGTCCTTGCGTACGTGCGACCCAAGCAAGGAATCATCCTAGACGCCGACATTGATGACTTAGTTAAAGAGCTGCGACAAATTATACTCAACCTAACAAATATACTGATTAAATCCTTCAATTTTCTTTTATGCTTATTCATTGTATACCTAAACAAACCACAAATATGAGGAATGACATACATGGCAGACCCGCAAATCGACCAATCATTAAACACCAACTATGACCAAAATCACCTTAAATGTGAACACTAAAGCTGAAACTCGCATTTCGTTGGTGGAGGTCGAGAATTTTTGTTCCTTTTCGAGCACATCCCCGATAAAACTAAAATGTAATTATCTGGACTTGAGATTCGATGGGTTTTCTTTTGAGGCTTGACTAAAATGAAGGAAGACGATTAAAATAATTCACTATTATATCTTAATGCCTTTACGAAACCGGCAGCAGAAATAATAAATAAATGAATTTTGGTATAATGATTTATATAAACGTACGAATGTCATTTTAATGATCTAATTATTAATTAGTGACCATTACAAAATATGTTGATTTGAGCAATAGATGGATCAGAATACCAATACCTGTATGAACATAAGGGTAGCATTCCAAGCTCAAGAGTTTAATAGATATGACTGATTACAAATCAACGTTGATAAACCATAACTTCGAATAAAGATATCTACTTAAAAATATGAACGTCAGTTTAACTCTAAATTTACTATGTTGTTAATAATTATAGGTAAATTACACTTTGATAGGCAAACGATTTTGCCTGCGAAATATCGATATAAGATATTGTCATCTCGAATCCAAAGGTTTAATAAATGGATGATAAGGGTAAATAAATTAACTTGGATAAATTTACCAAATGTTTATTAATTTAAAGTAATCTTCGACGAATAAATGAATTTTAATTATATTTTAGATAATATTTTGTTTGCGTTTTCTCAAATAGAACTATTAAAACGAATAAGCAAATTTAAAGTATATTTTTGATAATAGTTTTTCGTTTTCTCAAAGAGAACTATAAAAACGAATAAATAAATTTCAAATATATTTTTAGAATTTTTAGATAATAATTTTAAGTTTTCTCAAGAGTGGTTAACCAAACGAGTAAGTGGTGTTGAAAAATAATTTTTGTTGGATGACAATTCTTTACGATTGAATAAAGTTATTTATTTGTTTAAAGAAAATCTCGAATTTAGCGACGAGAAGTTTTATTCGTCAATTTAGTTTCATATTCAAGTATCTAGCCGTAAGATTATTCATATGGTTTTGTTTGTAGGCTTCATCCATCATGACTATCTCTCCTCTACCTCCATTAGTGAGAGAAGTTGCGCGCTAGGACAGGAATAAATAGCTCTAACCCCAATGTGTAGATTCTACCATATTAGGTTTCCTTCTTTGAATAGGGATGGTAACTCATAGAAACCATGAGCCGACTCTACTCGCATGACCCTACCCTAAATCAAACTCCTCAGATCCATCTCGTGACCGTCAAAACGACCCATGACTAAGGAAACCCAGACTGCCGACTCTATCGCTTATGCCTAAATGACGATGTTATGCCCATTAATGTATTATTTATTTTTTCCAGAGGACTCGTGGATTGACGCGTCCTAGGTTACACTTCGCTTTCTGGCATATTCAGCTGCATGGTGCCGGCAGGCGATGTGGGACGCGGGATTCTCAATCTCACCGGTCAGAGAATCCCGAGGAAAAGATCAGAAAATCAGTGATGACATAGACCTTCCTTTCGTTGCGATCAAACGAGAGCCCGGGCGAAATCCGGCGCGGGAAATAAGAGGTCAAGCGGAGCACCTCCTTGCACGTCTGGAAGAGCATCAACGATTAACGGCCCAGCAAATCCAAAGAGCGCAACGACACCTAGTTGAGATCAACCGGGACATTACGGCCGGATTGATTTCAAGTACGGACGGATAAGCCCCTCCGTACAACACATCATTCAATTTGGACGATCCCAGATTGAACGGGCCAAAGGAGGCGATCAACGTGGTAGTCCCCCGCCAATTATGGACAGGAAGAGGAGAACGAAAGGCCGAACGTCCATCGCGAGAACCAGCTACAACCGACATTGTTAAAGATTCCATCCATTACAATGATTTTTTTTGTGTATTAAATATAAATGTTTAGTTAGGTTTTTTCGTTATAGTACTAATTAAAAATTTAACCAAAAATGGGGAAATATCAGTCACAATCTGACGCCATAAGATACAAGTCCCGTTACAAATTTAACTAACCTTTATTATCGTTGAAATTGACTTTTCTTCTATTGTAGACATGAATCCCCACAAGGTTCTACAACAGGAACTGGCAAAGGCACAAATGACAATTAAAGATTTTCACCGACAAATCGTGCAACTGACAGCCGAAGTTCAGCTGACAAAAGTACTTGCGTGGAGCCGAGTAAGGTCAAACGCCTGTATCAAAAATTGACAGCGATGCAGAAGGGTTGGGCTGAAGAGAAACAGCTCAACCAAAGTCTGAAGACGCAATTTAGGGGCTTGGAGGTGGCGCTGTCTGCATGTCAAGAAGGAGCAGCAGTGACCTAACCCCTAGTTTTTGCTCCGGCCCAACTAGCATATCGAGAGGCCACATCGACTTCAAAGCCAGCTACCAAACTAGATAAACACCGCCCTGGTCGAGCTGAACGGGCCAAACGACGAGCCGTGCAATCAAAGGACCCGAAAAACAAGAAATTAGTCTAGAGTGTTTTTACTAATGTTGGGCCAGTACAAGATTTTGTTTAAATGGATTGGAAACAGCTCGTAAACATAACACGCACATTTCAAAATCGGACCCATAAACATCTAATAAACACCTAAAAATGCGAGAAAACACATAATTTAACATATAAAATAGAAAACATAAAATTAAATTAAAATATTAACAAACGCACCAAGATATGCACGAATTGACATAGAAATAACACGATAACAAAAGATTTGGCCGAAAAAGTGACAATTTACGAAAAATTAAAAGAGTTCATGAATAAAGTGAACAAAAATAAAATAATTTTAATCAGAAATGATTGAAATTAAAAATAAATGAGTAAATTGTAAAAGAAATCGAAAAATAATAAAAAATTAGAAATAAATTAGACACATAATTGCAAGGTCAAATTTTGTTTTAACGCATAAAAAATAACACGCAAGGTTAGGGTCACAGAACAGGTATAAATACCAATCTATTTTCACAAGATTTTAACCGGTTTTATAACCAAAAATCACTTTTTCACTCAGTGAATAGATAACTTTTTGCCAGAGCAATTTTATTCAAAGGAGCAACTTTCGATAACCGTTTTCATACTGCGAAATCAAGTAACTTAATGAAAGCTCTACTTGATCGTATGTATGGGGACCTCTTGTCGTATGTTGATATGTATGAACCGAACTATGAACGAATTATGATGAAATTATTTCAACAAACATATATGTATTATGAAAAACGAATCTTCAGTTTTATGTCGAAATTTTTCTGGCCCACAGCCACACATCACACAAGAAAGTAAAATCATAACACAACTAGTCACACTGTGTAAGTGCGGTTTCTCCGCCTATAGTGTGTGCCCGTGATAGCTCTGTCGTACGTAACGACGGATCTCGAACGTAAATATTCTACCCATAATAGGGGCGGTGGGAAGATTGAGAACCAGTCTTTTGGCTGGCTCTCTTTCACCCATCTCCAGTAAAATCGACCTAAAATATCTAAATACAAATCGGCTAAAATGATAACACCGAGTAGTCCAGTGGGCACTCGTAAAATGTAATATGAACACAAGAACCTTTGGACTAAAATTAAGGCTCGGGTAGTGGGGACTTGAAACCGATGCGATGCAAATAAATTTAGTAACTAAATGGTAATTAATTTGATTTAAAGTACTTGAATCCATAACTTAAACTCGACGCGACGTAAATAAATTAATCTAAATAAAATGATGGAATTATAACTAAATTGGTGACCAGAACATACTATAACGAGAATACTTTTGTAATGTAATTGAAGGATAGTAATTAATTAAATAAAAGGATCCATAATTAAACTACTCATGCAATGAAAATCAAGTAAAATTTCACAAGTGTTAATGATTTGAATTATCCTCGGATTTAATATAAACGAACAAAAAATTATGAGTAAGAAGCCAGAGAAAATGGAGTAAAGGAACGAAACTGCAAACGATAAAGTAGAAATAACTGATTCCGAGAAAAATTACGACAGGATATAGATCCGCTAACATTTCATAGAAGTAGTAGCAATTAAGGCATTAGGCATTGTTGAATCGTAAACCAAATTAATGATTAGATTTGAATCCTTCTAACGAATTGAAAGGTAAATATGTAATTAATGAATCCAAGGATAATTCAATGAGTTAAATAATAAAATTATACAACCAATAACAGATAAAAAGCGACCAAAATAATCATATTACCCGCACCTGACATGAATAAATAAATTAATAATCCACACAAGGATAGTAGATCAATAACAATGAAATATCACAATATAGTTCATAAATGAAAATAAAAGAGCTCTGCGTTCATGAGAGAATCCGTGATAATTCGAATGCGATAAATTTCCCACGAATAGTATTGAATCTTTAGATCCGAATAAAGCCTGAGAGACACCCTGAAATTGATGGAAGTAATAAAATCAGAAGTTCCGACCAAATTAGCAAACCATATAGTTCAATATCACAACCCAACGAAACATCAGAGTAGAGATTTAAACTCTTCCCCAACCTCGGTATTCTCTTCATCGAATAGCTGTCGTCGAATATTCCACCCAGCAGTTTTCTCCATGACAAGCACGTACAGTTGAGCATTTTTCAGAAATAGTAGTATTCCGGAGTAACTTGCAATAACGTGCCTTCTTTAATTTACCGACGTCGAATAGGAACAACAATCTAGATGAAAAACGTTCTAAAATTCCATTCATCGAGGTAACAACGAGATTAGCCACTTACTAATCCGGAGAATCAATAAAGAACAATCCGATCGTAATTATACTAAATAAACTACAGACAGGTCATAGTCTGAGTTTACAGCAGAATAAATCAACTACAATCCGACGCGAATGACAAGTCAATGACGTTAATCACACAAGATCGTAACGACAAAAGCGATAAGGTGATCAATAACAATAGACTTTCACCACCAACCCGAACGAATAATAAATAATAGTCGACAAATAATAAATTGCAAATAACTTATAAAAATTATGATAACATTTAATCGCGAGAAGGAATAAATTAAATGTCAGTTCGCTCACTCCACCACGCCCTCGCAAATAAACTTATGAATATAAAAGAAAATAGTAGAACTTACATCTCATACCGCATAAACTCCGATGAGCCGCCAATCAACTAATACCGATCGTGGACGCGTTCGAACCCGAGACCCTTTACAAGATCGAATCTCGAGGAACGATGCTCGAACGTCTAGTGGAGAGAGACAATCAGGTAATTTCGCACGCTACATTCCACATTTCATTTTTAACTAAAACTCACCCATACCGATACTCCATTGAAGTAAAATATATTACTAACATCTGTAATTTGCACGCATAGGCACGTCGGAAAAATGAGTTGTAATTAAATCTTTTATACATTTAGATCGCAGAGACCAATATGGCAGTTCCCGAGTGACTCTCCAGATTCCGAGCGCTTCCGCCGCTCGATACCGCCAAGTGCTGTGGGATAACGGATACCTGTTATCCACTTATGGAGACTCCAGTTGGCCAAGAAGATCAGAATACCAAGCCGAGGAGATCGAATTACCGAGTATCGCGATTAAACGAGAGCCGGGCCACAATCCAGCACGAGAAACCCGCCAGCGAGCCGAATTCACAGCCATGAAGATGGAGGAGTTAGAAAGAAAATACCACCGGAAAGCGGTGTTAGCCAGACAACGGCTAGCTCAAGTGAACAGGGACATAGCAAGTGGAGCTATCCCGAGCACCGATGGATTCCAGTCAGAATATGGAGTGTCCTTCGAGTTAGACGACCCAAAGCTGATGCAGATGACAGCACCAACTAAATTGGTGTTACCGGAAAAACTCATTCAGTCAACTCTTCAAAATCGACTCGGATCCCGTCAAACAGGCGATCATACGTATGCGAGCAGGCATCCCCAGTGGAACTCCAACAACAACAATCGAAGAAACGAACGTTTCAATGACCATAAATGAATCGAACCGATATGTTGATTAGTTTTTGATAACAATAAATGTTTATGTTTCACGGGTTGTCCAATTTTTAGTTTTGTAAATTAACTACTTAGATACTAGTGTAACTAAAGGAATATCAATTTTCTGCCTCTTGGCAATAAATTTCTAAATATTTTATAGACAATAGATGATATAGAAAGATAAAACGTTTTTCTTTATTAAACCTTGACCAACCAGAGAGTTAATATAAACTAACTGAGACGCACGAGACACAGTCGCTAATACATCGTAAAAAGAATTAAGAGAGAGGATCGATAGGATTGAATCAACATTGTAAATGACTAATCATTTAAATATTGTAATTTTAGAAATGAAAGCCACGAAAATATTACATCAAAAGTTAAAAGAACTTCGACGAGAAAATCAGCAGGTACACCGACAACTCCTACAACAGAGTCGAGAGATGCAACAACTGAAAGCCACTTGGGCCGAACCAGCAAAGATGAAAGCATTGTACCAGCGCCTCACTGCCGCACAACAGGGCTGGAAAGAGGAAAGAGTGTTAAACCAGGTGCAGCGAACACAAATCAAAGGACTGGAGGTCGCCCTGTCGGCATGCCAGGAGGGAAGTGCAGTGACTTACCCTCTGGTATTCGCTCCGGCACAATTAGCCTATCGCGACCAAGAAAAAGCCCCATCAACTAACAGGAAACCCCGATCACACACTCGACCAGGTCGAACCGAACGGTTGCGACGACGCGCCCAAGGAATGGCCAAATGAGATAATAAACCCATGTCTGAAGATAATTTGATTTGTTTGATGTTAAATAAAAATTGTTTAGTTTATTATGTCACTAATTGTAAGTAAATATAGAAAGGAAAAGTATTAAATAGAAAGTAATAAAGGGACCTGAAATAGAAGACGGACATAGGCCTTCTAACGGCAGCTCGCTGAACCCGACATAGGACTAATCCTTAGCAGTTCTGATATCGGATCTCACCTTTGGACGTCCTGTGACCAGTGGTTACAGTACCAACGTTGCCTAGCAACGGGTAACCATTGGCGGGAGCAAAACTATTTTGTATGTTTGGGGTGAAGGTCATCCACACCACTAACCACACACTAAATAAAATTTGTTGAATATCATGTTTGAATAATGATTTGAATTCCAATTGATATAGTTTGAATTAAATTAAACCCACGCAAATGGCGCCAATCAGTCAACGAGCCAAGGACAGGAATAGAACCATCTATCGTCGGTAAGGGACCGGGACGATAAATCGCAAGCAAACCTTCTAACGGTAGTGCGTTGGACCCATTTTGAGGTCGGGCCAGAGCAGTTCCCGCGTGGGCTCACCTTTGGCGACCTCAAAACCCATGGTTACATTTCCAACGTTGCCTAGCAACGGGTAACCATTGGGAGTAAGAATGATAATTTTCATCTGGGGTCAAGGTTGTTGAAGACCATAACCCCACATGGGTATGATTTTAAATCTGCGTGTTATGTATTACCAATTCATTTAAACAAAACTCTGTTCTGGCCCAATAAACCAATTAAAAGAAAATTCACATATATTGAAAAATCAGAATTTTTAGTTAAATAAATGTAAATAATCGCAATTAAATTTTTTTTTCATATATTTTTTAATTAAAATGTAAAGAATGTAAGCTTTTGTGACTTAAGATTTTTATAAGATTTTGTTATAAGGTTTTAAATTATTTAACTCTGTTTTAAGATTATAAAAGTTTTGAGTGTTTAAATAGACTATTTTTATTAATTAGTAAATAGATTAGTTTATTTCCTTTAATAACAAATAATTTTGAAAAATGCAAGGTGTAGCTGCATCTGTTACAGATACATTAGGCAATATTAAGTATTTTTTAAATCATATTTTTATTATATATGTTATATATTTATTTATTAGACCATGGCTACAAAAGGTTACAACACAAGCAAAGACTACTGACTCAAAATATTTCACCACAACAAAAAAGGGTGAAATATTTGAGCTGAAAGCTGAATTAAATAGCGAACGTAAAGAAAAGAAAAAGGAAGCAGTCAAAAAAGTTATAGCCAGTATGACTGTTGGAAAAGATGTTAGGTAAATTTTAATTGAGAAAATTTAGTGTAAAATAACATAATTTATCAATATTAAAAGTTAAAATATATAATTTTATGGATATTAAATTAAAAGATATTTCGTTAATTATTTTAAATATATTTTTCATATAGTGCTTTGTTTCCGGATGTTGTCAATTGCATGCAAACGGATAATTTAGAATTAAAGAAATTAGTTTATCTTTATTTAATGAATTACGCAAAAACTCAACCAGATACTGCTATTTTGGCTGTTAACACATTTGTCCGAGTATATAAATATAAATATATTTCTATTTTTACTTGCTTAATCAAGGATTGCGATGATCCAAATCCTCTTATTCGAGCCCTTGCTGTAAGGACAATGGGTTGTATTAGAGTGGATAAAATCACAGCATATTTATGTGATCCTTTACGCAAGTGTTTGAAAGACGAGGATCCATATGTAAGGAAAACTGCTGCCGTTTGTGTTGCTAAGCTTTATGACATTGATGCAACAATTGTTGAAGATAATGGATTTTTGGAATTATTGAAAGACCTCTTGAGTGATAGTAATCCAATGGTTGTTGCTAATGCTGTTGCTGCAATTTCTGAGATATTAGAATGCACCCAATCTGATAGTGCTCATCAAATGCTGGCATTCAGTCAAAGTGTGGTTAATAAGCTTTTAACTGCTCTAAACGAATGCACTGAGTAAGAAAAATTGATTAAGCGAACAAGGAAATAAATTATAACCGATTTAGATGGGGTCAAGTTTTCATTCTTGATGCAATTGCTAATTATCAACCGAAAGACGATTCCGAGGCTCAAGGAATTTGTGAAAGAGTCGTTCCACGTTTGTCTCATGCCAATGCAGCAGTCGTGTTGTCAGCAGTGAAAGTGATAATGAAGTTGCTAGAAATGCTTAATCCTAGTGATGATTTCGTGCAAACGATGATCAAAAAGTTGGCACCGCCTCTCGTGACACAATTATCCGCAGAACCCGAAATTCAATATGTTGCATTGAGGAACATCAATTTGATTGTCCAGAAACGGTCGGAAATTCTCAAAAATGAAGTGAAAGTGTTTTTTGTCAAATACAACGATCCGATCTACGTGAAATTGGAGAAATTGGATATCATGATTCGATTGACAAATCATCAAAACATTCCTCAGGTTCTTGCAGAATTGAAAGAATATGCCAAAGAAGTCGACGTGGATTTTGTTCGCAAATCAGTCCGCGCTATAGGACGTTGCGCAATCAAGGTGGAGGCTGCCGCTGAACGCTGTATGACAACACTGATTGACCTGATTCAAACGAAGGTTAATTACGTCGTACAGGAAGCTATTGTAGTTATCAAGGTAAAATTTGATACAATTCTTTCATTTATTCTGTTTATTATTAATTACAATCGATTGATTAATTTAAGCATCCAATGAAAATAAATTGGTAATTTTACTCATTTAATAAATAGCATTATAACCATATTACAAATATCTCATTTCTGAATTTCATCTTGTAGAAATAAATCGCTTTGTAATGCATTCGATACGTGCCCATCGATTTCCCCATCTATCCAGATGCTTTCTGTTTTCCATAGTTATTATTTATATTTTTTTATCCAATTATATATATTTTTTATTATTGATAGTCAAACTAATTACGAAAATATCAAAATACAGTTATATTTTTATCATTATTACATTACATAGATTCAATATTGCCACAGGGCTTACTTTGGATTGGCACAGCACAGAAAAAAGTCTTAGATCGATTTAACGTCGAAATTTTTTATTTTATTGTCAAATTTCCTCTAAGTCAACAATTTCTAAAAATTTCAATAATAATAATATAATTTTCCAAAAATTATCAAAAATTTTTACAATCTAAATATTTTTGTAAATTATTGAAAAATTTGATAAAAATATCTCAAAAATAAAAAACAATTTTGAATATTTTGTTCATGACAAAAAATTTAAAAAAGAAAATCTTACAAAGGTTTTTTAAGGTATTTCGTAGAAATATTTCACAAGGATCTTTAGATATTAATTTACCATGTTTCTATCTGTTCAAATTCTTTGTCTTGTCGCAAATGCATTCGTATTTCTTGTTGTTTATTTTGTCGATGATTTAAAATGTCAACAATTGATTTGGCTCTATGCGTGCTCTAATAACCAACTTGACAACGTGAAACTTATTTATTCAATACAATTATAAATAATTATCTATCTTTATAGCTACTTGGAAAAACCTCAATTGCAACTATGTGAGAAATATTACTATTTAGTTCAATTTAAAAATTCCTACAAGTATAATTTGATTACTATCTTTCGCAATTTGAGTTTACAGTCTCCTTGTATTTACAAAGATTTGAACAATTGATATCACCAGAACTTATTTGGTACTCCAAAATCTATTTTAGATTCTCTACAAAAAGTTTTTATTTAGTATTTTGACTATGTTCAAGTTTTCCATTTGTTTTTTTTGTTCCTCATTATTTTTTACCTTCATCACATTCGTATTTTCCATTGTGATTTTGATTCGATCTGAAGTTCCCAGAGCTGTTACTTTATCTCAACAACCCATTACAATCGGTCTAAAATCAACATGGCTCATTCTTATATTCCACTTTAGATATTCTGTCAAAATAATTTTCTGCTTTTGTTTTTGTTTCCTTATTTACAGTATAGCTGATACTTACCTTGTTTCTCATTTCCTCTTATGTCTCGTTTTATTGATTTTCCTTTCTTTCCTCGTTTTCGACCATTTCTTATTTTCTTTTAATTGTGAAAGATAATAACGTTTTCTTCATTTCATGCTTGTTCTCCTTCCGCTTTTTAAATTATTTCAATAGTAATTTATTCCATTTGATGAAAAGTATCAGACATAATTAAAATTAGATTTTAATTCTATTTTATATTTAAAAATCTTTACATATAAAATCAATAGAATGATTTTACATTAATTTTAATTTTGTAGTTTTATTTTCAATTTTAATAAATTTTCAATATCAAAGTATAACATGAAATTGTGTTAATTTGATTTCGAATATTTTTATATAGGATATTTTCCGAAAGTATCCTAATAAATATGAAAGCATAATTGCGACTTTGTGTGAAAATTTGGATACTCTCGATGAACCGGAAGCTAAAGCATCAATGATTTGGATTATTGGTGAATATGCTGAACGTATTGATAACGCAGAGGAATTGCTTGAATCGTTTTTGGAAGGATTTCAAGATGAAAATACTCAAGTTCAGTTACAACTTCTTACTGCTATAGTGAAACTGTTCTTGAAACGACCTGCTCACACTCAAGAGTTGGTTCAAAATGTTCTTAGCCTTGCTACGCAGGAATCGGATAATCCAGATCTTCGCGATCGAGGCTATATTTATTGGCGATTACTCTCTACTGATCCAGCTGCTGCAAAAGAAGTTGTATTGGCAGAAAAGCCTTTGATTAGCGAAGAAACGGATCTACTAGAACCGAGTTTATTAGATGAACTTATTTGTCATTTGGCTACCCTTGCCAGTGTTTACCACAGGCCTCCAAATTCATTTGTTGACGGCAAACATTTCGTCAGACGCCAATTAAATTCTCGAACAGAAGGTGGCGATGCTGATTCTGTTGATATTGTTAAAGAAGCCGCTCCAACTCAAACCGTCATTCCGTCTCAGGTACAAATTTTCTATGACATTAATGATTTGTTTAATTATCTTTTATTAAAATTAGTTTATCTTTGATTTAAATAATAATAATAATAATAATAATAATAATAATAATAATACTAATAATATTATAATTACAATTGAAAATCTTAATAATCTTAATATTTAAATTAATAACAAATTCGATATTTTTCAATAGTTATATGCATCTTTATAAATTTTCCATAATTTATAAATGATGAGATAATTATACTTTGACTAACTTCTCTAGGATACTCTAATAGGCGATCTGATGGATCTGGATTTGAATCCAATTCAAGGTAACCAAATGTTTGGTGGCTCCTACAATCAACCTTCCCAACAGCAACCAATGTCTGGATCATTTGATTTATTAGGAGATGGTTTAGACAGTTTACTGAATTTGAATCCTTCTCAAACTTCAGCTCAAGCAACTGGTAGTTCTGTCGATACGCTTGCAGATATATTTGGTAATTTTGGTGCTCCACTCGGTGGTGGTTCTTCAAATTTTTCCTCAAATCAATGCTATGTGGCTCCTAAAGAAATCTGGTTATCTGCTGCTAAAGGTAAAGGACTTGAAATTCAAGGAACATTCTCCAGGAAACCTGGAAATCAAATGTCTATGGATTTAACTTTCTTGAATCGAGCAGCTCAAGCTCTTACCGATTTCGCAATTCAATTTAACAAGAACAGTTTCGGTATTGCTCCAGCCCAACCGATGTCGATACTGACTCCATTACTACCGAACCAGACAATAAGTTATTCGTTACCTCTCAATAACAATGGCCCAGTAATGAAACTCGAAAATCTTACTGCTATACAAGTCGCTCTTCGAACAAATATTGATGTATTGTATTTCCAATGCATTGTTCCGTTGAACATTTTAATGATTGACGAAGGTGAAATGGAAAAACGGGTATTCTTATCGACCTGGAAAGACATTCCTGGAGCTTATGAGACCCAGTATCGATTGACTGGGATCCGACTGTCAGCAGAAGAGTGCAGTGAACGACTTAAAAGAAATAATGTTTTTACTATTGCTAAGCGGAATGTTGATGGCCAAGACATGCTCTATCAATCACTGAAACTTATCAATAACATCTGGGTGCTGGGGGAACTGAAAATCAAGCCCGGTACTGGGGAATACACGGTAATTGAATTTTGATGAGTAATTTTTATTTTAATGCTCGATTCCAGTTGTCATTGAAATCTCGCGTGATGGAAGTCTACCCGTCGGTCCAGAAGGCTTACATGGATATTTTGCAATGAATTTCTTTGAATTGAATCATTATAATAATAATAATGTGTGTGTGTGTCATAGATTACATTATTATGATGTTGTTTTATTGTTGTGATTTGTCAATTGCACGCATTATTAACTATTCTGCTCTCGTTTCATTTAATAATTCAATTAGTTCAATTATCGTTTATTTGTTACTATTAATAGTATAATTTCATTTATAATGATTGTGTAATAGTTACATCACAGGCCTATTGTGGAGTTCTTCTGCACAACAGACGTTAACAAGGCTAAATCTGTAAAATGTGCTTATAAGTTAGTAATTGCGTTAGGTATTCTAAGCATGATGCAATTAGTTTCAGTCAGCACCTTTTCTAAAAGTGCTGAATTCTCGCCACATTCAGTTTTTGTATATTACTAATCCGAATAGGAATACAACACTTAACCTTAAATATATGGAGATATTCAGCCTATTCGTGTCATGTTTGTATTTCTACGAAGTAATTAAATCAAATCAGCTACATGCTTTATGTTTTACAGCTTTCGAGATTATAGGAAATTTGCAATTAATTTTTGTTATTGTTATTTGACATTTTTGATGAAGTATAAATGAGGCATGCGACCACAATGGCACGAAAGTTAATTAATATCCACTCGTACACCAACAGTTTTTAATTTTTCCTCTTCAATCGGTTTTCTACTTTTCTTCTACCAAAATTTGACAGTTGATTTGAGATCTTATATAGGAGACCTTGCATCAACAACTAACTGACTCTGATTAGATTCCCAGGGAACTAATTCGTTTTCATTTTCTTTTGACACTTTGGCTGTTCCCGGTGAAAATTATCAAAGTAAAATTGAATTTTGGGATAATGTTTCTTAAAAAATTAGATACATTTTCAGAGACTATTTTTATATTAGTGATTCTCTTAGAATTGATCATAGCTGTAATATTGTGGGGTTTATGGTTTTGATAACCTTGACCCCAGATATAACTATTTCTTTGCCCCCAATGGTTACCCGTCGCTAGGCAACGTTGGTAATGCAACCATTGGTTTTGAGATCGCCAAAAAGTGAGCGCCACACAGGAACTACTCCTGTCTAAAAGTAACTAATCAACAAAAGCAGAAGACCTCAAATCAGAAACCCAATGAAATAACCAACCGAATCCGTAATCCCAAAAGACACCAGGAAATAGAAAGTCTCGCGTTTATATCTATCAACAAACCAAGCCAATCCAAACCAACAAGAGAAGAAAATCAGCTTGAAACCGAAACCCAAGCCATTATCAGAGAAAACTGCGATTCATTTAAAACTAAATTTGATAATCATTGAATAATTGCGTATTTACTAAAACTGAAACTGATTTGACTTAATTTCCATTCTGTATATAGTAGTCGGACTATAGGTCCATCTGTACCTTAACAATAATTCATAGCGTAGAAACTTTTTATGTATTTGGGTATTGAGGTCACGACCAGATAGCCCGTGGACCCAATTGAATGTATAAAGTAGGACTTATACTTATGGTATTGCGGGACGCAATTTTATGCACTCCCCGAATGTTTTATGTTGGGCCAACACACAATTTTGTTTAAATGAATCGGTAACAGCACGCAAACACAACACGCAGATTCAAAATCAGACCCATAAAACATCAATTAACCATGCTAAAATATGAGAAAGAAATAATTAAAATATAAATTAAAGACATAAAAATAAATAAAAATATTAACAAAACACAACAAGATCCGCACGAGACAAACACAGAAATTACACGAAAACACGAAAATTTGACCGAAAATTGACAATTTACTCAAAGAAACAAGAGTTCATGCAAGTTTGAACTATAATTAAATGATTGGAATTGGAAACAATTCAATTATTTGTTAACACGTTGACGGACAGTAGGAACAAGCGAAGTTCGAAAATTGACACTATATGTTTTTGTGACTCCCTTCACAACCACGTGCATACTGAATCTGCAACTCGTATAACAGGTGAAATATGAACTTCAACCTAAAAAGATGTTTTCAAAACACGACACTATGCTTCTACGTATACGCCAGTAAGTGCACATTTGTGCTGCTATAGCCGTAGTGTCTAAAAACGACCGTTTCGTTTTGGACGGCTATAGCAGTCATGCCACATTGTGAACTTCGCTTTGACGGCTATAGCCGCAATTGTCCGTCAACGTGTTAAAAGAATAAATTGTCCAAGTAAATCGAAAAATAAGAAAATTAAAGTTAGAAAATACAAAGAAATTCCCAAGGTCAAATTTTGTTTTACTACATCAAATTTAACACGCAAGGTTAGGGTCACAGAATAGGTATATATACCGATTCATTTTCACAGAACTTTAACAAGTTTCTAACTGACAAATCATTTCTTGAACCAGTTTTGATACGACAAATATTTTGAACCTGTTCAACAGTTTTAACTAGTTTTTGACCAGTGAAATTCGACCACAACACTCGCATCATTTTACTACTGAATCGAATAAATTTATTGATTGAAAATAAGCAAGAATGATTGCTAATTTGTATGAACTGGATGTAAACGATGATTGAAAACGAAATTAATATTGATTAAATATATATATTAAATGAACTTATTTATTATGTCGAAATTTTTCCGGCCCACAGCCACTCACGCACCGCAAGAAAGTAAAATCAACATAACAACTCAGGCTGTGTAAGTGCGGTTTATCGGCCAATAGCCTGTGCTCGTGAAGGTTCCGGCGTGAATAACGCAGGGTCTAAAC
Source organism: Schmidtea mediterranea (assembly GCA_022537955.1). Lineage (NCBI taxonomy): Eukaryota > Metazoa > Platyhelminthes > Tricladida > Dugesiidae > Schmidtea > Schmidtea mediterranea. The sequence goes on along the minus strand of CM039679.1, from coordinate 154,383,172 downwards.
GTCAATAATATCCGTCATAGGGGAAATTGGGAGGAGGGGAAGTAGTCTTTTGGCTACTCCACCACCACTCATTTCCCTATAATTTCGCCAAATTAAAATCATTGCACATAACGGCTAAAAATCATAAACATTGAGTAGCTCGGTGGGCACTCTTAAAATCATAATATTAACACAACTATCCTAAGGTCAAATCAAAGGGAAGGAAGTGGGGAAAGAATTCGGAAATAATTGTTATGTCTAAACTACTCTAACTAAATCTTAAATTAAACTAACGATATAATAAGAGAAAGCCCGAGAAATTAACTATATCAAAATAACTAATTAGGATAATTCAAAATCGTAGATAAAGAATATTTAAATGACGACGAAGGGCCGATGCTACGAATGTCGACACGTATGGCATAGATTAACGGAGTCCTAAATAATAATACGACCCTAAAAATTTTACCGCATAAAATTTAGTAATAAATAAAATCATGGTAAATAAATCGCCAAATTGAATTTTGTTATTATTGCGTTTGATAATATTTTATTTATAACGGTTTTACCTTTGATTATTTGTTCTGATATTCTATCAGTAATTTTCAAAATTGCCCAAAATTAAAGATAAACCACCATTCAAAACATCTCCTTCGAAAAGAAATCCGACCACCGGACAACTAACTGAAATTTAACTAGGAAAACATTATCCGTTTTAATCGGAAGCAGGAATTATACGCTTAAATTAAACTCAAATTTATTAACAATTTATAATACACCATTATGACATACGACAAAATTATGAACCTGAGAATAACGTAAAATAATCTAATTTACCACCGAATAGAATTAGGGATAGAATATAAAATACAAATGCGACCATGGGAAAAAATGTACTATGTTCCCATTAATTTTGTAGACGATCAACTGGAAGAGACTTGTTATAACCGACCCAAATAGTAATTAAATAATGTTGGGCCAGAACACAAACGGCCTTGGAAAATGTTTAAATGGATCGGTAACACACATGCAAACATAACAAGCAAATTTAAAATAAACCTATTAAAACATCAATTAAACCCTACCAAATATGAGAAAAAGAGAATTACATATAAAATAATAAACATAAAAATAAATTAAAATAATAACAAAATGCTACAAGATCCGCACGATACAAACACAAACATAACATGAAAACCCTACAAATTCGACCGAAATTTGATAAATTAATAAAAGTTCATGAAAATGAAATTTAAATCAAAGAATTTGAATTAGAAATAATTCAATAAAAATTCTAAATAAAAAATTATTAAAATAAATTAAAAAATAATAAAAATAAAGATTAGAATACACTAGAAAATAACAAGGTCGAATTTTGTTTTACTACATCAAAATTAACATGCGAGGTTAGGGACAGAAAATAGGTATAAATACCGATGCATTTTCACATAAAAAAAAACCATTTTTCAAACCAATTTTGAAACAAAGTTTTGTGAATTCTTATAAATCTATTTGAAATTTTTAGGTGAGAAGTAGTTTTATTCGGAACTCTCTCTCCACGTCGCATCCTCGCAACCTCGGTAGAGCTCTGCTTGGATGTCGGCGTGAGGGGAGATGTATTTTTATGAAAATTTTTAATTGAATGGAATGGGTCAAGTAATTTTGTATTTTGCTTTTAATATATATTAATAAATATTTATGCTGTTAAAATCTGTTTTTCATGAAATTAATTAATTAATTTGTCGAAATTTTTCCGGCCCACAGCCAAAACACATCACAAGACAGCAAAATCAACATATAATTCAGATTCGTGTAAGTGCGTGAAATATCGCCAATGATCTGTGCCCGTGAAGACCCGGCGTGCGGAACGCAGGGGTTGGAAAGTCAATATTGTTCCGTATAGAAGAAAGGAGAAATAAGGAAGGGGTCTTTGGCTACTTCCTCGTTTCTCGGTTTCTGTAAATTCGACCTAAATTATTCTACACACGGCTCAAAATCATCACACCGAGTAGTCCAGTGGGCACTCATTAAATATAATATGAACAAAAAATGCGTTTAAGGCTTATTAAAGGGAAAGAGTACGGGGAATAAATTAATACGAAATCGTTGATATGAAATAAAATAAATTAATACGAAATCGTTGATATGAAATAAAATAAGTTAATACGAAATCGTTGATATGAAATAAAATAAATTAATACGAAATCGTTAATATGAAATAAAATAAAATCGTGGATATGAAATAAAATAAATTAACAAATTCAATTGAACTCCAAATTATAGATTTATAATCATTATTAAATAAACCACTTCAAACTCCTAGTAAAGTAAAACATTTAACCGGGTTCTAAGATTTGACGTGTTTTTCGGGAGCGCCGCTACTAAATGATTATTTTTCTCATAAACTTAAAAGTGGTATGGATTTTAAAAAAGGGAACCATAAATTAATTAAATAATTGTTAGTAAATCCGGTAAATACCTGGTTGTAATGATTGAACCCAGCTCACTCTGAACTTTTAGTGAAGTGGAAAATTCAACTAACCATAAGTCAACGTACATCCCTCAATATACATCTAGCCAAGCAAAATCTTTTGAACATTCTCATAGACGACACCATCAAAAACATTGAAAATTGACCAACATTTAAACTCAATAAATATCCTTGAGCTAGATTAAGCAAATTAGAGAAAATTCCAACAAGCCGACAATTTTATTTTCAAGACAAAATTTATTTTTGTTGTGCAAACAGACTGCATTGACAAAACTCATACGATTTTCATAAAACCTCTAAAAAATCCGGTTAACTAAATTAATTAAATTACTAAACCCACTTGCGAGATATTTCACTGTTAACTTCGCCAGAAAAAGCCATCTAATGAACTGAATCGAATTGATAACCCACAATAGGAATATTTCCCTACACTCACTCCCAGCACATGTGATGGAGACATCCAACATTGACTAAAGAAAATTGGTTAACATAAGAAAATAATAGTATAAAGGAACTTACCAGATCGCGTAGCGAAGTAGAATCCAAATTATCAATGATCGTCGAAAAATCGACCTTTATGATATTTTAAATGGTTGGACATTGATTATTTAAAAATTCCACAATAACCATTCGTAAATCGACCGATCAACAAGTGGACTTTCGACAATTTAGTCGTTTTCCGGTATGATAAACAATCCGTATACGAACAGTGATGTTAATATAAATATTGCAATCATTTTGTCCACCAACGGAAACTTACAACATAGACATTTCAGTTTATCGAGATTCGGCAGGATAAATCAATTCACATAAATCATCATTATAAACGCCTTGGAATTTTTTTGTGATTATAGATCCTCATTTAAATTCGAATGAAACGACGGCGAGATCTGGGATGTCCTCGGAAGGAGAAGCATCAGGGGAATTGATTCCCACAACAGCTGCCATCAATCCCACAGATCAAACCTCAATTTCCCTCGCAGATCGATGGAGATGGGCTTAGGCCCAATATCGGCAGGAAAAATGTCCCGATTTCCCTCCGTCGAAGTTTCACGTCCGGAACAATCTAGGGATGGGGACGTTCACCCAATGGAACCCGACAGAAGAGATTTATCGACAGGCTCGGCAGCAATTGGAAAATCTGGAGGCACAACAGCGCGACACGGATCTGCAGGTGACCCGAGCTCGCCAGCACCTGGCGAATGTAGAAGAGGATTTGCTGGCGAGTCGGATAGCCGACACCTACTGGCATCCCCCACCAGATCTCCCCGGTCCAGATCCCACCAATCAATGCGGCCCGAACCCGCAACACAAAGAGACCGACAATGTCAATCTCAGGCTACACACCCGAAGAGTGGGTAGCGAGCCGATTTCCATGAAGAAACATAACTGTCGATTGGTGACGATTCGACCACAATTGTGTGCTCTTAGTGTTTTTTTTGATTTGTTTATTTATAATTAAAAATTAAATTGGCGAATTTTCTTTATTTTGTTTTCCGCTTGACTAGAATTTTGTCATCAATAAATCATTATATGAATTTGTTTGAAATAACTCTAACATGAAGCGATTACACCCTAACCTTAAATCACCCTATTACTTAATCCTATTTTTATTAGTCATGGAACCCACTCAACTATTGCAAAAAGAATTATCCCGAGTCCAGCAAGCCAACAAATCCCTCTATGAACAAATAATTCAACTCACCAAGGAAGTGCAGCAGGTGAGATCTACCTGGGTGGATCCGGCCAAACTCAAATCCATCCACCAACGCCTAACAGCTGCTCAAAAGGGTTGGGCAGAGGAGCGTCAATTGAACCAGAGTCTCCGGACACAAATCGGAGGGCTGGAAGTCGCCCTGGCTGCTAGTCGGGAGGAGAAAGCGGTAACTTACCCGCTTATCTTTGCCCCATCCCAGTTGTCCTACCGGAACCCGATCCACGATTCCGCACCGGCCGCAAATTCTTCAGCAGTCCCATCAAGCAGTCACCGGCAGTCACTGCTAAAAAAAGCGAATTAAATTACCGGCATGATATATAATTTTTGATTATTTTTCTTGTTTTAATAAATAAAATCGTAATTATGATTAAATCTAAAGTAGTATGTCACCAGATATGATTAAAATTGAATGGTCGTCGGAAAGTCGTGAATACTCGCACCGTGTCGTCGAAATAGTGTTCTATTCCTACCGGTCAGCATGAATCTGATTTTGAATTTTCTCACACAGAGGACAGAGTAAAGCGAGCATAGGTCTTCCAACGACAGCTCGTTGAACCCGAGGGTTGTCCGAGCAATTACAGTATTAGTAATAATGCTCACTTTTTGCGGGCAATCCACCCACTCGAACACATTTCCAACGTTGCCTAGCAACGGTTGCCGAGTGGTAGTCGAAGGAATATTTATATGGCCTTACCGGGGCAACAATAGGATGGTTTAAACAGCGAAACCCAGTAACCCACCAATAAGATCAACAGAATGTTCGATTCATACAACATATTACCCGTAATAAACACATCATGCGGTAATATATCATCAACAAGGATCGACGACAAACCAAATAAGAAATAATTGAGTTAAGGAACCCTTGAAGTAGTTGAAATCTGCAAATCCATCAGCATCATAAACAAAATTGTTATTTCATCCCAAATAATAGGTGAAGCTATAATAAAAATTCATTTACCTATGTTGGGCCAGAACACAAACGGCCTTGTAAAATATTTAAATGAATCGGTAATACACACGCAAATACAATATGCAGATTTAAAATCGAACCCATCAAAACATCAACTAACCCTACTAAAATGCGAGAAAGAGAACAATTAAATATAAAATTATAAAACACAAAATTAAATTAAAATAATAACAAAATGCAACAAGATCCGCACGAAATAAACATAAACATAACATGAAAACCTAACAATTTTACCGAAATTTGACAATTTATCAAAAAATGTGAAATCTCATAGAAATGGAATAAAAATCAAAGAATTTGAATTAGAAATAAATCAATTAAAAATTCAAAAGAAAAATTGTCAAATAAAATTACAAAATAATAAAATTAAGAATAGAATATACTAGAAAATCACAAGGTCAAATTTTGTTTTACTAAATCAAAATTAACACGCAAGGTTAGGGTCGTACAGTAGGTATATATACCGATTCATTTTCACATAATTTTAATCGTAAAACTCGGTTTTTAACCTAGAATCAACTTTACTAGAAGATCACCAGAATTTTTAAAGGTGAGTAGAGGAATGCTCGAAACTCTCTCCACGTCGTGTCCTCGCAACCTCGTATGAGCTCTGCTTGGGCATCGGCGTGGGGAGAGAGTTGTTTTGTTATTATGATGAACGTAGTTATTGTGGTAAACTATATTTCAATAAAAATATTTATTCAGAATCTAAACCCTTTTTGTTTTGTCGAAATTTTTCCGGCCCACAGCCGAAACATCTCACAAGTCATTAAAATCAAACATACAATCGAATCGTGTAAGTACATGTATTATCGCCAATGATTCGTGCCCGTGAAGGCTCCGGCGTGAGAACGCAGGAGCTGGAACGTCAATATCAGTCCGTATAGGGGAAAAGGGTAAAAGTGAAATAGTCTTTTGGCTATTTTTCCGACATTTAACTCCCATAAACTCGACCTAAACTTGTTTACGACAAACGGCTCAAAATTACCACACCGAGTAGTCCAGTGGGCACTCATTAATTTATAACATAAACATATATATGCCTAAGATCAATTAAATGGGATGGTGACTGGAAATTTAATTTCGATACTAGATATTGGCGAAATAAATTCATTGCTATGACTTCTAACTTGTTGATTAAAATTTACCTAACGTAACATGAGCATAAATTTTGATACTAGATATTGGCGAAATAAATTCGTTTCTATGACTTCTAACTTGTTGATTACAATTAGTCTAACTTAACATGAGTGTAAATTTCGATACTAATTATTGGCGAAATAAATTCGTGTTTATGATTTCTAATTTACTGATTTAAATTCGTTGAATTCACAAAGATCAGTTATCATCTAACTTAATATGAGTATTGATTTCGATAATAGTTTGGCGAGTTAAAGACAGGCGTTTTACCCGACAGAAAAATTATGTTATTTGTAAAATATCTTTTAATTATCCGGATTACCAAGCGTCGACAAAAAGTTAAAAGTTCTAAGTATAAACATCACACCGAAACTAGAATGGCTCTAAATCCAAATTATGACCCAAACACCCTCAGATCTGTTTAAAATATGTGAGTCGCTTTCCCCCCAACCTATTGATCTTAACCACCGTCAAACCCACATGAGGAATTTTAACCAATATCCTCATCAACTCCCACCCATGCATCAATCAAATCAGTCACGGAGCTTCATTTGAAATACCCATATAAGTAGAAATTACGTCGAAGGTTTAAAAAGAAAATCGAAAAATCACGACCCTAATCAGACTATGTCATAAAGATAAATAATCGATGAAAGCATTTGCATGTAATCTTAACCATAGAATAAAACCACTACTAAACAAAATAAATGTATTACAAAATCAACAATGACACTAAAGGGATTGATCGAGGTGCTCCAATAAAAGACCGAATTTTCCGCCACGCATACCCAGATGAATTCTTCCAGAAATCCTTGTCCCTGAATAGTTCCACGACATTTCTGTTCGCATAGTCCAATTTACGATTCCCAATCCCAAAGGCCCCCCACCTGAATGTAATGATTCATAAATAATAGCGGGTTAAAGGAAGCAAAACTCACCATTGAAATATTCATTTGATTTTTACTCCAAAGCAATGAATTGTAAAGACACAGCATACTTCTTTTAAAGTTCGACGACGATCGATTAAAACGAAAAGTTTTCTAAACGAAAGTTGACCCGCGATAATTAAATACCAGGAATCGGCACTAGGTAGTGGGGCGAAAAGTCAACCAGATATTTGGCGTAACCTCTCTGTAACACTCCAAATTAATCGATCTAATAACGCATACTCACTGTGTAAGCCGATTTCATCCAATTCACTTCGCATGTAGCCACCCACACATTCTCTCTTTCCCGACTGACACGCCGATTCATATAAAGTCTATCGATAGATCGAGATTGACAGTTAATTTTGAAAGTTGAAATGCATCGCCAATCTAACCAAGTGAATGAGGATACGTCTGCCAGGATCCCAGAAGAAGATATAATCTTAAAACCAAGATCTCACTCTTTAGGTAGATTTTTTCTTTATTCTTTTAAATTATATTATTAACTTGTGCGAGCCTTAGATGGAAATACCGCAACTCCGATCTCAACGCCAACTTCCGAGCTAAGAATGTCAATAATAACAATGATTTAAAAATAAAACGTGATACTGGAAAAGAAATGTGTTTTCTCTTAATTTCTTTCTTGCGTGAGGACTTACTAAACCCCAAAAAGTAGAGATCATGTACATTTGAATCTGAACCAGTTCGAGAGAATAAACGATATTGAATACACTTTCAACTACCATAGGCTGCAATCCTAAATTTACTCAGGGATTTTCGACCTTGCGTGACCCATTGGCAATGGAAGGATGATCCGAGTGTTGGAACGATTTAGAATTTTACCAATGGAGATAATTAGTTGGAATGATGAAACCCAAACCATTTCAAATGATGAAATATCTCTTTACCTTTGATGTATTCCCATCAAATTTCAGGTTATTGTTAAATTAGTAGCCAAAATATATTAAAGTAATCCGAATCATTTCGTTAACATCATTTATCTGATAGAAAAATGTTCATTTTGAATTTAATAAGTTATGCATTAATGACATGTTACTATAACGTATTTTAGATCTTATTCTGTAGATAAATTTAAATAAAATGGTATAATAAATCAAATATCATGGACAAGTTAATACAAGTATTCTAGATCTCATTTATTTAGATAATTTTAAAGAGTATTATCTAAATAAAATGGTTTAATAAATCAAATATCACTATCAGGTTAATGTTAATATTTTAGATCTCATACACTTAGATAATTCAAAATAGGAGTTCGATAAATCATACACACTGACATGTCCGTGTTAAATATTATAAATATCACCCATCCAGAAAATTTATATCAAGAATGATATTCGAGTTACTCCGGGTATAGCTTGAGTAAGAATCTCATCCAAATTTTTAATGAATAATTCGATATCCTTAACAGCATTAACTAATGTAACTGAGGAATAGAATTAGGTAACCTTTTAATAAATGAAATGAGAAGCCCTCCTGCAGAAAGTGCTCTAGTGACACAGTAAAGTAAAAGGACGACAAAACCTTTGGGAAAACTCGGTATTATTCTCATTAATATTATTAAAAATGATACCCTCATGTACCCACTGTCTAAAGAACAATTTTTCAAAACGTAAACGTTTTAATGAGTTTGTGCTCAGAGATAACTAGATTAAAACGACGAATCTTCAAATTAATGCGTTACTATAGTCGTAATTAAATGTTTCAGAAAATTGTATTTTTAGGAGCTCGTTCAACTAATTTCTCTAAATTTAAATAATTACCAGACGACTAATTTTTTTTTGGTAAAATCTAGATTGTAGGTAATAGCAATTTTGGGAGAATGTATTACTAACCCAAAATTGTATTCCCTGTCGAACTTTGTTTCTTTTTATAGGGGCCAAAAGTTAAATTAAACGTAAAGATTAACTTTCGATAAGAATACTACCGCCAAACTTGTTACATAGACAATAACGCTAAGGATCTCGGATCTCCTCTTCATTTCGGTTGGGTCGGGTAGGCCGGCATCTCCCTTTATGGAACGCTTACGTTGACCTTCCTAGCCGAACACGACCTCCTATCAAACAATGCTTCTAGAATGATAATAAAGACGAACACCCAAAAGTACAATTAAAAGACGACACCACGCCATATAAGTCCGACTGAGTACTGAGCTTTTGAGAAAGTCGAATAGATAACCCAGGATAATGACCGATGCAGTGTAATACATTATTTAACGACACGCATCCGAGTAAGTATCCAGAGAATAGATGACTAAGTATATCGAATGAAACTATTAAAATTATTTTCGTTTAGACGATTTGTGGATTGATGAATCCCGGATCAGCATGCGTTTCCCTCGCATGCGGCAAACCGTTGCCGTCAGGCAATGTAGAATGCGGGATTCACCGTATCCCAAGTCAGAGAGTCTAGAGCCGGCAGCCTACGACAAACGGAGGAAGTCGAGCTCCCGTTTGTTGCCATAAGGCGGGAGCCGGCTCGCAATCCGACCAGAGAGATCCGCGGTCAAGCTGAGTTCCTCCTCGCTCGTCTTGAGGAACATCAGCAACAGACCAATATGCAAGTGGATCGTGCCAGGCGCTATCTCGCCAACGTGAACGATGACATTTCAGCGGGTAGGATCGCCAGTACGGACGTCGTTCAATCTCGACGACGAGAGATTAAACGCCCGATCTACGGCCATATACGTGGTGCTTCCACAGAAGATCCTGCCCCGACATATGAGAAGGACTGAGAAGCCAGCCTAAGAACATTGCGAGCATCCTTACGCTCGGCCGGCCCCGGAACGGGATGTCTATAAGCATCGCCGTAATCATCATTATGACTAATTGCTGACAATGGAACATTTTAACTGATTACGAATGACTTAGTTAGGTGAGTTTGAAATAAAATGTCTTAGTTGAATTCGAGTACTTGTTTGTTTTAAATTATTAACTATAACGCCTGTAGGACCCCCATAATTAATTATTATAGTACTTAAATAAATTGAAACGAATTAATCCGAATTAATCACACCCTTTTACAGATATGGAGCCACTGAGAGTCCTACAACAAGAGTTAGATCAAGCGCGCAGAATCAACAAAAACTTTTACGAACAAATCTTACAGCTGACAAAGGAGATACAGCAAATTAAAGCCACTTGGGTAGAGCCAAAGACGGCGAAAACGCTCTACCAGAAGATAACATTGGAACAAAAGGGCTGGTCGGAGGAGAAACAGATCAACCAGAGCCTGAAAACTCAAATAAGAGGTTTGGAGGTGGCCGTGCCAGCTTGTCAAGAAGGAGCAGCGGTGACGTACTCCTCGTCTTCGCCCCTGCTCAGTTGGCAATTAGGGATACAACAACGGTCCCGAAGACAACTCCAAAGCCCAACACCCATCGACCAGGAAGAAAGGAACGAGCCAAGCGTCGAGCTGTTCGAGCATAGACCAGTATGTAATTGTCGCCCGTTAATACATAGTTTTGTCGATCGTTTGATTATTTCTCTGTTATTCTGATAGTCGCTCAAAATAGTACCTTAGCAATAAATAACGAAAGTTCAGTAGTTAATTTATAATGAGTTGTATAAGAACAAACTGATAAAAATGGGACCAGAGCAAATAAAGCACACACAGGCCTTTTAGCGGTGGTGTGTTGAACTCAGCTTGAGGTCGGGCCAGACTAGTTCCTCCGTGGCGCTCACCTTTGGCGAACTCAAAACCCATGGTTACATTACCAACGTTGCACAGCAACGGGTAACCATTGGACACGAAAAACATTTCACATCTGGGGTCGAGGTAGTCAAAACCCTTAACCCCATACCTAAATTACATAAAATTTGTCTAACCTCAGAGTTGAGTAATGAAAAAACACATAAGTCCAAGTGAAATAACGACACAAAATGACCTAGAAACGATCGTGGAAATTCCAAATTAAATAAATGACGATCAGCAATTCAAATTAACAATATTTGTGAATGAATTGTAGACGTGGAAATAAACGATTCGCTCAATCCAAACCAGTAGGTAAGGCAGGAAATTGCCACGTCATGAGAAAACACTTGACGTCGACCTTTCACAAAATCTCATGCATACTGGTCAGAAAGTTGTACAAGAAAATTTATATAAATTAATTGGATAGAAAGAATGTCACAACGAGAACGAGTTGTACAGTGCATGCACACCAACAATAGTAGTAAGTGTGATATAAATAGCCAGGTCATCAACTAGACGTTAGAAATGTTTTGTTTTAATTAAATGAACTCGAACAGACGAGAAGATCACCAGATCGGAGGCCATCCCTTTCACACCACTGCCCCAGAGGAGATCACGATGGAGCGAAGAACCGACACCCAGGAAAGTAAGGAATTGAATTTATTATTTTGCTCATTTAAATTTAAACAAAAATTTCGATTTCAGTCAATTCTCACAACTAAGAACTTTATGAAAGCCCTTGTACATGCCACCGAGAGAACCAAGTTAGGACAAGAAAAAGGAGCTCCTTGTCGGTTGAGAAATCGCAGTAAAAACAAAGGAAAAGCTCCAATTTTGATATAAAATTCTATGCAGCAATGAATGATTTAATGTTTCGTCAGCTTAGTTATTTGTCAAGATCAAATTATGATATTAGATTCTATGCAGCACTGAATGATTTAATGTTTCGGCAGTTTAGAGGTTTGTCAAGCTCAAATGTTGATAGGAAATTCCATGCAGAAATAAGTGATTAAATTTTTCGCCAGCTTAGTGATTTGCCAAGCTCGAATTATGATTGTTGGGCCAGAACACAAACGGCCTTAAGAATCGTTTAAATGAATATGTAATACACACGCAAATACAACATGCAGATTTAAAATCGGACCCATAAAACACCAACTAACCATGCTAAAATACGAGAAAGAAAACAATTAAATATAAAATCAAGAAACACAAAAATAAATTAAAATAATAACAAAGTGCAACAAGATCCGCACGAAATAAACATATAAATAACATGAGAACATAAAATTTGACTAAAATTCGAAATTTTTTCAAAAAATCCATAAAAATCGAACAAAAATTAAATAATTTGAATTGGAAACAATTCAATTAAAAAAAATTGTCGAATTAAATTACAAAAATAATAAAATTAAGATTAGAATATACTAGAAAATCACAAGGTCAAATTTTGTTTTACTAAATCAAATTTAACACGCAAGGTTAGGGTCGTACAATAGGTATATATACCGATTCATTTTCACATAATTTTAATAATTTAATCACTCTGTTGTGAGAAACTCCAAGAAGTCTAATCACTTTTACTCTGATCAATTGAACTCTGAACGATTTAATTTTGAATTTTAGAAGCATTTTATTCTGAAACTTTAACCAGAAAAAACGTGAACTTAAAGAAGTAAGCAAGAATGACTTGCTGATATGCTAAATATGTATGCTGTTTACTTATGACAAATGGAACTGTGTTTGGTATTTGATAAATATATATTATGAACGATATAAATTACTTCTCATGTCGAAATTTTTCCGGCCCACAGCCACACACCGACAAGACATTAAAATCTGAAATAAACAGTCGAGCAGTGTAAGTGCGGTGTAAGTCCGCCAACAGCCCATGCCCTTGAGAGATCTCGCCATGGGTAATGACGGACTCGAACAGTCAATTCATATACCATTATAGAGGCAGCAGGGAGATCTGGAGACAATTTTTTGGTTGCCTACCTTTCTACCTACTCCCGAAAAATCGACCTAAAATACCTTTACACATCGGCTAAAATATTAACACCGAGTAGTCCAGTGGGCACTCTTAAAATCTAACTTCGACACACATCTTTCCTAGGATCAACTTGAGGATTAAAGGGAACGGGTTAGCGGAAATCGATGCATCAAATTCTTGTTAATTATAAAAGACTTTCGAGTTGATAATAAAATAAAAATACGGAGTCGCTAAATAAATCATTAGTAATAATGCAACCCGAAGATAGTTTAAAAATTATGATGGGTGGGGAGACCTAAATTTCTAACTGAATAAAATTTCACCTCCGACGATAAATTCTGGAAGCGGATAAATATGACAAAATGTTCCCAAATTACAGTTCGCTAAGAAATAAAATTTCCCGTTAATCGAATTAAAAAATTAGCACACATCATCTGTATGCCGTAAATAACCACCAAAATCATTTATTAATGTATAGAAATGCAGCTCATATGGAATCATGAACACATACCAACCCTTCTAACCATCAAATATATCCGCAGTAGAAGTGGTAATAAGGAAGACTTAGTTGACGTCATCAAATCGAAAAATCACTTTTATCTTGAGTAGGTCCTGTCAATAATTGGGACGCCCAGTGTAACCCAAATAAGGGCTTTAAAATATCAATATTACCAACAATAATCCGAACGTTTATTTAATAAAAGTTAAGAAAAATCTGATAAAAAATCTAGAGGAGTACTGTTGGGAAACGGGAATCTTTTCGTAGCATCCGGCGATTTTTTTTTGAGAAGAACCAGTAATGCGAGTGATGAGGACAACCATTTGGGGAGGCGTTTCCTGAATGGTGTGGAATCTAACGATCTAATTGATAAACACGAACCACAATTAAATAGCAAACCTCAAATAATTTATCAAGGAAAAATAAAAAGTGAATGTTGCATAATGACAACCGAAAGAATATGGCGGAATTGCCACCAATGAATGTTGAAATACAAAATTCACCAAGAAGAGATCGGTCAGGAATTTTCCTTTATTCTTCTCTGTTTTGATCGATAAGTGAGTGGAAGCACTGCCTCTAGCAGCCAATCCGCGGATTGTTTTTGATTTCGAAATCGGAAAGGCTACTTAACTTGGATTTCATGATCAGGACAGCGATGCCATACGACGTGTTCCTAAAGGAAGTTTATGACGAGTTAATCAAGTAACTCAGACAAAAACCCCATAACCATGGTCCATTCCACCCGGAGTTGACGCGGAATACTTGATCGATCGGTTCTCATCCGGAAACCGCCTCATTTTTCTTCCAGATTCCCCATAAGGGAGGAGCCTCAGTCCGGCCTACTCCGTATAAACGTTCTATGTGACGAAACTACCGGATATAACCAGTAATAATGACTCCAGACGACTCCTGTAGCGACGCAACATTTAACTGAAATTTATAAAACCTTGAAAGGGAAAAAGGGGAAAACAATAATAATGTATTTTATTATTTCTATTTTCGCCATTCACAGGTACGCCACATAATAACTGGGAAGATGCGGACCGCACCATCTTGACGGTACCGACCAGATTTGCCGGCCGGTATAGACAGGCCCTGTGGGATAGGGGTTATACTATATCAACTTACGGCATCCCCGAGTGATCGAAGCGCAAAGTCAACGAGTTTTTGGAGACGATATCGAACTCCCCAGTATCCTGATCAAACGGGAACCAGGCCGGAACCCCGCGTGCGAGATCCGGCAAAAGGCAGAATACGAGCTCCATCGCCTAGAACAACTAGAGGGGCGATATCGATTTCTGGCGAAACGGCAGAAGGAACACCTCGCTCGGATTAATCGGGATATCCTCAGTGGACGCATCACCAGCTCGGATGGATATCTACCCTCATACGAGATCGACTACGATCACAGAGAGCCTCCTCCAGCCCAACATCCGAGATATACTGGAGGATCAAGGCGTCGAAGAACACGCCTATTCACGGAAGCATTTCCACGTCAAACGACCACACTGAGACCAAAAGACCTATAGTATAATCCATTTATTCTGTGTGTTATTGTTCTCATCTGTGCTATCAATAAACTGGTTGTATCAGTAATTCTTTTTATTTATCTGAATAATAAAAATTTATACGGAAACTAGATGAAGTAAGTGATGAGCGTTTTTTTCTGATGGTTACGGAGCATGAGATGACCATCCGGTGAGGACTAAGGCCCTGGTTTATATTTTTCATTTAAACGGCATCTCCGAAATCTATCTTATGTCTAACTTATTATTAAGGCATCACGTCTATGAACGTCATAAGAGAGCTCAGTAATGAATTGAAGGACCTCCGAAAGGAGCACACTGATCTATACCAGCAGTGCCTACAATTGAGTCGAGAGTTACAACGGGTTAAGGCTACTTGGTCTGAACCGACTATAGTGAAACGACCCTACCAGAAGATTGATGCAGCACAGAAGTGCTAGAGGGAAGAGAGAGCCCTGAACCACGCCCAGAAGATCCAAATACGTGGACTAGAGGCAGCTGTAGCGGCGGGGCAGGAAGGACAGTCCGTTACCTACCCGCTGGTATTTGCCCCAGCCCAGATAGCTTCCCAGAATGTTACCAAATCGACGCAAGCACCGTTGCAACCTAAATCTCACGCCAGACCAGGCCGTGCCGAGAGGAAAAGGCAAAGACAATCCAAATTGCGAATCGAACAGAGTCGAATGTGAATAAGCGGTAGAGGAATAAATAAAATTTTGTCCTATTGTTTTTATTTGACTTCACGACGTAAATGCAGTAGCCTAACGTTGAGGGATGAAAACGAATATGCAAGAAAGTCAAGCAAGTAAGGGACCTAAAGTATGTAAGACGAGCACAAACCTTCTAACGGTAGCTCGCTGAACCAGCTGTAGACCGGGTCATAGCAGTTTTGGAAACAAAGCTCACCTTTGAAGGTCACAGAACCATTGGTTACAGTACCAACGTTGCCTAGCAACGGGTAGCCAGTGGCAGATAGTTAGTGTCATTATGATTGGGGGCAAGGTCATATCGACTACTAGTAACCCCACACCGGTCAAAAATTTAAATAAATTACCTAAGTACCAACCCCGAATAACTAGCAACAAATAACACTAAAATAAACGAAAGACTCCAAAAGAATTTATTTAACAACGTTCATCGGTAAAAGGTTATCAAAAACATCACAAATAAGTAGAATACCACAATGAGTAGCTTTCCCAAAAATTCACCGTGCACCGGTCATTGACAACATGATAATATATTCATCTTGAGTCCCAATAGTCACTGTAGACAGTATCATCCGACGCTGATTAATATAGGTCGCCGACGCGAGGTATGAAATGATAATCGCGAACGGCGTGTGCCGGTAGGTCGGAAATATAAAAACCTAAAAGGTGATAGTTCATCATATCAAAATAACAGTGAATACCTACACCTGAAACAATTCGGAGGTAATAGCTAAAGTTCAGCCTCGGGCGCCAATTCATGAGAATAGAACCACTGAGGAGCAACAACTCTGCCCACACGAATACTAAACTAATAGTCCAAAATGCCTAAAATCAACCGTAATAAATTTAAAATCGACGAAAACTGATTTGGATCAACAGGATAGGCATCTGATTTATACATGTCCAATCTGACATTTCCTGAGAGTTGATCGATCAAAAATAAAACAAAATCAACCGAAAAATCACACCCGCACAGTTAGGGATGGAAATGCATCTGCACACGACCTTTGACAGTAGCATGTATGCCAATAGAAAATTAGATTCAAATACGCACACATACTCGCGATCGAAGAATTATCCTATCAGGCGACAGTCAGACCAGGTGTGCGGAAGCTATACATTTTCCTTGTCTGCATGCACACAGCCAATATAATAACCGGCGCAACTTAGACTTCTCCAGTTATTACTGTTGGGCTCAGAGCCACAATTTAAAAACAATTGTATAAAAATTAAAACAAAACTAAAGAATAATGAAATAAGTCACTGAACAGAAGCACGCACCACAAGATACTAAAAATCAATAAAAACATATTAATTAAAAACAAATTAAAAAATATACCAAAAATTAAATAAAAACAAATAATTAAATAAAATCATGAAAGCATACAGCCGCATACAAAAACATACGAAAAATAAAATAAACTGCCAAAACCTTGCAAAATAAGGTTTAGAAAAAACATAGGCAGAAGCGGCGACCAGAAAATAAAATTGATGGCTAAAAATAATATTATAAGTGTGGGGTTAGTGGTGTGGATGACCTTCACCCCAAACATACAAAATAGCTTTTGCTCCCGCCAATGGTTACCCGTTGCTAGGCAACGTTAGTACTGTAACCACTGGTCACAGGACGTCCAAAGGTGAGTTCCGATATCAGAACTGCTAAGGGTTAGTCCAATGTCGGGTTCAGCGGACTGCCGTTAGAAGGCCTATGTCCGTCTTCCATTTCAGGTCCCTTTATTTACTTACTATTTAATACTTTTCTTTGCTATATTTATTTACAAATAGTGACATGATAAACTAAACAATTTTTATTTAATATCAACAAATCAAATTTTCATCAGACATGAGTTTATTATCTCATTTGGCCACTCCTTGGGCGCGTCTTCGCAACCGCTCGGTTCGACCTGGTCGAGCGTGTGATCGGGGTTTCTTGTTAGTTGATTGGGCTTTTTCTTGGTCGCGATAGGCTAATTGTGCCGGAGCGTATACCAGAGGGTAAGTCACTGTACTTCCCTCCTGGCATGCCGACAGGGCGACCTCCAGTCCTTTGATTTGTGTTCGCTGCGCCTGGTTTAACACTCTTTCCTCTTTCCAGCCCTGCTGTGCGGCAGTGAGGCGCTGGTACAATGCTTTCATTTTTTCGGGTTCGGCCCAAGTGGCTTTCAGCTGTTGCATCTCTCGACTCTGTTGATGGAGCTGTCGGTGTAGGTGCTGATTTTCTCGTCTAAGTTCTTTCAACTCTTGATGTAATATTTTCGTGGCTTTCATTTCTAAAATTACAATATTTAAATGATTAGTCGTTTACAATGTTGATTCAATCCTATTGATCCTCTCTCTTAATTATTTTTACGATGTATTATCGGCTGCGTCTCATGCGTCTCAGTTGGTTGGTGTTAACTCTCTGGTTGGTCAAAGTTTAATAACAAAAACGTTCTATCTTTTCCTACCATTTATTGTCTATAAAATATTTAGAAAGTTATCGCAAAGGGGCAGAAAATTTACATTCTTTAGTTACACTAGTATCAAAGTAGTTAATTTATAAAACTAGAAATTGAATATCCCGTGAAACATAAACATTTATTGTTATCAAAACTAAAACATATCGATTCAATTCAGTTATGGCCATTAAAACGTTCGTTTCTTCGATTGTTGTGATTGGAATTACACTGGGGATGCCTGCTCGCATACGTATGATCGCCTGTTTGACGGGATCCGAGTCGATTTCGGAGTGTTGACTGAACGAGTTTCTCCGGTATCACCAATTTAGTCGGTGCTGTCATCTGCATCAGCCTCGGGTCGTCTAACTCGAAGGACACTCCATATTCTGGCGGGAATCCATTGGTGCTCGGGATAGCTCCACTTGCTATGTCCCAGTTCACTTGAGCTAGTCGTTATCGCTTTCCGGTGGTATTTTCTTTCTAGCTCCTCCATCTTCATGGCCGCGAATTCGGCTCGCTGGCGGGCTTCTCGAGCTGGATTGTGACCCGGCTCTCGTTTGATCGCGATACTCGGTAATTCGATCTCCTCGGCTTGGTATTCTGATCTTCTTCGCCAACTGGAGTCTCCATAGGTGGATAACAGATATCCGTTATTCCACAGCACTTGGCGGTATCGAGCGGCGGAAGCGCTCGGAATCTGTAGAGTCACCCGGGAATTGTCACTCCAGCTCCCAGATGTGTCTCTACGATCTGAATAGGTAAATAGTTACTTGTGAACTTGTATCAATAGAATTATTCATGGACAAGAGTACTCCGCGTTATGAGGCTAAGACATATTATAGCTACGGGGTTCTATGGGGTTGATTTTTGTGAAAATTAATGAATGTAAAATTGTGAAAATTACCTCGCTGGCCTTCCCCATCTGTCAAGGTGTCGCTACTCGAGGGGTGCTCCTGGATAGCGTTCCTCGTCCGTTTATAATTATGATCGGCGTTCATTGTTCGAGCGTTCATGTTTAAACATTTTTAAGATGGCACTCAAGAATTCGCCAATGCTTTTATAGCCAATGGCCAGGGTTTATGTTGACGTGTTCACCTCAAAGGTCTATTATCTATTTACATTTTTATTTAATCAATTCGATTCAATTCATCGATGACTTTCACAATTTAATTATGATCTTGTATTGGTTTATTGGTGGGTAAACAGCTTGTTTCACGTCGCTATTTATTTAGTACCTGTCATCTGATTTTTGTTTTTTTTAATGTTTGTGGTCCATAAATCGTACTCTGTTGACCTGGTCAATAGTTTGACGCATCATCCGTCCACGTATTATTTGCTAAGATCTGTAGCTCAATCATATTTATTCATCGTTGATCTTCCAAGATGGATTTAATTTTTGGCGTTATATTCAGTTCAAATATTTGGATTTTTCTACTACCTCAACGTTGGACGAATGTTTCTTATCTATAGCCAACTATTCGGGAGTCTAGGTTGTTCGACTAGCCGGTTGGTGACGGATAATTCTCTGGTTGATAGTCGTTAACTGTACTATAAAGTGGCTTAGTTTTTATTTATCTCCGTTAAGTTATTTATCCTTATTATGGTGTTCGATTATTCTTGGCTGTTTCGGAATATTAATCGTATTATGATGATCATCAGTTTATCTCGTCATATGTTAGTTAATACATTTGCGCCTTGTTTGATTTATTATTATTATTTATTGCCATTTCGTCATTATCGATAGTTTAATTACATCATTTAACTTATTCAATCATCGAATCACCCTTTGATCAGGTAATCGTACCTTTACCCTTCAATCTAATTTGTCAATCATTTTGAACGGTTAACGGATCTATTAGTTACTTCTACTCTATCGATTTAGCCCGGTTCGATCCTTTTAACTATTACTATGGTTTCGAATTTATGAACTCTATTATTTTGGCTTATCGGGGGATGATTTAATCATTTCTTATTCGTAAAAAAATTTACTTTCCTTTTTTATTTAAAAATTTCGATTATTAATTTCATCACATCGTTAACCACGTCGCGATTACTTTGCTAAATTTATTCTTTTATATTTTGGTCTTAAAGTCAGTTAGGGCTCTCTCATTTTATTTAGATTAATTTATTCACGTCGCGTCGAGTTTAAGTTATGGATTCAATTACTTTAAATCAAATTAATTACCATTTAATTATTAAATTTATCTGCATCGCATCGGTTTCAAGTCCCCACTACCCGAGCCTTGATTTTAGTCTTAAGGTTCTTATGTTCATATTAGATTTTACGAGTGCCCACTGGACTACTCGGTGTTATCATTTTAGCAGATATGTAGTTAAATATTTATGTCGATTTTACGGGAGATGGGTGAAAGAGAGCCAGCCAAAAGACTGGTTCTCAATCTTCCAACCGCCCCTATTATGGGTAGAATATTTACGTTCGAGATCCGTCGTTACGTACGACAGAGCTATCACGGGCACACACTATAGGCGGAGAAACCGCACTTACACAGTGTGACTAGTTATGTCATGATTTTACTTCCTTGTGTGATGTGTGGCTGTGGGCCAGAAAAATTTCGACATAAACTGAAGATTCGTTTTTCATAATACATATATTTGTTGAAACAATTTCATCATAGTTCGTTCATATTTCATACATATCAACATACGACAAGAGGTTCCCATACATACGATCAAGTAAGGCTTACATTAAGTTACTTGATTTCGCAGAATGAAAAGTTATCGAGAGTTCCTCCTTTGAATAAAATTGCTCTGACAAAAAGTGATTTATTCACTGAGTGAAAAAGTGATTTTTGGTTGTAAAACCGGTTAAAACTTTGTGAAAATAGATTGGTATTTATACCTGTTCTGTGACCCTAACCTTGCGTGTTATTTTTTATGCGTTAAAACAAAATTTGACCTTGCAATTATGTGTCTAATTTATTTCTAATTTATTATTATTTTTCGATTTCTTTTACAATTTACTCATTTATTTTTAATTTCAATCATTTCTGATTAAAATTATTTTATTTTGTTCGCTTTATTCATGAACTCTTTTAATTTTTCGTAAATTGTCATTTTTTCGGTCAAATCTTTTGATATCATGTTATTTCTATGTCAATTCGTGCATATCTTGGTGCGTTTGTTAATATTTTAATTTAATTTTATGTTTTCTATTTTATATGTTAAATTATGTGTTTTTCTCCCATTTTTGGTGTTTATTCGATGTTTAAGGGTCCGATTTTGAAATGTGCGTGTTATATTTGCGTGCTGTTTCCAATCCATTTAAACAAAAGCTTGTACTGGCCCAACATAAGAAAATAGTAATAAAAAATAAAATCCAACTATAATATAAAATATATATTAAAAAATAGAGAAAAATACACAAAAAATAGTTTAAAATTAATAAAATAATTAAAACGCCCTAAAAATCGCGAAAAATCGCTCATTGGTCGCACACACGCACAAAAATAGTATATACACAGTGACAAATTTCATCATTTTTAACTTATGCAAAAATTTTTCAACTTATTCTTATTCTGAAAATTTTCAACTGTCAAAGGGTAAGGGTTTTTGTTAATTTTAGTTCATTTATTTTTTTTTATGTTAATGTAACAAATTTTCGATTAAACCTTTATGATGTTCATAATGTTTTTGCTTCAATGTTTTTGTTAAATAACTATCATTATATGCATACCTATAGCTTTATATCTGTTAGAGTCCCCTCAAAATCTTATATTACATGTATTTAAATAGAAGTTCATGGGACGGATCTCGTGCCGGCTGGTGGGTTAAGTCCCCTAGTTGAGCTCGCGGGTCATGCCTCGTGGACACCTCGGTAATCCGCAGTAGGGTCTGGCAATACGCACAGGACCTCCACGCAGGGCATCGTTGTACAACTCGAAGCGACTGCTGAAAAGTGGCCGGAGCGAGTAGGAATAAAATCACGGGAAGAGCGCTATTCAGTTAAGGGGATATTAGGTAAGATCACGGGATGATCTAAGAAACGTTTTCAATCTCGGACAAATTAACAAGCCAAAACTGGGTAGCAGGGGTAGGTATGAAAGAATAAATAGTTGTGTATTTACATAAAAATTAGAAAATAAATAACAAAAATGCCTGCAATTTTATTTGTTCGATGGTATCACCACATACATGAAATAATAGCCATAGACCCCAGAATTGAAAACCACCATTGTAACGCCATAGTATATCCAAAAACAATAACCGATAATACTCTGAATTGTAAAATGAGTCCCATGCCACTGATAGATGTTCCGAGAATTTTCCTAGCGAATAGGTGGAGTACCACATCTGAATTGATCGAAATTAAGAATCAACATTCCGCATGAGTGTCAAAGAAATAAGCCCATTACTCAAATGTCATGATCAAGTAGACGTAATGAACCCGAGTAGTGGCAATACCAAGAGGTTTCCGACCTAAAATTCGTCGTCATCATCACTTAGGACGCGTAACTCCCAGTAGAAATCAGTCGCCATGGAACCATTTCTTGCAATTTTTCTGGAATTGACAGAACCCTCGAGAAACGTGCTAGCCTAATCTACACTCAGTGCGGCCGCGAACCCAGTTGCACCCGACAGGAGATCAGTCCATTCACAAATCGGCGATTAGAGAAATCTGAGTGAACAATTTGTTTTTTCATAAATCAATATCGTCACATTAGGATTGCATAAAACTACTCACCTAGCACCAAAACTGAAAATTCCATGAGTTAATAAAATTGCTAAATAACGACTATCAGCAATCTCAGAAAATCAATAATTTCTAATTTACTAGCTAAATCGACGCCACCGCAATTTTCTCATCACTAGCATTATTAATGCGAACTATTGATTTGTGGTAGTTCTAGTCACCAACCCTTTAATAACAACACAGATAACTCAAATCGGTACCCTGTTCTGCGGCTCTATCCAGCCCCAACACCCTAGGAGTATTTTCTTCCAAATTTGGATTTAATAATACAAGGAATAATCCATAATATGCATAATTTTTGTCCGTAATTAATATCTAAGATAAATTCTTTTTATCGTTGTACGCATTGAAATTGCTAGCAGGGTCCGTAATTAAATAATGGTAAAAATCTTTACTCTATAAACATCTGTAACCAAATAATTGTAACAATCTTTAGTCCATAAATATCTGTAATTAAATAATGGTAAGACCTTTACTCTATAAATACCTTTAATTAAACAATTGTAATAATCTTTAATCAGTAAATATCTATAATTAAATAATAGTAGTGATCGTTACTCCATATCTATAATTAAATAATGGTAAAGATCTTTACTCTATAATTATCTGTAAACCAATTATTGTAATAACCTTTACCCCATAAATATCTGTAAGTAAGTAATTGTACTAAGCTTTACTCCATGAATATCAGTAATTAATTAATTATAATAATCTTTACTCTATGGATATTGGAAATTAAATAATCGTAATAATCCCTAACTATTAGTAAATATCATAACCCTATCTCGTGATGATTAACGGGGAGTCTCATTAGTCGGTGATGGCTGGTAGAATAAAAACAGTGTAACCTCAAATATCGGTAGCGACCCTAAATTATGGATAATGATATTGTTAATAATTAGTAGGTAATCATGTGTGATAATTTAGTTATCAATAATTGAGAAGTTATATAGTAATATAATAGCCCAACTGATCCTGGAAGCTCCGACTTTAATAGCAATCACGGTTAATTATACCAATTTAGAGATCGATCAAATTTTTAGAAACCGATAAATTTCCTTAAGTGGTAATGACTTAAAAATTGTATAAGCACTATGAGGAAGGCCCGTCTAATACGGTTACCCATATGACCGGAATGGAGTAATCTAACTCACACAGCATTAATCGCGCTCAGACAACGACTCGAGGAACTGGAGAAGAAATATAACTCGCTGCGGTCGAAGTATGAACGGATAAAAGGCACCTGGTCCTCTCCAGAAGTCACCCAGGGCCTACATCAGAAGATAACGAGACTGACCCAGGCTCAGGACGAATTAGTCACGGAGTCGCGTAGCCAGCGACTGCTAATCAAAGAGCAGGCTACGGCTCTCCGCCAAGCATTTACGGACGTTGAGCTTTGAGCTTGGGTCCCGGGAGGTGTTCGGGTCCATCGGCTAGATAACATACCCGAACACCATCTACCAATCGCCGAGCTCCAATCAATCCCAACCACCTCGGCTCCTCCACAAAGTGAGTCGTCCCAAGTTCCAGTGGCGGAACCGAATGCCAATCCAGCCCGTCGGCGGCCTAATCGAAATCGGCGCCGTCGCCGGGAAGTTGAACTCCTTCGGGAAACGAAGCCCCTTGAAGTCCCGTACCGGATCGATGATCTTCCGCCCCCATATCAGGAATTCGAGATTCCGGGGCTCGATCCAGATATACTTTACGCTCCTACCATAACTCTCCCATCGCCAGCTTGTCCAATCCACATAAACCTAGTGGACGAAGATTCAGACTCCTCTAGAGTCGCCTAAGCTCTCGATCGCTTGGGATTGGGGTTCAACGATATCGCCGTTCTCACAGGCAATGTACTCCAAACCTCTCCTCCATCGGAAGTCGCAGGACCTTCTACCCGTATTGAGGGCAATTACGACGTAAATCCCCCAGCATATCGGCCGCCAAAGCGTAGGTGCCTTCCTACTGACATAGATGCCGATGAGGATTGAGCCGAATGCGAACCATCACAGCCTATCTCCGTCCCTTATCTTCATGGATTATCATTCCGCCTATCACGTTGTGGATATGACTATTAATGTATAATATTACAATACAAATTACTTGTGTTTCTTTTTTCTCTTTCTTTGGGGATAGGGTCAATTAAGTTTGGGTCGAAAGGGATGAAGAGATCGGTAATAGTTGACAGTAATTCATCGGATGGGATCTGGTAAAACGGGTTGAACGAGGAGAATGATTCCCACGATTCCCTCGACTTAGCTAACGTAACTACAAGGGAGTTTATATATAAGCTAGTAGATAAGATGCGTAAGTCCTTCCATCGGCAGCAAGTAACCGGGAAAGCGAAGGTCCTTCGGGGAATAGCACTAGTAATAGCGCTCACCTGCTCGAATTCGGCCATTTCGGTCATGGGTACGCAATGGTTACCCAAATCGTGCGGCGTATCGGGAAAATACCCCCTAGAGGTTAAGGGCGACAGTCACACTAATAAGTTAAGCGTTAGGGTATTAAAGTAAGATTCCCATACGTCCAACATTACTAAAATGTCAGAAGGAATGTACAAGCCACAAGAGAGTTTCGGGAGCATGAGAAAGAACCTAAGGCCACGAGTACCAGCCGGACTCTATACGAGGGTAAGGAATTTGGAATTTATTAACCATATTGTTGATCGATATATTGATCGCTAGTATCCAGGTGCAACCCGCCACTTATTCGTCCGTGATGAAGACCCACCAGCGAGATCTATCAATAGACCATGTCCACCGCTGTCGTAGAATATAAATATATTCCTTTGGCCGACTTGAATTTTTCCCCAATGAATTTAAAAACAAGCCATCGTCCTATAACTGATTCAATAGCATTTAAATTCGAAACCAATGAACCCAAAAGACCATCAAATGACAACCATCCGTTTTTGTTCAACCATTACCGTATGAATCCAGGATGGTAACTTAAATCAATAAATGCATACACGAATTGTTATTTGGGAATTTTAATTTAACTATAGAGGTTATATTTTTAAATTTCAGTAAATTAATTAAATTTATGTTTAAGAAAATACCTGAAGTTTGTGCTAAATAAAGTACTTACGAATTAATTAAATTTTATACCAAATAAAGTGCTTGTGGATTAATTAAATCTTACGATAACTAGAATGCTTGGGAACTAATCAAGTCTTATACTAGCGACCCAGTGATCTTCCGAATCCCTACAAAATTTATAACCGATAATCAATAACTGAAATCAGAACTTGTATAAAGGTGTTCAAATGCTATTAATATTAAGTACTTCGTTAAATTTAGCGATATCCATAGAAACAAAATTTTACTTATAAAAACAATAGGTTTTCCGATTAAATAAATTGAATTAGAAATATCGACAAAGGTCAGTAAAAGGAACATCATCGGAAATTTTTCGTAAATCCCCAGCAAAATATTAATTAAATATTTGGTAACTAATGATTTATAAATACGAACTGAACCAAGGCTAGCTAACCTCAGCAATTTACTCGGGGGGAGACCCCATAGAACCGTACCGAATTGAATTCCAGATTACTGTCAACGAGCTGCGCGAACTAAAAAGACCCTTCCTAAAGCAGACCTGTCCAGAGTTTCTCGACACTACGTAAACCTGCCCCAACCAATCCAGTTAAATCGTCGTACCCAAATTCTAAGCTAATTCCCCAAAACCAAATAAAGTCTAAATTCCGTTCATCGCTTAATGCTTCTTTTAATTTTAGAAAACTCGTGGATTGACGCATCCCGAGTAAAAGCACGATTCCCCGCTCATTCGGCTGCCAGGTGTAGGCAGGCGATGTGGGATGCGGGATTTTCCATTTCTCCGGTGCGCGAGACAAGATCCAGCACGCAAAGAGTCTCGGACGAGATCTATCTTCTGTACGTGGCGATCAAAAGGGAGCCAGGACGCAACCCGGCCAGGGAGATGCGGGGTCAGGCCGAATACTTAATAGCGCGCCTCGAAGTTCATCAAGAGGAGACAAACAGACAAGTGGAACAAGCCAGGCGGTATCTGAGACAGGTCAATACGGATATCGCAGCGGGCAGGATACCCAGCACTGACGGATATGCCCCGCGCTACAATGTCTCCTACGAGCTAGACGATCCGAAATTACAAGAACGGATGGTGGACATGAACGTGGTAATTCCACGACGCATCTTGCCGAGGGAGATGCGAGATGAAGGAAGGCCCGCAGAAACTAACCACGACCACCCATACGCAAGGGAGCGATATGGCAAGAAAAGTAAGTAGGAATACTACGAGTCGGTACTAACGCGCATGACTTGAACGAAAAATTTGAAATAAATCTTATTGTTTTCGCGTTTCATTATTTTGTTATTAAATTTCAGGGTGAGAAATAAACCTTTTATGGCGACTTAGTGACAAATTATACTAATAGAATGATAAATTTCCCGCAACTGTAGTACCAGGTCTGATTAAAAATTCATTATTTTAGAAATGAGGTTACGACAGTTCTCCATCCTACAACAGGAGCTGGATAAGGCCCATGCCACCAACCGGGAACTACAGCAACAGCTCCTGCAGATCATCCGGGAGATCCAACAGGTCAAGGGGACATGGATCGAGCCGAAGAGAGTAAAAGCCATATACCAGAATATGGAGGCGGCCCAAAAAGTGTGGGCTGAAAAACGACAGCTCACACAAAATCAGAAAACGCAGATCAAGGGTTTAGAGATAGCACTGTCGGCATGCCAAGATGGTGCGGCAGTGACTTACTCCTTAGTGTTTGCCCGAGCGCAACTGGCCTATCGAGATGCGGCCAATTTATCCACGTCCAAGAACCAACCAATCAAGCGCCGGCCAGGGAAATCACCTTTGGCGATCTCAAAACCAGTGGTTACATCATCAACGTTGCTTAGCAACGGGTAACCACTGGGGGCAAGAAAATATTTACATCTGGGGTTAGGGTCATAAAAGCCATGAACCCCACATGATATTAGATTCTATATAGAAACGAATGATTTAGTTATTGTCAGTTTAGTGATTTGCCGAACACAAAATTACGATAACACGATATTACGATATTACGATACGATTACAAACCCCAGTTATGATATTTAATGCCAAGTATGAACAATTTAATTTCTTCGTCAGTCTCATGATCTATCGGACACAATTATAGTAAACGAACTCCCATGCCAGACATAAATGATTTTTCCTCGATTCTGTGTCCAAATCAACGAAATTATAATGTTGAATTCCCACTTAGGAAAGTAAAGATTCTCCTTGATCTTATAACTTATTAAATGGGACCATGGAAATTGAACCACCAGGACTTAAATAACTAATATCGTACTTATTGACACATTAAATGACCTCAATGAAACGTTTGACGCATGAGACACCAAATTACGCCAGATTTGCGAACTGATCACGACGATCCTCCTTCGCAAACCTCTATTAGGTCATCACAAATTACGAATAATTTTTGATCTAAGTCATCCGCGCATTCATTAAACTATTTTATTTAGTATAATTTAGTAATATTACTATCCATTTTAATAGACTCATGGGTGGACGAATCTCGGGTTATGATGAGATTCCCGTCCCACGCCGCCGCCAAATGCAGGTAAGAGAATCGATATTCGGGCGGCAAGGAGGAACGGAAGATATTGAGTTGCCTTATGTAGCAATCAAACGCGAGCCGGGGCGGAGTCCTTAGCACGCTTAGAAGCCCATCAAAGTAGGACCGACAAGCAAGTGGAACGAGCTCGCCACCAATTAGCCCAGATCAACGAGGACATCGCAACTGGCCTGATCCCGAATACGGATGGGTATGCCCCTTCATATGGCATCTCATTCGAGCTCTACGATCCTAGATTCAATCGGCCAACCCAAGCCATGAACGTGCCCATGCCGAGGAGAATACTCCCGAGAGGAATCAGAGGTGAGACTGAAAATAGGAGGACTGAGTGGGATCACTCCTACGTGCGCAGGACATCCCCAGGACAGACCCAAAGAACTATTATTCGGGTTCTCGTCATAATTGAATATAATGAAATACATCTTTCTAGTTATGTTTATTCTCACATGCATTTATTATAAAAAATTTAACAACAAAAAACCATCACAAAACATTAGATTAAAAAGAATACATCTTAAAATATCGTATCAATAATAATATTTGTTGTACACTAGTCGAATTAACTTTTTCATGACTCGTTTTTATTGTAGAGATGGACCCCTGCACGACGCTAAACACGGCTCTCAAAAGCGCACGCAAGGAGAATACTGATCTCCATAGGCAATTACTACAGCTCACAAAGGAAATCCACCAGATAAAATCAACCTGGATAGAGCCGACCAGAGCGAAAACCCTGTGCCAGCGAGTGACGGCTGCCCAACGCGGATGGGCCGAAGAAAAACGACTGGGGCAGGCCATGAAAACCCAGATTCGCGGCCTGGAGGTGGCGCTATCGGCCTGCCAGGAAGGCCAAGCGGTCACCTACCCCCTGGTCTTTGCACAATTGGCGTATCGAGCGACCACAGATGCCACCAAACCCGTGGTAAAACCACCTCAACGTCGTCCAGGAAAGATAGAGCGAGCCAAACGACGAGCGATGAAGCTTTCGGGGCAGATACAAACGTAAATGTCGTATTTAATAAATACTTTACTTGATCGTCTTCGTATTGTTAAATTAATTAATAGTGGCCTAGGATAAATCACGCGAGGCAGTAAGGATTTTATTGAGGTTTGAAAGAAAGATAACTGATCGAATGTGAGGAACATTAACATGAAAGGGACCAGAATGAGAAATCGCACACATGCCTTCTAACGGTAGTGCGTTGAACCCACCATGGGATCGGGCCTTAGCAGTTCCTATATGGCGCTCACCTTTGGCGATCCATAACCAGTGGTTGCATTACCAACGTTGCTTGGCAACGTGTAACCATTGGGAGCAAGAAAATATTTTACATCTGATGTCAAGGTTATCGAAACCATAAACCTCACACTTATAATAATTTTTGAAAATCACCAAACCCCAACAATATTACCATCGAAATCTCGTACATCTATCAATCTGTCCAATTCAACGACATTCCGAAAATCAAAGGCCAATCGTATTTGAAACCAATTACGTTCATTATCCGTTCAAATCTCACAATATCTTCTTGCCTATCTATTCTTCGGATATAATCTACTTATGGCTTCAATAGAAAATTTACAACGAATTCCTAGGATCACCACGACTCCGTCTGCAGTGGCACTTGGTGTTCACCCGAAGCCACCAAAGAGCTCTATAAGAAAATCACGCGGCTCTCTCGTGCCCGTGATGACTTGATTATTGAAACCCGGAGCCAGCGGATCACAATATCCGAGCAAAGCGCTGCGCTCCGGCAGATCTTTAGAGAACGGGAATTGCAAGCTCGTCTACCGAGCAGGCAATTGGCGCAACAGTTGGACATAATCCCTGCACACCATCTGCCATCCCATGTAGGAGATCCAATATCCAGCCAGAATAACATTATACCTACAGCAGAGACACATTGCTGAAACAATAGGAAAAAGCCAGTTCTCTAAACCTTGATTAAATCTACAACATTAGGGGATAATCAATACTTTTTTTAATAAAAGCTAGGAATAACAGCTTAAACTTAAACTCTAACCCCTCTAACCATAAAGATAAAAAAGATGTTAATTGTAGATTATGTAAAATACAATGGGAAACACAGGCCCACATACTAAACCACTGTACCCTATCCCAAAATGCAAGGAGAAACAAGCATAATCATGTACTTGAAGTTGTACACAATTTTTTTGCAAGTAAAAATTATGACATAGACATAGAAAAATCCCCTCCCAATGTTGATACAACCTTAAGACCTGATCTTATTATTAAGACAACTGACAAAAATAAAATAAAACTTTCATTAGTTGATATTAAAGTGCCCTATGATAATGAAACAAATTTTATTAATACACGCAAACAGAATTTTGATAAATATAGGAACCTTGCTATTGAAACTGGTAAAGTTAACAACTGCAAAACAGCAGTATACACTATTATAGTTGGATCATTAGCATCCTGGGATAAAGATAATAATAAGGATCTTCAAAAGTTAGGATTAGGAGTAAATGAAATAGGAGATGGCGAGAATGTGCATTAAAGCGGCGATAGAGGCAAGTTACATGATCTTTATGAATCATGTAACTAATGTTGGGCTCAGAGCCACAATTTAAACAAAAATTAAAATAAAAATTAAAGTTAAAGAGCAGAAGTAATGGAAGGAATCACTGTACATAAACATGCACCGCACCAAGATATTAAAAATCAAGAAATAACATAATAATTAAAACAAAATAAAAACATAACAAAAAATTAAATAAAACAAATAATTAATTAAAATTCGAAAATGCCTACAGACGCAAAAAGAAAACATAAAGAAATAAAATAAACTGCCAAAACCTTGCAAAATAAGGTTTAGAAAAAACACAGGCAGAAGTGGCGACCAGAAAAGACAAAATAAAGGGCCAAAAATATAATATCATCAGAAAACAACGATAAAAGTAAAATCCAAACATAAAATAAATTATATATCAAAAAATTAAGAAAAATATACGAAAAATAATAAAAATAATTTTAAAGTAATAAAACAATTAAAAAGCCCGAAAAATCGCGAAAAATCGCCTATTGGTCGCACACATGCACAAAAATACTATAAATACAGTGATGAATTTCATTAAATCTAATCTTATGCTTATTGAAAAATTCGATTTCTACTCTACAATTAAGTAAGGAACCTTTTGTTATTATGTAAATAGTTTACCCTTTTATTTTATTATGTATTTGTTTTGATTAAATAATTTTTCGATGTTACATTTCACTTTATTGATAATTATGCATTATTTATGATGTTCGGACCCTCTAAAATCTTATATTATGTATTGCAATAGATGGTTCATGGGACCGACCGTGTGCCGGCTAGTGGGTGAAAACCCTTAGTTTTGCTCGTGGGTCATGCCCCGTGAACCCCTTGGCAGTTCGCAGTCGGTTCCGGCTTTGTGCACGGGACCGCTACGCAGGGCGCCATTGTATATTCGAGGCGGCTGCTGAAAATGTGGCCGGAGCGAATCGTTTAAAATCAAGGGAAGAGCGGAAAACTTCAGTTAGGGGAAATTAGGGTGGATCATACATTGATCTGAAACAATTTTTAACATTCCGAACAGAATGGCGGGAATAAAACTGGGTAGCACGGATAGAACTTAGGTGATGGAAAACGTTTTTTTTGTATCTAGTGATTAAATTGAAAAAGTACCCGATAGTCAGCTACATTAATATCAACGACAATTTTCACAAAAATTACCTTGTCGAAAATGCTCCACAGGAGGGCAGCACGTATAACCACTCTCCATTTGTTTCATTCCATCTGAGAATAGTGTTGAGAAAATGCCACAAAATCGGAACGTCGCTTGACAAACAGTTTTTTCTTTCTCGTAGAATTTCTAGATCCATCGCGATAGGGGCAGATCACGATACGAATGATGTTTAGAAAATCCGTGACTAATAGAGTAAGCGACTGGAGACAATGAGTTAAAACGAGAGACTTAATAATACCATTGTATAATAATCCGTTCACGGACCAGTGCATAAAATTCAAAAAAATTGATTATTGATCGCACCTACCGATAGACAACTACTGTAGGCTGCACAAGTTACAATTTAGATAATCAATAAAAATTTATTTTTGTTTTTCTTGTTCATCAAATCAAACGGAACTTATTTTTTCGGTTGGAATTTATTTATCTACGACATTAGGACGTTTCAAAGAAAAAAAAAGAGAACGTAAGCTAATTTATTATTATATTCATCGCACATAAGGTAACTCTAAGCGGAAACCTAAATATTCAAACCCGTAAATCACCCATTGACATCGCTTCGTGGAAAATTAAACTTTGAATACCAATTTGAATTCCCAACTTGTAAATTAACGTTCGGAACTTTCGGCATAACTTAACCTGAAAGATTAAATGCGGTTCTTTGAATCCTAAGAAGTATTGCCTAAAGCCCTGTTATCTACAGGTCATATTGTAAATAACCACAAGTTAGGAGGCTTCTACCAAGCCTTAAATTTCTAGTCGTCATTAATTGAGATCTGGGAACCATAACTGTAACATTTACCGTAGATTGTCGGGAAATAGACAATTGTCATTTCATGTCGGCGTGGAGAATTTAAATTATCTTAATATTTGGGTGGAAAACCACGAGCCGATCACCCCACACCCAAATCAATTGCGAGAACTACACTTTATCGCGACGTCCGGATTTCCAGATACTCGCAAATCACGACGTTACCTTGGAGGTCAATAATATCACGAGCCATCATTCCATAATTATCAAGCATCAAAAAAGTTCATGATATACTCCAAACCAAATCGCCTTGAATAAAGTTAATCATCAATAGGAGAATAAGAAAAATCAAAATCGACCTCATTCAACAACTCGAATTGTAATTAAATATTGTTAATTTCATAAATTAAATATTGTTAATTTTAAATTTGAAGTAATTGTAGGATAGGAGGCGATTAAATCGTAATAGTAGAGTTAGTTAAATTAATGTATCAATTTTCTTTTGTATTAAATAACTATCAGTTAAAGTACTGGTTTGATTTCTCTATAACCCTATAGCTGGTAATTTAGATTTATAATTCGGTTCGTATCAGCAGTATTCAATACCTTTCCAATCAAGTTCCGTTACTAGAATTTTAGGGACCAGGTATAATTTCGGGATCAAGGGAACACGGAAGAACGCGTAAGACCTTCTAGCGGCCGCTTTAAACCTGAATCGAAGGTTATTCGAGGAGTAGTTTTGACAAAAATGCTCACCTGCTCGAAAAGCATTCGGCTATCATACACATTACCAACATGGATTAACCCATTGGTGTATGATAGTGATCCGTAAATTATGTGGCGTACAAGGGAAATTGAACAGTAGAAATGGAGAGGCATGTGGGTTTTGCTAAAAGTTGATAACCAGTGGTAATAAAGATTCCCAGTACACCAACAGATATAAAATTTGTGTATTGTTGAATAGGTCTATAAAAACGGCATCGCCGTAGCGCAAATTTTCAAGTTACTTTACACTTCTTTGACAATAGTGGACTTGGCATATGGTCAGAACAGCCAGGAAAATCCGTCCACAAGGAATTTTTGAAACTTTGGAACTGATATGAAACTGATATGAAACCCAGCTGAAAAAGCCTGTTGTTGAATTTTCATCAAGACATATATAGGAAGAAGATTTTGCACGCGAGAACGATTGCTGAAATATTTTTGCCAACTATGAACTGATTTTTGTCATTTATTTGTAATTGATCTATTGAATACAAGATAACTAATGACTTTTACAACTTTTTTGATAATATCTATGGTAATAAGCAAGATATTTTAATGATTTATCCCTCATTTGAAAGATCAATTAATTACCTGGTCATGAAAAGTTATTTAAAGCTGCTATCTAGAAAGTTGTAAGAGAAAATGAAATTTGAAATATGTTTCTATTACCTTAAAATGTAGAAAATATAACAAAAGCCATTTTAAAATTTTAATATTGGGAAGGATCAGCTGGGATTTCACTGAGAACAGTTTCGAAACCCCAATACATCTTTTCAGTTTCATTTTTATAAACCCATGTTTGATTGAGGGACCCTTAGCATAATTAATTTTTGGATACAATGACCAAAGATTTACAAATCCTTTCTATCACATGTACGAGTATTTAATTTGTAACCTGATTTTGTGGATACTTTTAAAATATTGATTAAGATTTTATTAATAATTATTTTAATACCAGCACAAAGATTGGCAGTTAAAAATAATTTAATAAGAATTTATTGATAAAAAAAATCAAAATTTTATTTCAATTCTAAACTTCTATCAGATAGCATTATTCAATTAATTAATAATTACGCTAGAATTTGGAGCACATTATCAAAGAAACTGCAAAATTGATGTGCACCTCCGTATCAAGTCTGGATTCCGGATTTCCTAGGAAACCCAGTATCCTAGATAGATTTTAAAAATTGTATTTTCTCCCAAAAATTACTTTTCCAATGACGCTTCAATCACGTCTCTTTTATTGTGGTTGTCTTTCTTCCAAGCTTGATACGTAGATGTAGAGCGCAAATAATTTCCTAATCTATTCAATGTAACTTTAAAATCAATCGATAAACTTTCATTCCTAATTTAAGGGAAATACATAAATGTATCATGAAAAAAAACTGAATTTTAACCGAATGCTTGTTTCTGGATAAAGTAATTTTATTCCAGGAAGCAACTTCCAAGCAAATTTGCCTTTCTCGTGAAAGTATGGTCCAAGATAATCATCATGAAACCAAAATACCTTCAAAATAATAATAAGATTTCGGCATATTCCTAATCAGAATACTTGTGTAAAAAAGTGATTGAGTTCATCAATATTTTTATTATTCTCTTCTAAAATAAATCGACCCTCTCCGAAAGTTATTATTGCCAAAACTCCATACTGACGAAGACATCTATCAACTTCCGCATAAAATTTATCAATATCGAACCAATGAACACAGAGCGCAGCGGTAACTAAATCAATGGACGCATCATCTGCTGGAATATTATCACAGCTAGCTGTACTAATAAAAAGATTCGAATAAAAATAGATGAAATTGAAATGTTAAATAATTCATTAGACGAAATCTTATATATATCGAAAAAATGATGGCCCATTGATACCACAGTTTCGAGAAGAATTCAATAAATATCGATTTATTGTGAAAATGAATAAATAAAACGGCTAAAAAATTTTAAAAAGTTAATTCCGCAAAAAAAAATTTGGAAAAGGGTTCCTCAAGCATATAAAGTTTGAAGACCACTAGTCTATGGCTTACAATACCGGAGTAAATTCTGAATACCGGTATTCGATATTAGAAATTTTGTAATATTGGGATACCGATATTAAAACCGGTATTATAAATGAAAAATTTGAAGTAATATTACTGTTTAAATCAGACATTATAACGACTTATTAACAAATATTCATGAAATCTAATAAATATTATTCTAAAATGAGTATATATTCGTTATTTTTTTACATAGATGGTAGGAATAAACGGGTACAAAAAACGAAGGAAGTTTATTAATTATATATTAAATTTATGTTAAATATGTATGTAATAGGCCCGCGAGGCATTATTTAATTAAAGAAGCAAAAAAACATTAATTGAAAGCAGTTATGAAATATTTTATTGATAACTTGCATTTTTTTTATTAAAATATGCTCTCAAAAAACATAAACAATGAATAGATTCATCATCAAGTGAGGATCAAATTTTCGTGCAAATATAACCAGCCGCTGAAAATACTCTTTCTGATTCTACACTAGTCGGCACTGTTGTCATTAAAAAATCATACGCATTTTGTAAATATATTCCTTTGGTTCCCGTCTTTTCAAAAAATGTAATTTCATCTTCAATTTTTTGTTCTAAACTCTGAACTTTTTTACAAGCAAGCGCAGGCGAAGTATTTAATGTTTCTTCTATTGCTGTCTGTAGTTGTTTTTTCAAAGTTTTTATGCTTACCATATTATAATCTAACGCCGTTTCACTACTTACTTTACAAGAAATTGGAAGGGATGTTTCTTGCACAACTTCCATATCTTCTGTATCTTCAGGATTTTCATGTGAGTCGTTTTGTTAAGCTCACAATTTTTTTTATGATTGTAAATTTAGATACGCGTTTAAATACTTCTCCAACGTCTTGCACTCCCTTTTGCAGATACTGAAGTATTTGTGATAACTCCGTTCGTCGTTGTAAAATTCGAGATTTCAATGCTTCTAATAATTCTAATGCAATTGCGGAATTTTGCTGCGAAAGAGTGTCTAGCATAAATGTTAAAGAAGCGTCAGCCGTCAAAAGATTTGAGACTAGAGATGATATGTCAACATGTCTAATATTAAGTTGATTTTTAGTAATACTAGCATATTCGTCTATAATGATTCCACTATCATTTTCTTCGTCGATATCGTTGTCATTGTCATTAACGCTAATAATATCATCATCACCATTAATTTGCTCCACAAAATCAACATCCTCACTCAAGTTCGTGGGTAACTTATACAAAACATCGGTAATCGCTAAATTTATGCAATGTGCCATACATTTTTGATGCTCAGACTCAATAGTTTTTCCTAGTTTTACCATAATTGATGCACCATCAGTAGTTACTCCAGCTATATCTTTAGATATATCTAAATTAAAATCCCTTAATTTTTTTTCAAATAGGGATAAACAGTTTTCGGCTGGAACGGATCCATAAGAGCGCACTAATCCGATATTCCACATCGTTCCTCCAACAGAATGTACATTGATATTTATATAGCGCTGATTACGAATAGACGTCCATTCGTCAAATGTGATACTGAAACGTTTCCCCTCGGATTTCAATTTAGAAATTTCTTGCACTGTAGACTGTTTAATAATTTTACTATATTCAAGTACCATATTTCTAATACTGACTGCTGATTTCGGTATATTTTTAAATCCTCTTGCCTTTAAACCTTCTCTTATGTCATGCGATTTTATAAAAATATTAAAAGACAAACCATCTCGAGCCGTCATTCAGAAAATTGTTCGTTTTTATTATTCTTAAAATAGTTATCAACAATCTGGGCTGTTTAGAAACACATGATTCTACATCATTAGTAAATTCACATTTCTTTTTAAGATTTAGTCCATGTATTGTTTTTAAGTGAGTATGAAGGCCACTTGTGGATCCTCATGTGCACTTTATTTCTTTTCCGCACTTTTTACATTTAGCGACCTGTCCTTTTTTTTCAACTAAAAAATAATTCCAAACCGAATCTTCGTTCTGTCCCTTTCGATGCTCAGTAAATGTATTCATTTTTTAGGGGTGATAACAATTTATTTTTATCAATATTAATATTTAAAATATTACAATCCAACATACATAATGTAAATATATAGTAACTTATCGAATAATAAATATAGATTAATCAGTATTTAAATACGTTATGCTATTTTTAATTATTAGAAAAAAAAGGAGAAAATATAAAATACAACCTTTATTGCAAATATTAAAGCTAATTTGTAAATTTATAGGATCTTAATCCGACTATTTTATATTTTCTTATTTTAACATATCATTTATTTGTCTAAACAGGACTCTTACCGGACATAAAGATAAACCATAAAAATCAGCTTAATATGCCCAGCAGCGCTATTACACGATGTTGGCATAATCGGCTCAGTATGTGTAATAAATGTACCTGATGTAGATTTTAATCCGACAAAATTTTTTGTTTTCTTCCAAGAAAATTTTATTGTAAATTTTTGTGACTATTTTCCAATATAAAATAAAGCGCATGAATACCCATTTTATCAACTGTTATAATACCGAAATACCGGTATTTCAATCCCGGTCAGAAAATTGTCCGGGATTCCGGTATTGGAAGCCCTACACTGGTCTAATGCATGACTTGGATACACACTGAAATAGTGACACAGTACTATGTGGAAGTATCTGGACACTAATGCACCTGAGTGTGCCAGGGTCAACACATACATATTTCGTATTTGCATCGCCGAGACATGCTGTATCCGACCCACTTGAAAGGTTTTACCTGCTGAACTGTTAAATCTTGATTATCGCGTCTGTGTGCGATTTGATTTGGAATGTCTAGTGTCTGTGTGCTTTGTGACATTTTTGGAGTTTTGGAAATTAATTAGTTTTATGATAACATTTATTTTGTTTATTCGGGCTAATTGATGGTTTTTATATTTTTTGAATTTTGGATATTATGATTTTAATTTGATTTGTTTGGTCATATTACATTGATTAAATGGGTTTTTCGAAATGGCTGAATTTCTAAATTGTTGTATTTTTTTGAATTTAAATGTTGAAATTGAAGTAAGAAAATAAACTTTCGTTGGAATTTAATTCTTTTTGATTGACGAATTTTATTTCTTATATCATGGCTTTAAAAAGATATGCCAGAATTGTTGGATATAATATAGTCAATTTAAAAGATTATGATCATGAGGTGAAAATATGTGTATTTGAAGAGAATATTAATGGACGAAAGTTAACTGAGAATATAAATCAAGACCATATGAACGTTAAGTGTTTACCCGATGTCAAATGGCCTCGAAATTTTGTCACTGTACCAGATCTAATTGATACCATTAAAAACGCTGATATTTTAATGTTTCTGTTACCACATCAATTCCTGGAAAAAGATTGTGTACAAATAAAGGGTCATTTGAAACCATATGTTTATGGAGTATCGCTTAAAAATGCTCTTAGTATCTAAATCTAATCGATTAGATATAATTATTCACAGCAATTTAACAACTGAGTTAATAACTATAATGCAATAGCTATTTTGATGAAATCTTACGACATGCACTGCTGATGCATATATGGGTTATCTGAAATATGAAATTAACAGTAATTGATCTGATTTCAGAGTGTTTTGGTTGAAAACGATACACCCATCCCTAGCTTAACGAAAATTCGTTTTTACAAAATTCCGCTATAATGTAATTTTAAAAATAAACCACGGTTTACTTAATTAAATTTCGATTTATGAACAACTTTTTGCGAACGAATTAATTTCGTTAAACAAGAGATGGGTGCAATGAATTCTAGGCAATTTTCAATGATCAACACAATTGATTACCAATTTACAACAGAAAATCATTATATATTACAACAATGGCTTTGAGTGTTTATTACAACCCTTCGGGATGAATATCACTTTTGTACTAGAACTTGGAATTTACAACCGCCTGACTACTGTTTCTGGTTTAGACCCAGTTGCTATCTTAACTTTAACGTGCATTTACTCGATAACTTTAATTTGTTTAAATCGATTATCCAATAATTTCGTAACTTATTTTGCATTTCGTTTTAATTCTGTTTTATCAATCTTTTTGAAATTGTAGTCTATATTCTGAAGGCACTAAAGCGCAGATTGTTAATTTAATTTTTCATTTTTTTCGTCAGTGTATTCCTCTGTACCATCCCCAGTTCTTTTATTATCTTTTCAACTTCAACGGTAATCATTTTTTCTTTACTTCGAACAATCGATTGAGATATGAAAATTAGATTTCTTGATTTTGTTTTTCCTTCTTCAATTTGTATACTTTAGTTAACAATGACTTTGTCATGCTTGATAGTTGAATTTCCCATGGCTATAATGCATGTTTCTTTATAAATACATACCGTGTATCTGCGTGTCATAGTTTTTGAACAACTTTCATACACATGTTTCAGCTGAATAACAACTCTTATAATACAAGTTTACGCATAAATCCAACTTGAAAATAATGAAAATTTATGCATAACAAATATGCGATTTTGCAGTTTTTATTTCATCAATTTGTTGGGCTTGTCAGTAAAATAAAATATAATCAATTATTGATCTTACGCCAAAGGGTATTTTGTGTAATAGCAACAACGAACTCCAGACAATATTAACTTTATTGACTTATACATTTTGTTACCAATTTATAGCGACACAAAGAATTATCTATATCAACAACAAATTTAGGGCTTATCGCAACCCTTCGGGAGGAATTGCACGTTTACAATACACTTGGAATTCAGGACAACTTGACTGCGGTTTTTGGTTTCAATAATCAGTAAATTTGATTAAGTTGCTTTCTTAGCTCTGAATTAAATTAATTCGATAACTTGAGTTTCGTTTTAATGGTTTCTTGTTTTCTTTACAACTTCTGTTTGCTTTTTACTTTACAAATTATCCTTTAACAACTTTTATCTTCTCTTTTTCGTTGTATTTACTTTTAAAGCCTTTATTCTAATGGCAGTTAATGATAACGACTTCACAAATTACACATCAAAACTATTATTGCAAGCAACAATATGCACTATGATCACTTGATGAATTCATGTATTTTTTCATAATAGCCTAATCCTGCTTTGACATTAACTACTAACGAATTTCTTTAAACTTCCCTGATTTTTTATTTTAATACATTTCTTTTCTCCACAATATCCTATTCTCATGTTTTCCCGTCTTTACCTGACCCATTTTTCAAATTCGAATGAGAATTGGTTGTTTTTCTGCAATTTCGTATTATTTACACCATTCTATTCCTCTCCTCCGTTTTCCATTTATGTTCCGGAATGTTGTATTTGTGTTATGAGGGTCACGGGAGAATCATGAAAAAGTTCTATCACCAAGTTGAACCGAAATATCGTGATGGGATTTGAAAAAATGAAAAAGATGCGAAATCGATCGGCTAAATCATAACCTGAGGTTGGCTTAAAGTCAAATTTATATTGTAAAGGTCAAATTAAGAGTACAAAATCAGGAGTGATAATAAATCTAGTGCACCCAGATTTTCAATAACTTCGGAGTTTTCCATCGTCCAGTGTCGAGTAGTGAGACAGCCGAAGATTTAACAAATACATCGATATTTTTGATTCACTCAAAAATATAAAGTATTATTTATAATGTATTATTTATCACATGCTGTCATAATTTTTACAAGTGGCCGTTTACATATATTTCACAATAAATAAAAAATTACAATGTTTAAATATTAAATTACGAATATTTTACCGCTCTAAATCGCATGATTTCCTTAAAAACTATTATAAGCACAATTAATACCGATTAATTAATATTATACTAAAATTAAATAATAAAAGAAATTATTCAGAGTTGACCTAATTTTATATATGAGCTAATATAACACGCCTTTGAACTCCATAAATATATATTTCGATAAGTATATCTTTCAATCAACAATAACAATTTTAAAAACTTACATGTATTTTGGAAAATCTTTAACTGTTAAATTACACTTTGCTTCGTTAATTTGTGTTTCACTCGAATCAGTTCCGATTAACGAATTTGCGTAAGGAATGAAAAGCTTTGTCAACTGTCCAGTGCCACACCCGACATCAACAATATCGAGTTTCTTTCTATCAAAAAAAGGTTAGTGATATATTTTAAATTTATTAACTTTTCCAAATTTGTATTATATTTTCGCCAGAATTGAATTATTTCATCAACAATTTCAATATTATATTCAGGTCTATC
This sequence comes from Schmidtea mediterranea, assembly GCA_022537955.1. Lineage (NCBI taxonomy): Eukaryota > Metazoa > Platyhelminthes > Tricladida > Dugesiidae > Schmidtea > Schmidtea mediterranea. The sequence continues at coordinate 154,341,262 of CM039679.1, read as the reverse complement.
GTTATACAATCTAGATTGTTCAGTATTATTAAATAATTGAGAAAGTTTCTCCATTTGCGTAGAGTTATATTTTAAATAAAATTTAATGTAAAATGTGAAATAAATTATTACATGCTAAGCAAAGATATAGGTAAAACATATAGATTTCTTTTAATCAAGGCAATTTTATACAATTTTATTTAATATATTATTACTCTTATTAATCGTGTTTTAGAATCTCACATCTAAATATATAGAATATATAAATATGTCTAAAGTTTTTAGCATTAAATCTAAGAACATTATGTTAATATATCTAGGTTAAATAATCGAATTATAATCTTTATATAGAACATATTTTTTGTAGGAGTATTTCTAGAGGCCTAAATTTGTAAATAGATGTTACTGGGAAAAAATGGTATCGAAACCAACCGATCACTCCACCTTCGACTATAATTCCTTCAGCAGTGGTTTCTACTCTAATTTTTTAAAAATCCTGTCGTTCATTGTTAAAAATTAATTAAATTTTTTAAAATTGAAAGTTGACGTTATTTTCGAAATAGCAGTTGCATTCGTTTGGTTCTTGTCCAAGCTGATTTATCACTATCAAACTTTTTTTTCTTGGTTAGATGTTAGTGAAATTTTGAGTCTATATGATTGGTGGGTTTCTGGTCGGTGACCATGTAACTCGAACATACAAAATATCATGCCCTCCACTGGTTACCCGTTACTAGGAACGTTGGTGCTGTAACCAATGGTTATGAGACCGCTGGTGGGTTACTAGGTACGGTTATTTGTTTACTCTTACTGCGGTTGCCCTAGTAACGTCATATAAATATTCCTAGTTACCACTTGGCACCTGTTGCTAGGCAACGTTGGAATTGTGTTCGAGTGGGTAGGTCGTCCGCAAAAAGTGACCGTCATTACTGGTGCTATAATTGCTTGAACGACCCCTGGGTCCATCGAGCTGTCAATAGAAGACTTATGCTCGCTTTGAAAGTCCCTTGTATATAGTAGGTTTTATGATTGGAGTTCATCATAGTGGAAACGGAATCCGATAATGTTGTTCCTAGAAATGGTGGGTTACTGGGTTGACGTTTGTTTTTATCTTTCTATAGTTACCCTGATAACGCCATATAAACATTTTCTAGCTACCACTCGGCACCCGTTGCTAGGCAACGTTGGAAATGTGTTCAAGTGGGTGGATTGTCGGCAAAAAGTGAGCGCTATTACTAATGCTGTAATTGCTCGGACAACCCTCGGGTTCAACGAGCTGTCGATGGAAGACCTATGCTCGCTTTGTAATGTCCCCTGTGTGCGAAGGTTCAAGATCAGACTCATGTTGACAAGTAGAGATGGAACGACATTCATGTGACGAGGTGTGAATACTCATGACTTCTGCGGCAATTTAATATTATTCACAGTTTTAACATATCCCTTTTAAACAATTTATCAACACTTACAATTTTATTATGCTCATAAACAAAACAGGGTAAATTAGACAATATTCGTAAATTAATTTAATTTATAAGTAATACCGAACACATTAATTTAGTTTGTTTACCAGGCGTGCGGCTCTGCGTCGGGCGCGTTCTTTACGCCCCGGCCTATGACTGTTTGAAGGTATTGCCGATGGAGTCGCCAAGGGTGTTGGGTTGTTGGCTGAATCCCGGTACGCCAATTGAGATGGGGCGAAGATAAGAGGGTAAGTCACCGCTTCTCCTTCACGACTGGCGGCCAGGGCAATTTCCAGCCCCCTTATCTGCGTCCGGAGGTTCTGATTCAGTTGTCGTTCCTCGGCCCAACCCTTTTGAGCAGCTGTGAGACGTTGATGGGTAGATTTGAGTTTCGCTGGGTCCACCTAGGTGGATTTCACCTGTTGAACCTCCTTTGTAAGTTGAATTAACTGCTCATATAGAGCTTTATTTGATTGCTGGGCGCGGGATAATGCCTTCTGTAGTACTTGAACAGGTTCCATGACTAATAAAGAGAATGATTAAGGGTGTGAGATTACTAATAGAGCATAATTATATGAACTATGTTTAAACCAAACAAACGAATGGAACATCATTTACAAAAAAAAAATTAAGAAATTCTAAACTAATCATCACAAGATACAATTAATTTTATTTATTATTAATCCAAAGATTTATCAAATTTTGGCTCTCGACTGTTTGCAAATGGATCAGGGGAAGCCCTTCGCTACCCATTCTTCGGGCGAATAGCCGGAGATGAACATTGTTGGCCTCTTTATGTTACGGGCTCGGACCGTGGTTGATTGAGGGGCACGTGTCGCAGTGGCCTGTCGGGGGTGCCAATAATTGTCGGCGATCCGACCCGCCAGCAAGTCCTCTTCAACGTTCGCCAGATACTGGCGAGCTCGGAACACCTGTAGATCCACTTGTCTTTGATGGGCTTCCAGGCTCTCGAGCAGATGCCGAGCCTGCCGGTGGATTTCCTCGGCCGGGCTCCATTCTTCGGCCATCTCTTGCCCCAGACCGTCCCTGATGAGGAACCTTGACGGGGGAAATTTGGGACACCTCTCTTCTCTGTAACGTGCCCAGGCCCATCTCCACCGGTCTGCGAGAGAAATTGACATGTGGTCCGTCGGACTAGCTGCTGAAATGAAAATCGTTAACTATATGTACCAAAACCAAAGTAAATGAGTATAATGATCCTGATTTAGTCCTTTGTGAAACTCTACTAGGAATTTAACTCCGTCTTAGCACGTTATGGGGATAGAGAACAAGTCTTACGGTTTCGCGGTTACTCTACTCCGGCCGTTTAATCATTTCCATCTTCTTTGCCGGAGTGTTTTTCACAATATGAAATTTTAATTGATTTTTTCAAATATTAATCTCCGCGTTGACCGTTAGAATGACTTGCCTTTATTTAATACCTAAAACAGATAACTATCTATCACTGTTGAGAGATGTCAATAAGATTTGCCCACAAAAATCTCCTAATTCTCAACTAAAATTAACATTTTAAAGGACACGATTACATTTCCCTATTGCTAATCAAATCTATAGATTTTCAGCAAACAAATAGTAAGAATTTTAACAAATTATCCGTTTCATTAAAGATTATGTCGGAATATAATTGATCATTTTACGAGAAGGACTTCTGGTCATTTGAGAAGCTCTAAACGTGCGGCGAATTTGCGAGTGACTTGTGAACGGATTCAAATGAAAATCAAGCGGTGACAAAATAATGATGGTATAGTGTGATGAATGAATTCTATATAAGGGTCGTAGAGTTGAGAAATCCAATGGTTAGACCTAGTGGGTTGAGGATAACAATGAATTGTTATAAGGTGACTAAATTTAAAATTGTTACAGACTTAAGGTTAACACTAACATAAGGAGTTTGTATCAGGGTCATCTGAATATTATAAAAATTACATACATATTAGGATCAACGGACGATTATGAATATTAACATAATTATTTATGCTTATTACCATTCATTACGGATAAATATTATGAAAAGGAAAATTGATTATAATTTTACAAAATTATCTAGGTTTATTTATTAAATATAAATTACAAGTTCTCACCCTCTGTGGTTATTTCCGATACTGCGACCACCTCCTCGTTGGGCATGTTGGGTGTTATTTCCGTGTTATCTATCATAGTTGCAGGAAAAATTATCTAAATGGTTCAGGTGATCGGTATTTTATATTTACTGATTCTGCGTGGGCGTCGGTATCCGGTTGGAACGAATTCTGCATGTCACTGAATGGTGATTGATTAGATGGAATTTGGTCAGCCGGACGCTAGTCGCCGTTCAGTTGGATAAACAATTTCGATATCAGTTTGAATTATTGAATTTGTCAATTGTGAAATTTTCGAAATGGATATCGAAATTCGACGTTGGAAATTCCGTAAGTTTTGTTTCTTGGGATAATAACGGCGGAAAACTCACTCGTGTCATCGCCAACTTCACGATGTCACGGTGGGTGTTCCCACGTTAATTCCAGTGCACGTTAAGTCTATTTGACTTTTAATTTATTTTTATTAACATTTAGCACATTTATTTAAAATTTCAAAAGTTCACCGAGTTGGAAAAGTCATGAGAATCTTCTCACTCATCGACATTGGAATTTTTAATTACCGGATTTTATTCCTATTTACGGGATCTCTACAATATTGGATTATCATTTCTAATTTTTGTTGATTTTCGGAAAACGTCGAGTCGTTAGGTTTTACATCATTCAATATTTAATAATGGAATAGTGGGTAATTTAAATCACTGGCTATCGTAGTCGGGTTCGCGTTGGTGATTGGGAATCGGTTACGAATCAAGAACTTGTTGGCTATTTGAATCAAAATTAATTGTCATATTTTAGGAGAATGAATATCAATGGCGGATGTCCTATTTCGTGAATTTATCTTATTGATTCTACCGCAATTAGCT
>CM039679.1:153968684-154336764 GCA_022537955.1 Schmidtea mediterranea | reverse complement strand
GGCTTGGGTTTCACTTTCTAGCTGGATTGATCTTGAAGGGTGATTGATAGAAATATGCGAGAGTTTTGATATTTTGCTGGTTTTTCTGTTATTCCGGATTTGGCTGAACATTCTTCTGAATTTCTGAATTGGGGTATTCTGCCTTTGTTGATTTTTCGTTAGGCCGAGGATGAGACAACATATTAGGAGTATCATGTTGGATGTTATACTAAGTTGTAGTATAAGTTCTATTGATAAGATTGTTGTACTGGGTTCGCTTTTCTGTTCAACTTGTTTTCCTGGTTGCTTTTGATTGACAGGACGATTTTTTGAATTTCTTGGATTGGTTTATTATTGGGATTCGCTTTGGCTTTCTTTTGGATTTGTCTGGTAATGATTTCTAATATTTTCTTTATCTCTCGGTTTTCATTTTTTATTCTGGATATTTCTTCATTATTTTTCAATAGGATTTGTATCATTGCTTGGGTTTTTTCGATATTCTGTTTCAATTCGTCCTTGTTCTCTTTCGTGGGGCATTGCATACATTGGAGGTTTATCTGTTGACATTCCTCGTTTTCGGGGTTTCTGCAAATTTCTTTGAAATCAGCACAGGTGCTGTCTTCTCTTCTGAAGGGTTGGGTTTTCTCGCATTTCTCCAATGGGTTCTCAGTGCTATACTCTCTCATCATTATCATTATCATTATCCACATTTTTGGGTTCATGACTTCTATTTTTGATATATAATCAATTTTTTATTTATTTACAATGTTTCATTTATTTACAGTGGAGTTTAGCCCTTTTTACTCTTTCTCTTTTTCCATGGTTGAGTGTATCTCGCACTCCTCTTTAGTTTTGTTTTCTGAAAATCTCATTATCAGGACTTGGGCTTTTATTAATCGCTCGGTTAGTTTTGGGAGTTCTTTTAATCGTTCTTTGTTTTCTTTAATTATCCTTTGTTGGTTATGAATTTTTATTTGGAGATTCCTTTCTTTTGTTTGATTTCTTTTGAGTTGGCGCTTACCATTTATTCGTTTAGTTGTTTGCTTTTCTAACTTTCGTTTTGCTTCCTGGAGCTGTTCTGTTAACGCTTTGATTTCATCCTGAGTTTGTTGATGATTTTGCTTTATCTCTCTAGCTTCTTTACAACTATCTTCTAGTTGTATTACATATCTTTGTTCGCTTTTTCTGCTGTCTCTCATTCTTTCTGCTTCAGTTTTCCAATAATCTTCCAGGGCTACACGAGTTTTTATCTCGGCTAATTCTTGTCTCAACCGTTCATTTTCTCTCTTTTGGTCTCTGTTTTCTCCCATGCTGGATGTTAGTTTTCGTTTCATCACATTGACTAGCTGTTTGGATTGTATTAGTTGTTGATTTATCCGGGCGATTTCTGACTCTTGCTCCTCCACTAACCCTTGCCATTCTTTTCTTTCGGCTCTCCACCTTTTACTATAATACCTCAGTGGGTCTTGTTCGATTGGTTGTACTAATTGAATTGGGCTTGGTATGCATTCTCCGTCTTCTAGATTCATTCGGATTTCTGTTTCATTTGGATTCATGCTAAATATACATCGATTACCATTTTTTGTTTTTATCATTTTTATTATTTTTATTGTCTTTTTATACTTTTTACATTTTTTCCCTTTTACTTTATACCACTGTTTCGTCCGTCTCCCCGAATCCTTCGTCGGGTTCGGCGGGTACTTGGGTTGGTATTTCCGTCGGATATAACGGCATGAGCAGGATTGGTGGTCGATTCTGCAAAGTATTTATCTCTTCACGCAAGGTATTTGATATTTGTATCTCTTCGTCTAAGAGATAGGCGAGGTATTCTACATTTTCCGTTAACTCTTCCACTTGCGTTTCCAATCGATGCGTGTTTTCCAACGCCTTTAATTTTTCAATCTCTTTTCTCAGATTCTGCTCATTTTCCTCATATCCTTGTTTTATCGCTGTTATTTCTGCTTCTCCTTGTCCTCTCAACTGTTCGTTGACCTTGAGTTGATGTTTCAGCTGAATTTCTTTAAATACTACGACTCCTCGGTGTCCGTTCACCTCCTGTTGGAGTTCTATTATCCTCTCGTTTAATTGTTGGTTTTGTCGTTTTTAGTCGGTTTGTTCATTTAGGGTTTCTAATATTTTCTGATTTAACTGATCAATCCATTTTCTTTGGCTGGTTTCATTTTTTCTGAGTCTCATTATTGTACTCTTCTTGATTCGTTCGTTGAATTCTAATGTTTGTATTTGATTACTATATCAAAAATAAAATTTTTGGTCAAAGTTTGACCCTTTGTAACTTCGAACCTTTAGAAAATACAACCATAGTTCAATTGGCATTTTTACTCAGCTCATCGTTCTCTACATAATATCATCGAACTGTTTTCTCATCGTCAATAAGTCGATAGTTTTCCTTCGTTTGTTGTTAAGTTCCATTCTTTAGTTCACCCTCTCTCCGTGGTCCGACAAAATGTCGTTCCAACATTTCTGTTTAATAATTAAACATTTTCTTTTATTTCCTTGGGTTCTTTGCAAAAACAATCATGGTTTTCCCGGCTGAGCCCCCAAATTTTTATGGTGGGCTAGTCGTCTATTACTTATTCTCTTAATTTGTAGTCAGGTCATTCGTTTTTCATCGATCTTTACAATTTCTCATCGATCTTTACAATCGATCTTTACACTTTTAAGTTCCACATATTTCATCTCTCCGGGGTTCGGCAAAATGTCGTCCCGAAATTTCTATTTGAAAAGATAGTTCTGTAACCTGTCCCCTCTCGTTTGTTTGTACACGAAAATCATTCAATCCCGGCTGAGCCCCCAAATTTGTATGGTGGGTTTCTGGGTTTTGATATTTTGAAACTATATGGTTGTTACCCAGACAACCCCATACAAATATTTCCTTTGCTTACCACTCGGCACCCGTTGCTAAACAACGTTGGAACTGTGTTCGAGTGGGTAGATCGTCGGCAAAAAGTGAGCGTTATTGCTAATGCTATAATTGACCGAACGATCTCTGGGTCCAACGAGCTGTCGATAGAAGACCTGTGCTCGATTTCGACTTTTAGGTCCCATTATTCTCCTATCTCTTTCAAAGGTTAACCTATACTCTCATATCATCTATCTTTATGTCCATTCGCTATTCCTTTTAACTGTTGCAACGATTTCGCAATTTTCCCCGCTACCCATTCCCTCTTTTAGACCTTAAGATCTATGTATGTTCATTTCATAGTTAATGAGTGCCCACTGGACTACTCGGTGTTAGAGATTTTGAGCCGATTGTTGTTAAAAATTTATGTCAATTTTACAGGAAACGGATGATGAAGGAGCAGCCAAAGGGCTACTCATTTACCCTCTAATTTCCCTATCTACAGATAATATTGACGTTCCAACTCCTGCGTTCCGCACGCCGGAGCCACAGGCACGAATCATTGGCGATATTCCACGCACTTACATGTTTCGAATAATATGTTTGATTTTATTAACTTGTGATGTGTCTTTGGCTGTGGGCCGGAAAAGGAATAACAAATAATATTTTACCATATCATTTGGAATAAAAGTTTCGATGCACTAAGGCTGTAGATAGAAAATATTTATTCAGCATATTACATCGGCCACATACATTTGAAATTCATTGTATCCATTCCATAAAATTTACTTCGAAAATCCCATAAATTTAATTCGATAAATCATCCATAAATTCGCTTTGAAAAATCATCCATAAATTCAATTGGAAAAACAAAATTATCCATAAATTTTATCTGAAAAATCATCCATAAATTCAATTAAGAAAAATCACCCATAAATTCAATTGGAAAAACAAAATTATCCATAAATTCAATTTGAAAAACAAAAATCATCCATAAATTCGATCTGAAAAGTCATCCATAAATTCAATTGAAAAATTACCCATCAATTCCCTTCGAAAAAATCAATTAATAATATTGCACCAGTTGAGAGTGATCGTGTTCAGGCAAAACACTTACCCGTGTTAATTGCCTGAATGCACGGCTCTCAACCAGTTATACAACCAGTTATATAGTTCTGTAATGAAATCTTTTCTCCGAAAAATAAGACTGAAAATTTGTGAAAACACATCGGTATTTATACCTATAATTTGGCTTTAATCTGGCGTGTTAGTTTTACTGCGATTAAACAAAATTCGACTTTGAAATTATTTATGTTATCTACATTAAATTTTTATTTATTTCTTAATTTAAATTGGTAATTTATTTTTAACATTTTTAATTAAATTTATTCATCCAAAAATATTTTATTTTTATTCATTTAATTCATTTATTTTTTAATTTTATATAAATGGTCGTTTTACGGTCGAATTTTCTTGTTATTATGTTATTTTTTATGTAAATTTCGTGCGGTTCTTGATGCATTTTGTATTTATTTTATTTTAATTTTTATGTTTTTGATTTTATATTTATTTATATTCTCTCAGATTTTAAAGTGTTTAGTTGATGTTGTATATTGTATTTTAAGTTATCTTGGTGCTGGGTTTTCGTGCTGTATTACTGATGCATTTAAACAATTCTCAAGGCTATTTGTGTGCTGGTCCAACAAAGTATAAATTGTATTTAATAACACAAAAGTTCATTAAATTCTAGGTCAGTGCTGTCTATTTGTGTGCTGGCCCAACAATGCTATGAATTGAAAATGTTATGAATTATGATGTTGCAAATTACAAATATATACTGACGGTTTTATGAATAAATATTTTATTGCATCGAAGCTTCTACCCAATTGGAATGGTAACATTTATTTATTTCCTTTTTCTTGGCCCACAGCCACAAAACATGCAAGCTATTAAACTAAGACATAATTACCACGCTGTGTAAGTGCGGTCTCTCCGCCTATAGCGTGTGCCAGTGAGGGTTCCGTCGTGCGCAACGACGGGCTCGAACGTCAAATCATTGAACCTAAATAGCGAAAGAGAGTGGCTTTAGAGTGGGTCTTTTGGCTCAACTTTCTTGCACTCAATTTCGATAAAATCGACATAAAATTTTAAACAATAATCGGCTCAAAATCACTAACACCGAGTAGTCCAGTGGGCACTCATTAAATATAATACGAACATAAATAGATCATAAGAACAAAAAGAGGGAAAGGGTACCGGGGAAAATAGCGAAATCGTTGCAACAGTTAAAATTAATCCGAACGACCAAAATTATGGAAAATAATGTTTTAAATAATATATAAGAAGTAAATAAATTATGTTGAATTGAGACGGAAAATATGGGCAGAACTCTGCGCAAATATTTGGAAATAGTTAAAACATTTATCATAAAAACTGTAAAATGAGGGCTTCTCAAATTTTCCGAATTAATTAAAATACTTACCGAAAATAGTAAAGTAAAAGTGTGATGTTGCTCAATTGCTGGTATAATATTAGTATAAAACTGGAAAATAAGGGCGGTACGCTGCTAAAACTTTCCGTATCAATTAAAATAATTATCAAAAATAGCAAAGTAAAAGTAGAATACTGCTCAATAATTGATAGGATAACTGGATAAAACTGAAAAATAAGGGAGGAGCGCTGCTGAACTTTTTCGAATTAATGAAAATACTTTATCGGAAACTGTAGAATAAGGATGGAGTGAGGCTAAATTTTTATATAAGTATAATATTTTTACAAAGCTGAGGAATAAGGACGATTACCTACTAACAATTTAATAATAATAATGATAAAAGTAATGATAATGGCGATTATTACAATAACAATAATAATGATAATAATAATGATAATAACAATAATAATAATAAGAATAAGAATAAGAATACTAATAACAATAATAATAATAATAATAATAATAATAACAATAATAATAATATTACAATAATAGTAATGATAATAATAGTAGTAATAATAATAAATATAATGGTAATTATAGTAATAAAAATGATAATAAATGTAATAGTAGTAACAATTAATAAAGGTAATACATATAATAGTAACAATGACAATACTAGTATCAATAATAGAGAACATTATAGATTTAATAGGGATAAGGGTAAGAGATATACTATATGGATATTTAGCATAACAAAAGGTTTACAGGTCATGGTGAAAATCGATAATACGAACAATGATAAGAAGAACTATGGGAATAGACATAATGATAAATGATATGAGAGTATAGGTTAACATTTGAAAGAGATAGGAGAATAATGGGACCTAAAAATCGAAAAGCGAGCACTGGCCTTCTATCGGCAGCTCATTGGACCCATGGATCGTTCGGTCAATTACAGCATTAGCAATAGCGCTCACTTTTTGCGGACGATCCACCCACTCGAACACATTTCCAACGTTGCTTAGCAACGGGTGCCGAGTGGTAAGCGAAAGATATTTGTATGGGGTTGTCTGGGTAACAACCATATAGTTTCAAAATATCAACACCCAGAAACCCACCACACTCTAAAATTTGAGAGAACATAAATAAATATAAAATTAAAAAACAAAAGTAAAATAAAATATATACAATATGCATCAAGAACCGTACGAAATTTACATAAAAAATAACATAATAACAAAAAAATTTGACCGAAAAACTGTTGGGTTATAAGCCATAATTTAAACAAAATATAATGACTATTTAATGTCATTTTGGAAATGATCAAAATGGCTTCTAATAACATCAGCATACACCGCAAGCAGAAAACAAAATAAAATAAAAACACCAAATAAACAAATTAAAATATAACATAATTAATTAAAAACAAATAATTAATAAATTTCGCTACAATTGCATACAGAAAAATAAAGTAGAGCACAAAACCGCCTATAACCTTGTGTGGGGTTAGTGGGATTCGTGACCTTGACCCCATAACATACACACATTTCACGCCCGCCAATGGTTACCCGTTGCTGGGCAGCGTTGGAACTGCAACCATTGGTCACAGGACCTCCAAAGGTGAGTTCCGATGTCAGAACTGCTAAGGTTTAGTCCTATGTCGGGTTCAGCGGACTGCCGTTAGAAGGCCTCTGTCCGTCTTATTTTTCAGGTCCCTAAAATATTTCCTCCTTATTTTACTCGTGCACGTTAATCATTGTAAAGGAACAAATTATCAAAACACAATTTTATTTCATTAACATTTGAATTTGAGTTTATCAATCATTTATTTTCGCCTGGCATGCGGACGTGATCGTTTGTTGGGATGTTTCGGTTTATCCTGGTCGCGATACGCCAGCGTTGACGGTGCAAAGACTAAGGAGTATGTCACCGCACTCCCTTCCTGTCACGCTAACAGAGTGACTTCAAAGCCCTTTATTTGCGTCCGTTGGGGTTGATTTAACAATTTTTCATCCTTCCAGCTTTGTTGAGCCTCAGTGAGTCTGTGATATACGCTTTTCATTTTAGCCGGTTCCACCCAGGTGGCTTTTATTTCTTGGAGTTCATGGCTTTGCTGGAGTAGTTGCCGATGGAGATGCATATTCACAAATCCCCGGAGAAATTATTAACCCACAATAGTTACGAATCGGCGCCAAATTAAAAAAAATAGATTAGAACAGTAAATTACAAAATCTCTAAATAAAATAATATGACCCATTCGAAACCTGATCATTTAATAAAATAGGTTATCAATATGGTGCAAATTTACTTTACCTTTACGGGAATCACATTAATAAAACCTTCTTTAGAATATATCAACAAAAGAGCAGAAAACTATTTATATATGGGTTTATTACAAATACTCGACACAGACGTAAGAGACAAGTTTTAGAATTATTTATTATACCCATGAAAATTTCACTGACAATTGATAAATTCTTTCCTTCACGTTGAAAAGCAATTACGGATGCACTATCAAAGTTCACATATCCATCAATTCTTCCATTTTTATTGCCATCTAGATATTGCAAGCCCTTTAACCGATCCTCGTTTATACATTTCTGAGCATCATCATATTCCTTGCGGAAAATTGATCATCGTCCTCGTCTCTGCCTGAATTAAGAGAAGTTGGTTTTAAGAAATAATTTGGCACACTTGAATAGCAAATTGGGCAAATCCATCATAAAATAATGGCGTAGTTCGTATTAATATAGGTTATTGAATCCATCGAAGAAGAGAGTTGACCATTAACATCGAGTTCCTTAAAATGAAAATTAAAATACTTCATAAAACCAGTTAACAACTTACAACAGAGTGCAGATAATAAGTTTCATAAATTTCATAACAGTAGTGGAGTTTATCCGATAAAATGTAACACCAGTAATCAATTACCACATCTGAATCCTAGTACAGAAATAAATAAATTGGAATCGTTATCCATCTTAGACGTAATACTTATTATGTAAATCCTAATAATATATAACACAAAATGAATGATATTAAAAACGAAGGCTTACTAGAGAAAACAGTGCTAATGGACCACCAGAAAATATATCCACTACAAATTCTTAAAAATTTAATGAATAAATTAAGACAACTGGAATAAAAAGATACCATGAGGATAAATTATGTGAGAGTAAATCCACAAGCGCTAATCGAACTCAACATGAGGGTAAGGCTTTTAAGAATTCATTTAACCATCTCGTTAATCGACCTCTTTGAGTGCTAGTCCCAGGACCACTGCCTCAAACTCGTGCACGATGAATGCCCACCAACAAGATATATCAACAGATTACCCAATTGCTGTCATAGAAATAAATACTTTCATTTGGCCGATACGAAATTTTAATAAAATTAAAACGAGTCATTGTTCAATAATCTGCTTGTACATTATTTAAATTCAAACCAAATGAACAAACATCAAGGACCATTAGATAACAACCAACTGTTCTTACCAACCGTCATCGTAGGAACCCAGCATCATGTACGCAGGTCGTTGACAGGGAGCCGGTGAAAACGAATCTACATTATTATTTAAAATAAACCAGTAGACCTAAGAGAAGTTCGGTCAGATCCACACTTCACTAGAAATTGGTAACTCAAATTAATTGCTGTTTTGAGTAGTCTATTTCAATTAAGTCTATTTCAATTATAGAAGTTGTACTTCTAAATTTTAGTAAATTAAATGGATCTTTATTAAAGAAATTACGTGGATTGGTCGAAGTTAAGGTTATATCTTTAATTTTGGTAAATTAGATGAATTTTTAGTAAAGAAATTACTTAAATTAATTAAAGCAGAGGCTATGCCTTTAAATTTTAGTAAATTACGTTAAATCAATCTTTATTAAAGAAATTGCTTGAGTTAATTAAAGTTGATATTAAATAAAATACCTCTGATTCAATTATAATTTTGCTAGATAAAAGATGGAATTACGTAGAGTCAATACTGAATGAAATCCTTACGAATTAATTACATTTTTCTAAAAGTGATGTGGATTTGCTGAATCTCACGTTAACTAGAAGTCTGGAGAATTAACTAAATCTTTTACAACTGACCCAGCGATCTTCAGAATTCCTACAACCATTATAACTAGATAAGCATTACCTGAAATCGGAATTTACTTAAAGTGTTCAGATTGAATACCCCGTTGATTTTGATGGTAGTTCTAGAGACAAATTCACTAGTAAAACAATAAATTCATTATTTTATATTACATTACTTTATATCACGAACTAAACTAGAAATTTATTATCTTATCGTACTTTAATTTATTACATAGATTAATTAAAAATTCGTTATTTTAATTAATATTATTTTATTTCATGAATTAAATTGAAGTTCGTCATATTATTCCCTTGTATTTTATAAACCAAGTTAGAAATTATCATCTTCTATTATTTTATTTTATTCCATCAACTAAATTAGAAAATTAGCTAGTGCATTTTAGTATATTTTATTCCATAAACTAGATTAGAACTTAGCCATGTTACTGATTTTCCTTAGCTTATTTCGTAAACTACCTGAGGAACTCAGTATTTTATTTTTTTGTATTTTTATTTCATAAACGAAATTTCATATTAATGCATAAAAACCATAATCTAGCATCAGCGATATACACAGAGGAAGACCCCATAGAACCAAGCCAAGTTAAACCACCGATCACTGTCAACGAACTGCGTGAATTAAAAGGCCCCTTCTAAAGTAACCCCGTCCAGAGTCCTTGACACCACGTAAAACCATAACTAATCCAGTAAACGTATTGTACCCAACTTCTAAGCTAATTTCCCAAACTCAAAATAAAGTAAATCTTGTTTAGTCGCTTAATGTTTCTTTTAATTGTAGAAAACTCGTGGATCGATGCATCCCGAGTAATAGCACGATTTCCCCTCACTCGGCTGCCAGGTGTAGGCAGGCGATGTGGGATGCGGGTTTCTCCATCTCTCCAGTACGCGAGACAAGATCCAGTACACAAAGCGTCTCGGACGAGATCGACTTTCCATTCGTAGCGATCAAAAGAGAGCCAGGACGTAACCCGGCTAGGGAGATGCGGGGCCAGGCCGAAAATTTATTAGTGCGTCTCGAAGCCCATCAAGAGGAAACGAATAAACAAATAGAACAAGCCAGACGGTACTTGAGACGGATAAATGCGGATATAGCGGCGGGCAGGATACCCAGCACTGACGGGTATGCCCCGCGCTACAACGTTTCTTACGAGTTAAACGACCCAAAACTACAAGAGCGGATGGTGGACATGAACGTGGTGATTCCACGACGCATCTTGCACAGGGAGATGCAAGATGAAGGAAGGCCTGCAGAAACTCACCACGACCACACCTACGCAAGGGAGCGATATAGTAAGAAAAGGAGGTAGAAATTCTATAGATTATTACTAATATGAATGTCTTGAACAAAAACTTTGGATCAAACCTGAATGTCTCTCGAAATAAATTGTATGTCTTAATTTTTGCGTTTCACTATTTTGTTATCGAATCTCAAAGTAAGAAATAACCATTTTATGGCGACCGAGAGACAAATTATATTAATAGGACGATAGATTTCCCACAAATATAATACCAGGTCTAATTAAAAAAATTATTATTTTAGAAATGAAGTTACGACAATTCTCTATCCTACAACAGGAGCTGGATAAGGCCCATGCCACTAACCGGGAACTACAGCAACAGCTCCTGCAGATTACCAGGGAGATCCAACAGGTCAAGGGGACATGGATCGAACCAAAGCGGGTAAAAGCCATTTACCAGAAGATGGAGGCGGCAGATCAAGGGGTTAGAGATAGCACTGTCGGCGTGCCAAGAGGGCGCGGCAGTGACTTATCCCTTAGTGTTCGCCCCAGCGCAACTGGCCTATCGAGAGGCAGCATCTCTATCCACATCCAAAGACAAACCAAACAAGCACCGGCCAGGAAGATCTGAGCGCGCAAAACGTCGAGCGGCTCAAGTTCGAGATGTGAAATCTTAATCATAGACATCACTCTGTATTGTTTAATAAATGTTTTGAGAATAGTGTTCATAGCGTTACTAGATACCATTCGAATAGAATGTTCCAATTTAGAAATCAGAGACGATCATCGAAATAAAAATATTTCAGAGAGGGACCAAAGAAAGAAAACCGCACGTATGCACTCTAACGGTAGTGCGTTGAACCCAGTTTGAGGTCGGGCCAGAGCAGTTCCGAAATGGCGCTCACCTTTGGCGATCTCAAAACCGATGGTTACATTACCAACGTTGCTTAGCAACGGGTAACCATTGGGGGCAAGAAAATATTTACATCGGGGTCAAGGTCGTAAAAACCCATAAACCCCACAATATGGTTGACGTGGATTAGACATGCTTGATGGTTATGAATTTTTAAGTTTTTGACTTCGTATTTATATCTGTAGGTGTTGACTCGTATTCGCTTGACTAGGCGAAACCCCCACCCCATTATTCATGGTTAATCATTGTCAGAATTCGGTGAAATCGGTTTTTATATTTATTACGAAAATGAATGTAATCTATTTTGTATTATTCTATTTTTGTTTTTTAATCTTACAATATTCTCTTTCTATTTTAGAGCACTAATTTCTTTATCTAATTGATTATATTTTACGGTTGGACGAAGAAACCGTTATCTAATCTATTTTCTGAGCGTTGTATTATATTTTTAAATGATCTGACTCGTGGTTAATTAGCAAAATTATTTTTATTACCTCTTTTATCGCCTTATTTTTAGGTCGATTTTCTGGATGGTTGGAAGATTTTGTTATAAATGTGTCGGGTGAATGTATATGATTTTCTTCGTTCTAATAGTGACTCGTGACATTTCCTTAGTTATGGACATTTGTCAAAATAAAGGGGATCTTCTATCTTCTCTGGTATCCGTGGATTGCACGAATTTGTTCCGGATCCATACTAACTTTCAGGGTATCAGCTCGAGCAGATTACAATTGTCCCATATATTGGTGAGCTCACAACTATGATCCCTTGCCATCTCTATATCCAACAATGATTCGCTCTCCTATCAGTCAGGGTTTGAAGGTACACTATACTGGGCACTCGTACTACGCCATGTTCTAATAGATTTCACTGCCGCGTCAGATTTACCATTGGGTATCTATACTGGGTGGACTGACGGTTACCATCACACCTAACTTGTCGAGGTTTATCAAATGCGTTCATGGATCTCACTCGTGCGTTCTCGGCAATTAATATATCTTCCACGGTCGGGTTCTCAATTGTGATTTATATTCTTATTCTATGTAATTCCCGTCAGGAGAACGGTTCTCGCTGTACCCTCTCATTCATTGTTAACTTCTCATGAATTATGATGGAGTAACTATTTCGTTCATCCTCGTTGTCTTATGTTCGAAGAGAGATGCGTGCACTTCCACTTAAAGGTTCAACCGCCTATTTCTTGGGTCGTTTTGTCTTATAAACCGGTTATCCCGCGAACAAGGATATCTCGACTTCCTCGTACATGGTTGTATGCTAATTAATTTATTTTTTGTATTTGATTAATCAGATTTTATTTCCATACGAATATCATACCGATTTGTTATTTTCTGTTATGATTTTATTAATTTTATTTAAATGTATTCTCGTGTTAATAATCATCTAAATGGGTTTGAGTTTATCTTAACATAATTTAACGGCGGTGATTTCTTACCCATTCAATGGTTAGGTTGATTATCGAACTTAGAGTCGTCCTTCAGTCAGCTACCGTGCGTTATCTCCGAGTTTAATTGTCTGAATATCGTTACTTCATTACGATTTGTCGCTTTTGATCCTCTTAGTTACTTTTGATACTTTTATCTACCTTTTGTTGTATTTAGTAAACTTTCACTAAGTCTAGTTACATCAAACCGTTATGTTTATTTACTTTCATTATATTTCGCAACCTTTACTTATATTTGTTATTTGTCGGTATACTTTAGTGGCTGATCATTACAGTGGATCGTTGGTCGTTATATTGAGTTACTTTTGATTTCGTTTAGTTAAATTGTTAGTTACGTATAGTTTTGCTTAGTTACGTTTACTCTAAGCGTTTTTAATTTCATCTAGTTATATTTCATATAATCACGTCTAATTTGCATTAAATCACATCCAGTTATGTTCGATTTAATTATAGTAACTCTTAGCTATTACATTTAATTGATTTAGTTACATTTTAATTACCGTTCATCACATCTAGTTATTTTCGTCTAGATTAATACATTTCATTAATTTCGTCCGATTTGATACATTTACTTATTTCGTACGATTTCGTATTTATTTCGTCAACATTAACATATTTAATTACTTTCATTAACTTTAATATATCTAATTATTTTCATTAGTCTTACTTTCGCTACATTATTCAAGTAATTCTCGTCACACCTAGGATATTTGGTTACTTTTCGTTACATCGACATCGAGTTTCCACCTCCGGAACCTCTCAATTTGATCCTAAGGAATTTGTGTTCATATTAGATTTTACGAGTGCCCGCTGGACTACTCGGTGTGATCAGTTTAGCCGATTTGTAAATTTGATTTTTGTTCGATTTTTCGGGAGATGGGTGAAAGAAAGCCAGCCAAAAGACTAGTTCTCGATCTTCCCACCACCCCTATGAGTAAATATAGTATTTACGTTCGAGGCCGTCGTTACGCACGACGGAACTCTCACGAGCACACGCTATAGGCGGAGAAACCACACTTACACAGCGTGACTAGTTATATATGATTTTAAAAACTTGTATGTTGTGTGGCTGTAGGCGAGAAAAATTTCGACATTGAAGACTCATTCGTTAGAAATATATATTTTCAAATCAACATATTATTCATAGATTCATCCTTGGTCATTCATTCATACACACGGTCAAAGTATTCCCACACAGATACGATCAAGTAGGGTGCTTGATTTCGTATTGTGGAAATTATTGCTAATTTTATTTTTATTTACATTTTTATTTTCACCTCCTCTCTTCTTTACAATATCTTCGCTGGTTTCTCCACTTCTATTTTTATATACAGATTATCGTTGCGTAGGAATCCTTCCTCTTTCAGTCGTCTATGTGCATAAAAAAATGGTGTTCCAACTGCAATATTCCAAGTCGGCTGTTGGTCTTCCCATTTGTGGTTCATTTCCTGCTCTGATCGGATTGCGATATTCTTCTCGTCCTAGCATTTTGAGTGTGATATTTTGTTTGAAAGGCCACGTTAATAATTCGTCGTACTCCCCTCTTCCTATTCTGAAGAAGACACTTATGTGGGTACCTGTTGCGTTTCCATCTCCATTTGGGTATATTCTGAGACCCATCTTATATCCGTTTTTTCAACTATACATTTGTGGACTATCTATTATTCTATTTGTTCCGTCTTTTGCTTTTTGCAATTTTTCTGTGAATCCAGTTATTCTCCATATGAAGGGCGTTGTGGGTAGTTTTCTGGTTACAGGGCTGGTTGTTTCTGACTCTTGTAGACTGCTGGTTATTTGTTGGATTTCCGCCATTTTCTTAGGTGTAGATTCATTAGCTTTTTTGAAATTCTGTCTGGATTCTAATATTTCTCTTATCAAGGCTTTTTGTGAATCTAACTACGTCCGTAGGTTTTTATACTTCAATGCCATCATTCCTATCGTTCTCATCATGATCTCCGTGTGTTCGATACTGTTATCTGTCATATTTTTCTGCATTTTTGCGATTGGTATTTGTGCTTGACAGTTGAATAGCTCTAGCGGGCATTTTATTGGTCTGTTGGTACACTCATTCCAATGTGCTTTCAGTTTGACTTTGTCATTTCTACTGCAATCGTTCGTGCATATCCTTTCGTTTGCCTCGCATATTTGTTCTTCTCTTGGGTTTCATTGTTCCTTTTCTATTGTTATCCATTTGTCGGTAGTTCCACAGAATTCGCATTTTTCGTCTCTCATGGTGCATGATTTCCCATGTTCTTTTTCGTTCCTTTTTGTTATCTTAGTTTGGCATTTCTCGCATGGTATCTCGTTGTATTCACATTCCTTTATATGGATTTATACTTCCCTCATGAGTCCTTCCCATTCGCATTTTTTTAGTTGACATTGAACCATTAGGCTGGTTATCTCCTTGTTTGTGGCTTTATCTAATATCGTAGGGTCGTCTTCTCCTTCGAATGTTTCGACGCATTCTGAGCATATTGCTATTTTTGTTTCTATTAGTTTTATTGTACAACCTGTGCATATTCTACATCCACATCTCGTCTGTCTTGCTCCGATCAATAATCCTTTACATTTGCAGCATTTCATCCTATCTTCTATGTTATCTAGTATTTTGATCCTCTCTTTCATTATTTGTCTCATGGCTTCAGATGGGTTCTAACTTCCTCTAATCTTCTCGATGATTGCTTGCATATCTACAATAATTTCTAGTTATTCTACATCTTTGTTTCGTTTGTTTATTCTATTTATTTGTACATATTTACACGGTACACTTTATTTTAATCTTCTGTTGAATCTGGTTCTGAGGTAAATTCGGGCATTGTCGATATTCATTCGACCCAGCTTCCATGCTCTTGGGTGGCTTGTAATCTTCTGATTTCTTCGGCTTGCCATCTGACTTGGTTAGTTAATTGTTCATTGATTCTTTCTAGTTGCAGTATGGTTCTCTGTTGGTCTTCTATCCTGGCTGCTTGATGCAAACCTCGATTTACGCTTTCCGTTAATACCATGCGGATGTTGGTCCATTGTGCTTGGGCGTTGTTGGTTATTTGCGTCATTAATTTGCATTGATGTCTCCATACTGTTTCGATTTCTTGATCTTGGTATATTCTTCGATCTAGCTCTGCTATCTCTATGGGTACATTTACGGTTGTTGGCTGCTGTATTGTTTCTACGAATGGTGTTATCCTGGCTTGATATTGTCTGTTATTGTTATTTGGGTCCATCTCTTAATTATATTACTTGGTTAATTTACTTACGTTCTCTCTTGACTAGTTATTTACTCTTTTGCATTTTATACAATATTTATACACTATCTTACATAATACTACTACTAATATTATCTAATATTCTACACTATATACATTGTTTTTTCTTGCCTCATACCATTGTCTCCAGGGGCTCTATATGTATTGTCCGTATATCCCTGTACCTCTCATTTGTTATTTTATACACATCGAATTCGTTTGACCATTCTTGAGGTATCTCGATAATGGGTGGTTCTTTCATTCAGAGTGCACTTGTGCTTTGGTTTGAGTTTTCTATGGATTCATATTTGTCTATTCTTTCTGCGTTATATTGCATCTCGATATCGTAATTGAATTTCTCTATTGCTGGCCATAATCTTTTCTTTTTTAGCTTTCGCTTACATTTGTTAGTCGTTCTTGATAGTTGGATTATTATTAGTATTATTACGGCGCTAGCTACTGCACTTGTTATCCAAATCATTTTTACCATGTAGTTGGTTTCTTTGATTTTTGTTGTTGTTATTTCCGTTGCGGTGGTTGTACTCTCTGTATATATTTTTTGTGATCCAGCAAGATGATGGATCTTGTGGCTGTATGTCTATGCCGTTTGGCTTTCCTATTGATCCAAAATAACAGCTTATACTGGTATTCTCTGCCAGGTGAAGGCATATTCCTTTACTTGGGGTTGCCTTATCGTCTATTGTACGTAACATAAAAGATTTCAACTCTCTTTGGGTATCTTTATTGGCTTCTGTCAACTTGATTGATGTGATTAGTATCATTAGTTTCTGTAGTAGGGATGGTCGGTTTTGGTTTTCCTTGGATCGTTGTAGACTTTTATCGTGTAGTGGTGTTCTTCGTTTATGATTTTTGTTTTTCTCGTTGTTGTAATTATTTTCTGTTCCTTTTATGTTTTCTGTTTCTTGGTGGGTGTTTTTATTTTTGTTATCTGGTGGTTTGTCTTGCGTAGATTTATTCATATCTTGTCCGTTATCCTGGTCCTCTTTGTCTCCGTTATATTTCCTTGTTCATCCGGGATTTTCTTTAAAATGTCGTCCTCGACATTTATTGCTTCGATTATTTCTTCGTAGGTCTTTATTATCTTGGCTTTTAGGTCATCCATTTCTTTTATTTCTTGTCTGCTCCTTTGGAATCTTATTTGTTTTCGGAGCCACTTGTGTATTATAGTTAGTAATAGTTCTTTTCTGTCTCCGATTCGCATTGCTTCTAATGGGTTGTTTGTAAATTTCAGTTTTTCCCCTTTTAACATTGCTTTTATTGTTTTTGGGAACGGATAGTAGGCGTATATTGTCTCTTTTAGTAGGATGTTTCTATTTCGTACCATATGGTTTAAATCAAATACCATCAGTGGTGAATTTTCATAGGTCCACTTCATTAGGCTGGCTGCTGCTTCATCCTGTTTGGCGTCAATAGCTTCACAAAGTGTTTGGATAGTTTTTCCCATTATTTCTCTTTCTTTTATTGTCACATTATTGATGATGAATTTTACGGCACTTGCTTGTCTTGATTTTAGTGCGTATTGCAGTACGTTGTTTTCCCCGTTATGTTTTTCATTAAATGTTGATCCGGTTTTCAGTAATTCTTTTTGAATGATTGTTGAAGCATCTGCTGCTACTGCTAGCAGTAATGGGGTTTGTCCCTCCTCGTTTTTTACGTTAGATGCTTGTCCGCATTCTCCCATAAATCGGATGATATCCAATGTTCTTTTGGTATTTGTATGTTGCACTGCAAAATGTAATGGTACGTTTCCTTTTACGTCCGTCATTGTGAATATTATCGGTATATTTTCTTTTATGAGATTCATTTCTGGTGGGCTTCTGGCTCCTTTAACGTAATCTATTGCGATTCTTTCTGCTTTGTTTATTGTTCTCATCCATCCTTTTCCTTCGACCCATCCTGGCATTATCTCCCTTATTGCTTTGACTATTGTGTCCATCTTGTCTACATTATCTTTTGTTGGGTCTAATGCTGTCTTTGGTTCATATTCTTGCAGTTCCTCTTCGATTCGTTGATTGTGTGTTATAGTTTCTGTTTTTCGGCTTAACATTAGTCCGTTTATACTTAGTTGTTGCGTTTGCGATCTGGTCTTCATATCTCAATTTTCTGGTTCTTTGGTTATCGTTTTGGTTATCGCTTTACATCTACTTACGTTTACGTATATTGGTCTGATTAGTGGGTTGTTAACTAGTTTTACCAGTGCATTATTTTCATTTACGTACATTATTTCATACGGTCCTTTGCCGCTTCTTTGTAATTTTCTAGCTACTCCTGGGATAATTTCTGGTGTTGTTATTATTACCCAGTCTCCTACTTGAAAGTTATGTTCGTGTACATCTCGTTTTTTATCGTGTAATTCTTTGTAGCTTTCTTGATTAACTCGAATATTCATGCCTGCGGTTCTCCATACTTCCTGCATTCGTTCTTTGAATCCTGTAACGTAGTCGTCGATTTCCATATATTGTGATATTGGTGGTTGGTATTCCAAATCTATCGGCATGTTGCATTCTATACCATAGATTAGTTTGAAGGGGTTCATTTTCGTTGCTGAGTGTATTGACATTCGATATGCCATGAGGCATAAGTTTATATATCTATCCCAGTCCTTCTGATGCTTTCTCACGTAGTTGAACATCATTTTTATTAAAATCCCGTTGAATCTCTCCGTTTGTCCGTTGGTTTGTGGGTGGTAAGGTGAAGTCCTTAGTTTTGCGATTCTGAAGTAGTTTGTTACTTCTTCTATTATTTCAATCATGAAATTTGTTCCTTGGTCGGTTAGGATCTGTTTTGGCGTTCCGTACCTACAGCATATTTCCTCCACTAATACTCTTGCTACTGTTCTGGCTTTTTGATCTGGGATTGCGAATGCTTCCGGGAATTTAGTGAGATAACCTGTTATTACCAAGATATAAATGTTTCCATCGTTAGTTTCTGGTAATGGTCCTACTTCATCCATTGCGATCATTGTCATTGGTTCTGGCGGATTGGCATTGGTTTTAGTGGTACTTCAGTTTACTTCCTGTGCTTTTCTGGTTGCGCATGTCAAACAATTCTTTATCCATCCTTTCACGTCTTCTCCGATGTTTGGCCAATAGTATTTTTGACGTAGCCTTGCTTCCGTCTTCTTTGCGGACATATGTCCTCCTAGTTTCCCGTCGTGATATTGCATTAGCAGCTCCTTCCGTCTGCTTTCCGGTAGACACATAAGTCGTTTTTCGCTATCCGTTAATAATAACCATCCCTTTTCTATGGTGTATATAGATACATGTCTATGCTTTTTAATATGTTCCTTTAATCTAATGTTGTTGTCGAAGGTTTTCATTATCGTTGCTCTTTATAAATTCAATTATCGCTCTTAGCTCGTCATCTTTTTTCTGTTCATTCCTTAACTTCGTGAAATCGATGTCTTCTGCGATTATCATACAAATTCGTCTTACGTCCTGATCCATTAATTCTTCAAATATGAATCTTGGCATACAGTCTGCGTTCGCGTTGGCTTTTCCTGCCTTGAATTTAATATACGGTGAATATTCCTGCAGCTGCATGACCCATCTCATTAGTCGACTAGAGGCTTCCTTGTGTTGGCCTAACCACACCAGTGGTTGGTGATCTGTTGTAATATATATCTCGTGACCCCATAATAAATATTTAAAATGTTTAATTGCTTGGATTATCGCCAATGCCTCTCTTTCTGTTACCGAGTAATTCTTCTCATTCTTCTTGAATTTCTTACGGTAATATCCGATAACTCGTTCTCGTTTCTCTTCATCCCACTGTCCTAGGACTGCTCCTGATGCGTATTCACTTGCATCGGTTGCTAATAAGAACGGTTTCTTAAAGTCTGGGTGTACTAATATTAGTGCTGATATCAATTTGTCTCTGAGTGTTTCAAATGCTGTTTGCTGTTCCTTTTCCCATGTGAATAGGGTATCTTTCTTTGTCAGTTCTTGTATTGGTTTTGCGATAGTTGCGTAGTTTTTGATAAACTTTCGATAATATCCGCATAGTCCTAAGAATTCCTGTACTTGCGTGACGGTTTTGGTACTGGGCAGTTCTTTATTTTTTCGATATTTCTTGGGTCTGGTTCCGTGACTTTCTCTTTGGCCCAATCGCATTTTGAGGGTTTCAGTTTTAGTTTCCATTATCGCAGTCGAATGAATACGTTTCGTATGTCTTTGAGATGTTGTTCAAAGGTGCTAGAATAAATCAATAAATCATCAATATATACCATGCATTGCTTAATGACATGTGTTACGAAATTCATTCACCTCTGAAAGGAAGCTGGTGCGTTGGTTAATCCAAAAGGCATTTTTCTTAAATTGATATAAGTCTTTTCCTATTGTAAATGCAGTTTTTTCTCGATCTTCCTCTTTAACCTTTATCTGCCAATAGCCGCTTTTTAGGTCTAACGATGTAAAATAGGCTGCTCCATGTAATGTTTGTAGCATTTCATTTATATCCGGCAGTGGATATGTATCTCTTTTTGTTACTGCATTGAGTAGTCGATAGTCTATACAGAATCTCTGTGTTCCATCCTTTTTCTTTACCTTAATCACTGGGAATTGCCATGGTGAGCAACTCGGTTCAATTACTCCTGCGTCCAGCATCTTTTGAACTTCTGACTCCGCGACTGACTCCTGCTAGTGTTCGTAGCATAGCTATAGTTCGCGTTTCTACTTCCTGATCTACACTTTTCGATCTTCGGCTGGCTTTTGGTATCAGTTCTGCCCAATTTGGTTCGTATGGTGTTGGGTATATGTTACGTAGTGTTGTCTGCTTTGGAATTGGTGTGTTTCTCTCTACTGGTATCGTCGATTTTTTCAGGCATTCGTATACTGGTGGTGGATGGTTGTAATGTTTGCTTGGCTTTGTCCTCTGTTTTTCCCATTGTTGGATTTTTTCTTGCATTAGCACCTGCGTCCCTCCTTGATTGTCGTCGTTATCGCTGTTATCACTGCTGTCGTTTTTGAAGTCTATCCATTGTCTCCAGTTACTTGTTTTCTGTCGTTTTATTCTGGTTCTTTCGGCTTCCATCTTCATTATTGCTTTGAATTTTCGTCCGACCTCCTCGTCGGTACTATTCATTCTGGTCAAAATTTCTACTAATCTCTTTATCTTGTGGATGTCTTTTGAATTTCCATGTAACACCATTGTCTTTGCTAAGAAGGGCAAATATTCTAGTGCCATCTTCCAGTTTATTTTTCTTTCTCTTTTGTATATTTCAAAACATGCTAACATTTGTGTTAGAATCACTCTCACAATTTGGATGATGAGTATAATCCCTAGAATTCCTGCCATCATTTGTCCAAATATTAAGAACCTTCCCCACATGGCTTTCATCATATTTGCGGTTTCGTGTTGAAAGTGGTCTCGTGATAATAATAGTTCGTAGTTTGGCATTTCTCCGTAGTTATTCTCTCCTGCTATCGTCACGATATTTGATAATATTGCTTGTTTTTGTGCCGGAAATAATAGATGTTCTCGAGCACGTTCTAGGTCTTTTGTTTGGTATATTCACTTCGTGATATATCTACCGGTTTGAATTCTGCTTCACTTGCTAATTCTGTGAGTCCAAATACTCTTGGTGGGGCTACTATCACTCAGGTTGGAAACTGTAACCAACTTCCGTCTCCTGTTTCGAATAATGGTCCGTATACGTTTCTGCAGCTGAACATGTTAGGTACAAATTTAGCTGGGTTTATCATCCTTGTTACTGGTTGGGCGAATCTGATTTTTCCTTTATATACTATTTCTAGTTCGTTTATGCATTTATCTCTGGGGATTGTTAAATTTTCTGGTAATCTTGCAATTGTCTTTTCGCATTTGTACGTGTACATTATTTCGCCTACGATTCTTCCGAAATATCTTTCTTGGAGCAGTAATAATGGAATTGCATTATCTGGGTTGTTGATAGCCATAGCTAGCTTGGTTTTTAATATTTCTCTATTCAGGATACAGTCGTTTTTTATTAGGTCATAATATATTTTCTCTGTTGATGCTAGGCCTCTGTAATACAGGAAATCCATTTTGTTATTCATATAAAGTTATAGCTTTACATCCTTCGGATCTATCTTTGCTTTTGCATTTGATATTGTTGTTCTAGATAAGAATATTCCTTTATAGTTTGTGCTGATTATCATTTCGTCGCATTTGCTTACCATTCGTCCTTTTATGAATCTCATTTCTATCGTACTGTCGGTTGAGATTGGTACCGTTGGTGTGGCTTCTGATCCGATATTGGTGGTGATGGTTTGTTTTCGGATTTCACCGGTTCTTCGTAATTCTTCCATTGCTCTCTTTTGAGTGTTTGTTTTGGTTTCGCTGTGTACTTTTCCTTGTACTTCATCGAATATTGCGCTTTTCAATAACGTGAGTCGACAGGCTCTGGTGTCCGCGTTATATACGATTGTGGACATTCCCGTAGTGCATGATCTGCCTGTTGCTAGGCTTTGTGGATACTTCTTCATTGCTTGCGTGTGTGGTTCAAAGTAGCCTTGGTATTTTTCTAATTTCACCTGGTAACTTTCTATCACTACTACACTTCGAACTAGTTGATTTAACAGTGTGTATTCTCCTCCTTTGCATGATCCATCTCCTGCTTTTATTCTCCCTGCGGCGTATACTCTGGTGGTTTTTATTTTTCCATCTTCTGCTGCTACTTGGATTCGTCCTGCTATTCTGATAACTACGGTATTGAATTCTTCTTCACATTCGCTTCGTGTTACCGTGACTACAGTCGTTTCTGTTCCGGCTTCTATGATCGTCGAATGTGAATGGTGTCCACAATGGAATGCTACGATTTTCATTCAACCAGTGGTGCGATTAGAATTAGTCAGGACAATTTTCTTAAATTTTTTGTTTGACTCGAGTAGGAGTGCGCCAGCATTTTTTCAACGTGTAAATTTATAATCAAGCTGATATGAAACCCCTACGCCGTCTAGTGAACGGAGAAATTTAGATAACTAATAATCTTCGTTTCTCTTATTTTTGATTAGATTGGACTCTAGTTGTGGTTATTTCATGAATGCTCAAAATATCAAGTTTCCAACGATAAATATTGCTATCTCAGAGTCCTGGTGTGAGAGTTCTCATTCTCAAAACGATTACCTACTCCAATGACGTCGTCGCGTAGTCTAGAATCAATTCATTGTCTAGTGGATCTAACTAACTCTATCAGGTCTACTGTTGGTATTTTATTGATGGTCTTATTTGTTGTCCCTGAGAAGATTGATTACGAAATTGGTGGAACTCATCCATCCGTATCTTGCCTATCTTGCGGTACTCATTGACCTATGGGCCATTGTAATTTTGAAGACGAATCTAAATGTCACATGTTGTGGTATTAATTTTTAAAACCTTTTGGCGTATGTCTTTAGTCGCACTTGAAGTTTAACTTCAGTAAATATTATGGTTACTTAGTTTGCATTTAATTGAAATTGTATTAACTGAGGATTGTTATCACAAACTATTTCTATTTTTAATTTTTGTTATTTAAGTATGTATTGGGGGGATGTAACCGCTGAGACCTGCCTTAATTTGTTTCCTCCCTTATCACCTCTATCTTTCCCTCATTATTTTTGCGATCTCAGTATTTGGTCTTACTATTTTGGTCGTTTAATATTCGTGTACGATTATAGTAATGGAGGTCTATTACTATTACCTTTACCGATTTTATTATACATTCAGCCGTTGTGGTTATGGTGAAGGGCTTATTTCTCAGTATTTGCTATTACTGATTTCATCCTGTAAGTACTCCGTCATGGATATAGCAATAAAATTTAAGGTTCTTTGATTTTTATCTAAGCATTTGTTTTCAGTTACTCGAGATTTTAAAAGCGTGACTATAGCAGTGAAATCCATGATCTTTATTTTTCTATGATTGATTTTGTTAGTTGATTAAAATGGGCTATAGTAATAAAATCTATGATCCTTACTTTAATATGTTTATTTGATCAAAATTGAGACTATAACAATGCTTTTTATGATCTTTACTTTATCATATTTTTATTATTTGATTAAAATTGAGACTATAGCAATGATTTTACGACGCCCCTTCCAGTCATTCCCTTTTATTTCATCTTAGGGCCAAATATGTTGATATTAGAACGTTACGAGTGTCCACTGAACTACTCGGTGTGGTGATTTTGAGCCGATTGTCATTTAAGATTTTAGGTCGAATTTTTAGGAAATGGAATGCGGAGGGTTAGCCAAAAGACTACCTCATCACTTCCCAATTTCCCCTATAACGGACAATATTGACGTTCCAGCTACGGCTTGCTCACGCCGTAGCCTTCACGGGCACAAACTATTGGCGGACTTCCACCCCACTTACAAAGTTTGGTTGGGGTGTGTAGATTTTATTGACTTGCGGTGATGTGTCGGCTGTGGGCCGGAAAAAATTTTGACATGAGTCTTCCTGAATCAATCATTTATTGAAATATAACTGGCATAAATACATGTTCATAATTAGCATACATGGTTCTTTCTATAAATTGCACATACAAACCTTTCCCCACGCTGACGCCTGTAACAGAGCTCATATGAGGTTGTCTGGGCGTGACGTGGAGAAAGTTTTCGAACATTTCTTCACTCACATTGAAAATTTGAGTTCTAGTTAAAGAAATCTGCTTCAAGTTCGCAAAACTGAATCGAACTAGTTAAAAGGAGTTGTGATGATTTTTTATGTGAAAATGAATCGGTATATATACCTATTGTACGACCCTAACCTTGCGTGTTAAATTTGATTTAGTAAAACAAAATTTGACCTTGTGATTTTCTAGTATATCCTAATCTTAATTTTATTAATTTTGCAATTTTATTTGACAATTTATTTTTTTTTATTTTCTAATTGAATTGTTTCCAATTCAAATTATTTAATTTTAGTTCCATATTTATGGATTTTCGTATTTTTTGGTAAATTGTCAAATTTCGGTCAAATTTTTATGTTCTCGTGTTATTTTATGTTTATTTCGTGCGGATCTTGTTGCACTTTGTTATTATTTTAATTTACTTTTATGTTTCTCGATTTTATATTTTATTGTTTTCTCTCTCTTATTTTAGCATGGTTAGTTGGTATTTTATGTGTTCGATTTTAAATCTGCATGTTGTCTTTGCGTGTGTATTACCAATTCATTTAAACATACTTGTGTCTTGGCCCAACACAAATATATTTTTATGTTAATTATTGTTGAATTCGATTAATTTTTATCATGGATGGCCGCGATACTTTTTAGTATTCGTGACAGGTCCCCCTAAAATCAGTTGTTATATTTATTAGTCTGTGGTTAAGCGCTGAAACAATATTCAATTTGGGCAGTTATATTTGCAGGAAGCTGATGTAGCGTTTTATCATTTACTACTCCTCGGAGTCTGCTTATACTGGTCGGCTTCAAATGGATCACATAGTAGGACACCGTTGAAATTCACCGTGGCGTCCATGCATAGTGTAGACGGAGCGGTAAAAGTGTAATATATGGGAATATCGCTATAGTTAAAGGATCAACATTCGTGTAAATGTTTAAGTAGGACAATATTTTTTTTATTTAAAAATTCCTGTCGCAAATAGATGTATTGAGGGGACCGACTAGGGTTAGAAATAATAACAAAAGAATAGTCAACAGAATTTATTTCTACATATTGTAAAAATTTAATTTTAATTATGAAATATTTACCGCTATATGTTTTTTTACCCAATACACGACGTCAATACGGATGGGGATCGAGAAGAGGGACGCAGGTTATGAGTAAATCCCGGATTAGGAATAATTCCAAAATCAGGACTAAATTCACAGAAGTATTCCCCAAGAAATTAGACTGATTATGCTAACATAAAAATTATGCGCAACCTTGCACAGAATGTCAGATTGAAATTTGACCAATTCCATGACAATTGTGCATTTTTTTGCATATTTAATTTTTGATTTTGTGTGCCGAGCAATTTTAGACTCGAACGATTACATATTTTGAATATTATCCGAGTCACCGGTTAGATGTCCCACAGGCACGACAATCAACTCGAGTCTAGAAAAATAAAATTTTGTAAAATTAGGTGTGTATGTGGGTGCATGCGTGTCTGTGTATAATATACGGACAATAAATTAGACCCCCTAAAAATATTAATAAATTTGAAAATTATTATCCTTATTATAGTTATTAATATAATTAAAAATTCAAATTGAGAAATTCCCCTTCTTTTAGTCTCTTCTCTCTTCAGGCAAGCGTTGAAAAATAATTTTTCGAATTAATTCTTAAGGTTTTCTCAAAATTATAAAAAATATAATCTGGCTATAAAATTCCGAAGATATCGCCGCCCAAATCAGCTCACTCTATCCAATCCACTACCCAAAATGACAGCCTCTCCCACATAACCTGCCAACAAAAGTTCGACAAATTATTCGCGGAGCACGAACGTACGTTAGGTACATGGGTCACTCCAGAAGTCGTAAAAGCCTTACACCAACAGATATATCGCTTGACAAGATGTCGCGATGATCTGTTTTCCCGAAAATCGGGCTCAGAGGATCATAATCAACGATCAGAGTGCCGTGCTAATCGCCTCATTCACGGAGGCCGAATTAACTAAGCGGTTAGCCGACCGCGATTTGGCCGTACAATTAAATTTAATTCCACCAACCCATATAGCAGAAACGCACGAAGTTGGTCCAGCAACAACTCCTAAGATAACTAAAAGACACAACTCCAGCAAAAACCGGCGACGCAGTGAACGTCGTCGAGCTGACGGAGCTATCATATTGGATACGCGGCCAATTTGTCAAGCCGGATGAGCAATTGACCAAATCAGCGAAACTAGTAGAATCTGTGCCTTGAATTAGTGCCAGCAAGGAGGAAGAGATGAAAATCTACATGGACGTGCCCTCGGCAGAAACAACCCCACCAGTAGTCGAAGATGCTAGAAATTCATCAACTTCTGCCGGATACTGGACCGATGATTTCGGGGACGAGCTCTGTCACTCAATTCCTTAAGTCGGAACCACTAAATTCAATTTCTCCCGAAAGCGGAAATTCCCCGTTGATATCGATGGAGAGAGTCGAGATTTCACCGTCGACTTTTGCACCTTATTAGACTAACAACAGATTTATGGTTTATTTGTATTTATTTTTCTCAATATTGTAAATTTTATTAAAAATTAAATTTTCGTAGTTATTCTTATTTTTCTTGTAATTTTGGTTTTTCTTTATAAATAAATGCTGAATTAAGGTTAACAATTATTTCCGAGTATGATATGAGGATAGTGGGAGTCTAATTCCTACAAGTAGTATTGTTAAAAAAGTTTATTCAACTAAAGGAGTTAAATTAGAAAGAATTACAGCTCTCGTTAAATTAATTTTAAGCAATTGTGTGAGGTTTTTTGGAAGTAAAAGAGTAATTGTCAGTGAAAGACAAGATATAAACCTTAAGTCAACCTTATTTTTCCTTAAATTAAAAAGAAAATTTTTATAAATTTAGAAACAGCTGATCTAACAGCAAATTTAGCAATTTCGATGAATTTTCAAATTATCTTATGTTAGTTAAGAGAAAAAATTTACAAATTTAAACAAAGTTGTAGGTTGACAATATTATTTTGCCTTTTCGTAGTAAATCAGGGGATTTAACACAAAATTTTGATAATTAAAGAAAGTAGAATCGAAAAACATTATTAACTAAGATTTTCCCTTCAGGAAATTTCTAAATTATAGTATTTAAAATTATTAATTAGATATTTAAATTAATGTCGTATAGAATGAATGATTTATTATAAATGGGTAATCAAGTTTTAATTATTATGCCTCGAACTATAATTTGGACTAGTATTCAACGGTCAATTTGAAAGTCGATGAGAAAATTCTATCCCGGGCGCATACATTAGATCGATAATAAAGGATGTGAAATGCGAGTAATGTCGAGGGATTCAGAGGAGTTAAGTAGACGTAAGTCCTTCCAACGGCAGTCTGGAACCCGAAAGCGAGATTATTGCGAGGAGTAGTCTTAGAAATGGCGCTCACCTGCTGGTGGACTCTCGGCTGCTATATACAGTACCAAAATGGGCTTGCTCATGGGTATATAGTGGTGAGGTCAAAATCGTGTGGCGCCTGGGTGAGATAGCATCGACCCTAGTAAATTAAGGATTTAGTGAAGCAAGATAGGTTGAAAGAAATGAGCACAGATTTAAAAAAAAAATAAATTCTACCCAGTACGCCAACAAAATGACTAGTTATATAAAAGTAAAAAAATTAATGGATTAAATGAGTTAAAATAAAATATTTTTGGTTGAATAAATCCAATTAAAAATTTTAAAAATAAATTACCAATTTAAATTAAGAAAATAATAAAAGTTAATTTAGATAACAC
Organism: Schmidtea mediterranea; assembly: GCA_022537955.1. Classification (NCBI taxonomy): domain Eukaryota; kingdom Metazoa; phylum Platyhelminthes; order Tricladida; family Dugesiidae; genus Schmidtea; species Schmidtea mediterranea. The sequence goes on along the minus strand of CM039679.1, from coordinate 154,308,168 downwards.
AAATAATTCATGCCCATGAAGGTTCTGGTGTGCGTAACGCAAGAACCCAAACGTCAAATCATTGAACCCAATAGCGAAAGGGTAACTCGAGGGTGGGTCTTTTGGCTCAACTTTCTTGCACTCAAATTCGATAAAATTGACATAAAATGTTTAAAAACAACAATCGGCTCAAAATCACTAACACCGAGTAGTCAAGTGGGAACTCAAAAAATATAATATGAACATAAATAGATCATAAGGACAAAGAGAGGGAAAGGGTAGCGGGGAAAATTGCGAGATCGTTGCAAACGTTAAAATGAATAGCCATCGGAAAAAGATTAATCCGAACGACCAAAATCATGAGAAGGAATATTTTAAATAATATATAAGAACTAAATAAATTATGTTGAGTTGAGACGGAAAATATGGGCGAAACGCTGCGCAAATTTTCGGAAATAATTAAAACATTTACCATGAAATAGAAAATAAGGCCGGAACGCTGCTCAAATTTTTTGAGTTAATTAAAATACTTCAGCGAAAATTATAAAGTAACAGCGGAGCGCGGCTCAATTGTTCGTATATTATTCTGATAAAACTGTAAAATAAGGATGGAGTAAGGCTAAATTTTTATATAAGTAAAATATTTTTTTTATAAAACTGAGGAATAAGGACGGATACCTACAAAAAACTTAATAATAATAATGATAATGGTAAGGATTATGGTAATTATAATAATAATAATAATTAAAAGATAACGCCAATAAAAAACTTTTCGTACGATATATTTCGACAGCATGACTGTCATCTTCAGGTACTCAAAACCAACTAAAAATATTATTAATTAACATTTAATTTAAATAAATTATTTTTAATTAATTTAATTTTGTAATAAATAAATATTTAAAAAATATATTCAAATAACTTTTAATTAATTTAAAATTTTATTTCTATAAATATTATAATTTTTATTTATATTACAACTTTTAACAAATAATGTTATTTAAAAATTCAATTGTTTTAATAATATTTAAAAAAAGGTTTTTTTGAAAAACAATACATAAACATGATTTAACATACGTAAACTATTTAAAAACATTCAAAATATTCGTAGTCACAGCACTTTGCACATTAATCTTTGGATCCAATGACCTTATCAACAATGCTTCACACATCACGCGTTCCCAATAATTATTAAAACTTTTCAACAAAATTTAAAAATCAGACATTCCTATTTCACTTTTACAGCCTCTATTGTGTTCACTAATATTGGTCAAACCCTTCAACCGACAATGCTCTAGAACTCGAGTACAGAGATGACGGGAAGTCTCTCCAATGTATGTGGCATTACACCAATTACATGTTAATTGATAAACGAGATCAGAACACAATCCAACCGGAGTTTTTGATTTATTAATAAACATATTGCGTACCTTACACGAATTAGAGACGATCTTATACTCTCATTTGACAAATTACACTCAGACTTTACCAAACATGGATCCTTAGGATTTATGTTTTCCTTATTCAATCAATATTTTCCTCTTCGATGTATATTTTCTCCCTTCAAAGCATATTACCCTTGTAAGTTTTTAATATATCAATTGATATTTCATCTATTTAGTAGATACCTTTACCTATTCCACTTTTTTTCAGGAATTTCAACGATTTTAGTCACTTAATGTACTCTCTCACCAATATTACTTCTTCACTGAAAATTTTCTTTACAGAATACAATCTCTACTAATTAAAATTCCATTTGTTGACCTATTATTGACTTGTCATTTTCAATGAAAATTTAATTAACTTTTAATAAATTTAATTTCACCTTTCAATAGATAGGTTGTACTCGACAAAAATAAAATAATTTTAGTCAATGTAAATCAATTAGGGCTTTTAGGGGAATTTTATCATAATTTTAATAATATCTGGTTTTACGAGGTATTTATTTTAGTAAATTTTAATCATCTTTGTGAATTTTATGTTTTCTGTTGAATTTTAATGGATTTAGGGTTTGATTATGTTTTTAATAAAATTATTGAAGAAATGAGGGTAAATCTATAATTTTAGAAACAGTTAATTTTTCGATAATTTATTAGATTTAACTTGATTTTTAGGATTATTTTAAATAAAAGTTTATTTTAGGAACAAAATGTTTATGAAACATATATTTATGATAATTATTTAACAATTAGTTTCCAATTTGACTGATAGATTTTGAATAGTAAATGATATTTTAATTATAATTTTATGATCTATTTAAAAAGTTGATTAAATCAGTTGATTTTTAAAAATATTTTAGTGAAACCTAAAGTTTTAATTGATTTTACAGTAAAAAAATGATGGTCAATTAATTATTTTCATTTTCCATTTTATTGATTTCGTGGATATCAATCACAAAAGTAGTATAATTTAGAGATTTTTAAGAGGATGCTCAGTATGGTTATCAGTATACATATGATACATTAATTTATACTTGATTTACTGATTAATTTTAATTATTTGAGCAACATGATATTTTATGATTTTACAATAGTTTAGTGAAATTTAGTTTATGTGGGAAATATAGACTTTATTCGATTTTAGTCATTTTTGATGAATTTTTTATTTGATAAAATATGTTGTAGAATCAAATTGTGGTGATTTTTGACGGAAAATGTTGGGTATCGATAACAATTTTGTAATACTTTAAAGAAAATTTATTTTTATTGGTAAAATTCAGATTTTTATGATAATTTTAAGGGAATTTGATTGGCTGAATACATATAGTAAATATGATCCGAATAATGGATTTTTAAGGATCTTATTCGGTTAAATATAGATTTCTAAAGAAATTTTACCTTGTAGGTTTTTACAAAATATATGTATATTGTTGGTGCAGTGAGGGGAAATGTCATTTCAAGGGAAATGATTGGTTAAGAGGAAATTTTATGATATTTTAAGGGGAAATACTCAATTAAGAACAAGTTTGTTGTCATTTTTAAGGGGGTTGAGTATGTTGAATATCTGTGTTCAAAGGGTAAATATTTTCTAAATGGAGAATATAGAAGAGGAATTTATAATATTTTTAGGGGGCTTTGTTCAGATAGACATCAACATGTGTGAACATTTTTTGATAGAGTGGAAATATTGTCATTTAAAGAGAAATGATTGGTTGAGAGGCAAATTTATAGTATTTTTAAGGGGATTTGATTGGTCAAGAGAGGAATTTTATTTTAAGGGAATTTCAAGAAATTTATTTGGTTGAATATTGATGTCAGTGATTTTTATGAAAATAATGAATATAGCTGGAATTATTGTCGTTTAGAGAGAAATGATTAGTTGAGAGTAAATTTTATTTTATTTTAGCGGGAAATGATTGGTTAAGAAGAGAATTTATGATCTTTTAAGGGGAAATTATCGAATAAGAACAGGTTTGTTGATATTTTTAAGATGTTGTGTTAGTTGACTTTTGTTATTTTAAAGGGAAATGATTGGTCAAGAGATGAATTTTATTTTAAGGGAATTTCAAGAAATTTATTCGGTTGAATATCGATATAAATTGGTGTTTTTATGAAAATAATGAATATAGCTGAGAGTGGAAATATTTTCAGTTAAAGAGAAATGATTGGTTGAGAGTATATTTTACAATATTTTAAAGGGAAATGATTGGTCGAGAGATGAACTTTATTTTAAGGGGATTTCTAGAAATTTATTCGGTTCAATAACGAAATAAGTCAGTGATTTTTATCAAAAATAATAAATATAGCTAGGATTATTGTCATTTAAAGAGAAATGATTGGCTGAGAGTAAGGGTTATCAAACTATATAAGTAAGATTTTGGTTAATTTTAATGATATTATTGGAATCTGAATAAAATATACCATACGTGTTCGGTTCTAAGAAAATGTTTGATTCATGTAATTATTTGTATTCAAGTATTTATTTGATTTTATTATTTGTAATTTAATTAAAAATTAAAATTGTCTAGTATTTAAAAGATTTATGTTACCCATTACTTATGTTGTTATTGACAATTTAGTACATCGCCAAATCGTGAATAATTTAAATATATATGATTATTTCTACGAATGAAGAGAAATTGTACAATTAATTTTCATTCAACAAGCATCTAGAACAATTACCTAACAAACTTATAAAATTGTACAAAATGATCTAACAATTTTTTCAATTATTTTACAACTTAGTTAATTTAATTAATTTTTTTTAAATTGATAAGTACTATTTTCTTTACAATTTGCTACTATGTTGAAACTTTTTTTTTAAAATTTTTATTCAAAGTACTAACAAATTTTATTAAATATCTATCAAAACTTGTCAAAAATTATAAAACTTTAGTAATTTTAATAAGTATTACTCAATAACTACTATTTTCTTACCAATTTGCTGAAGTTCTTATTTTAAAATTTCTTCAAAGTACTAACATTATTTACAAATTAAGCATTTTTATCTAAAATTTAACAACTTAAAATATTTCTCACAACTTTAATCAAATTCTAATCACATGATAATCATAATTTAAGTATAAGTCTTATTTTTTACAAAAACAAATATTTTACAATAATTAAATATACTTGGATTTTTAGTAGATTTTATCGGTATCTATAAGTACCTGTTCCGTGTAGTTTTTTAAGCTTTGTTAGAAATTCAACTTATTTAGTGGTTGGTCAATAATCATTTAATTTCTAGTAATGTGGTAGATATTATTTTTTTATATCAGTTTTATTCAAACCTTAGCATCTTTGAGTTAATAATTTTAAGAGTTGAATCATTTTCAATAAATATATGAAAATTTATTCCATGTACAATGAAAGTAATATATGTTTTGAGAAATTAATTTAAGAATATTTTTCTAATCAAGGTTCTTTTCACTAGCAATTAGATTAACCACTACTTGTAGTTACTAATTAATTCATCATTCAGTAAACAATAAGAGTTGGGGTGAAAAGATCAGAAAATCTATAAAAATAAATTTAAGTGATTATTTGATGAGTTAGCAATTAAGTTTTTAGAGACATGTGAAAATTAAATGAAAAGGTTGACATTTATCTTTGAAAATAACTTTTAGTAATTGTTCATTGTTGGACGCAATTAAAAATATTACAAAAATAATAGAAAAATTTCAAAGTCTTTTAACTAAGTTTTACAAAATAATTTCAATAAATCACATACAAGACTGTAAAGCAATAAATGTTTATTCAGAGAAAATTCAAAATAGTTTCTTGATAGCAATCAAGTAACTAAGCAACCAAACAATTTGGAGACATCAATGATTGATAAAAGAGTGGAGAAGTTAATAAAATTTGTAATTGAAATTGTATTTCTTTTGATTGTTCAAATTTTTATGTGCTTTTATTTAAAGATTTCTTGGTCAGTAAACCATTTTTGATATTGATTTGTTCAGTAACTAGTTATTGATAACATATTGTGAGTGCGTGAATACCCAAGTATTTTAAGGGGAAACGATTGAGAGAAAATTTTATTTTTTAAGTGGGTTAAGTTGGTTGAATATCAGTATTCAAAGAGTAAATATTATTTAAATATGGCATTTTAATGAATAAGTAAATTATTCAATGCCTAGTATGTATATAGTGTGTTGTACAGTACTCAGTTATTTGTATACAGTACCTAGTGATCGTTGTTCAGTTATTAATCAATGAATTATTCACTGTGTATGGGTTATCAGTATTCAGAAGTTGATGCCAAGTAAATATAACAATGGATTTGGTTTCAATGAATTTGATTAATTATCGCTTGATAACAACAAGGTAACTAAGCAACCAAAACATTTACCAATTCGGAGACATCAATGATCGATAAAAGAGTGAAGAAGTTAATAAAATTTCAACTTGTATTTCTTTTGTTCAACCTTTTATGTGATTTATTTCAAAATTTGTTGGTCAGTAACCTATCATTAATATTTATTGGTTCAGTAACTTGTTACTGGTAACATTTTGGGTTTATAGTCAATAACCAAGTATTTTAAAAGGAAATTATCGATGTGGAACAAGTTTATTGATATTTTTAAAGGGTTGAGTCGGTTGAATATTGTTATTTAAAGGGTAAATACTATCTAAATGAATATTTTTATGAAAAATAACATTTAATAGAAGAATAATTGATCAAAATTGGATAAAGTTTTAAAAATATAGTTGAAAAGTGTTTGACCTTTACAAAATTTACAAAACCTTTTACAAAATACAAAATTTTATTCAGAAATCTTATTCTTAAAGAGCGGAAATGCAGAATAATAAGTTGTAAGAGTCCATTACAAGAAGGTGATCTCAAATATCAGATTCAAGATTTACAAATACAATCATTATCTTTGAATATTGACATGGGTTGTCGAATCAACTTGTATGATTTGTCTACCAAAACAGAAAACATTTACGAACCGGAACTGTTTCCAGCATTAAGACTTGTCAAGTATAATCCACTTTGTGTGAATGTATTTGCAAGCGAAAAAGTTGTTGTCATGGAGATAAAAACACTGGAATACAACAGTCTAGTACAAGAAATATTTAATTTTGTAAAACTTTTAATTAATAATCTTAATACCGACGAAGAAATACTAGATTATTTATTAAGCACTGATTGTGTTTAAATAGATTGAATTCTGACGATTGTAAAAATTAATAATGATCGACGAGCAAGAAGCATACGTATTCGAAACAATTATGATGAAGATGGAAGAACTGTTTCCGAATATGAAAAACAAACTTTCCTATTGTGCCCCTGAATATTTGGCTACACGGATCTATCAAATGACTGGAATCAACATCGAAGAAATTGTACGGATGCACTATGAATCAGTTCAAGGATCTGGTTTGAAATGCTTAGATGACTGCATTGTTTGTGCAGATCCATCAATGTTGACTTGTCCATTTAGATGCAGATGCTGCAGGGACTACAAGAAGAAAGAAGTTGTACATATTTTGTTGGCTGATCTAAGAACAGATTATTATAAGCAGATTTGTGATGATGTAAATTAAATAAATTTTGATCTTTTTACGTGTTTATTTTATGTGTTTATAGTTTTTTATAAAGATTTTATTATTATGTTAACATTAAATTTCTTTGATCATTATCAAAATGTATTATACTAAATTATACTAAAACCATGCTAAAATAATGTTAAAAATTTCATAATTAGAAAAATAAATTTCTTACATTATTTTACAAAATTATATTTTAAAATATATATTAAAATTTTCATATAAAAATTTTTATATACAAAAATTATACTTCAAATTTAAATTATATAGTTTATCTTAAAAAACTTTACTTATATTTTAAATTTCAAAATTTAATTATCCTTAAAATTATGTAGTTTAAACTTTATAAAATTTACATAAATTTAAAAATTATATATACTTTAAATTATAAAGTTTATCTTAAAAATTTAGCGCCAAAAATAAATTTTAGTAAAATTACCAATAAAAATATTAGTAAAAATACACACAAAACCAAATACACATAAAAATTTTATTAAAAAAATACACACACTAATTATCTTGATTACATCCTTATGTAATCAAGACACACCATAAACAATCACTAATTAAACCTCCCCCTATATATTATGCAATGGTGTGTGGGCGCAGAAAACTACTAACTACCTACTAAGATTAAATTAATAAAAAATAATCTGTTTAAATTAAATGTTAATTCATAATATTTTTAGTTGGTTTTGAGTACCCGAAGTTGACAGTCATGTTGTCGAAATATATCGTACGAAAAGTTTTTATTGGCGTTATCTTTTAATTAAATCGTTGCCAAATTTATTTAATTATTTATTTATAAATAATAATGAAAACGATGGAAAACGATCGACTAATCTTCGATACAACAAACGATGCAAAATGATCGAATTATCTACGATAAGAAAACAGTTTGATGAAACAAATGACTAGCCAACCAAGTATAAATTTGGGGGCTCAAATTTACATAATAAAATAGCATAATAACAATAAAATTTGACCGAAAGACGACAATTGATATAAAGGTAGAAAATTATTAAATAAAATAAATTAAAATAAAATATTTTTGGTTGGTGAAATTCAATTTAAAGTTCTTAGAAATAAATTGTCAATTTAAATTAAGAAAATAAAAATTAGATTTAAATAGCACAAAAAATTTCAATGAGAAATTTTGTTTTATCGCAATAAAATTAACACGCAAAGTTAGGGTTAAATTATAGGTATATATATATTGATGAGTTTTGACAAATTTTTAGCCTTATTTTCAGAAAATATTTTCTGTCTGAATATAGAGCTTTCCAATAGAGCCTGATTGATCAGGTCTAAAATTCTGATTCTGGTTTCATCGAATACGATTTGATGAAACATTGAAGGCTCTTGGTTCCTCAAAATCTCCTTTATTTGTGGGTAATAGAATATTATTCTCTCTATTACCATTGGCTCATACTCGTCTAAAAAAGGGTCTTGGGTATGAAGAATGGGTTTTCTTAATACCCAAGTGCTAATGTCTTTTAGGTACTAAAGATACAATGAGGGCTTAAGGAGGTGAAGTGGTTGGGGGCAGAGATTGAGCCCCAGTCATATTTAGATTGTTTTAATAATGACACCATATTCATGGTGCCTCAAATTAGGATAGGGACACGGAACCACAAATTGTTTACATTTAAGAACAGTAAAATTGCTCTTACCAATAAAGACAATAAGCGTAATTGGGTGGATAGAAATTCCAGTCTCGCATTTGGTCATTATTTAGGAATCAATGCCATTGATGATGACCAAGTATCGCACAGCCCAAGCTATGACAGCTCATATATTTTTTGGGCCAGAACACAGACGGCCTTGTAAATGTTTAAATGAATCGGTAACACACATGCAAATATAACATGCATGTTCAAAATTCAAACCTATTAAAACACCAATTAACCCTACCAAAATATGAGAGAAAAAACAGATAAACATAAAATTATAAACCCAAAAATAAATTAAAATAATAACAAAATGCAACAAGATCCACACGAATTAAATATAAACATAACACGAAAACCCAACGATTTTGATCGAAATTTGACAATTTATAAAAATGCGAGATTTCATGAAAATGAATTAAAAATGAAATAATTTGAATTAGAAATAATTCAATTAAAATCTAAAGAAAAAAATTGTCAAATAAAATCTCAAAATAATAAAATTAAAGATTAGAATATACCAGAAAATTCCAAGGTCAAAATTTGTTTTACTAAATCAAAAAGAACTCGCAAGATTAAAGACAAAAATTAGGTATATATACCGATTCATTTTTACACAATTTTAATCAGTTTTCCCAACTTGAAACTTTAAAATCTATTTTACGATGTAAGTGAGAGTTTTATTTGAAAACTCTCTCCACCTCACATCCTCGCAACCTCGATGGAGCTCTGCTTGGGTGTCGGCGTTGGGAGAGCGATATATTTATGATTTTTGATTTTTGTTGATTTGATTAATGTAACGGGTAATTTATATTTGTCTTTTAATAAAATATTTATAATGCATAAATTGTTTTTATTATCGAAATTTTTCCGGCCCACAGCCAAAGACACATTACAAGTTATTAAAATCAAACATACTATTCGAATTCGTGTAAGTGCGGAACGCAGGGGTCGGAACGTCAATATTATTCCGTATAGGGGAAGCGAAGGATAAGGAAGTGGTCTTTTGGCTATTTCCTCGTCTCTCAATTTCCATAAACTCGACCTAAACTATATTTACACACGGCTTAAAATTATCACACGAGTAGTCCAGTGGGCACTCATTAACTATAATATGAACACAATGCGCCTAAGGTCAATCAAGGGAAAAGGGTAATGGGGAAATAATAAAAATGAGATCGTTGTTAAGTACTCAAATATAGGTTTTAATAAAGATTAAAATGAAATTCTAAAATCATTTTCTTTAATTATTAATTTGGACTGAATACGACATGTAAATTACGAACCTAATAGGTATGATTTGATCAAATTTGGATAGATTATAGTTATAGATTTGAAACGTTATTTCACCCTAAAATTTAATATCTAGATCGAGTTAAACCCAACATAATGTAGAGAGTCAACGCTTACTTGAGTGAGGATTAGAACTAGTGTGGTAGATATCAAACCCTAAATAATATTGAGAATCAGATAATTACTGAGACAAATGGTAGAATAAAATAGTGGGTATGAGCCTCGGACAACCTGTTCTAAAGCTTATAGAAATCTCTTCAACCTAAACACAGTAATTATTATTGTAATGATTGGAACCCAATAGATTTTATAAAGCGGAAAAAGTGGACAGATATTAGTCACTACAGCTTCTAGATGCAACGATCTATTCAATAAAAATCAAAGTAAACCATATTTGAATAATATAGACACAATAGAATAAAAACATGCTAAAAATCTGCACAATTATGTAATTATAAGGAAAACAATAAATTGAATAACATCGTTTATTCACGTGAAACCCCAGCAAATCTAAGGGAAACAAAAGATGGATGACGTCAGATTTTCCACTGAATTCCTCCGGGTAGGCTTAACTTCTAAAGTCCAAAAAGTCATAAGAACTCCTGAAAAGATAAGAATAAAGAATCGATAAAATTTAGTTTCTAAATGATACCTATCATTAACACGATCAACTCAACAATCCCGAAAAGAAAATAGGAATAAAAACTTTAATATCTAATTTCCGAATAATACTTTTCAAGAATACGATCTAAACAGAAAATTCCCTGAAAAACTAAGAATAGAGCTTTAAAATTTTTTTTTAATTTCTAAATAATACTTAGCATTAATATGATCTAATCGGAATAGATCATCGATGAACTGCAAGTGAACCAAAAAAATGATTAACAAGATAAAAGACAAACCGTCCAGATAGAAATAAACCGTCAAAATTAAATTGACCAAACAACTTTTAAATGAACCCCATAAAATACAGAGGCCATCAAGGAACAGATACCGCGTCAGACGCGCCAATCCCATAAATGAAGTGTTCGATAATAAACAAAGCGCCACCATAGCGCCAATCAACCCTTGAACTAACGACACCACAAAATAGGAAGGAATAGGCACGAGCCTTCTATCAATTGTCTAAACTAAGCTACAATAACTTAATCGAATGAATTAACCAAAAGAATTTTCCCTAAAATAAATCCCAAACTTAAAAAACAAAAATCATAATAAAATCACACATAAAGTTATGAAATAAAAATAAAGTAAAAGAATCACAGGTTGTAATGATAGATTACACGTAAAAATCACGGATGAGATGAGGGAAATGCTCTTGATCATCATTAGTTCGTTCCAAATTAACCACTAAAGGGATTTGACCATGGCCAGGATAAACATTCTTCCAGTAGGACCTCTTAGAAAATCGCTGATACGACCTGCTGGTCTTAGTAAGGTTCCCTTTTGTTTTTTTTCTTCCAAATAATCCGTTGCGAATTTTCCTCTCTAATACCATTAGCTAAAGATAAAATCAAAATCATAGGCAAAAATTACGGAATAACTCACTACAGATAAAATAAACCACGAGATTCCATGAATGCCGAAAATAGATATTCTCCGGCAGTAGCGAATTAATATCCCAAAATCCACTGCTGATAAACTCCCCGACTGCGAAATAAGAGAACTTGACATTTGGCAGAAGGTCATGATGAACAAATTCACCACATCAATAACTAGCTTGTTTCGAGTTGGCATGGCCCGGAGTGAAATTGAACACTAACCCAGTGTGTGTGCGAGTACCAATCTCTACCCAAACCGACACACACTCCAATACACCAGCTGTCACTGAGATAAATTCCGCTATAATTCAAGTTGATACATAAATCAACTTGGCGGAATTTATTTTTTGTGAATTCATTTCAGCCATTTTTTAAATGGCTGCTAAGTAAGTTTTTTTTTATATTGTTATATAACTTAAAGTTAAATTTTAAGAGTTGAATTATGATTTCATAAGGAAATATGATCATAATTCAAGCTCTTAAATATAACTTTTAATCATCATTTATTTCAGATATTACTATAAATAATGTTTAGGAAATCAAGTAAGTAACAATAAATAGTCTCCAAAAATATGTATTTTTTTTATACATTTCGGAAAAAATCTCCTAATATGCCAAAAGTAATTAGTTAAATCTCTGTAGTCTTCTTTCACCAGCTCGTTATCCAGTGCGTCCTTCAGAAAATCGAATCTGGATTGGAAATTCATTGAACTCAATCCACCTGCTCTTGATATAGATTTCCGAATATTGAATTTGATTTTACTGAACACACTTTCAATCGGGTTCAGAAAAGGACTATATGGTGGTAAATGTTCAATAACATTATTTAGAGATATTGCACTACCATGAATTGAAGCATTGTCGTGGATTAATCGCTCAGTTGTCATAAATTTAGAGGACATGTTTAAAATTAATAATCAACATGGAAGCTCGGAAACTAATGTCACGAATTCCCCGACAGGTAATTATTGGGATTTTAATAAAATTATTATTAATGTTTCACCTAGTTATAACCTTACCAAGGATTTACCGATTGATTTTTCATTTTGTTATTGTCTAATAAATGTTTAATAAATGTTTAATAAATTTAACTTCAACCGTTTTCATTTCCTACAAGTTAGATTTGACAGATTTTTATTATTTAACTATTATAGTTTATAGTAATCATTAACCTTCCGAACGCAACTCAAAATTTAATTACTCTTTGCAATCCTCCTAAGTCACCTATTCCATATCAATAGAGATTTCCTCAAACTGATTAAGAAAAAAATTTAAATGTAATTGTTAATGGAATCAGAACAAACGAAAATGATAGACCTTCTGTGTACGCTTTACGACGCCAACATATTGGATCATCCATAGTTAATAAAAATTTCGATACGTTAAATAAAAATTGTTCTAAATAAAATTTGGTTAATATATGTTTCGCGGAATTTTCAACGCAGTTTCACACTCATCTAATTGAAATTCGTAATTTTGGAAATATTTAAGCTATACGTTAAAATTCCCTCGGTGATATTTCATTTTGATATAAACTCTCAATTTTCTCCCATCTCGCGAGCAGAAATTCCGAACTATTTAAACGCGACTGTCTTGGCAAATGTTCCAGATTGATCAAACAACCGTTCGTATCCCAGACGCAGAAAGTAGATAGACCAACCCACACCCGTCCTAGAGATAATTCCTTTTAGAACAAACATTTTCCCGTCATTTTTTCTAGTACTTTTAAGATCAACATTATTATACATCTTCACTTCACAATACAATTCTAACCCTAATATTGATCGGCTGAATGAGCTTAAGTTTATGAACAGTAAATTAGATTATTATTTGTTTTTTTTGCAAAACATTGAAAGTGAAACGTTAAATTTTATTGCAAACGCGTTCGTTTACTGTTATTTATTAATATCGCGTAGGGGAATTGTCGGCCAATACAACAAAATAAATGAAATTCATTGGGTATGATTTTTCGCACGTAGGTAACCTAATTCATAATCCTTACGAAGTTCCGTTTGCGTCCACATATAGGGACTGTTATTAATAGGAAGTCGGATCTAAGCCATGAATTTAGAACTTTTCTTAAGAAGAACGACAATGATTTTCGTTACCAATTTTTAAGAACTATAATAGAGATTTTGATGTTTCTTTGTGGTTAATTCTCTAAGAATAATGATAACCATTTGATCATGATTTTGTTCAGGAAGATCAGGACCTTTTGTTTATGTTCCCACGCACGTTGCCGATCAATGGAGACAAGCCTGGCAAGTACCCTATGACCAAGTACCCTAGGGTGCCCCAACCGAGACAATCCCGCTGGACCACCTCGCGACCAGTAGGAGATGACGCACTATCGTTCACTACAGACGGACGAGACTGTAGCCGAAGTCCGACCCAAGATATTCGTGATCGGGCCCGATCTCTCCTGGCCCGCCTCGAGGACCACCAACGTCAAGTCGACTTCCATGTGGTCTGGGCCAGACAATATCTAGCGAATGTAGAGGACGATATCGCGATCGGTAGGATCGCCGATACCTACAATGATGGGCCGCCACCCAGCTCCAAGCGTACAAGAAACACGAAACGGCCGACATTCGCGTACTTTCCCCTCGGCAAATCTCAGAAGAACCCTAATGAATCCGATTACATGACTACACTTAAACTGTATTTCAAATAAATGGTTTAAAGTCACCCCAAAATTATTCTTCATTGTAATAATTTTATTGTTCTACAAATTAACTTTTGTTTAAGAAACTTAATGATTTAATATTTGTAGTCCAGAATTAATGTTCGTTATTACTGAGATGGAATCCCTGAAAATATTACAAAAAGAACTGGAGCACGCAAGGGCAATCAATAGGAACTTTTACGACCAAATTATCCAGTTGTCCAGAGAAGTGCAGCAGACCAAAGCCACATGAGTGGAACCAAAGAAAGTAAAATTGCTCTACCAAAGGCTCACCGCAGCCCAAAAGGGATGGGCGGATGAAAGGCAACTGAACCAAAGCCTGAGGACCCAGATAAAGGGGTTAGAAGTGGCATTATCAGCCTGTCAGGAGGGAGCGGCAGTCACATATCCCTTTGTCTTCGCTCCTGCCCAACTGGCCTACCGAGAGACGGTAGAGACTCCGAAAACCACACCAACGACAAGCAGCTATCGACCCGGACGAAAAGAGCGGGGCAAGCGCCGAGCCGCTCGAACGTTAAACCAAACATAGCCGACTCACTAAAAACTGCATCGCTTCTTTTATAAAATGTGTAACCACTTGTTTTGTTTTTTAATATATATTTATCGATATTTTGAGTGTTGTTTAAAGAATTCAATAGACTCGAATGATAAAATTGCGACATAAGGGGACCTGCTTTTCAAAGCGAGCACAAGTCTTCTATCGAAAGCTCGTTGAACCCAGAGATCGTTCGGGCAATTACAGCATTAGTAATACCGCTCACGTTTTGCGGACGACCTACCCACTCGAACACAGTTCCAACGTTGCATAGCAACGGGTGCCGAGTGGTAGCAAAGAAATATTTATATGGCGTTACCGGTGTAACCACGACATAATTAAAACAAACAACAGCACCCAGTAACCCACCATATTGATGACGTATCAGACTGATGTTTTGTATCTTGTGATTTATTTCAATACAATGTATTTTATGTTGAGTTTTTATTTGTGTTTTACCAACTTTTTATTGGTATAATAACATTGTTAAAAATAATATTAACTTGTAATAATAACCATAATAATAATATTGTTGGGCCAGAACACAAACGGCCTTGTGAATTTTTAAATGAATCGGTAACACATATGTGAATATAACATGCAGCTTTAAATTCAAAACCTATGAAAACATCAATTAACCCTATCAAAATATGAGAGAAAAACAATTACATATAAAATAATAAACATGAAAATAAATTAAAATAATAACAAAAAAGCAACAAGATCCGCACGTTATAAATATAAATATAACACGAAAACCCAACAAATTCGACCGAAATTTGATAATTTAACAAAAAATAAAAATTTCATGAAAATGAAATTAAAATCAAAGAATTTGAATTAGAAATAATTCAATAAAAATTTCAAATAAAAAATTATCAAATGAAATTAAAAAATAATAAAAATTAAGATTAGAATACACTAGAAAATACCAAGGTCGAATTTTGTTTTACTAAATCAAAAAGAACACGCAATGTTAAGGACAAAAAATAGGTATAAATACCGATTCATTTTTGCACAATTTTAATCGTTGTTAAATCATTTTAAGAATCGTTTAAAAATCGTTTTTAAATCGTTTTATATCGTTTTACTAATAAAACAGCTTTTTAAAAATCTATTTTTAGGTGAGTGAGAGTTTTATTTGGAAACTCTCTCCACGTCGCGTCCTCGCAACCTCGGAAGAGCTCTGCTTGGATGTCGGCGTGGGGAGAGTAGTATTTTGTATGATTTTCGTTATGGACAAGTAATTGTTATATTATTTTTAATATTAATAAAATATTTATAATGCATAAAATCATTTTGTTTTCATTAATTGTCGAAATTTTCCGGCCCACAGCCAAAACACATCACAAGTCAGTAAAATCAGAAATGTTATTCAGATTCGTGTAAGTGCGTGGAATATCGCCGATGATCTGTGCCCGTGAAGACCCGGCGTGCGGAACGCAGGGATCAGAACGTCAATATTATTCCGTATAGAAGAAAGAAGAAATAAGGAAGTGGTCTTTTGGTTACTTCCTCGTTTCTCGATTTCTTTAAAATCGACCTAAATTACTCTACATACGGCTCAAAATTATCACATCGAGTAGTCCAGTGGGCACTCATTAAATATAATATGAACACAGTGCGCCTAAGGTCAATTGAGGGAAGGTAACGAGGAATTATAAATGGAATCGTTGTTATAACTCTTGAAATTAATTGTAAATTTAACTAATACTATAAATCCAGATAGTCATAAATTGGAAACGATGGGTAATAATTTAATTGACAGTCATAAATGTTGAACGACCTCTCTAATTTTTTGACCATTAATAATCCCGAGTTGATCCTACGAACTCAAATAAACTGTATATTCAAATAAAGATTATAAAAGAATAAAAATGAAACTCCAAAACCATCGTAATTAATTACAACATATTAATCGCCACCCAAAGGGCATAATCCGATTAGTAGCCATAGAAAATTCGAATTAAACTAGCTTTAACTAACAGAAGTAATATATATCCAAATCCGCTAGAACAACCCACATAGTTATGGAATATAATCCGTTATTAAAATCCACGGAAAGTTCAGGACGAATAGTGAGATTTTCATTTGATTCCCACAGGTTGAAGTTAAATAATTTTTCCTTTATTAAAAATCCCTAAAGGTACTAAGAACTCAGTAACAGAACTTAATTACGAAACCATACCTATTATAAATAGAAGCCACTAGTACGACCCGAATGCCTAAGGAATATAATTTCCAAATCTTCGCCACTAGTAAAGCAACCGAAAGAGACATCCCTAAAAATCTGAATAGAAATTTTATAAAGTTGAATACCCTTTATCACCTGTACAACCAAGAAGACGAAGGCCCATCAGTTTTCATGACCCAGAAATTAACCATCCCGTATAAAATTCGTGTTCACCAACTCGAAATTAGAATAGTGATAAAGATTTTCATAATATTCATAAATAATTCGCTAAAAAGGGTTAAAAAATCAATAGCTAAAAATATACGTATTACTAGATACTAATTTAATGATTTTGACCATGAAAATTCATCCAAATCCCTGATTCCAACAAGACGAATCTATAGATAAAATCAATAAAACCAAACGTAATTAAAATAAACAAACCGGATTGTTAGTCACCCGATCGAACTACTACAACACTTAAAATAAATATTAATTCTCGACACACCAGGCGGATCCCCAAATAGTCTACTACAAATCCATAGTGATTTCGATTTTCTACTAAATGATTAAGTTAACTAGAGATTAATCAATTACTTACACACCACTACCAGGCACAGCGTACTAATGACTACACTAGCAAGCATGCACGAGACATACCCACCCAGTCGATTTAATAAAATTACGTCAATAATCACTATCGAACAGAATTTTTGGAATATTACAGTAACATGAATCCCCAACAAGTCATGAATGATGATGAGACCTCGGCTAAGTTACCCAACGAAGTGGCAGTAAAGGATCTCGATTTACGAATTAAGGGTAAGAATTTTATATAATATCTTTGGCTATTAAATGATAAATAGTAATGATTAAATAAATACTTAGAAAGTTTTCTTTAAATACAATTAAGTTTTTTAATATTTTCCTTTTATCCAATCAATCTCACGCGTGTTACCGAATTGAATTCTCCCTCAATCGCCACACGACCTTCACCCATTTCCACGAAAATTTGACTCTCGACGGTTCTCAAATGATGTCAACATATTTGAAAACTATACTCTAGGAAATTCTCACAATTTAGATCGCCGTAAGTTTCCAAATTCGACCCCATCAATGTTATTATTCTCGTGTCAGTAACTACGATAACGAACCCTTTAGTTGACTCCTTTAACATCATTATTATCACCCCTTATTTTCAACATCATTATTAATTATGAAAACTATCAACCATACTATCTTTGTACTAATATTCCATCAATCATCTTCACTATTATTAACCCCGATAATTAATCGTTTTGAGTTAACCCGTTAATATTATTACCCTTCATTTTTCGACATCATGACTTACGGTAAAATTTACCCACCCTATTATATTAATGTCAGTTTTTCCTTTTTTTAATTATCATTATTACTGTCAATCCCAATAGTTAGCCGGTTGGGAGTATCTGTTAATAGATAACATAAATATAAACATCACTAAAGTGTAGCGGACAGAGCTTTCATATCATCGTTAAGGTTACCAGGAACCTCAAAACTAGGGCAATTATCCTTGATTTGAGGTTAGGTCAAAAGTTGTAATTCTGTAAATATCAGTATTCAGCGGGTTGGAGAAAAGATCCCTACAAATTCATTTTCAAACCTAATCACAACCATATCCTACTGGTCTCTAAACCCATTACTTTAAAAATAATTAACAACAATAATTTCACCCCAGTTAATTTCGATTTTCTTGCCGAATAAAATTTATCATTGACTAAATCAAACGATCAAAATTAGGTAAGCGTACTAAATTCTATAATTTCTGCGATATTCATCTAATGATTTTGACCGGATTTACTTCACGCCTACTAACTGATTTCAACTTATCACTGTTCTTAAGAGTGTTTTTAACCCATTTATTCACATAATCAGAAATATTGTTAAAATGATAAAATTGTAGATACATCAGGAGCTCTCATGTGGGTCACCACCGGCATTACGGACAAATGGAGACAGGCTCGACGCCTACTACGACGAGCAAAGGGCTACGAGGAGCCATCTCCAAGAGGGCCTAGCCAAACGATTGGTCAGATGCTGGGAATAGACCAGCGATTACCATTGACCGATGATCGAAAAGACGAACGATATCCGGCTCGCGATATTCTAAGACATGCCCGTGAGCTCCTCGACCAACTAGAAGCGCACCAAAGACAGGTAGATCTTCACGTGGCCCGGGTCAGGCAATACCTGGCCAACGTGGAAGCTGACGTCGCTGCGGGGAAAATCGTGGAAACTTATAGCGAGGCGCCGCCGCCCACCCACGGACCGGTGCGGAATACAAGACGACCCGTATTCGTAGTCTCGGGTTACTCGGCGGAAGAATGGTTGAGAAAATCCCTGGAACAGCTATGATCATCCGGACCAGTGATTGTAGATTTTTGACAAACATTATTATAATAAAAATAATTGCCGGAGTTTTCATTTTGCTTGTTTTTTTATCCTGGAATATTTGCAAACTGTGTTTAAGTTAACTACATATGTAGAAAGATTGAGTTTAATAAAGATTTTATATAGATATTGGATATTATAGAATGGAACCCCTGCGGATATTTCAAACCGAACTCGCCCACGCCCGGAAGGCTAACAAGGACCTTCACGAACAGATCATTCAGCTGACCGCGGAAATAGAACAAACAAAGGCCATCTGGATGGCGCCCCAAAAGGCCAAGGTGCTTTACCAAAGACTCACTGCCGCCCAAAAGGAGTGGGCAGACGAAAGGCAACTCAATCAAAACCTAAAGACCCAAGTGAAGGGGTTAGAAGTGGCCTTATCTGCTTGTCAAGAGGGAGCTGCGGTAACGTACCCTCTTGTCTTCGCCCCCGCCCAACTGGCTTACCGGGAGGCGACGGTCACCCCAACAACAACCGTACCTTCGACCCCGACAACCATTACGAACAGCTATCGCCCAGGACGCAAAGAGCGGGTTAAAAGACGAGCCGCGCGATTACTGAATACAACCCAGACTACGAACTTAATCTAAATCTTACCCTGTGTAAAAGTGATATGCACCTGAATTAAACCTTGGTCGTTGTTCAATCATTAATTAGTTTAATTCATATATTTATTAACTTTTGCTTCACATCAGGGGGTATTGGTAAATACCGGTTATAAAACTCGCCACAAAGAGAAAGGGACCTAATGATTTAAAGAGAGCACAATTCTTCTAACGATAGCTCGTTGGACCCAGGGATTGTCCGAGAAATTACAGCATTAGTAATAGCGCTCACATTTTGCGGACAATCCACCCACTCTAACACATTTCCAACGTTGCCTAGCAACGGGTGCGAGTGGTAGCTAGAAAATATTTATATGGCGTTACCGGGGTAATCATAAGAACATTTAAACAAACTTCATCACCCAGTAACCCACCAATATTAAAATAATAAATGTTAATAATAATTAAAAAGTATTAAAATACTACTTATTTTTATAAGTAGTAAATTTAAATTAAAATTTTTTAAAAATTACTATGACCTTGAAAAAAATATTTACTTTTAGAAAATATTGTGACTCATACAATGACCTTGAGAAAAATATGTACTTTTAGAAAAAATATGATTAATCATACAATGACCTTGAGAAAATATGTACTTTTAGAAAAAATATTGTGAGTCACCCATGCGAAAAAGCACAGTAAAATCAATAAAACACCAAAATGATAAAAGTGCAACATTAATTAAAAAACTTACAAAAATTCGAAATTAGTATTGATCGCTGGAAATTGGTATGGTTGAACGCCAAATTGAAAGACGAGTCCAGAAATAATAATAAAAATTTGATGAGAGGTACTTAGAAAATAATACAAGACAAAAAAAGAAATTAATTAAAATAATTAATTACTAATGGGAAGCCCGAGTCAATGGAAAGCCCGAGGTAATAGGAAACCCGAGAGATGAGGAAAACCCGGCGTGTAGACGGAATAATATAAAAGGGTAAATTGGCCAAAACAATATTAAATGGGCGCCACTGATCAATGGAGAGATAATTATTTCCTAATTTGCAATTTAGTAATGGAGCAAACGTTGTTGACAAATGTCGGCTAAGATGGTCTGTGGGAAGTAATTATTTTTAATTATTGATTAATGCAGCAAATGTTGTTGACAATCGTCTGAAAACAGCCTGAGCAGGAGTATAAAAGGACAATGAAAAATCACGAAACAGCCAGTGGTCGAAGCAAACGAGTAGTGTAGTCAGGTCATTAGAAGAATCTAAACCCAAGTAAAGTCAACGTTATCTATCAGAAAGGGTGATTATCCATTGGATAACCACCCTTAAGATAATCAAATTTATTTGGTGATTGAAGGGTGCAAATAAATCAGTGAAATTGTGATAACAAAACATTTAAATAAATCGGATTTAGTTGTACCTGTGGTAAAGTGCAAATAAAATTATTTCTGTTGGGTTAGCTTGTTTGATTCGAAAATGACACGAGGAGTCAGAGGGAACCGACTTTCAATAATAATCACCCAACATTTTGCTGAGCCTGAAGTAATCTAAAGTCGGCTGAGAATAGTGCTGAAAATAATTCAATTGTTTAAAAAGAGAAAAACTGAAAAAAAATAGTGTCAAAGTAAAAATAAACTGAAAAGAGAATAAATTATTGAATTAAAAGAAAACAATATCGTGCATTTTTATCAGTGATATATGGCTCCATTTACCACAGAAAAATACAAAAGTAGTTCACTTCACAATACATTCTCTAAATTTAGCTAGCCGTATATCAGATTCCTGATACACATAATATTTTACATAATTTTCCACTTTCAATTTCTTTGGGTATGTATCCGGACATTCTGCCATGTCCACAACTGAATAAATTTTCCCCGTTTCTGTTTGGGAACAATCTTAAGCTGGCATACCTGTAGCTTGTGTAGTTATTGTACATAAAATAAAGAGCATAACTATTGCCCATGGAAATATCATCTTTTTCTTAGCCCCGGGCTATCCTTTTCATTTAACGGTTTGTATGGTAACTTTACTTCATCACTTTTATTTACTGTAAGATCATTATTCAGCTTCTTCCAAACTCCATTCTTTTTAACCCACTCTATAAAATATTCATTTGAGATTCGTGCAGCTACATCTATCAAATTTTCCAAATTATCCGTTTCTGATATTGTTAACATATTATTAGAACCTCTAAGATACCTTATATCCGTCTTAATTTATTTATAACGATACTATCTAATTTCCGTGGATCTCCAGTAACTATTGTTTATTTCGTGAAATTTTCTATTTTCTCCTGTTGATTTTTTCCCCATATTTTGCCAGCAATCTTGACGGTGTTCCTGTTGCTCATATAACTCAAATTCTGGTTGCTCTTAAGTGAATTTATGTTCTACCGTTTCTAAAAATTCATACTCTGTGTTTCTATTTTCCATGTAGACAAACCGGTCATTTTTCTAAGTTTCTGTCAATATTTTTTAGTTGTTATCTCTCCGCGTTTCAATGAAATCCGTCCCAACATTTATTGTTTTTGATCATTTTAGTTTTTTATCTAGAATCGTCATTCATGCCCTGTTGAGTGTGCTCCTGAGATTATTGATGGTTTCTAAATTTTCCATGACGTTTGTTTTCCGTTGCACAATGATCATTAACCTCAGCTTCGAGTGATCATACAAAGTTTTTCGCTTCTTATTTCACACTTATCTTTTCTCTCTGTATTTCTTTCACTCTTTATTTTTCTTTCCATGTAGATAAGTTGGTCGTTTTTTCATAGTTTTTGTTTTATTTCCTTCTATTTATTTCCTCATGCAATTGTTTGAAATATCGTCTTTGTGTTTACTGTCAAATGTCTTGCTTCTCCCATTTGCTAACCGCTAACTCGTTTTAAATCTTTCTGTTGATGTTTTTACGAATTATTAGTTGTCCAATGTCGTCCCAACGTTTTCTTGCTTGTTATTGTTTCTAACAGAAATCTTGTGTATTGCTCACTTTGTTCATTGCTGAGTTCCCAACTTTGTACTCTGTGGTCGAGTCATTTGTTTCATTTCGTTTTGTAGACAAATTCATCGTTTTCCATAGTTTTTCGCTAATCTCTCTTTTCTTATTGCCACCAGATTTCTATGTGGTGGCCGAACCATTAGTTTCACCAAACTATTTTCCTGTTTTGTTTACAAGTCTCTCGTTTTATATAGTTCGCTATTAAATTCCAATTTTTACTCATCATCTCTCTGGGGTTTGACAAAATTTCGTCCCGACATTTTTTATTCGATAAACGGATTCTTGCTTCTTTTTGTTTGTTTGTATAAGAAAATTATCCATCTCAATTGAAAAGGTTCTGACAAATTTTTGGTTATTTTTCTTTTTCAATGGCTTTTGCTTATTGCTGTATTAAAGTTTTCGCTATATTTTTTCAACAAAATCACTTTCTATCCGGCTGAGAGTGTTCCAACAAAGTATTCGTTATTTCCTCTTTTCAATTGGCTTTTGCTTCCTGTTATTTTTCGTGCCGTTTGACTTTACCAAGAAAACCACTTTCAATCCAAGCTGAGGTTATTCCAGTAAATTGATAGTTATTGCTGCTTTTCCAATGATTTTTGTTTCCTATTCATTTTCGTTTAAATTGCTTTTCCCAATAAAACAGCTTTCAATCCCGGCTGAAGGTGCACTGACAAACTCGCTGTTATTTCTAAACTTGATGATTCTGATCTTCCCGAATATATAAAATTTAAGTAAAAATATTTCCAGCATCAATTTGAGGTGTTGGGCTTAAAGCCAAAATTAAAACAAAATAATAATCGTTTGTCTGATTAAAAAAAGAAGTAAAATCGGTAAAATGGCTATTGAACACATACACAAGCAGACATTAAAAATAAAAACACCAAATAAAACAAAATAAATAAAATCAAAAGAAAGCCCACAGCAGCAGAGAGAGACATACTCGAAACATAAAACCGCCAAATCCTTACAAAACAAGATTTATAAAAAACATAGGCTCAAGCGGCCACCAAAAAATAAGGAATTGCAATCGTCAAAAAGAAAATGATCAGAAAGTAATAACAATATACAATTTCAAAAAATATAAATACAATATCAAAAAATTTGAAAAAATTATAAAATTATTTAATAATTAATAAAACCATTAAAAAGCCCTCAAAATGGCGATTAAATGAATGTATGAGGTTGAGCGAGATAATTGATGCAAGAACTCATTAAGATTCGAATAATTGTAATCCAGATTTCCTGGTCCAAAACTTTCTTCACATATGCACATACTGGTATATTGAGCCATTAGCAGTTCTCTTTGACATAATTCCACTAGGATCTTTTCATGGGATCAGCAATAAACAAAAAGTATATAATCAATGAATGGTAGTTGGTTATCTTCAAATCAAGTATTGAAACTTAATCCCACTTCCTTGCAACAGCCATGCACATTCCATCTCTGACGTGATTTCATAGCGTGACCATTGTGACACATTTTCTCAACTGGTATCAAATTTGATAGTTGTAGAAATTCAAATGCCTTGCTTTCATCAGGCAATAACCCACAAGATCTCGAAAATTCATTGCTAATAAAGATGTAGAGTCATCAATAAGGGTAGGCATGAACAATTACAGTAAAAGTAACCACGAAATAAACTTATTTTATGAGCGAAAAATTGCAAATAATAAACAATTATTTTTTAAATAAAATATCAAAATAGACACCACCACGTTAAAATGATCAGCGGGCGTTCCTAGACAAATTTATAATTATAATGTTTTTAATAATAAATAATTATTAGATTAATAATTTTATTTAATAATAAATATTTATTAAATTTTTTTTAATAATAAATAATTATTAAATTAATAATTTTTATAATAATAAAATTAAAATTTACTATTTAAAGTCAAAGTAGAAATTATAGTAAGCGAAACAATAAACTGTATTGTGAAGCATTAAACAGTTCTTATTGGCTATGCTTAAACATTCTCATTCTGTCTGAACTGCAAAACTGATATCAATGCAATTCTGTCCAATTGCATTTAAACTGTCAACTGATTGTTCAACTCATTTTATTAGCAATGATTTCGAACCAGAATTTTCTTGACAATTTGTGCGATTCAAAATCCATCATTAACAGCAAACCAACAAATAATCAACATCACAAAGATACGACATTAACGAAAATTTTTGTTGGTGGTTTACCCTATCATACGACAGATGAGAGTTTGCGAGTATTTTTTGAATGCTTTGGTCCCATAGAAGAAGCGGTTGTCATTACGGACAGGCAGAGCGGCAAATCAAGAGGATATGGATTTGTAAGATTATTATTATTATTATTTTAGAAATTTTTATTTTTCTATGAATATCGTTTCAATAATATTTAATTTTAATTTCTTTTATTCAAACAATTAAAGCCTTTCGTAAATAATTAATTAATTTAACTTGTTTGTTTCGTATCTCATTCCATATTCTACTATGACATTTTATTGGAGAAATTCCAGTAAAACTCCTTTCTATCAAATTGAAAATCGATTTCTTTAGAATTTTATTCCATAGAAAATGTACAAATGTATTTAATATCAAATCTAATTGTAAATTTGCGCACTTAATGCTACGTTTCAAATGATTGCATTTGGAAAAATTATAATAAATTTTTCAGTGAATTATTTTCGTATTATTTTTACTACCTTATTTTTTAATTCAATAAAACATTTCAAAAATTATTCACAAATTGTAGATTTTTTTCCAAATTAAAATTAATTTTTAAACCAAATTACAATATTTATTATGAAATAATTTTAATTTTTAATTGCTAAAAATTTATTTTTATTTTCCTTTAAATACTTTACTGTTTATTTATATATTTTTGACAAAAAATTTTTTAAAAACAAAATCTCAGCTTTTATAGACAAATTTTACTTTTCAATATTCTCGTATTTGTTTGAATCATTTGCACTTTTCACATAAACTTTGATAAAATGTTAAGGATTGAAGATAATAAAAGATAAAATCAGTTTACAAAGATTATGATGTCTGGAAATATTATTTTTTTTTAATATTATTTATGAATTTAATAAATAATAACCATAATTATAATAATCTAATAAACAAATTTATTATAATATGCAAATTAAAATTTTGAAGTTGAGTGCGACTTTGAAATTTAACTCAAAATTGATCGTCTGGGTATGCTAATGAGATTTTAATGAAATAATATTATATTTTTAACTATATATTTTTACAGGTTACAATGGTGAATTGCGAGGACGCTTACCGTGCAATCAGCAATCCGAATCCTTGCATTGATGGCCGAAAGGCGAATGTCAACTTAGCGATTCTTGGAGCTAAACCGCGAATTCTTCCCGGCGGTAAGTTAATTTTTTTTTAAAAATTCAAATTTCCCGCCTTGATTTTCTATATCGAGACAAAACAATTCCGTCATTTATTATTTCGGCATAATAGATTGTCTAATACCGGAATTGCTCGGTCCTAACAACGATATAGAATGTCTTAACGACTCATCAATTTCTATTGTCTAAAAAATTTATTGATTTTTTTCGGTTTACTTGTGATTTAAGTGAAAATCATTAGAAAACAATTGAGAAATTTGATGAATTTAAATTACAAAACTGTTCATATTTGTAAAGGATTTTATAAAGTGTCATTGGAATATTTCTTTGATAAAAAATATGTTTGTGGAATTGTCATTCTGAATTAGTGCTTTTTTCCGTTGCTTAGCTGCATCTTCCTTGTGCAAGGAAGTGAAATACTTCACAGGCCAATTAAAGAATAAAAAATAAATAAAAATTATATTAAAAACTGTAATTTTTAAAATTTTTTTTTTGGTAGTTGACAATTTAAAATGCAACTCAAATATCTAAGTTCTTCTCATTTTTCATTAAAAAAAAACACTAAAATTCTAAATTTGTTTTTTAAATTTATTTACGTATGTTTAAATTTTATATTTACAGTAAACCCTCTTATAATGGGTCTCTTTTACAATGCGATTACACAACTTCACGGCTCAAAAAATGTTGAAAATGTAGAATTTAAGTGAATATGCATATAGATTTATTTTTGAATTTTTATATATTTTATAATTTTCATAAATTTGAATTTGGTTTCATTGAATTTACAAATTTTTAATTTTTGTAAGCCGAATTATGTTGGTAAAATTGTATTAGAAATTTGTAGAAGTATATTTTTGATTATCTGTTCAATATTGACTAATTAAACTTGTTTGTATAATAACAATAATTTGTTACCTATTTTTCTTTGAAGTTTATGTCTCTTACAACGCGATTTCCTACTCTCGACCTTTTCTGAGGATTTACAGTATATTAAATAAATTAAAAATTTTTTATCTTAATTATTCTAAATCTTTCTCATTTGCAGTTGAATTCCGCTTTTTCGGAATTTTCTGGCGGTAAAATTGTAAGTGTGAATATGATTTTCAAATTAAAGTGCAAAAATTTCAACTTAATATTAAAATTTAAAAATGTATTTATGAAAATATATTTTTTAAATTTTATAATTATTTCTTAACCTTTTGGCTGCAGAAGTCGGATGTGCTCGATCTACCTTTTAGCACCCTTGGCTCCAGAGATCCGATTTCGTATCTATTGAAGAGTCTCGCCTGTAATATTAATTTGCCACAAAATTTCCAATATATTTTTTTTCAAAGAGCTGTAATTATTTCTATTCCTATCAATTTATGGTTATTCGAAACTCAAAATCTTTTGTTTAAACAAGACCAATATTCACCAAAAAGTCAATTATAGATTACGTATTTTTTGGTCATTATGAATAATCGGTAGGGGTTTGTAAACTGAAACCCCATAAGATATATCCCTGATTTCAGTTGAAGCATTTTCCATACATTTACAAAAGTACTTTCACATACAGGAACTTTTATCCTTTTATCCTTGTTTGCCACAGTACCTAGTTGTAAGGAAGCTCCTATTGCACTGGTAGATGCCTTAATTTCTTTCGTTTCTTAAAAAGGTTTGTAAGACTGTCATTATATTTTAACATAGACGACTTCTTTTCAGCTTTCTAGTCCGATATTAAACTTTAAATAGTTGTTTCCCATAAATGTCTAGAAAAACATCTAAAACTATAACTGAAATAAGTCACAAAAAATGAAATTTTGTTTCAACAAAATCAATATGAAAATTTTATCACAGAAATATGAACAATAAGATTAACAGAAAAACAATATAAAATTGGATATCTCCTTTATAAAGGATGAAAATGATATTATTATTTATAACAAAGCAATAACAATTAAAGAAACCACCTGTAAACGGATGGATATTTTGTGTCTTCCTTACATATTTTTTTATTAATTTTACTTTTACATCTACCTTTAAATATGTCGTCACAGTTGACATATCTGTTTCACAGATACTACTATTTTCATATCTAGTCTTTTTCTCAAAATAACAGTAAAATAGCATAAAAACTATTCTCATTTTGAGACCACCGAATTCAAATATGCTATTTTCAAAAACGGATGCTGTCTTTCGACAATATCTATTCCATGTCTAGTTTTCCCTTTTTCAAGGTTTATTTTTCCTCCGCATCGAGAACAAAACCGAACATAACTGGTGATTAAACTAAGACTTTTAGCAAGATCAAATGCTTTTTCGTCTGTTGAGATATTTGCAAAAAATTCATTAACTTTCATGCCATCTAAATTATTAGAATTTTTATAAAAATTTTTGATCATTTTAATCTAATTTTTTTAATCTATAAATTTTAATCCCCAAATTTCCCTCTATTACCATTTTTTGATTCAGAAAAGCTTTAATAGTCGAAAGTTCAGTTTTTAGAAAGTTTCAGTTTTTAGTTTTATCCTATCGGTAATACCATAATTAAGCAACATTCATTGTTTTAATGAATTACCCATTCTTTCTCTGGCACTGACCATTCCCTTGTTGAATATATGGAGTAGTTCTACTTTGCCTTACTCCATGACTTAATAAAAATTTTCAAAATGACTCATTCTCAATGAATGTGGAACCTTCTTTTTCGACAATTAAATTAATTATCTTTTATTTATTGAGTAGCTAGAGAAGGCTATTTACATACCATTTTGACTCAAAACGTCTCCTACACCGTTTTCTACGAATTGGAAAAGCTCAAATGCCTGTGGCTAACACCACTAAAACTGATACAAAGTCTTCTTTGAATACTTACTTAATTGAAAAATATATTTATTGAGAATAGTTATTGTTTAAATCAGGGATGGGAAATAAGAATTTGTCAAAATGAGAAAATAAAACTGAAATAGTGCGTTATACCGACAATTTATGGTAGTTGATAAACAATGAAAAGCAAATGATATACATAAAAATAGTTGGTGAATATGAATAAATGTGAATCAAATTTTCAATTTAGCTTATTAAATAGTGACCTGCTGAAAAACGTGAAAAATGTCATCTTTTATAATTATTTGTTCACTAGAAATTTTGAAAGAGAAATGATAATATTCACGAAGCATACAATGTTTGTTTAAAGTACACGTGAAAAACTTTTTAGAAACAATTTATAAATAACAATTGAATAACGACAACACAAATATCATACTGTCAATAATTATATAAAAACAAAATTTTAACAATATATAGGAAAATATGTGAGCATTTGTAACTCTTAGCAATGTCTTATATATATTATTATTTCATGACAATTGATCAATATTTAAATAAACCGTACACATTTTAAAGTCTTTTGTTTAAATATTTGAAAAACTCCCTCTGAAATAGGTTATTTAAAGATATATGTTAAGGTTATAATATAAAGTCTTGACATTGTGATGGAAAACTCTAACTAATCAGAGTTTTAAAATATGTATTATGATTAAAGCGTAAATTTCAATCAATCTATACACTGACAGCTAGTGTTAACACTCACCAATTTAAGACTTTAACTGTAACATTAACTTTCACTCTATATTTGGTGATTCATAAGTTCAGTTTGTCTGATTACACTTATTCAACCGTATATAGAATTACAATGGAAAACTTATTTTCACTTGTTATAAGGTATTTTTTACCAATTTGTTGCAAATCCCTAAAATTCTTTCAATACTCGATCTTGACTAGCTCGACATTCTCCTACGTTCAGGTTTATTTTAAAGTTAATTTATAAAAATTTATTAATTCATACAAACAAAAACATGCAATTAAAGAATATTTTATAAAATGAAAAATAATTCATGGAATTGTTAATAAAGCATTGTTTAAATTTAAATGGCCCACAATAGAAGAATTTTGTTTACTATTTCAATAAAATATTAAAAATCAGTCAGTGTAAGGAACCGTCTTATAAAAAAACATTACTGTAGTAACTTTATCAAAAAGTTTCATTAAAAAATTTAAGTTAAAAATAAATATTTTGTTTTGTTGTAACACATTATTAAAACATATTCGTATAAAGTTTACAATTAGAATATTCTATAAAACTATTTAATACGTTGTCAGTGTTGAGGATACCTAAAACAATTAAATAATATAACATGTCAATGTCATTGTTAATTAAAAAGTACAAAGCAAACAAGAATAAATGAAAAACAAAATTGAAAGTGAAGTGACATCTTGACATTATGGTCGAGATAAGGAAAATGGATTAAATAGGAAGCCGGAGACGGCGTCTTCGAAATATTGAATATCTAAACAGTTGTCAGAGATATTAGGAAAATTGAAGAGAACCAAGTGCAGTTCGCGAGAAAAGATATTGAAATCGAAGTGTATATCACTAAGGGACATTTGGTTATAGAGTATAAAAAGGAAGCGCAATTGTAATCAAAGTGAGAAAAATTGAACTAAGAATTGAAAGGAGAAAATTACCGAAAAGAGCAGTGGATAAAAGAAGTTTCAAGCAGAAATTAGGCGATACGAGAACGAAAATAATAAAGAAAGTTGGAGCGAAACAAACCCAAAATTGTGTAAAAGAAATAAAGTGAAATCAAAGCAATCAAAGTTATTGAATAAATTCGAGTCAAAGCAAAGCAACTAAATCAGATTTATCGATCTTAGAAACCCGTCACAGTAGTCAAGTGATTGTGAAATCCAATTGATTCGAAAAGGGCTATTCTTCCCGAAGGGTCGTAATAAGCATCAAATTGTGACTGTAATAGATAATCTTCTGTGTCATTTTAAAGTGGAGATAAAGTGTGTTAATCAATAAAATTTTATATCGTTTGGAGTTCATTACTGTTGTTTAAAAGCACGGCTGGAGTCAGATTGACAACACATCCTTTTTAAATTCACCGACAACCTCAACATCAGTAAAATCCCTTAATTTTGGTTCACATTGATATTTTTCTAATTTCATTTCATTTATTTTCATTACGACTACAGATAAAAAATATTTCGTAGAGTGATACAAATTTTGGCTTTGTCAATCGTTAAAAGATAGATCTGTACTCATAATGAAAATAAATATACTCCAATTATTTTATATGTAATGTTGTCCATTTAAAATCCTAAATTTTGTAATTACTTTTTTAGATGAAAATGAAATATTTAATTAAATTTAATTTTTAGTAAATCTCAACTCTATGGCTCTCTCCAGGCTAGTCCCAATACAATCACTGTAAGCATATATTATTTTTCACTTAAATTAAATATCCTACTCAGACCAAATAGTTACTGTCCACGGATTCATAGTTAGGTATCATTGCTCCAGCCAAATTTAATTGTATTTTTTATGTATTTAATATATAATGTCGAAAAGCATTAATGCAACTCTATCACAACTGTCGCCAAGCGTTTCCTTTATATCATACTTTTTTCGTCACCATGTCTTTTTTTGGTCCTTCCTCAATTGAAACGTAAGTTCGGTGTTCTAATATAGGATTTTTCAATTACCGAAATTGGCTAGAGTTGTTTCAATGCTAACATTATTATTGTATGCGATTTTTTATTATATGCATTTTGTTTTTTTGGTGTTGTTGTGAAGCTAACAAATAATTTTTTGCAGTGTGGAAGCTTGAGTTGTAGTGTAGTTGTATGGCCCTGAACTGTGGTGTGCCCTTTCGCATGAGACGTCGAGTGACAACTTCTAAGCTGTTAAATTTTACAGGAAAACTAACAGAAATCTCATTATAAATGGAATTGAAGTATCATAAGTTATTTTTTCAAGCAATTATATTTTAAAATTCAATGTTACCTGAAAATTTTGGTATGAGGAAATAGCTATTGACAATTCTGCATAGGAAATTGAAATTTATGTGACAATTTTTTAAAGCGATGTTAAAAATGAAAATATTAATCTCTAAAAATGTCACTTGTTACGCTATGTGGAGAGAAATATTTTAAGGTGTGTACTATATAAAGAGCTGTTTGGAAAATATTTCTTTTATAAAAATACTTCAATAATAATAATATTAATGATAATAATAATAATGTTCAATAAATAATTAAATAAACATGACAATGATTTAATTTAAAGAAAAAACAATTTAAAAACACGTTTTACGATTTATTTCGACATTTATTGTCATTATTAGGTAAAAGACCAACCAAAATAAAATGGATTTAACTTATAAATTAGAATAAATTATTACTTTTAAGTATTTTAATATATTTTTTTGGATTTAAAAATTTTACATTAACTTTTAAAAATTATATTTAATAGTATAAAAATTTTTCAATTAATGTTAAAAATTTATATTTAAATCATTTAAACATTCCAAATTATAATTTTAATATTTGTAAATTTTTTTATTATAAATTTTATATAATAAAAATAATATTAAAAATTAAAGTTTTAAGAAAAAAAAATAACAAAACTTTTGCTTGTCCAAATTTTACATAAACAAACTATATAAAAACATTTCTATGTCAATGTTTCTTATTCTGTGTGTTGCTGAGATTTTGTGAAGATATTTAAAATTACTAAGATTCTAAAGCTTTGAAACTACTGCGAAATTTTAAAATAAAGCAATTAAAATTATCAACAATAAAAAGTTTACGCGTAAAAAACACAATACATCTATTTAGATATAATTTAGACCAGGATCTTGTAAATCATTTTGGAAAGGCATTATAATCCAATGGGTAGTATATCTATATATATATGAAATACATTTCAAGTAAATCATTCTCATCATCAGTCTGTCATCATAACCTGCGTGAAAAGCTACATGGGAAAACATTGATGACAATAGTTAAAATTTGATATTATCCGTAAATTCATTGCTGATTAGATATTAATTTTAGAGGGTTGCGATTTAATCATCAATATATCACATAAAATTCTTTCCAACTTATTATTACAGTTTTTGTACAAAATTTTCAAATATTTTATATCATTTCATTTACACATTTTTCAATGTTCAAAAATATTATTCGCGTCTTTCAATCGCCTATGTTCCTGAACCAGAGTGCATAGATGACGGAAAGTCTCTCCAAATTACATGAAAACATATTAACTATATCAGACACTAAACCCATTGTGGTTTAAGATTTATTATTAAACATATATTATAACTTTAAAGATTTCGACACTTTTAAATCTATTGGAATTGCCTAATAATTTTATGACATAAAACTTACAATTTTTAAAACCATCCGAATAAGAAATAATTAAAAGATGATATTTTATAAACTCATGATCATCAAATGAACTAAATTTTCCATCGTTTTTATAAGTCACAATCAAAAGTCGATGAATTTTTTTTTCTTATTCGGTCTTTCTACGAAACCCTTAAAATATCTATTTTTATTCAAAAGAGAAACGAGTTTATGCATATTTTTGTTAGCATTTTCAAACGTAGAGATAATGACCAAGATTTTAAAATCAAACCCTTAATAATTTATTTAATATACTTAAATTCACAAAGCTATTAGAAGTAATGTATGTCAGTATCAGTTGGCTTCCTATATAGTTCTGTTTTGAAACCCTTAAGTGTCATTTCCATTAAAAAATCTAAAAATATAAGAAAAGAATCAAAAGAGGACCATTCATATACTTTTTAAAAGGAAGAACATTAATAGAACTAGAAAGTACTAAAATGTATCATCAACATTTGCCTATTATCTCTGGGGGCCCTGCTTATAACTATTCTGTTTTCACAATTAGCTTTGAAAAAACAATTTGGCATTAACTAAAAATCTCTTTTGAAAGTCAAAAACTTTTACACGCATTCCAAGTTATAAGAATTTCGTAATCTAAATCTCTCAACTCAAAAAAACCGCCTCAAATAAATAGCGTTATTGTACGCTTGACGGAATACTAAATACGGTATTCTATTGAAAGCTAAAGATGATTGATTTGCATTGTCACATTGAAACGTTAGATTAGACTCGGCACACGAATACACACAAATATATGCACACACACAAATATACGCACACACACACAAATACATGCACACATTAAGTTACGCATACAAGGTTATGTTGACAAGATATTTTACACAAAAAATTTCAATTAAGGTAATCAATTAAGATATCCAATTAGTATAAAAGAAACAGTAATATTTGGCGATAATATTAGTTGTAGACAATACAGACATGTTATCATTGATGGAGTATTTCTATGGCATTGTTTGCATTTACCATTTATTAATGGTCTACGAATTAATTCTAACAGCAAATTTAATTACACTAAAACATTCAATAACTATTGTTTGTGTGTATTCAGGAAATTGTTTGACTGGTCCAGTTGGTGGTGTTTAAAGGATGCTCATTGGTTGAACTTTTTAACAGATAATGTTGGCAAGGATACTGAATTAATACATTTATTTTCCAATCATTTTTCTATATATATAAATAATTTTTAAATTAAAGAATTTCTTTTTGTAAAAATTCAAATTAAAAGAAATTATTTTAAAATTTCTAACTGCTATAGAAATTTATTCAATTAATTATAAAGTATTTTTTATTAACATTTATTGTTATGTTTTGTTTATTTTACGGAATTCATTTCCTTAAAATATTCATTGGTTTTTAAATAAATAAATTTTTAAACAAATATTAAATTCATCGGAAATTGTTTTACTAAACGTGTATATATAATTCATTATTTTTCAAACCTTTAATGCAGCAAATTGTTTCATAATTTCGCTAAAAATTATTTTTCCTAAAGTATAATTTTCAATACTCATAAGAGCAGAAAGACTAAAGCTCCTGCAACCCAAATAGGCCCTTAGGTATGATATAGTTAATTTTAATTTGCCAAAAACACTTTTGCAACTAACAGTAGAAAGAGAAAATATAAGCCAAAATTGTAATGATATTCTTAAATGTGGAAAACATCTAGAATTTTTCTTAGCATTCTTCAATCTCAAATTTCATGTTTGTAAAAATAAATGCCAAAAGCTATAAAAATATACATCATTCTAAAGATTGGTATATTTCCTCCAAAACTTTAAATTTGGTTTTCAACTGCTTCAGGCGCGAGAACTGTGACTTAATTTCCTACTGTAGATAATTTAAAACATTATTTTTCAACAGTTCTCCTCGGACCAGGTCCATCTTCAAAAGAAGACATATAGTTAAGATTACGTGTCAAAAAAATCTGATCTAGAACATACTAGTTTGTTATCATGATATTTGGCACCCCCTAAAACTGTCACCGGGGTATTAACACCTCAAACGCTCTACAATAGGAATTAATGACATTAAAATGAATAAATCAATTAATTTCAATAAATTCTAAAATATCAAAAAATAATAGCTATTAAAAAAACAAAATATAAATAAAAAAAATAAAGTGAAAAAGTTTAACCAAACATTTGTAATAAGAAAATGAAAACACTATCGAATGACAAATAAATCAAGATATTTTTTCAAGATAACTTTGCATTTTAGCAGAGTGTAAAGACCAAAGGTAAGATAGATCCCCTGAGACTAGATCTACTGCCGATAAAGAAAAGGACATTAAATTGGACCTAAATGAAATTTTTTTTGCACCTTAAATAATAAATCAAACAACTAACCTATAATGTGTGTGTGTCATAGCCAAGACTCATTGAGATCATTATAGAGCTTCTACTACCGATGAAAAATGAATAATTGAAGCTATTAAAAGTGATTTTGTCAGAATTAAAAATTAGATACGAATAAAAGCCTCCATTCTTCAATGTCATTCAATATTCGAAATGCTGTTGTCCTTTCAAGAAGTCAATGAAGAACTCCAAAAGCCCAATTATGGCAATTTAAAAAATTATTATCACCATAAAGAAAAAATTATTCACAAAATGTCTAATAAAAGAAGAAATTTTAGAGGAATTGTAGATATTTTATATTTAAATAAATAAATAAATCCAGAATTTTTAAAATTCATTTAAAAAATCATAATATATCTTTAAAATGTTTTTATTAACATTTAACATAAACAAAAAATTCTTACTTTAAAAAGCATTTTAATAATTCCAGCATGCAATTTAATGTTCTATTAATTGTACCTTGGTATATGATGATGTAGGCGTATATGTTAAATGTTAAGGAAACAATTATATTTGGAAAATTTATTTCATTTTTTGAAATTTAGGAAGCTGTTCCATTATATTTTAACAAAAGAAATTAATATTAAATGAAACTAAAGTAGACAATTGTAAAAAATATAAATGGAAACCCCATGTTGACCATAAAACCGAAATTTAATAAAGCGCAAATCGTTAAAATAAGAAATATAAAAGAAGCTATTTGAAACAAGGTGAATAAATATTTCCTTGATTTTGTTAAGTTTTATTGAATTTTAGATAGGGAAAAGGTAGAAATTTTAATCTACTTTTTTATTTACAAGATAATTCAAAATTACACAAACATTGACAAAATAAATTTTTTTCTAACGTTTAAAATTGGATTGTTTTAAAAAATAAAACTTTACTTGTTTAAATGCATTTTATTATCATTGATATGACGAAATAATTTTAAAATAATAAAATTCATTGACAAAAATAAATAACAATTTCCAATTAACAAATTAATATTATTCAATGGGACAAATTAATAATTTCAAGTAATAACAGCCAGAGATAAAATTTCGAAATATATTATTAGAAATTTAAAAATTTAAATTTGTTTTTATAAAATTAATTTTATTTTCATTTATATATTATATACCAATTTTTTATAATTTTTTAAATATTCAAAATTATAATTCATATTTAAGCTAATTTTCTTTAAATAAATTCATGGTTTGCAATAAACTGATTTCAATATTTGGAAATTGTAAGTCATGGCTGTAAACCAAAAATAATGAAATCGTTTATGAGGTTGGGTCTCATAATCATATGGTATAAGACGACAAAGTTTTTAATGTTTTATTTAAAACTTATTCAATTTTGTCCTCTACCATTTTTTCCTAGTACCCTTAAAATTTTTCATATTACTAAAATTTAGATATGTGTGATGAGTAAATTAAGCGCAACTCAATCACAACTAACAAAGTCAAACAGAAAAAAGAAAATTTCAATAAAAATTCATCTCTCCATTTCTATTGAAATACAAATTACATAACAATTTCTTTTTTAATAGATGACTTTTAAATAATTTTTTTCCTCTAAAAAAATTAGAAAAAAATGCACTTTTTATATCGCGTACCAATCAAAAAATTGATAATATTATTCATTACCGTAATAACTTCTTAACTAAGAGAATGCCGAAAAGTAAAACCTTTACTATGTTTTGTTTAAATTTCTTTATACACGTTTTACGATGTAAAATCTAAGCATTATATTTGATGAAATAAAGGGCGCCAGGAATTTTTTTTAATGTATCCATTACAAGGAAACACTTTGGCAATTTGAATGATTTCAAAATCAAAATTTTTCAAAGCTCTTACATAATACAAATGTTTTTTTTCCTTTATATAAACAAATTTAGTGTAATTGATTAACAAATGTAATTTGAATATAAAACAAACAGTAGAGAATTTTTCAGGTATTTTTTCTCTACCTAAAAACATGTTTGAGAAATTTTAGTTCATTTTTAATGTTTTTTCGAGTATAAAAACATTTAAAATATCCAATAATCAAATACAAAATTTGTACAAAGGAAGGTTTTTTGAAAAGAAACTCATTATATTATCTAAATTGTCTCTAGGTGCCGCCATATGTATCGAAAATTGTGATAAAAAGTACCTTGAAGAAAATAGATTCTGAAATTTTGTTTTTGTTTGTTTTTGAATTTGTTTTGAATTGTTACATCTTTTTTCTTAAGCAATAAATGCAAGATAAAATTTTTTAATAATTTTAGTCTGATATATAATTTTGAAGATTTCTTCACTCATATTTGCACTTTTGTAGTGTAAGCCGATCTTTGGAATCCATTAAAAAATCACGATCGCATTCATTGTTGAAAGTAGAACCATCTGATATATTGTGTTAACTGTATTTAGCACAGGGCCTACAACAAAAATGCATGAGTCCGTGAACATAATAAATTTATCATTTTGGTTTAAATTAATATTTTTTTATAAATCCTTTAAAAATTGAAGTTTCAATTATTTAAATAAAATAAAACGCCAATCCAACATATACTACAACATATTTCGACAGACTCTCTGTCATCGTCAGGTAGATATGAATTTGAAACTATATAAAATAATTTTATTTTATTTAAACAAATTTATACGTATATATTGTAAAAAATATTTTACTAAAAATTATAAATTCTGTTTTTATAAATCTCAATTTCTAAAAACTTATTTTTTAAAATTTTATAAAATCGAGATTTTAACAAAACTATATTAGATTTATTTTCATCCTGCATCACAAAATTGCGTTTACTAAAATCAGTCAACTCTCTAAGTTAAAATTCTTGAACTCTCAACCTCATTTAAAGAAGTACCACTTTATACAGAATAATAAATGTGCCCTAAATGATTATAAATTTTAGAGGTAAACAGGAAAACCTTGCTTTATTTGATATCTATTAGCACATCTAAGCAAAATGATCAGATTTCCCACATTTAGTAGTTAATTAATCACTTAACATAGTTATAGTTTGTCTTCACTTATGTTGCTGCGGCAATGTTCGGGAGAGTCTTTTTCCTCATTCTCACAAGCAAACTCATTTTCTTTCAAGTCCCCATCTTTCTCGAACGTATCACTCTGACGTTTCATTTGTTCAAATGCTTTCCTTCAAGTACATTAGTACATTATGATTGCATTATAATTAAACAAAAAATAATAAAGAAACATTAACAAAAAGAAAAGAAAGTAGAAATAATTATTTTATAACAAAATCTTGGATTTATTAAAATACTCAAAATCAGAAGAAGCAATATTTAAAATTTGCAAATTTTATTTTAAAATTTTTATTATAATCATAATTATTATTTAGTTAATAATTTTTTTTTGGGTCGAATAAAGAGTTTCACAAAAGTTCAAAATTTTTCACTTTCATGTTAAATGATTATTAAAATTATTATTAAAATGATTATTAAAGATTATAAAATTCTATTAAATTTAAAAATGTAAAATAAAACCCTTCCAGCAATTCAACAATTTCTCATCAAATAACTCAATTTTATGACATTTCAAACAAAAAAATCAAAAAATAGTATTACAAAGTTTCTTTATGGAATTCTTTATTTATTCGGTTTTATCTGTTAGACAGTTTTGTCGCTGTTGAATTTAATCTACTTTCTTTTCTCTAATCTTATCTCAAACAAAACTTAACAAGAAAGAACTTTTATCTGTTTCACGTGGACATTATTAAGAAAACGAATTATAGTAAACGTGTTGAGTGAATGAGAGAGAGACGAAATTTATTTTTAAATTTCTTATCTAAAGTCATACTATGAATGTGACAAATGATAAAATAATATATTTATTGTTTTAAATAATTTCAGAATGCCTCAAGTGCCATCATTATACAACAATATGATGATTTCGCCACTTTTAACAGCAAATCTAATTGGCATGCAGCAGCCAAATGTTTTACCTCAAATAAATCTCACCTCTGTGAGAAATCCTCCACCTTTTGCCAATTCGATTTACAATCTTCCAACACCACCAGCCGTACCAGGAGCGATACGAAACAACTATCCATCGTTGCCTTATTCCGTCAACAATGACACCTCGATGCTACAACAACTGCCACAGAGTACTTCTGGGACAACAACTCCATCAAATTCCCAAATATATTTGGCATCTACCCAACAATACATGTCTGCTCTCAACTTCCAGCAGCAGCTCAACAACATTAACCCGTTAGCGTCTTCTATAGGCCTGCTCAATAATACAGATGCTTCTGCAGCTCAAATTAACCAGTCACTACAGAATTATCCAATAGATCCCTCGTTTTTTGTTTGATAACATTGGAGAAAATATTATTTGTGTTGTTCGTATTATTAAGTAGGATAAAATAATATTCACTGTATGTATTAAATAAAGACTCAATATATTAAAAAAAAATTCGATAATTATTAATTATCCATAAAATCTCATCTTTTTCACCAATGATCGATTTTCATTTTCAATTTCCTTTCGTTTTCAATTGTTTTCAGACTCCCGCTCAAATATTTTGTTTTAATATTGAAATGAAGTCTGAAAAGGAAAGTAGACAGAAGAGAATGAAAATTTATTTACTCGTGAATGAATATTAATTAATAAAAATTAAAAAAGTCTGTTTTGAAGATTATTCAAAATTATGGTTGTATTACCTACCTCGTTATTTACTCCTTATGATAGGTATAACAATAAATTTACATATAAACATATTATTCTTTGACTTTTTTTAATGACATTCATTTTAATACGATTTTTGATTCTTTCTGCTTTAAAATATTAAACAATTTTTATTTACATTTTTCATTATGTTTTACTTCAGTTTGTTTACACCAGTGTTTCTTAATATGAGGCAAATAAAAACTTTATTAAAAAAATTATTTAAAATAGAAAAGATATAAAAATTTTTGAGAAGCTTTACATCCTTAAAGGACAAAAGTCATATTTTTGTATACATATTGGGAAGCTTTGGAAAACGCCTTTTAAAAACAAATTTCAATTTTAAAACAAAACTAGGTCAAAATCTGTTTTAATGTTTCTTTTCTCTTCCCTGTTTCGTGTTACGATTTAATATAAAAGAAAAGGCCAATTAAAAACTCTTCGTATGATATATTTCGACAGTTTGATTGTCATCTTCAGACACAAAACACCAACTAAAAATATAATGAATTAACTTATAATTTAAACAAATTATTTTTTTATATTAATTTAATTTTCTAATAAATAAACACTTCAAAAATATTTAAATACTTTTAACTAATTTTTAAAAATTTTGAATATAAATATTATAATTTTTTTAAACTATATAAAATTTTAAAATAATATTGAAAAAATTTTTTTAAATTAAATTATATTATTTTAATAATATTAAAATAAAAAAATGAATATGATTTAATATACTAAAACTATTTAAAAACATTCAAAACATTCGTAGTCATAGCATCTTGTACATTAATCTTGACCAAAAATCGATAATTTATATAAAAGTAGAAAAGTAATGAAAAAAATGAATTAAAATAAAATATTTTTTGTTGAAGATATTTAATTAAAAATTGAAAAAATAAATTGTTGATTAAAATTAAGAAAATAATATAAATTAGATTTAGATAACACAAATAATTTAAAGGTCAAATTTTGTTTTATTGCAATAAAATTAACACGCAAGATTAGTGTCGAATTATAAGTATATATATACTTATGTGTTTTCACAAATTTTCATTCTTATTTATCAGAAAAATTTTCTGTCTGAATTTTTAGTTGATGTGTGTAACAAGCTGAAAGCCGTGCATTCAGGCAATTAACACTGGTAGGTGTTTTATCTGGACATGACAACTTTCAGTTAGTGTGCGAGTATTGAATTATGATTTAAAATGAATGTGTACCTGCTATATGAATGACTTCACGATGAATTTATTGATCGAGAATGATTAAATGATTTGTAATGATGCGAATCGACAATGTTTATGTGAATTTTTGAACTTCCGACCACTACCAGACTTGACATGCCAAATAAATGTTTACGACTGAAATTTTACATCGAAGCTTTTACCTGAATGAAACTTGGATTCGCTTAAAAAGGTATTATTTATTTATTTATTTTCCGGCCCACAGTTAAAACATAGCAAGTAATCAAATTACATACACTAATCATGTATGTGCGGATTCTACACCTATAGTTCGTGCCCGCAAGGGCCTAGTCGTGAGTAACGATGGGTCCAAAGTCAAATCATAGAACTAAATAGCGAAAGAAGGTAGCTCAAGAGTAAGTCTTTTGGCTCAACTTTCTTGCACACCATTTCTATAAAATCGACATAAAATTTTAAACAACAATCGCCTCAAAATCAATAATACCGAGTAATTCAGTTGGCACTCATTAAATACAACATGAATACAAATAGATCATAAGGTCAAGGAAAATTCAAGGGTAGCGGGGAAATCGCGAAATCGTTGCAACAGTTAAAATGAATAGCCATTGGAAAAAGATTATTCCGAACGACCAAAATAATGTCAAAAGGAATAATTTAAATAATATTCAAGAACTAAATAAATTATTTTGAGTTAAAATGGAAGATATGGACGGAACGCTGCGCAAATTTTCCGAAATAACTAAAATCAAAAACTGTAAAATAAGGGTGGAATAAGGCTCAAATTTTTTATATAATTAAAATATTTTAACAAAGCTGAGAAATAAGGCGGATCCCTGCAAA
Organism: Schmidtea mediterranea; assembly: GCA_022537955.1. NCBI lineage: Eukaryota > Metazoa > Platyhelminthes > Tricladida > Dugesiidae > Schmidtea > Schmidtea mediterranea. Next base: position 154,265,641 of record CM039679.1, on the reverse strand, counting down.
AAATTTAATAATAAGAATAGTATTAGTAATTATAGCAATAACAACAGTAATAATAATCAGATAAGAATAATACCAAGGATATTAATAAAGAATAATAAAATCAGTAACAATAATAATAGTTATGATAAATATAATAAAAAAAATGATAATGATAATTAAAATCTTAGTAAGAACGATAATGATAAGCTTAATAAAAATAATAAACATCTGTAATAATATGAATAATAGCAATAATAATAATAATAATAATAGTAATAGTAATAATAATAATAATAATAATAATAATTATTATTATTATAATTATAATAAAAATAATAATAATAGTAATAGTAGTAACAATTGATTAGAACAATACATATAATTGTAACGATGATAATACTAGTAACAATAATAGGGAACATAGTAGTTATAATAGGGATAAGAGTAAAAGAGATACTGTGAGGATATTTAACATCATGAATGGTGTACAGGTCATAGTAAAATCAATAATACAAACATCGACAAGGAGAATGGACATAATGATAAATGATATAACAGTATAGATTAACATTTGAAAGAGATAGGAGAAAAATGGACTTTAACATCAAAATTGAGCACAGATATTCTAGTGGCAGCTCGTTAGACCAATGAATCGTTCGGTCAATTATAACATTAGTAATAGCTCTCACTTTTTGTGGAAAACCCGCCCACTCGAAGACAGTTCCAACGTTGCTTAGCAACGGGTGTCGAGTGGTAACTGAAAAATATTTGTATGGGGTTGTCTGGGTAACAACCATATAGTCGTAAAAATTTCAACACCCAGATGCCCACCATACAAATTTGGGGGCTCAGTCGGGATCGGAATGATTTTACTATGCAAAAGAACAAAGCAGACAAGATACAGGAATTCTTTTATCAAACAAAGAAATGTTGGGACGACAGTCCACCGGACCCAGGAGAGATGATGAGTGAAAGAATGGAGCTTGAAAACTTGAAAAGCGATAGATTTGTAGACAGAATAAGAAAGGTCCAATTGGGAAAAGCAATATAAACGAAAAATAACAGGAAGCAAAATCCATGTGAAAAGCAGCAACAACTAACAATTTACTGGAACACCCTCAGTTGGGAGTGAAGTAGTTTCATCGAAAAACAAACGAAACAAAGCAATAAAGTAAAAGCCAACGCAAAAGAAGGGCCAACTAACAATTCGTAAAACATCAACAGGGGTATTTAACAAGTTAGTGGCAAGCAAACAGGGTAGCATGACTTTGACAGAAAATGTTGGGACGACATTCTAAACAACCGCTGAGAGGCAATAAATAGAAGGACAGTGAACCAAAACTATGAAAAACGGCCACTATATGGAAGGCAAACTAAAGAGTGAAAGAAATGCGGAAAGAAAATATCAGTGCAAAATAAAACTTTGTTTGATCACTTTTAGCTGAGATTTAATGATTATATTGCAACAAAACACAAGTTTAGAAAGCCCATGAACGACGAGTATTATAATAAGAGAGAAAACTATTAATACACGCAAATAAATTAAAATATTAAATACATAAAAATTTCAAAGGGAAACCATTCAACAGGAAAGCGAGGACAAAAATAAAGTTATCAATAATTGAAAAGCAAAAACCCAGAAAACAAGAAACCTTAGATAAAAATAAAAATAACTGGTATGTTGTATAAATCAATAGAAATCATGTAAATAACCATGTAAACATTATCCAAAACCGTAGAAGTAGGAATAAAAATTAAAAAAATAAATAAATAAAATAAAATAAAAATAACATAAACAGGAAAAAGATTGAAACTACGATGGTTAAAGTGATTAAAAATTAGGAAACCATAAAAAATATGAGTAATGTAAATAATGTATAAATAAATTTCAGAACCATATAAATAATAATTAGATAAGTACACCTATCCCTCGTTTTACACGGAAGATAGGTTCCTGGCAAAACCACGTTAAACGAAAATAACCACAAATTTACCTATTTTTAATCATTTATTGAGAAAAAAAATATTATTAGTAAGAGTTCAACATAGCAGTCTGATAATATAAAACAAAAACATAATAATTCAATTAATTTTCAAACAAAAAAATGTAAAACAAAATAAATTTTTAAAAAATTCACCAAAAATATACAGTATGTATGTAATTATGTACTAACATGTTGACCTCAATAAAAACTAACTTAATTTAAATTGCTGTCACTATCACATTCAACAATCAGTCTTCTTTTAGTAGCTACTTTATATCACTGTCATTACTGGATAATATTTCGTAACACTCCGTGGTTGATATAGGATTGATTTCAGTTCGGTGAGACTTAGAAATGAAATCTGTAATTAACAATTGTGATTTGTTTTTAGTCAAATCTTTATAAATTTCTTCACATTGATTCAAAGATTCATTAATAGCTCACTGAAATCGGAGAGGTCGTTCAACATTCGGAGCATTTTGTTGGAAATAGTTTCCTAGTTTTCTTCTTATTACTAGTCCCTCGTGAACAAATTTCGCTGTGAATGGATCTGGCTCATCCTCAACATCAGTTTCAACATCATTCTCACATACTTTATTGACAAATTCAATTAAGTCATCCTCATCTAACTCTTGGTCTTCCATTACCTCATTGATGTCTCTCTGTCAAAACCTTCTCCTCCTATCGTATGAGTCAACTCAATTATGTCTGAATCTTCTTGACCCAAAGATACTGTTAAATTTATAATTTCATCAACAACATCAGGGCACACTGCTTTCCAACACGCATGGAGTATTTTTTAACTTTACAGTAAGAAATTCCTATATGCTTGATAGATTCCAAAATCGTAAACTTTTTCCAGGCATCGATAATTGAAAGAGAGCCATCATTTTCCAATTTATCTAAAATATACATAAAGGTGCTTTTAATGTACAATGCCTTGAATGTGGCAATTATCCCTTGGTCCAAAGGTTGTAACAAAGAAGTTGTCTTTTTGGTAAAAAACAACTTCTACATTTTCATGCTGCAAGTTTTGAGGGTGACCTGGAGCATTGTCAAATAAAAGAAGAGCCTTGAAAGGCAGCTCCTTATTGACTAAATATTTTTCTACATCTGGCACAAAAGAGTTGTGGAACCAATCATTAAATAAAGTGGCGGTAACCCAAGCTTTTTTGTTTGCATTCCAATAAACAGGAAGATTGGTTGTGTTTATTCCTTTGAACGAACGTGGATCCTTTGCTTTATTAATCACCACTGGCTTCATAATACAGTCATCTGATGCATTGCTACAAAAAAGAATTGTTATACGATTCTTTGCTGCTTTGTGGCCGCTGGCTGATTTATTTTATTTTGCTAAAAATTTTCTCTCAGGCATTTTTTTCCAAAATAATCCATACTCATCCGCATTAAAAATTTGATCAGGAGAGTACGATTTACTGGCAATTGTTTCAGAAAACGTTTGAGGAAATTGTTTTGCTGCATCTATATCAGCTGATGCTTGCTCCTCTTTAGTTTGAAACGATGCAATGAATGCCTTTTTTTAAATTTTTCGAACCAACCGTGACTTGCGGTAAAAGGTTTCTTATATGAAGAACTGGATGATAACTGATTCTCAAGTTTTTCGTAAATTTTTAATACTTTGGCTGTTATGGCATTAGTATCAATAGGTATTCGTTTTTGATTTTGGTCCTCAAGCCATATTACTAATGCCTTTTTCATCATTTTCATAGCACTATTTCTTACATAAGATGCCGTATTCATTGACAAAAATCTTGAAATATCTATTACTCTTTCGTTATTACGTAATCGGTTCAAAATTTAAATTTTTGTTTCTAAGGAAAAAATTTCTTTTCATATTCTTTTTTTGAATTTTTTCCTTTGCCATGGGTAAAACTAAAATTCGAAAAATCAATCATAAAAAGTTAAGAGATGCATATAAGTTTTATATCTACCTTCTAATTGATAAGAATGATCAATTAATTAATCGATTTACAATTAAATAATTTACATAATAATCGATTATGGATAATTAATAGAATTTTGAAACTTTGTACACCCTCTTTTATTACAAGCTCAAAAAACTTATGTTTTTTTGCATTTTCTCGCCTTTGTTTTTGGCAACTTGTAATAAGTGGTACCAGAAAATTGTTAAAAATAAATAGAATAGAATAAAATAATTAAATAATATGTACATATAATATCGAAATTTGTTTTTTCTTTTGAAATTTTGATTGTTAAAACCTGGCAAGATTGAAAACGTGTTAAACGATTGCCGTGTAAAACGAGGGATAGGTCTATAGGAATAGAAGTAAGAGTTCGGGATAAATTGGAAAACTAGAAATTACCGAATTAATATTGATTGAAATTAGACGGGACCACCAAGTCAGTTAAAATAATTTTTAACTTAGTAAACGATTAATTAAAAGTAATTAAATCAAAGATCAAAATTATTAAAGGAAATTCATAAAAAGGTTGCAACGATTTCGAGCCCCTACCCATTTGAACTGTGTATTGTAATAGAGTTATTGAGAAACTGTAGCAGAATTAACGATCGACCAGTAGTGTAAATTTCAAAAACTTGAGACTAATTGAAGCCAAACTCGGTACGAAATAAGAAAGAGATAATCGATAAAGTAAAACACAACTTAAACGGTGAAAGCTGAAAAAACACATGTAAGGTACGGTAAAAGTTTTGATGCATCCCATTTCTTAGTGTATTTTTTTTGTTATTTATATTATATTATAGGGGAATAAAATAGGAAGATAAGATTCCAAACTGAACTATCATAATGATGGTACGCTTACCTGGATAGGGAATGTTTATCAACCCGACGAGAGGAAGGTAGTAAGTACCGTCGCAAATGTTGGCGAGTTTCTGGCAAGAGATTGGTGACCTTTCTAAGGAACAAACCAACACGATTACTACAATTTTTAAATTGGGGAGGGAAGGGATGAACCAAAAGGTAGATAAAGAATCTACTAAAATTGTTCGAAGGGAAAATGCGCATTGCTTGAGTGCAGTAGCCATAAGTCCTGGATAAGGGTAGCGAGAACCATAAATCTCAATAGGGTACCAATAAGAAATGTTTTTTCCCTAGCTAGTGGCGAGGCACCAGAGGACAGTGACTGCTGTCGAGTTCAGGATGTTACCAGCCAAGGTACTGGTGACACTGTATCGCTCGATACACAACCCGGATACCACACCGAGCATTGACCTTAGATATATTTTTGCTTGGGGACTCGATACACAACCCGGATACCCACACCGAGTATCAAGGGCACCAATGAATTGGCAGATGAAATGTTAACTAACCGGTAAATGGTTCATACTTAATAAGCACTTCTAAGACCAGATGGGATAGTCTGATGGGATAGTACTAGTAGTGAAGAAGAATTTTTGATTACTACTGCGCCGACACTTCATTTTCTTTTCAGTATTCGCAAGGTCAAGTAAACCGCTTTTGGAACTAAAACGAACGTCTAACTATTTCCGGATTTTTTATATTCTTGTTGGTACACACCGGATCCCACACCGAGTACTAGGGGAATGCTTTTTTGTTAGATCATAGTTTGGTACAACAATCCAGATCACCATTTCTTGTTCATCAGGATTAAACATTCTACCCTTTGATGTTTTTGTGTCAAATCATGGCTTTTCTTATTTTCCCTTTTTTCTAATGTTGGTAATGGGCACACTTTTCTAGTTGATCTAATTATTTCTTTTCCTTCACACCGCATCTTGACTAATCTGCTTTGCAATTTGTCCCTACTATCCTTTGAATGACTTTCGCTAACGGATATTTTCAAATTCGTTCTTTATGTTGAGTATCCATACTACCATTTCTTCTTTTAGTTTCTCTTTTACTATCTTCAACTTTTAGCGAAAACTCCATTGTGGAATCACTTCTTTCCTTCAACTAGACCAGAAATGCTAAATATGTTTCTACACTCTCTTTCATCGCACATAAAGACATCTTGAAGCTTTGTCGTTCCGCTCTATGACTGTTTCAGCTTTCCACCCGATATTACTAAATGATTTTGCGTAATAACCGCATCATCTTTGCTGTCGTCACACTGCATTACGAGTAGTCTAGAGTTCAGCAAAATTTCCGCCAATGCAAACACGGTGAATAATTTTTCGTCATTGACTTCTGCGTTTAATAAAATTTCAATTATTGCTTGTTTTGCTGACTTCATCAATCCCTCAAAAACTCATCCGAAATTGGGAGCTAAAGGCGGATTGAACACCCAACTGCATTGTTCTTCTGAAAGTTTTTTGGAGATCTGATAATTATCTAAAAACAAAGTTCTTAACTTGAGATGTCACTCCAACAATATTTATTCATTTATCGGATAACATCAACTTTGGCTTTCCTCGTCTTCCTGTGAATCTTAAAAATACTCTAATAAATGAATCTTTGTCTAACCCATACGTCACTTCCATATTCACCGCTCTAGTTTTCACGCAGACAAACAGACATAAATACATTTTGTTTCGGGATCGATTTTGTCCAGCTCTTACTTCAAATGGTCACTTAAAACCAACAGCTGTATGCACAAATGCTTGTAGAGGCTCTACTGTTCTAAAGGCTGAAAGTGGTGCCATAAAATGAGTCATACCTTGAGCTCATCGTTTTTTACATTGAGTACACACTGAACTACATTTTTTAATCAACTTTTTTGCAATTAACACCAAGAATATTTTAAAGATAACATTTAATATATATTCTACTTCCGCATTAAAATTTAACTTGTGGTAATAATCTCTCAGGAGAAGCTTAGTGATCCAAATCTTGTCTGATAGTATTTGTTAGAAGCTATAACATTCAATTCTTCAGTCATCAAAATAAATTACTAAGACTATTAAATCCAAATTATATTTCATAAAATCTGATTATATAAACAAATATTCTTGGGGACATTTTCTAAATTTTAATTTCAACCAAATATCAACATACCATTGCATTCATACTTGAATTTCAATTTTATTAAAAATTATTTTATTTTAAAATTTCAATTATCATTTCAATTTTAATATCTTAAAATAATTTAAGTTTCAATTAAAACTTTACAAATTTTAATCGTGAACTAATTTAATTTAGTATTTTAATTTTAATTCCTCACATCCCCCTTTTTTAAAATGATTGATCTTCTCAACATTTCTGACTACCATCTTCCCATTTTGATCCTTAAGTAAGTAGCTCCGTTCATGTATTTTCTTTATCACTTTGTACGGCCCTTCCCACCTTGCATCGTCTTTATTTCGAATTTCTTGTTTGACCAAGACCACATCTTCCATTTCAAAATTTCTCACTGTTTTGCTTATTTTTGGTTTTAGTGTTTTATCCTCTATTCTCTTTTCCATATCTTCTCTATTTATTTCTTTATTCGAGTACCATTTCATTCTGTCGATCTTCCTCCCAAATATAATCTCTGCTGGGCTTACTCCCGTTGTTTTTTGAACTGTTGCATTACGTATATTCTATTTCTGGCACTATATCAGCCCAGTTTTTCCTTCCTCCTTCATTCAATGACGCGTTAATATACTCTCTGATTGTTCTGAATTGTCTTTCAATAATACCATTCGTGTTATGGTGATATGGGCTTGAGAAAATTAATTCAATGCCAGCTGTCTTTGCTAGTTCTTTTATGCTTCTTGCTTCAAAGTTCTTCCCACAATCTACATGAAGTTCTTTTGGCGCTCCAAACTTTAATATCCATTTATTTAATAACGTCTCACTAATTGTTCTTTCGTCTTGCTTGTTTATGGCCGTTAATGAGATGTATTTACTATAGTGGTCAATGATTCCGCAAATATATTTCTTTTTGTTGAACGTTTCTTTCAATGGCCCACATATATCCATATATATCTTCTCGAATGGTTCTGTACTCTTTATTGTTTGAGTTTCCTCCTTTGTCTTGGTTGTTATCGTTTTCATTTTCTGACATCTTTCGCAGTTCTCAATTACCTTTTTTACTTCCGTTGCTAGATTTTCCATGTCGCAGTTGTTCTGGATATATTTTGTTACTTTCTGTGCACCTGCATGCACAGCAATACGTGTACTTCTTTTATCATCCTCTGTCTATTATCTGACGGTATCCATATTTTACCTTGTTTAGTTAGTACCGTGTTGTTTTCCATTATGAACTTACAATCTTTATTTTCTAACTTATTCTTTATTTCTTGGACCTCCATATTGTCATTTTGCCACTTGTTATATCCGCCTTCTGCTGTTACTGTTAATATTCTGGTTTTAATTTTGCCGGTTTTTGCGTCTTCGTGTTCCATCATACACTGTACACATGTTCCGCATGTTTTCCTGGATAGCATATCCGCGTTTGTATGGCTTGTTCCTTTCCTGTATTCCATTTTAATATCCAGACTGCTTAAATAGTTGATCCATGTCTGGAATTGAGCCGTTATTGGTTTCTTCGTTGTTACCATAAACGTAATAGCTTTATGGTCCGTTCTCAGTACGAATCTCTTACCATATAAGTAGTGGTTGAAATGTTTACAAAAATAGTATATTGCCAATAATTCTTTTCTGGTAATGCAGTATCCTTTTTCGTGGCTGCTCATCGCATGTGAACCATATGCAATGACATGTTCATGTCCTTTTTCATCCTTTTGCGAAAGAACTGCTCCAATAGTATCGAAGCTCGCGTCTGTGTCTAATATAAATTCTTTTCTGAAATCTGGAAATACCAATACTGGGGCGGTTATCAATGCTTCTTTCATTTCCCCGAAAGCCTTTTCACACATCTCTGTCCATCTTATTTTCTCATTGTTTTTTCCGCATATACTTTCTAGTGCTCTTGCCTTCTTTGCATAGTCTTTTATGAACCGTCGATAATAGTTACAGATACCCAGAAAGCTCCTCAGATTCTTCACACATTTTGGTTTTTGAAATGATTGTATTGCTTCTATTTTAGTATTATCTGTTTGTATGCCGTCTTTATTTATTATGTGTCCCAGAAACTTCACTTCTTTTCTAAATATTTGACATTTTTCGGGGTTCAATCTTAGTCCTGCTGTTGCGATCTTCCCTAGGACTTTTCCAAATATGTTATAATGGTCTTCTTCTGTCTTTGTGAATATTAGGATGTCGTCTAAATATACCATCACTCCATCTTTCCACAAGTCTTTCAATACTTTCGTCATTAATTCTTGAAATGTTCCTGGTGCCGCTGCAATACCGAACGGCATCCTGTTAAAACAGAACTGTCCTTCTTTTGTTGAGAATGCTGTTTTCTCTTGAGATTCTTTATCTAACTTCACTTGGTAATAAGCATTTCCCAAGTCGATTGAGCTAAAATATCTGGATCCGTGTAGGATGTCTAAAATTTCATCTACATTTGGCATTGGAAATGCTTGTCTTTCTGTTATCTTGTTTAATTGTCTGAAGTCTAGACAAAGCCTGATGTCTTTTTTCTCTTTCTTCCATACACAAACTAAAGGTGTGTTCCACGGTGAATTGCACTTCCTAATTATTCCGTTGTTTTCTAGATTTTTTATTGCTTCCTCAATCTTGTCTTCCAAATTTATTGGCTGACGTCTCGGTTTAATCATTATTGGCTCTCCTTTCGTGATGATCTTATGTTTTATCAGATTGGTACACCCAATGTCCCATTTATCTGCCATAAAAACATTCTTGTTTGCCTGAAATATTTCTAGCAGTCTCTTATTTCCGGTAACTTTTAAAACGTCGATGGCATGACGTAATCTTTCTTCATCTGTTATAATCCGCCCAAATCTAGCTTCTATTTCGCAAATGAAATCACTACGTTTTTCATGTTCTTCTAGTATACATTTCAATTCTATACCAAAAAACCTTTGTAGTTCTACTCCTCCAATAATTTCTGGTATTAAATTCTTTACTATAATGAATGTTACATTTCTTTCCATACTGCCCATTTTAACATTGATGTTTAGTTTACCCATAGTTTCTAATCTACTGTTGTTTGCACATCTTAGCGATTCCCTTGTTTCTAATATTTCGATATTTTCTAATCGATCAATTACAGATTTAGCCATCACATTAATTCGCGCTCCTGTATCCAATAAACAATCTACTTTCCGCCCTTGGATATCCAGTGTTGTACTCGGTCTACCTTGCATTATATTATATGTTATTACTGGACTTTTTTGTTCTTCTACTGACAAATATTCTGCTCTCTAGTATCTTCTACAATTTCATTAATACACACGTCTCCATTTTTCTTTAGGAATTTGTAAATTTTCTCTATCGTTCTTTCTCGTGTTTTACTACTTCATTTACTTTACACTCCTCTTTAAATTTTTTCTGACTTTCCTTATCATTCGACTTTTTAATTTCTACACTACTATTATTATTAATATCACGTTCAAAAACACTACAATCTTTATCAATCATACAATCATCATCCATACTTAAATTACACATACCGTTAGCATTCATTCTTTGGTTGAAATCAATCTTACTTAGTAAATTGCTCCGATCAATGTCCGTTTGACGGAGCGTGCTCGTTTGGGTCATTCTCCCTGTTATGCTCGTCTGGCTGGCTTGACTGTTTTGTCTTCATCATCTCATCATCAGACTCGATAGCTGCAATATCTTTTCTGTTATATTGTTGGTTTCCCCATTGTCTTTGATGTACGTTCCTTGGTTGATACATATCTTCCCTTTGTTGATAGGTATTTCTTTGAATTCTTCCTCCTGACATCTTCCTTTGGTCTCGATCTCTTCCTTGATTTCGTCTTTCCATATTTGTGTAGCACTCTCTTTCTTTGTGTCCTCGTGCATTGCATCTATGACATTTGATTGTTGGGCATTCTCTTCGTATGTGACCTTCAACACCACATGCATAACATTGAAATCTTCTTTTTATATTACATTCTCTGCTACTGTGTCCCGGTTTTTGACACGTCCAGCATTCTATCACTTTAACTCTTGTCTCTGGTTTCCATTCGTTGATTTCTCTCTTCGTGGCTCCAACTTGTACTACATCTCTATAAGTTCTTCCCCAGTTGTAGGTCGTATTGATCTCACCGTGTTTACTTGTTCAATAACCTTGTTAACTTTTTCTATCTTCTTTATAGTTTCTTTAATTTGTTCCGCCGTTTTGAGATCTTTCATTTCGATTTCTTTCCTGACTTCTTTATCTCTTACACAATGTGTCAATAAACATTTCTGAATTTCTTCCTCATTCCAAGTGTGTGAGACCAATTTTTTAGTCATTTTTGATATTTTCTCTATAAATATTTCCGCTGAATCGTTACCTTGCTCGTAGTTCAAGGCTTCTCTTAAGTCATCAATCAATGACGTTGGTCGATGAAAAGCTGCTCTTAATTTCTGTTCAACGGTTTTACCTTCTGCGGCTTCATATTCTTCAATCAAAGTCCTGTCCAGAAGTGTAATAACTAGTACCATTTGTGTCTTCACTGGTGTCTTCGTTATTTCAAAGAACCTCTGACATTATTTGATAAATAATTCGAGGTCATCTCCTCTGTGGAATTTCTCTGGAAGTAATCTTCCAATAAGCAGATCCGTTGGAATGGTCGCCATGTTAGAAGCTATAACATTCAATTCTTCAGTCATCAAAATAAATTACTAAGACTATTAAATCCAAATTATATTTCATAAAATCTGATTATATAAACAAATATTCTTGGGACATTTTCTAAATTTTAATTTCAACCAAATATCAACATACCATTGCATTCATACTTGAATTTCAATTTTATTAAAAATTATTTTATTTTAAAATTTCAATTATCATTTCAATTTTAATATCTTAAAATAATTTAAGTTTCAATTAAAACTTTACAAATTTTAATCGTGAACTAATTTAATTTAGTATTTTAATTTTAATTCCTCACAGTATTATTGTAAACTTTGTCTCCCATGGCAAGTACTTCACATGAATTAAACTACTATTACTCCTGAACACTTTTTCTGGGTCCGAAAACGGCGTCAATGTGCTCATTGAACTTTTTTGGCTAATCGGCTATCCTTATTGCAAACAATTTATCTCTTCAATAAAAGGTTTTTCCTTGTCTTCTCTTATAATTCACTCACCGACAATTCTCCATTTATATGCTCCGAATATTTGCTCTTTGCATTCTTTAAAAATCTTTCAACCCAAGCTCTAGCTATGACTTATCTTCTCCAACATAAAAATGTTTCAACCTCAAAACAATCTGTTTTCTCTGTCTATATCTGTTTACTCACCCTTGTAACCATTGTAATCTTCTTAATATTTTCTCCTCAAAACATAGTTTGTAGCTCCTTCCCTCCCTGATTATTGGTCATCATCTTTGGCTAAAAGCTCTGTCCCTTTCATCCATAAATTATTTTCAATTAATTCCACAACTTCATGAACGTACTTTCTTGTAAAAATTCGACCTAGTTGGCTAAAAAGGGTTTTTAATTTCTTGCATCATTTCTTATTCATCAGATGAGATCTACGTTATCAGTACAGAAAGTGACCTTTTTTAGGTTGCATTTCAACACATAAGCTAACCTTTTTGATAACTTCAGTCCGATAGTCTCCCATCAATTCCATCCTTGGAATATTTATAAGTTTTAATAGAGCGACTCTTGATTTTGTCGCCACTAAAGTTACTCATAATTTGGTTGACTTTTCTCTCACATATACGACTATTCCATAATCTTTATTACATGCATCTACAAATATACGAATACCCGAATGATGTCTTACACTGCTTATCAGACATCGTGGAATCTGTAGACATGACAGATTTGACGTTTCCGTTTACCACCCCTTTCCATTTTTTCTATCACTTTGAGTGACTCTTCATCCCAGTCAATTTCCCCCAACCATATCTGTTTCATCAATATTTTCTGTTCCATTATGAAAGGTCCTATCATTCCTAAAGGGTAAAATATTCGAGACGATTTATATTCTCCATCTATGCAGATTTTGTTTTAAGCTACCTCATGGAACAAAATTATGAGTGAGACAAATTTTGTCTCATATGGCCTTAATGTCTACGATATGTGAAATAGTAAACCATATTAAGTGGTCGTTTCGTATAATTAAAAAATTTATTTTCATATTATTTATATTCATAACTTTATAATAAATTTTAAATAGATATTATTTTAATTTTTTATTACAAAAATTTGAAAATTCAAATAGAAATTAACTTAAAAATTATAAAATTTCTTGATTTAAATGCTGTTAGTTATGTAAAATTTTACAAAAAATGATTTATCGACATCTTGACTGTCATTAAGATTTTTACTTGATGAAAGTCCGCATAATTTATGAGATGTTATGATAGTACAAGAAATTAATATGCTATTTATCATTATTTTTAAATTGTTCCATATCAAATTTAAATTGCCTTCTGTTTAATGAAAAATATCGTTTCTTCCTTTTAAATAAATGATCAAAATTGGAGTAATAAATATTGAAAGTTTAACAATAGTTGTCAATTGAACAATTTTAATTGAAATAAAATAAGCAAATGTTGAAATTAGTTCTTGTTTAAAATTAACAATTTAATGTATTTATATTTTAATTTTAAGTGATATGATTCCGAAAATTATATTTCAAAATGCTTAAATGTTTTGTGATAGATTATTATAGTTCTGTCAAGTGATTAACTATTTTAATGGAAAAGAAATGTATTGAAGAATTCAAAGAATCTGGGGATTTAAAATTTTACGCACAGATTCATTTTTGGGATTAATTTTTTAAAGGAAGTTATGAAAAAATTTTCAGTGAGGTTTCGAAAGAGTTATTCTTCAAAAAATACATTTTTTTACTTTAAAATCTATTTTATTCATTAACCTTTGGTTGGTGTGTGATTATTGTAGTGAAACCTCCATTGACCAACCTGGTCTGGCCCAAATGGAGTGTTGTTAAATGGAATTATTGCAAAATGACGCGAAAGTCAAAAAAATCTGAAACTTCCAAAATTTTATTCATAAAATGAAATAGTTATTTATCAAATTCAAAATTGATTTAGAACGAATAATTAAAAAAAATCAATTTTTTTATTTTGATAAAAGGTCAAACATTTTTTATGGTCGTACTCAAAACAAATTTTTTTAGCACTTGTTAAAAGCAAAGCCGAAAATATATTTTAAGTATTATATTAAAAACATAACTGTAATATAATGAAAAAAAAATCAAAGACGAATAAAAAATAACAGATTTCAAGTATAATTTTTAATTGTTAAGTTTATTTTTGGCTGAACAGATTATTTGAAATTTTGCGTATACTCATTATCATCGAAATAAAATAGTAACAATAAAAATATTAAATATTTCAAAATAATGGGAATAATAATAAATAATTATAATAATATAATTAAATAATGATTAGTGAATAAATAAAATAGACAAGCAAAATCAATAATAATTAACAGGTCTTTTTGGTTAATCAACCGATTAAAGTAAGTACATCTTTGTGTGATACTTAAGGTTTTGAAACATTATCGAACATGATTATCTTTGGCATTTTTATACTTTATTCAGATATAACTGGAATAAAAAGAAATGGGTCTAAAATCTTTATATGAGGTAGAATAGCTATGGTTTATTAGTATTTTAACCTGAACATAGATGAAATTTTCTTAAAACGGATAAATGAGTGAAAATAAGCAGTAACGCCTTCGAATCTAGAATTGATATAAACTAGATGGCGATGATTGTTGTGATTTTATTAAATGATAAAATTCCACATTCGATATTAAAAATTATATTCATATTAATACGTATGAAATCACTAAATTAGCAGTTTGGTATTTAGACATAGAATTTTACTAACTCAAAACATGATATTTCTTGAATGCCACTGTCTTTTCTTTTCTTTTACTTTCGATTGAAAGTTTCCTTTTGTTGTTTTTCTATTTTTCTATTTTATTTTTCCATTTTAATATTGGATTATATTACTTGATATTATAAATTAACTTTTACTATCAATTCCTATATATTTCTTACTTTGATCCTTTCATTTATTCGTTCTGGCTACTACTCATTATATACTTTTTTCTCATATCATATTTAGATCTTACCCATAGCCAGCCTCAATCTACTGATGGTCTAGTGTTGGAATTTACTGGAAAGAGAGCTGAGTCGCTTAATTGCCTTTTCACGGCTACCTCTCCTCCTAGTCATTAGAATAAATCTAGACTATAAGAATCATTTTATTTACTTGTGTGCATGTGGATGTTATTTAAATTACCATATAACATATCATAATAATCTCTCTCTCTCTCTCTCTCTCTCTATATATATATATATATATATATATATATATATATATATATAATATATAATGCATGTATGTTTGCTTGTTTGTTTGTCCTGTATGTATTGCTTCCGTTTATTCGATCGCTTAAAAACTTTAAGAAGACATTGAGTACACTATGGATATAAATATTTTTAAATATCGCCCCCTAGAGCCGCTACAGATAAAAATTAAAAAATTATTATGTTACATACTACTTACAAGAAATGCAGTAAGCTTATTTATTTAAATTTATTTTAATTGTACAGTGTGTACAGTATAATTGATTTAATTTAAAAATATTTATTTTAATCACTATTTTACTAAATTGAAAAATTTGTTTATAACAAAATCATGCAAGCAATTAAAAATCAAAGCTGCGGATTGCACTTCATAAATGCGCCTCTAGATACAGAGAAAACGATTCTCATTTCAATCATTTTGGCAACAATACAATTACAGAATAATATTACATTAGAAATTGCATCATTTGGAATTGCGACAACACTTTTGGATGGTGGTCGAACCGCACATTTAGCACTAAAATTACCATTGAATTTGGTAAACAGTGAGACGACAACATGCAATATCATCAAAAATTCCGGAATTAGTAAAGTTCTCCAAACATGTAAACTTATCATATGAAACGAATGTACAATGGCACACAAAAAAAGCATTAGAAACGCTTTTTACATACACTGCAAGACTTGAGGGGAAATGGACAACCCTTCGGTGGAGTACTAATTTATTGTCTGATGATTTTCGTCAAACTCTGCCAGTTATTATACGTTCAGCACCGGCTGATGAACTTAATGCATGTCTCAAATCATCAGTTTTATGGCGAAATGTTAAGAAATTGACTTTGAAAACCAACATGCATGTTCAACTACAGAATGATGTATCCGCCGAACGCTTCGAAAAACAATTTGCTGGATATTGGGAACGTGAAGATGGCAATTGACAGATCTACACAATGTATCACACTGCCATCAAACTTTTGTAAGGTAGCATCAACTTAAGACGAATTGATTCAGCAAGTTTTCCCAAATATCACGCCAAATTACAAAAATCATCAGTTTCTCAGTTCACGTGCTATATTAGCCGCTACCAATAATGATGTGAATGCGATCAATTTAAAAATTTAAAGTGGAATACCAGGCAAAGCGACAACATATAAGTCAATCGACACCATGATGAATCAAGACAAAGTGGTCAATTACCTAACAGATTTCTTGAATTCACTGGATTTGTTAGGTATTCCACCATACATTTTAATATTGAAAATAAACGTGCCCATCATTCTTCTCCGAAACATCAATCCACCACAACTTTGTAACGATACAAGACTTTCGGTAAAAATAATTATGAAAAATCTCATAGATGACACAATTTTGAATAGCAAATTCAAGTGGGAAGATGTACTGTTACCACGAATTCCAATGGTCCCAACAGATATGCCATTTGAACTTAAACGTTTACAGTTTACGGTGCAACTCGCTTTTGAAAGGACCATTAACAAAGCACAAGGACAATCGCTCCAAGTGTGTGGAATAGATTTTGAGAATCCGTTCTTCTGACATGGAAAACTGTATGTGGCCACTTGATGCTTGGGAAGTCATTCCGATTTATTCGTAAACACACCGGATGAAAAAACAAAAAATATTGTATAAATAGATAAATTTCAATGTGTTGTTTTAATTTTTTTGTCCTTGAATTTCTTTTCTTTTGACATCGCAGCAACACACGATGAGTAATCTAGAAATAAATATTTTTTTAAATCGATCAAATAAAAGTGATGCGTCTCGATCACAAGGAGATTCATATTAAATAAATGTCATTAAAGAGAAACTTTCATGAGATTTAACTGATAGACAAAGTAAAATTCATAAAACCATAATTAAGTGTTTTGATAAATGTGTTGAGTTAATATTTTGAATGGTTCTATAGGAACTGTTTCATCTGATTACACCTGCTCTTTGAAATACACTGAAATAACTCAACAGGACAATTTTTATTGATACCAACAATTGTATTCGGCACTAGAGATCTTTATGGCAAACCACTTTTTTATATATAATATACTAGATCTCTAAAATTCTCCCTCATCCAAGTCTGACTCGACACTAATTTTTTCCTTTTCAATTTCACAAACTGTTTCTCAATAAATTCTTATAACTTCTGATTGCTCAAATTTTATATGGAACTTTGTGGCGCCGTTGTTGATATGAGACTCGCTTATACATAAATCTAACCTCAACAACTAATCCGATTTATTAAAATTTTGATTAAAACTAGTTTTAAAGTGCTTTTTTTCGATAATCATTTCGTGACGTATTCCATTTGTTCAAAATGTTCAGCTACCAAGGGAGACTTAAAACAAAATTTTCTTATTGTACGAAACAATTTGCAGTTAAGTCGGTTTGCAGATTTTGAGTGTTTTAGAAATAATTTGTAAAAAAAATTGAAAAAACATAAAATTTTATAATGCCACGAAAAAATATTTAGACTCATGTTAAAAGCTTCCCTACATCCTTAAAGGTCATTTTACATTTATCAATCAATATTTATGTAGTATTAAATCTTTAATTCAGTCCTTCAAGGATTGAATGTCTATAATGCCAATTGATATGAGAATGCGATTCTAAGAAATTCTAATATTTAAATTCAATCGATATTCAAAATGTAAACAATTTTAAGTCGACTCTACTCCTACTTTTAATGCGGTCAGTTGCTGACATTTCAAACAAGAATTTTAAATAGTTTCCAATGTCTCAATTTTTAAGAAATCTGATTATTTTTCTCTAAAAATCACCAAATCATCAAAAGATATTTCCAAATAAATTCTGACAGTGAATTTCTTCGATTTTGTCAAGGATTAAAAATTTTGGAAATAAAATTCCAAGAATTTTTTCCACAAAAAAAAATTTTCTTTGCACAGATTTCTCGAAAACAATTTTCAATGTCAATCAGAGAAAATCAATGAGAAAATTCGCGGCACATTTGAGCATAAACAAACACACAAACAAATTCCATTTCCCCATGTTTTCACAATTAATAATGGATTAATTTGAAGTGGATTGTGAAGTCTTTTACTTATGAGTAATACTTTTAATTTTACTCACAACTACCGTTACAGGGAATTTCTCTCGTCAACTTCTTCGACTCCTGGAGAAATTGCTCCGTTTAATGACGTGAATAAGTTTAACAGATACTCTGTTGCTGAAGGCCACTCGAAATCACGGGTTAGGATCAATGTTAGTGGTTTGATTTTCGAGACTTGGATATCGGATTTAGATCGTCATCCAACGACTCTTCTTGGAAGTCCGACTCTTCGGAAACAACACTTTGATTCTCGGAGAAATGAATATTTTTTTGACAGACATCGACAAGCGTTTGAAGGAATTTTTCATTATTATAAATATGGAGATAAAATCAAACGTCCAGCCAATGTTCCGGAAGATGTGTTTCTTAGTGAAATGGAATATTTCAAACTCGAACCCAACGTCATAAATGGATTTCATCATGATCAGGGCTACGTTTTTGAAAAGATTAAGCTCCCTTCTAATCCTCTGTTACAAAAAATTTGGGTATTATTCGAATATCCCGAAACGTCTGGATATGCCTATGCAGTGGGAATTGTTTCCCTTCTCCTAACAATAATGTCTATAACTGCCTTTTGCATTGAAACAATACCGAAGTACTCAAAAATGTGCATTGATAATAAGAACTATAACTTTTTAAGTGGGTTTTTTATATGCGAAACGATTTGTACGATTTGGTTTACGATTGAGATGATTGGTCGGCTGGTATCTTGCCCGAATTTGAAAGAATATATGAAAGACTGTAAAAATGTCATGGACATAGTGGCATTAATTCCGTATTACATTACTCTTGCCAACATGTTATTTTCTGACAATTGCATCGATGGTAAAAAAGGAGGTTCATCTTTGGCGATTCTTAGAGTGATTCGATTAATAAGAATATTCAAGTTAACAAAACATAGCACCGGTTTACAAGTATTAATTCTTACATTTCAAGCGAGCCTCAATGGTCTGGGAATCTTTCTTCTAGCCATGCTCGTTTCCATGTTGCTTTTCTCATCAACAATATATTATCTTGAAGTAGACGTCAAAGACTCCGATATCGCCAGTATTCCTGATGCATTCTGGTGGTGCGTAATCACAATGTGTACCGTTGGTTATGGTGACATGGTTCCAAAGAGTTTAATGGGCAGAATTGTTGGAAGCTTTTGCGCTGTTTCCGGTGTCCTAACGCTAGCTATGGCAGTTCCGATTATATCAGAAAATTTTAATAAATTTTATTCCCACAAAACCGGCCGTGGACGAATTTGATGATTTTTATATGAAATTAATTTTTTTTGTTATTTAATTATTTATCTTTCTCAGTAAATTTCTATATTTTTAAGATAATATTGTAAATCCATTTTACCAGAAAGGATATCAAGACTTGCGGTAAGGTTATTTTCGGGTTTAGCCATTATTTAAAAATAATAATATTTAAAATCAGTATTAAAATTCAAAAAAGAAATTATATAAAATGCTAACAAACCATACACAAAATCACACAGAACCCAAATTTAAAATTAATAAAATAGAGCGTGCCACAAAACAATTATTCGTTTTCATAAATATACAAATTCAAAAAATAATAAAAATAAATTTAGCAACTTTAAATATTATTTTAAATAATTAAGTATGTGTTGGCAACAGTGCCGGTGTAAAGCAGTTTTGTTCTAGAAGCAAAGACAAAAATGCCACTGTATATTATCTATTTTTGGTCTAGTATTAATCTTCACATAGAAAAAATTATTTACTTCAAAATAATGTTTTGTTTTTTGTTTTTGCTGGAAATTTGTCACCCCCTGAAAAATGGGCCCCTCAACAGTTATAGCTTACTCGAACACTAATTTGCAGTATGTATTATACAAAGAAAATTGATTATTTTCCTCAGATTATAAAAAATTTAATTTGCTGCAGCGCGGTGTATACAAATTTAAAAGCAAATATAAAGAATAATTTTCTTCACACGAAGTTTTACTCAAGGCATACGAGGAATTTATTTCTGAGCGCCAAGAACTTACACTGGAAGCCTATGGTCACTCCGTACTGATAAACACATACAAATATCAATGTTTTAAAATTATATTTACAGTAAATTGAGTTTATTGTTTTTTTCGAGTGTTTTTTCTTAAACTTTTTATTAAAAAGAATAACAATTTAAAATAATGAAGTGTAAAATGAAAATAAATCAAAAGCTCAAAATATATATATATATATATATATATACATCAGCTTTAATATAGAAAATTCAAAATAAATTTAATTATTCTCTAATATAAATAAATTTTTAGAAGATTTAACAATATCAGTTTTATCATATATTTCTCGATCGAAAGAGAAAGAAATTAGATCAACATTATTGATTCAGCACTTAATTGCAATCCACTGCAATTAAACACAAATCATTTGATCGAAATTTAACAGTGTTTATAACAATTTCACTTAAAATATTTTGTTTTTCTGTGCTAAATTTGTTATTGGTTCATTAATATTGACGGCATTTGAACAATGTTGGTTTACAATTTTCCAATTTTTTCTACTAGCGCATTGATTTTTCAAATGACAGTTAATTTGTTTTAATTTACTGTTTTTAATTTGTTTTAAATTTTACAAAGTACAGTTAAAATTTCAATTTTGTTGTGTTTCCCATGAAAATAAAGCATTTAAAATTTATTTTCTTGTACTTTATTTCTATTAAATGATAATATTTTAAACGACAAAATTAAAATTTATTGATATCACAATTATTTATTTCAAAATTCAGTGCCGCTGGGCTCAAGGAAATTAAATGTTTTTCTTTCCGATGCATTTAAATATTACAATGTTAAAATTGTCACTTGATTAGACTGTAGGGATAATGGATTTTATCATGTGTTTTATATTTTGAAACTTTAAATCATTAATTTGCTTCATTATTTACAAAAAGCATAGAATTTAAGAGATCTGTACGTTTATCTGTGCATAAATCGACATTGTGTAACAGTTGGTATATGAAACCTTAAAATAAAAATTACACAGAAAATGCTTATGAGGTTTGTCAGCAGATCAACTTAAATTTTGGCTTTCTTTCTCAGAAATCTCATATGCAGTCCATTTGTATAAACTGAGGATGCAGTATATTTTATTCTTTAGCAAAAAATTATACACTTAAAATAAAAAAACAAAAAATAAAAAATTATACAAATATTTGATTTATATGCATTTTTATAATAATTATTACAATTTCATAGACAGTATAATAAAATGGTTAATTTTTTTGAAAAATAATTTGTCGGCTGAGGATATTTTTAAAATATAATTCAAATAGCTATGCTTTTTCCACAGTGTTTATTTGTATTTCTAATTAAAAATTGATTAACCAAAATTTAAAGATTGAAAAATAAAAAAAACAATTTAAAGTAAATTAAATTTATTCATATTTTGAATTTTGAAATTTTCTTTTGATTATAATTTTTAAATTATTTAAATTTTGTTTAAATTGTAATAAAAAATATAGACAACTCTCCTTTGAATAGATTTCATTTATTAATATTAGGTTGAAAAGTTTTATTTAATAAAACAATAAACCAAAATGAAATTTTAATAAAAAGTTTAATTTGATATTTTTGGTTCACCCTGATCAAAGATATATTTCTTTATACAGTCAGTTTTTATATCTAAAAATGGAATATTCTAATTATAGTCTAAAAATTTGATAGTTGAATTTAAAAATTTGCCAATTTCAAACTAAAGAGAAATGTTTCTATAATTAGTAAATAAGTCGATAAATTTTATTTCAATCAAAAATTGTCTATCTCTCTTTATTATTCTTATTTAAACAAAATAAAAAAATTCATTTTTAAATTTAATATTTTATATTCAATTTAAAATATTTTTATAAAATTAAACTTTTAAAAATTTCATCAGATATCAGCTTTCCTTAAATCTCCCTTCTTAAGAAATATTTTAAGTTTCTCCACATATCTTTCGAAATTTTTGCCATCTTTGTTTCTTAGGATATTCCGTCTGTCATGGACTTTCTCGATCACTTTGTATGGTCCCTCATATCTGTCTTGGCTTGTATTGCGTCTTTCTACTTTTATTAACACGTCGTCTCAACCTTGAACTGTCTTTTTGTTAGTCCTTCCGGTTCTTCTTTTATCTGTCTTTCTTCGGACTTATACCATCTTTCCCTGCTAATCCTTTCCCAAAAAACCACTTCTGCCGGGTTTTTTTCCGGTCGTTTTCTGTTTGGTAGCATTGAATGTGAATTCGACTTCTGGGAGGATTTCTGCCCAATCCGTCTTCCTTCTGTCCCGTAAAATAGGATTTATCAGTTCTCGGATTGTTCTGAATTGTCTTACTATTTTTCCGTTTGTGACAAAAATACCAAATTTTCCCATTCCAAATACTCAATAAATGTTAGATATTTTGTACGGCGCCAAATATTTCGCCACCCTTGATTTAGGAAATGCTTATTACCAAATTGAGTTACAAGATGAATATAGATTAAAAACAGCATTTTCTACAAATAATACTCAATAGTGTTTTAACTGTATGCCGTTTGGGATTGCGGCTGCGCCTGCAACATTTCAAAAGCTCATGAATAAAGTATTAGGGCCACTAAATGCTAAAAAAGATGTTGTTTATCTTGACGACATAATAATATTTTCTTCTTTCTTAAAAGAACATTATAAGAGAATACGAAAAGTATTTCAAAGAATAAGTGATTGTGGATTAAATATAAATCCAGAAAAATGTCAGTTCTTAAAAAAGAGATAAAATTTTTAAGACATGTGATAAACGAGGAAGGAATATATACTGATGACAATAAAATAATAGCAATTGAAAATTTGGAAACTCCAAAATGTGTTAAAAAATTACGAAGTTTTCTTGGATTAACGAATTATTAGTATGTATTCAAAACCACTTGAGAAATTGTGCTGTGTAAATCAGACAAAAATTATGTGGACAAATGAATGCGAAGACGCTTTTCAAGCATTAAAGAAAGCATTAGTAAAAGCTCCAATTCTAGTATTCCTTGATTTTACAATGGAATTTATCCTGGATACAGATGCCAGTTTTGATAGAATTGGAGCAGTTTTATAGCAATTGGATGAAAATGGTAAAGAAAGAGTAATTGCATATGGTTCGCACGCAATGAATAAACACAAAGTAGGGTATTGTATAACCCAGAAAGAATTATTAGCAATAATTTATATTCCAGAACATTTCAAACACTATCTATATGGAAAAAAGTTTAAATTGGGAAAAATCATAAAGCAATAACGTTTATATTGAAGACCAAGAGACCAATCACACCTCAATTTCAAACATGGATCGATCAATTAAGTGGTCTTAGTATTGAAATGGAATCCGTAAGGGAGAAACACATTCTAATGCAGATCCACTGTCGAGAACTGAATGTGATACGTGCATACAATGTCAAACCATTCACGAGAAACCAAAAACAGGAAAACTAAAAACAAAGGTTCTAGCACTCATCATTCAAGAAGATGTAAAACTGTGGCAACAAGATTTTAAGGAAATAGATAATATCAAGAAAGATATACTAATGGGAAAGGAAAGTTCTAATCAAAAATAATGTTGCATGTGTGAGATCAGAATTTCTAAAGTATATTCCTTTGGCTTTTAGATTGTATTAATCACATTGCAGTGACTAGCACTTGGGTCGAAAGAACACCCATTCTTAATATTGAGCTCTTTTATTCTCGTCTTTCACTTTTCCGATTACAAAAAGCTTTTTTTGAGAACAATGGATCGGTCTCGTGATAATTTGAAGTATCTAAAAGCTCATCAGCAATCATTTTTGGATACAGTTGTGATGAAAGTCAACACTTTTACACTACAAAAAAAGGAGTCGGTGACATTGGTTACGATATTGATTTGACAATTGAATTCATCTCTATAACTCTATAATTCTTTATATTGAAACGGACACATTCAAAGTTTTGATAAATCAAGTACGGCTTGTATAATATACATGGATCTTTTTAAACATACTATTTTTGCTAAGTAAAACTGCAACTAGATCATCAGCTATTTTGATATTACATTGAATCACAGGATTACTGCAGAAAGTTACAAGTCTTTTGCTTATCTTTTATAATCTCAAATTTATTTGTTTCTCCAGATTTTAATGGATTTTCCATATAGACTATTGTACTTTATTTTACAATTATCTTTCTGAAAAGGATCTGTAATAGAATGCTCTCATTTGGGTATTGTAATCGATATATACATTTTGAAAATAACTACCTGCTCAAACTCTACAACACGAATGACATTTGAAACTACTATACCGTAGCTCAACCACTCAATTAAAGCCTTATTACTAATTACGTAATTGTTCTTTGGTTCATGTGTTAATAGGATATTCTCGACTTAAATGCCAGTGAATAACAAAATTCGGGTGATATCTGCAAATCATCTCATTTATCTTGTATATGGTCAGGAATTACAATGTTTACCTCTATAACATAACCACGATCTCCATCAAACTCATCTTTACTCACGTATCCTTTAATAATATTATCCATATCAGTGAGTTGCATCATTTCCATTTTTCTATTCATTTTTATTTAACGCTTGCATAAACGAAATTGTACAGTTCTCGCCAACAAATGCTTCATTTCTGATTAGAATTTCTTGATGAAGAAGTACAAATTCAGCTGCAATCGGTTCATGCGTTTCGAAATATTTATCATCTGGAGGTAATACTGATTCAAAGTCTACATAGAGAACAAATTGATGTTTTAAAGTTTTACTTCAATCTTTGAATTCAATATATTTATTCTCAGCGGTGGAGTATATTCAAACGCTCCACATCCTTCTTACAAAGACCTATATGTTTTTCAAAAACACCATGTTTTTGAAAACCATGAAGACAAGTGTGACACCAATGCGATTGAATTTTGACTCCTTACACTTTTTTTATAATTGATCAATCGATCGAGATTATTTACCTTCAAATAGTGATAATTTGATTATTTAAATTAGTTAATATGTTAAAACTTTCAATAAATATTATCTTCTTCAATCAATGATATATATATATATATATATATATATTGTTGGATGTACGGATTACTAGCTAGTTCCTATTCATGATCGATATCCATCTTACCTGTAATTCTAGGGTTGTCTTTCCCACGTACACCGCACGATTTGAATGTACTGCTACGTACACATGACCGAAATCATGTTGGTACTGTACGCAACAGCCGAATGCCATTCGAGCAGGTGAGCGCTATTTCTAGTGCTACTCCTCGAAGGGCTTTCGTTTTCCCCGGTTCTTGGCTGCCGTTAGAAGGACTTACGCTCTTTATCTAGAAGTCACATGTGCCTGGAATCCCTTAAATCTATTAGTATATTACTCTTGGAATTGTGAGAATCCGAACATATTTTTAGCCTAGTCGAGTATTGTTAGTCGATAAACCGTTTTCCCATAGTGAACACGTCATTAATCCTTCCCTTTTGATCAACTGTTAATTTAATACTATCATTTTATTACCATTAATCCAAGTATTTGCTATTAATCCTAGAAGAGAGTCTTTATTACAAACATTCTATTTCAATACATATACATATAGTTCAATTACATACATATAAAAGATAAGAACCGTTCGCGAGATTATCATGCAATTTGATTTATAAATACATAACTATAAAATAGGCTAAACATTTTGGAAGATCATTAATGGAGGATGGCTCCTTATTATCGAGTACAATGGTGTCGCAAAGGAAGAAACAAGTCATCGTGATAGATCTCGTCCGGTATGAATTAGTTGTCTGAGTCGATGTCTACCGGCAGACATCGGCGTTTCGGTTGTCGATAGAGAGGGGGGTTATTATTTGAATTTGATCCCATTTGGGTTGAGGTTCAGGGGTCGTTGGTAGGAGTACGACTCGTCGGAACGTGCCCGCTCATAATGGAAATTTCCTCCACATTGAGGCCTAATCGTTCTAAGGCCTGATCTACTGTTGGAGCTTCCGTTATGTCTTCTACCAAGTCAATATAGACGGATGGCGGTGAAGGGGGAATCACTGCCATTGGGGCATAGACTATATCCGGGTCAAACTCCGGAAACTCAAACTCCTGATAGGCAGGAAGTGGACCACTGATTCCACTGATGATTCCTACTGTTTCGATGGCTCTGAGTAGGCTGGCCTCTGCCCGACGCCGTTCGCGGCGCCGGCGATTTCGATTCGGCCGCCGTCGAGATACCCTGGGCATCGAATCTACTGTTATGCTGTGAGAAGGTTTGTTGAGTAGAGACGGAATTGGGTTTGATGGAAAATGCTTGCTCTTAGCTTGGCCTCCGTAAATATTTGCCTGAGAGCAGTGCTCTGCTCAGCTATGAGGATTCGCTGGCTGTGTGATTCAATTATCAACTCGTCTCTAGCTCGAGACAAGCGAGCGATCTTTTGAAACAACTTCCTCTTAGATTCGGGCGAGCTTCATCTCCCTTTTAACTTTTGATATTTGGTTTGTAGGACTGCGTGGTCCTTTTCCAATTGTTCCAACCTCTGACGGGTTGCGATGATTGAGGGAGAGAGTCGTGGAATTCTGGGCAGCTCTGTCATATTGGATATTCGGTGAGGATCTGTGGGTAAATGAAGACAGTATTATATTAGTTTATCCAAAATTCACGTTGAGACCCCAGTGAGACGATCGTAAGTTAAGTCGTAAACGAGACGACAGTGGGGTAGAGTCAATGTCAGTAGTAGTAAGGGCCTCCTGGATCATTCCATCACGATGCTAGCAATCATGGGGGGGGGATGAATTGGCACTGATGACATATGATTGGGGACAATGTCAGGGGTTGTCGTAGTAGTTGAAATAATCGAGAATTAAACGGGACCAGTGTAATGACGTTGAAGCTTATCGATTAGGCGTGTTCCCTATTAGTAGGTAATCAAAACGGTGATAATAAAGTTAGTAAGGTCAACCCTGATATTCGCAATGGTGCGTTTGGAAGTTCTAGTGGCCTTAGTTTCATTGATGATTACAATTGGAATGGGACAATAGTAATGCTGTGAGCGGTAATCACACTAACACTAAAGTCAAAAATAACGATAGTAGGGACATTAATTATCATGATAATACCTGTAATGATAATAATAAGGATATTAATAGTGGTAATGTTATTAATAATCATAAAAAATATCGATAATGATAAGAACAATAATAATAATAATAATAATAATAATAATAATAATAATAATAATAATAATAATAATAATAATAATAATAATAATAATAATAATAATAATAATAATAATAATAATAATAATAATAATAATAATAATAATAATAATAATAATAATAATAATAATAATAATAATAATAATAATAATGATAATAATAGTAGTAATATCGATTTGAATTTGAGTTTGTTTCTTGTATTGCAAAGCTACAAAAACGAAGTATGAATGATGTTATGGTTTCGTTTGATGTTTGTAGTTTGTTTACGAATGTGCCACTGGTTGAGACAATTGACTTATGCTGTGTGTTGTGGAATGAAAATGATTCGGAACATCACATTTTGGATAGAAGGGCATTTCGAAAACTTCTTGAATTTGCTACTTCAAATGTCAATTTTCTTTTCAATGATGAATGGTATCAACAAATAGATGGAGTCGCTATGGGTTCCCCTTTAGCACCAACGATGGCATCAATATTTTTGGCTAGTTTGAAAAACAAAATTGCTTCTTTCCAATTTGAAAAACCTTTTGTTTATAAAAGGTATGTGGATGATATTTTTCTTATATTTGAAAACCAGAAACATGTAGAACCGTTTTTGCATTTTATGAACAGTTTACATAAAAACATTGTATTCACATGTGAAACGGAGAGAAAGTCATCAATTGCGTTTTTGGATTTGTTAATTCAACGCAAAGATAAACAGTATGAGACAGAGATTTATAGAAAACCAACTGATACTGGTCTTTATACTTCTCCAGAAAGCTTTTGTGAATTTAAGTATTAGAGAAATATGGTGAAAGGATTGATTTATCGTTCATGGGCTTTATCTTCTACTTTTGCTAATTCGGTAAAAAGTGTTGATAAATTGGTTGAGTTGTTGATAAAGAATGGGTATTCTAAATCATTTTTATTGTTGATGATAAAAGAAACTGTTGATAAATTGATTAAAAATCCTAAGGATCCATGTTGTGGAAAGTCTGAATGTAATTTGTCGGATGGGTGTGAATTGAATGTTGATCTGGGTGATGGTAAAAATGGATATAAAAAAATTGAGCCTAAATATGTGTTAGTATTGCCGTACTCTGAAGGCTTTACAAATTATAAGAGGAAGTTGGGTAAACTGATAGGAAATTTAGAGTATTAGATCGTCTCTAATTCGTGTAAGGTACGCAATATGTTTATTAATAAATCAAAAACTCCGGTTGGATTGTGTTCTGATCTCGTTTATCAATTTACATGTAATGGGTGTAATGCCACATACATTGGAGAGACTTCCCGTCATCTCTGTACTCGAGTTCTAGAGCATTGTCGATTGAAGGGTTTGACCAATATTAGTGAACACAATAGAGGCTGTAAAAGTGATATAGGAATGTCTGATTTTAGAATTTTGTTGAGAAGTTTTAATAGTTATTGGGAACGAGTGATATGTGAAGCATTGCTGATAAGGTCATTGGATCCAAAGATTAATGTGCAGAGTGCTGTGACTACGAATGTTTTGAATGTTTTTAAATAGTTTACGTATGTTAAATCATGTTTGTTTTTTAATATTATTAAAATAATTGAAAATTTTAAATTAAATTAATTTTTAAAAATTAGAATATAAGTAAAAAAATTTTAAATTTAAAATTAATTTAAATTATATTTTTAAAAATATTTATTTATTAAAAAATTAAATTAATAAAAAATAATTTGTTTAAATTAAATGTTAATTCATAATATTTTTAGTTGGTTTTGAGTACCTGAAGATGATAGCTGTGCTATCGAAATATATCGTACGAAAGGTTTTTTATTGGCGTTATCTTTTATTTAAATGAATAAAAATAAAATTTTTTTGGATGAATAAATTTAATTAAAAATGTTAAAAATAAATTACCAATTTAAATTAAGAAATAAATAAAAATTTAATTTAGATAACATAAATAATTTCAAAGTCGAATTTTGTTTAATCGCAATAAAACTAACACGCAAGGTTAAGGCCAAATTATAGGTATATATACTGATATGATTTGACAAATAACTAATCTTAATTTTCAGTGTTGATTTTAAATTGTATTTTGACACTGGTTGTCAGCAGTTTCACTTTGGATTATTTAATTCGATGTTTTTAATTTGGATGGATTTATGAATTTTTATGGATGTATTCGATTTATTTAGGAAGGATATGGATTTATAGATTTTTATGGATAATTATGAATTTTATGGATATGGATTTATGGATTGTTATGGATGTATTCGATTTATTTAGGAAGGATATAGATTTATGGATTTTTATGGATAATTATGAATTTTATGGATATGGATTGATGGATTTTTATGGATGCATTCAATTTATTTAGGAAGTTTAATTCAATGTTTTTAATTTGGATGGTTGAATTTATGAATTTTAATGGAAGTAGCCGGTAATTTAGCTTTGGTTTTAATAAATTACTATGATGCTTAAATTATTTTCTAATTGTCGAAAATTTTCCGGCCCACAGCCAATACATTGCAAGATAGTAAAATCATATACAGTATTCAGATTCGTGTAAGTGCGTGGAATACCGCCGATGATCTGTGCCCGTGAAGACCCGGCGTGTGGAACGCAGGGATCGGAACGTCAAAATTATTCCGTATAGAAGAAAGGAGAAGTAAGGAAGTGGTCTTTTGATTACTTCCTCGTTTCTCGATTTCTTTAAAATCGACCTAAATGATTCTACAATCGGCTCAAAATCTCTAACACCGAGTAGTCCAGTGGGCACTCACTAACTATGAAATGAACATACATAGATCTTAAGGACAAAAAGATGGAATGAGTAGCGGGGAAAATTGCGAAATCGTTGCAACACTTAAAATGAATAGCCATCGGAAAAAGATTAATCCGAACGACCAAAATCATGAAAAATAATGTTTTTAAATAAGAATTAAATAAATTAATTTGAGTTGAGGCGGAAAATATTGGTGGGACGCTGCTCAAATTTTCCGAACTAATTCAAATACTTAACAAAAATAGTAACGTAAAAATGGAACGCGTAAAATAAGGGTGGAACGCTGCTCAAATTTTCCGAGTCAGTGAAAATACTTTGTCGGAAACGGTAGAATAGGGATGAACCGAAAAATAAGGGCGGTACGCTGCCAAAATTTTCGAACCAACAAAACTACTTTGTCTAAAATTGTAAAATACAGATGGACTACGGCTAATTTTGTATATCAATAAAAAATTTTAACGCTGAGGAATAAGGACGGATCCCTACAAAATTTTAATAATAATAACGATAATGATAAGGGTAATGGTGATATAATAATAATAATAATAATAATAATAATAATAATAATAATAATAATAATAATAATAATAATAATAATAATAATAATAATAATAATAATAATAATAATGGTAATAATAATAATAATCATGGTATTAGTGGTAATGATGATAATAATTATGATAATAATAATAGTAGTAATAATCATAGTAGTAATAACAATAAATATAATGGTAGTTATAGCAATAAAAATAATAATAAAGGTAATAGTAGTAACAATTAAGAAAGGTAATATATATAATAGTAACAATGAT
Source organism: Schmidtea mediterranea (assembly GCA_022537955.1). Classification (NCBI taxonomy): domain Eukaryota; kingdom Metazoa; phylum Platyhelminthes; order Tricladida; family Dugesiidae; genus Schmidtea; species Schmidtea mediterranea. The sequence goes on along the minus strand of CM039679.1, from coordinate 154,234,590 downwards.
GATGCTAGTAATAATAATAGGGAACATTGTAGTTCAAATAGGGATAAGAGTAAGAGAGATAATGTGAGAATATTTAACCTAACCAAGGGGTACAGGCCAAAGAATAATCATCAACACGGACAACGATAAGAAGGACTTTGGGAATGGACATAACAATGAATGATATGAGAGTATAGGTTAACATTTGACAGAGAGAGGAGAATAATGGGACCTAAGAATCAAAATCGAGCACAGGCCTTCTATCGGCAGCTCGTTGGACCCAGAGATCGTTCGGTTAATTACAGCTTTAGCAATAGCGCTCACTTTTTGCGGACGATCTACCCACTTGAACACAGTTCCAACGTTGCTCAGCAACGGGTGCCAAGTGGTAAGCAAAGGAAATATTTGTATGGGGTTGTCTGGGTAACAACCATATAGTTTCAAAATATCAACACCCAGAAACCCACCACTAATAAAAGATTAAAGAAAAATATGAAAAAGAAACATCAAATCCTAAATCATCCCGAAATTGATCATTAATTTGTACATTCTTAATTCAAAGCTGCTCATATAGAGAGATTTAATAGAACATTGAGAGATAGACTGAATAAATGATTTGTTCATCAAGGTAATTAAACATGGATAAATATTTTGCAAAAATTATCTATGGTTATAATCAGAGGTGGATCTGGCGGGGAGTGCTCATTCCTCCAGTTTTTGCTACATGAAAATCATTACAAAATTATCAATGCATGTAAGATGTGTCGGCGATGTTCTCAGAATATCCTACAAATAATTGTGTGTCATCCCCGTATCTGTGAAAAGGGCCTATAAATTTACTTTATATATTGTTATTAGTTTATATTATGGAATTTAACAAACCTCCTTTCAAAGAATTTAAGCAATGCACCCTATAATTTGGATCTAAACCACCGCACAAGTCAGACCTATCCAAGTTGAATCCACAATCGGTAATCATTGAACCAATTTCTATCCAAGTATCAACATATCTAGTCTTTTCCATCATTCTACATTTCATCAAAATGATGAGAATATTGTTAGACATGTAGAAAGTAATATCAAGCAATATTCTTCTACAATTTCCGTAAAACCTCAACACGAGGATTTAAATTTTAAACCTGGAAAGAAAGAAAGTAGTCCTTTACAGCTAATTCTATTGAAATATCCTGTTTTATAAAATTTATGTTCTGGTGGGTTACAGGGTTTCATTGTTTGTTTGAACTAATCGGCGGCTGCCCTCGTAACACCATACAAAATGATACTAATCGCCACTTGGCACCCGTTGCTAAGCAACGTTGGTAATGTGTTCAAGTGGTGGATTGCCCGCAAAAATTGAGTACCATGTGCTAGTACTGTAGTTGCTCGGACAACCCTCGGGTTCACGAGCTGTCGATAGAAGACCTGTGCTCGCTTAGCTCTGTCCCTGTGGAAGTAAATTCACGATCGAATGTGGAGAGATGACTTAAAGTTGCGACGCAGGTACTCATAATAATATCTGCGTGTAAACACCTTTTACGAAGTATTGTAACCGTAAGCGCAACTATTTTATTTTAATTGACAGAAATGTGAGTTATCAACAGTTAATGCGACGGTTTTGATTGCTGAGCAGCTCGGCGTCGAGCACGTTCTTTGCGTCCCGGCCGACGATTTATTGGTTGAGTTGAGGACTGCTCTACTGGTTGGGGGTCGTTCGGTATCCTTTGTGTTGGGGCGAATATGAGCGGGTAGGTGACCGCTTCCCCCTCCCGACAAACAGCTAGGGCCACTTCTAATCCTCGTATCTGGGTGCGCAGGCTCTGATTGAGCTGTCGCTCTTCGGCCCAACCTTTCTGTGCTGCAGATATTCGGTGGTATAACATTTTGACTCTTTTCGGGTCCGACCAAGTCGCTTTGATTTGTTGGACCTCTCTTGTCAGTTGGAGTATTTGATGGAGGAGATCCGCATTTGTGCTCCGCGCGCGATCTAATTCTGCTTGTAATATTTGGTTAGTGGCCATAACTATAATGGATTAGCCGTTAAATTTACTGTTAATAATTTATACAAGTTATTTTATCATTAACGCAAACATATCAATTGAAGCGAATACTCTTAACTAAATGAGCAAACGTAAACACGGGGTAAAGAACATTTCTATTGCACTAAATAACAAACATCAAACTAGTTCCTATAAATCGTTAGAGTCTCTGGAGTTCTGATTTCTTCAGAAAGGACTTCCTTCGGCTCTTTCTCGGAGGAACCACTGGATATGGGCGACGGGTATCTCGGACTGGGCGAGGCGGGTATGCTTCTGCGATTCGCCCGGCGAGGATGTCATCTTCTACGTTGGCGAGATACATCCTCGCCTTGACCACCTGTAGGTCCACTTGTTCCTGCACCCGTTCCCATTGGGTGAGGAGTTCTCGCGCATTCATGTACGTTTCTGCGGCCGGGTATTGTTGTCCGGCGAGTCCGCATGGGTCGCTGCTTAGGCCCAGTACCCTCCAGATAGTGGGGTACGGCCACCGTTGTTGAATCCTATCGAATATGTCTCGTTTTGATTGTGGTTCCTGCCGGCATTGGTCGTCGGGCATTTGGATGTCAGTCCTTTCGATCGGCATATTCTAAAACGCATCAAAATCAAATGTTGGCGTATATAATGAGAAAACAGTTTCATTTCGATAATCTCTCGGGTTGGGTATCCAACTCACTAACTACCAAGTTACTATTATCATGCAGGTTGGGTCACTTGGTGGGTCTGGTTCCTTAAGGGGCACTCCTTTATAGGGGAACTATATGATTAATCGTATGGATGTGGTAACCTGATGTTTAACTTAGTCGATATATGCGTCTTAACGTAAAAGTTTTTCATGTAGGCGGATACTCGTACGTTGACTTAAGGGAATTTGGACATTGATTTAAAGTTTGTTTACTAACTTTAACTACAGTTGCTCGCATTTTAAGATTTAGGCCGGATGTTGATCCGAGATAACTTGGTCGCGTGTAGGTGTATCCTGGTGGGCGAATGATTTCCGGCGGATTTTACCATTACAACTTAAGCGGTTGACTAAAGGTGAATTACGTTGTTTACATCCGGTGATTGTATGATTCGTGTCGTATTGTTAGAATTACTGGTCAAATGTTCGCCTACACCTGATTATCTCAATTTCCGGTAAGTTATTTCGTTGACTAGTTTAAATGTACGTTATTAGCAACTTTTAGGAAAACTTCTACGCTTATCGAGGTTTCTAAAGGAATAACTTCGCTATGTGGAATTTTGTTTGTTCAATACAAATTTTCGCTTGTCTTAAACTTTGGTGTTTTTTCAATTATATTGATTTAATTTACGTAACTATTCATTCACTTTACCGCTAATTAATTTGCTGTAAATCCTGCATTTATGATAGTTAGAAACCTATTTTATAAATTTATGGATTGTTTTATTTCTAGTTAAGGGATTATATTATCAGCAATTAATATCGCCATCTGTTATTCCGATTTCTAATAGTCTTCCCTAAGGTTATTTGGATCAACTATTACTTTAGCCTACAAAGTTATGCTAATCGTTTTAAATCCTTGAATCCAGTTTTAATTTAAATTACATTTATACGGTTATTCAATTCATCTCTAATCTTAATCTATGAGTTACTTTAATCCACTAATCATAGCTCATTAAGGAACTTATTGTGTTTATCCTTATTCAATATTTTACTTTACCAAAACTAGATTATTTGGGTTTTTCTTAATAGTTATTTGCACTAATTTAATCATTTTTACTGTTATCAATAAAGTGTTACAATTTAATAAACGATATATTTATTTGTATTCGTTTTATCTTAATCAATCATTTAATCTAAACACTTGATTTGCTCAATCACATCTTCAATTTTATCAAAATGAATTAACGGTGGATTATGGGGGTGACATTAAATTTTAATCAACAATTAAGTTAAGGGATATCATACTATTATTCGAAAATCGTTTTACCTTTAATTGATACGTTTCTTTATTTGAAATCAATGAATTCGATTCCTAACTACTTTCATTTTTGTCGGGATTGATTTGATCAATACATTACTCGTTCTCACCCAAAGATCAGATTGCTTTCATTGAAATGAATTATAATAATTTAACTGATGAAATTATTTTCTAATACCCTAATCAATAATTTACGAGCATTTAAATTATCTTTACCCAATATTTACTTTAATTCTTAGCCATAAAACACTTTACTTTTATAATCAATGGTTACTTTAAATTTTATCAATAATTTCAATTTAATCGAATTCAATGATCCCCAATAAATTTTATTTATTTCAAAATGTTAATCCAAAATAGTTATAACAACGATTTCAGTTAGTTTAACCCAAGTACCCTTTCCCTTTAGTAGGCCTTAGACGCATATTGTGTTCATATTATATTTATTGAGTGCCCACTGGACTACTCGGTGTGATAATTTTAAGCCGTGTGTAATATAATTTTAGGTCGATTTTACAGAATTGAGAAACGAGGAAGCAGCCAGAGACTTCTTCCTTATTTCTCGCTTCAGCTATAGGGATAATATTGACGTTCCGACCCCTGCGTTTCTCAACGCCGAGTCTTCACGGGTACATATCATTGGCGATTTTCCACGCACTTACATGCATCTGTACTATGTTGATTTTACTATCTTGCGTGATGTGTCGGCTGTGGGCCGGAAAAATTTCGTCATTTCAATTTAGTTTATAAAAAAAATATATATCAAATAATTCGTGTATATTAATAATATTTATTAATTAGGACAAAATAACAGAATTACCCTTCATAACCATTCCAAATATTTCAAACAATATCATAAAATATCATAACAGAAAACATAAATGCCTCTCTCCTCACGTCGCCGTGGAAAGAGAGCTCCAACCAAAATATTTCTCACCTAAAATCAATTGAATCAGCTCAAATAGCTTGAAATTAAGGTTCTAAAATAGCTTCACAACGATTGGAAAATAAGATTTCAAAATAGTCTAAAATCAATTGAATTAGCTCCAATAGCTTGAAATTAATGTTCTAAAATAGCTTCACAACGATTGGAAAATAAGATTTCAAAATAGTCTAAAATCAATTGAATTAGCTCCAATAGCTTGAAAATAATGGTAAACGATTTCAAATAGTTTTACAATAGTTTCTAAAAATGGTTTTTAATCAAATTGAAAATAGCTAGTTTTCAAAATTGGTTAAAGTCCAAAATTGGTTTGAAAAAATGGTTAATGGTTTTCAAAAATGGTTTCAAATGGTTAAAGTCCAAACTTGGTTGGAAAAATGGTTTATGGTTTTCAAAAATGGTTTCAAATGGTTAAGTTAAATGTGAAGATGGATCAGTATATATACCTATTTGTGTGACGTGTGAAATTTGATGCAGTAAAACAAAATTCGACCTTGTTATTTTCTAGCAAATTCTATTATTTATTTTTAATATTTTTTGATTTATTTTTATAATTTTTTATTTCGAATTTTTATTGAATTATTGCTAATTTAATTTTTCGATTTAATTTTCACTTTAATGAACTTTTATTAATTTTTCTAATTTTGTCGAATTTGTTATGTTTTCTTGTTATATTTGTATAGGTATCGTGCGGATCTTGGTGCATTTTGTTAATATTTTAATTTATTTTTATGTTTATTATTTTATATTTAATTCTTTTATTTCTCAGATTTTATCGGGTTTACTTGATGTTTCAGTGGGTTTATTTAAATTGCGTGTTATTTTTGCATGTGTGTTTCTGATCCATTTAAACATTTTCCAAGGCCGTTTACGTTCTGGCCCAACAGTTCTAAAAAACAAGATCCTTTTTACCAACATGGTATTCAGATTTGAATGGGTTAAATTTGACCCAATATTAGACAATAGATGCGTTCATCACAAAGTGTGACAAAATCTGGCTTAAAGCAATCAACTCATCACGCTCCAGCTTCATTAAACACAATTCGTCCAAACAAATGACTAATCAAACGACGTGAGAAACATTCAAAACAATTCAACAAGTTGATATCACAGTGGCCAAACAAATTAATATATTACTTCAGCGTCTAAAAGATGAGAATAGGAATTATATGCTTTGTTTACTTGAATTTGTCCAATTTTTACTCGGCAAGAGCTATTATATCAACGAAGAAATGAATCACACAATTCTTTTAATAAGAGGAATTATGCAAAATTTATTGAAATTCAGTTGCACACCAATAAGAAATTTCAGATTCAACAAAAATGTATTTGAATGAAATACAGGGACAATGTTGACTAATCTATCAAAACAATCTATGAAGAGCTATTAAGAACAACGGCCATGGTAACGAGAGAACAAATTCTCAATGAACAGAGAATGTTTTCTTTGTTGATCGACAAAAGTTTGGAGAATTCTGATAATGAAAAATTGAGTATATGCTTCAGATATGTTTATGACAATGAAATTAATGAAAGGTTTAAATCATTTATTGAGTTAAAAGATTTTGGTGCAGCTAATATTTTCTCATGCTAACAAAAAATTTTACGTAAGATAAATAGTTCAACACTTACATCAATCAGTGCCGATTGGGCTAATATGATGTCAGGAAATGAAAATGGTGTTTGTACTCGTCTCAAACGTAAATATCCAACTGCACTATATGTTCACTGCATAGCTCATCGTATTAATCTGATTGCTTGAAACGGTTCTTATTGTATCTGCTAAAGTAGAACAATCAATAAATCGCAGATTTTTATGAGCAAACCTTAAAAGGCCATTATCCTTGAAAAAATCCAAAGGTCATTCCTTTATCACGTAAAGAGAATACCCCACCACCATGACATTCGATGGAATTATCACTTTGTGAATAAAGATGTGGTTCTTGATCGTTTGGAGCAATTTAAATAGCTTTGCAAGAGCTTAGTATTCACAATAGTGCTAACAGAGATGAAGCAGCAGGCAACTTTTTACCAGAGTTTGTAAAAAGTTACTTTTAACAAAGTCCTTGCTATGCTTTTTGAACTCAAACGCTTATACTGTGATTTGATAATCAATTCTACCTTTTCGGAATGTGAAATGAAACGGGCTAAGTAGAGTATGGAAACTAGAGAACCAATCGACATGTCATTTCTTCCCAATCTAAACTAGCTAGATCAAGTAGCTGAGACGAATCCTATTTCAACAGCTACCAGCTTGGCAAGTAAATGAGCAAGTGATTTAGTATTGACGGCCTTAAAAAAACTTATTGATGTGCAAGACAAAGGTCAAATTATAGAAAAATGGGCTTCTCCACCAGCGAAATTTACTTTTCAAAGTAATAATTAGGGATGCCACAGATTTTTATAGCCATTAAAAGAATGTTTTTGTGATTTAATGAACTGGTTATAAATTGTAAATATCAAAAGGGTGCGTTTCTTATTCCCTTCTTCATTAGGTATTACAAAAAATTAATATTCTTTTATTAAAATAAAAACACGAAAAGGTCGTTGTGCAAGGTAAGCACATAATTTTCTATGCAATGTCAGCATTTTCGAAATAACATTTGGAGCAAATTTCATATTTTTTAAAACTTTGACTATGATTGGGAAAATTAGCACCCCCAAAATTTGTAGTTTGGATTTACCTCTGATTATAAAAATATGTCACATCAAAGTCTGAAAGGAACCAGATGTCTTATATTCAAGTTTTGTTAAATCGTGGCTTTTTAAAAATTTGAAAAATTAAAAACCAAAATATGAAGTCGATGATAACGTTATAATTAGTAAAGTTAGAGCTTCATTATTCATAAAAACCTTTGATACAAAGTGGAGTGATAAGGTTTTTAAAATTTTAAAAATTAATACTAAACATAGTTCAGCCATATATCTCATTAAATATTATGAAAAAATTAAATCTATGGAAATATTTACGAACCAGAATTAGAAGTTATTCCTCTACTCTCTGTATTTAGTATTCAAAAACTACTTCACATCAGTCTATAAGTTTTTGTCTTCCTTTTTTAAACATTAATTTTATTGCTAAAGCCATTTTATTTACAGATTTTGTTTTGACGGATAAACACGAGCAAATCAATTGAAAACATGGATTTAAATCAAAATATACTGGTAGCCGTTATTATTTTTGACTATGGAGTCATAAATCGTCAACACAAAATGTTTTGTATTCTCTAATGAGAAATCATTTTAACAAAACCTCATTATGTTCAATTTGTTGGGGTATTACGAAAAAAGCACAGTAAAATCAATAAAACACAAAAATGATAAAAGTGCAACATCAATTAAAAAACTTACAAAAATTCGAAAGTAGTATTGATCGGCTGAAATTGGTATGGTTGAATGCCAAATTGAGAGACGAGTCCAGAAATAATAATAAAAATTTAGTGAGGGGTTCCTAGAAAATAATATAAGACAAAAAAGAAATTAATTAAAAAATTAATTACTAATAGAAAGCCAGAGTCAATGGGAAGTCCGAGGCAAAGGGAAACCCGAGAGATGAGGAAAACCGGAGAGATGAGAAAAACCTGGCGTGTAGACGGAATGATATAAAAGGGTAAATTGGCCTAAACAATATTAAATAGGCGGGACTGAGCTATGGAGAGGTAATTATTTCGTAATTTGTAATTTAGTAATGTAGCAAACGGTGTTGACAAATGTCGGTTAAGCTGGTTTGTGGGAAATAATTATTTTTAATAATTTAGTAATGTAGCAAATGTTGTTGACAATCGTCTGAAAACAGTCTGAGCAGGAGTATAAATGGAAAAAGGAAAAACACGAAATGGCCAGTGGTTAAAGCAAACTAGTATTCTAGTCAGGGCTGTAAGAGTCTAAACCCAAGTAAAGTCAAACGTTATCTATCAGAAAAGGTGATTATCCATTGGATAACCTACCTTAAGATAATCAAATTTATTCGGTGATTGAAGGGTGCAAATAAATCAGTGAAATTGTGATTACAAAACATTTAAATAAATCGGGTTTAGTTGTAACTGTGGTAAAGTGCAAATAAAATTATTTCTGTTGGGTTTGCTTGTTTAATTCGAAAAGGACACGAGAAATCAGAGGGAACCGACTTTCAATAATAATAACCTAGCAAATTTAAATATTTTGTGTCCACTGACGCATTCTTGGCCACTCTAAAAAAGTAGTATGCATTTAATTGTGTAAATTTTTAGACTGACTTTGCACACATACTTGTAATTTATTTCCAAAATACTAAAAAATCATTTTTTTGTGTTTCATCAATTTGTCATATTGTTTGATCGTGCATTAATTTAGTTGTTTTAAACATCTAAACAATTTATCAATTGAACTTTGTCATAGATCCTTTGTGTACAAATAGGAGCCATAACTTTAGTATTTAATTTGATTATTGTCATTATGTATTACTCTATCCTCATAGTTCATTTTTTGTTTTAATTTTAAAATAATTGCAAAAGACACATGGTTTGAGATTCTTTGTTTTACACTGTTATAATCGAATTCTCCAAATTCAAAATTAAAGTATTTTATTTTAACAAATCTAGAAATCAACAAAAAATCATATAGCTCCGAGATACCAACGTTTTCGCCGATCTTTGTATCTATGAATTATACATTGGATTCTAAATCTACGGTAACCATCATCAATTCCCCTTAAGACATCATACCAAGGGCAAATACAGCAGCATAAACAATCATAATATTTCAAACATACATAGTATCCGGGCTTCGTGCAACATCTACACAAGGCAAATTCTTTAGCATGAAATGGGATAGTCCAATCTTCATCCTGAGTCCTAGGAATAATTGACGGACAACCTTCTGGACACTTATTCATTTTCTTTTGAAAAGCATAATATGCCTTATCCAAACATTCAGGAACTTTGGTACAGTTACATCTTTCGGTAGGACAGCAAGCACAGCAAAAATTAAAACAAATACAAAACATACAACAATGATTCGGATATCGTTTATATTCTTCTAAAATAAAAGGATCTCTAACAATGACTTTCGCTTTATTGCTGTCTTCTGCAGATTTATCAGAATTCTCTTCCTTATCATTTTTTTTGTAAATATTTCCGATTTCAGATAAACCTAATTTAGCTATTTGCATTTGAGAAGTGATAATTGGATTCATAAAATTTAATTATAAATTAAATCGATTTTAAAAAACAATAATATAATGCGGACCTTATTTTATAAAACAATTTTACAATTAATAAGAGTCTTAATGACATTAAATAAGATTTCAATAATGCAATTAAATCGAGCTACATAAGTCTGTGTGTGTGTATTATCTGTGTTATGATCACTTTCATTTGACTAAAAAAACAAATAGTTTATTAAAATTAAAATATACAATTATCTAGAATTTCTTATTATTAAAACAACTTTATTGCAATTTTAAATTAAATTAAAATTTATTTTTAAATTAAAATTTCCATGAAATCTGCTGATCAATAATGCTTGCTAAGATCAGCAATAAACATTAAATAGCAATACAATTAAATAAAAATACAAAAAACTTTTTATACAAATATTATATACATGAAAATTTTATTTTTATTATTATTACATGGTTTTAATAAGGATTATTGATGAAAATAGAGGATTTTGATACAGGTTAATGTCAATATTCATGGTATTCTTTTATCAACAACTAAACATTGAGGATATACAAGGGTAATATCATGATACAACTTTCCCATAGGAAAAATATCCCAAAACTCCAAATCCCTAGTAAAAGTGTCCCAACTCAAAAATTTCCCAATACTTAAAATCCCTAAAAAAACATTTTCCCAACCCTAAATTTCCTAAATCTTAATTTTTATTTTTACAAGTTGTTAAATACTTAGAAAATTTTGTCAAATATTTATATTTATAGAAAATAATAATACATACATATCAAAATACATGCAACGTTTTATACAAATATTTTATGTTGCAACCAATTTCAATGAAATTCATCATTTATAACACAAGTTGGTGTGATATTCAACATTGACTAACCATTTCCAATGAAATTTATTATTCGGATTTTGTTCTTAAATAATTATGACGGTAATATATCCTTATTTTTCAAACTCTTGAAAGCAGAGTTCTTGAAATTGTATAGAAAATGTTTATTATAGCAATGCATCTAATTAAAAGATTTTGACATTGAAAGTTTGTTTGCATTTTTAACTATGTATTGTATTTGTGTGCTGTATATAACTATAATTTATAAATTTTATTGTATAGTATAAGGGTTTTACATTGATATAGCTAAAGTCTTTAACACTTTTACTATACAAATAAAAATTATAAATTATAGTTATATAAAGATACACCAGCTACTATAAATTATCAGATACAATGACAAATATTAGAGGAAATAATAAGTTAATATTTATATTTTTCATTAGATTACCATTTATTTAAAATTTTGAAAATATTTTTAATTTTTAATGTTAATTATATTATAATTAAAAAAACAAGTACTGTATTTATTATGAATCCCAGGTAATTTAGCATGAATTTTCAAAAAATTAAATTTTTATTAAAAAACAGATTTTTAAAGCTTTTCTAAAATATTTTCATTCACAAAGTGTTTGGGTTATGGAATTTTTGCAAAACTTTAATAAATAAGAAAATCGAAAAAATTAAAAAATCAAAATTTTACGGAAGAAATGGGTATGCTCCGAAGAAAATTGACGAGACGTTTACGAAAATAATAATATATAATTAATTTGGGATCACTAGCAAAAGTTATTAAGAAAATACAAATTAATTAATTGATTAAAACGACGAAAACAAATAAATTTAAATTAAATTATGGAGAAATTCTCCGATTTTAATATATTTAATTAGCTAAGGGAACTAATTATTTCCTTATATAATATATTCCGATGTTTTCTCTGGTAGGTTACTGGGTGTTGATGTTGGGTTGAATTAGGTTGTGGTTACCCCGGTAACGCCATATAAATATTTCTTTGCCTTTGCTACCACTCGGCACCCGTTGCTATGCAACGTTGGAACTGTGTTCGAGTGGGTAGATCGTCCGCAAAAAGTGAGCGCTATTACTAATGCTGTAATTGCCCGAACGATCTCTGGGTTCAACGAGCTGTCGATAGAAGACCTGTGCTCACTTTTGATTTGGGTCCCCTTATATCGTTAATGTCATCATTTGTATTCATAGTTCTCGCGCAACTTTCTCATTCAGGCTGTGAAATATCCTCGTACTACCTCTGTGAGTCGACACTTATCGAATCCATCAAATATCATTTAAATAACAATACATATATATTTTATCAAGTAAACAACACATTTTATAAGTTAATTATGCATTATTTAATAATCAAACGGCTCGACGTTCAGCCCGCTCCTTTCATCCAGATCGATAGCTGCCTGTTGCTGGAGTAGTTTTCGGGGTCGCTACCGTCTCTCGGTAGGCCAGCTGGGCGGGGGCAAAGACAAGGGGGTATGTTACTGCTGCCCCTTCTTGACAGGCCGATATGGTGACCTCCAGTCCCCTTATCTGCGTTCTGAGACTCTGATTTAACTGCCTTTCGTCCGCCCATCCCTTTTGGGCTGCGGTAAGCCTTTGATACAGTAACTTGGTTTTCTTCGGTTCCAACCATGAGGCTTTAGTCTCTTGAATCTCCTTTGACATTTGGATCAGTTGGGTGTAGAAGTCTTTGTTGAGCCTGCAAGAATGTTCTAGCTCCTTCCTTAGAATTTCTAGCGATTCCATCTCTGTAATTACTATTGTAAATTTTGACTACTAATCTTGAATTATTTATTGCATAATACAAATTTGTAAAAGTTACGCTAAAGAAATAAAGAAAAAAGATCTTGAGAAACAACAAATCATTTATTAATATTCAATTTGAGTTTATTAATGTAACGGGCAAAAGTGAAAGCCCATATTCCACTGATCAACGGGATTGGTGATTTTGGTCATGTTTCTCTACCCCATCGTCGGGGGTTGGCGAAGAGGTAAGGGTACGCGAAGACGGGTTGCTTCGTGTTTCGGATACGGCTGGCACGGGGCATCGGATGAGCGTCGATGCGAGCTTTCGTGTTTCGCCAGCCTGACTGGACGCGGGACTGTGTGGTGGCGTATAGTCATCGGTGTCTGCCAATCTGCCAGCCGCTATGTCTTCTTCTACGTTCCTAAGATATAGCCTGGCTCGGGCTACTTGTATGTTGAGTTGACTCTGGTGATCCTCGAGTCGAGCGAGGAGGAACCGGGGCTGTGCGTATACTTCCTGGGCCGGGTTTCGGCTACACCCTCTTTTTGTCGTTGTGTAGGGCAGCTCATCCCTTTCCATTGATCGTGAGGTGTCCCATTTAGGCCCTCTTGGTTGGGGCACATCGCTATATCTTTCCCGCAAGATTCGTTGCCAGGATTGTCTCCACTGATCGGAAACGTGCGTGGAAACACGGACAAAAGGTCCTGATTTTTCTAAAAATAAGATCGTGATCAGTAAAGTTTGTCACTATAATTACAAAGGAAAATTTTAAAAATCCCTGTGGTATCTTTTCGAGTCGACATTTAATAGAACCTGCCTGGATATTTAATTGCACCCTCACTATAGTAATTCCACTACGTATGCATGTTTTCAATTCATATATATATAATTTAATAAGTGATTTTTAATTAATGGGAAATATAATGTTATTTTATTATTGTTTGAAATTTCTAGAAATATCTTGCTACGAACTATCATATATACTTTAGAAAAATTAATCAATAAAAATTTGATTTGTAGTTTTAATTAGTTAAATGTTAATCAAGGATATTTGATAATTTTTATACAAGATAATATTAAAATACCGTAATAATTATAATTTTTATTTAAATTAAATAAAATTTGTGGTTACCATGTGGTTTCAGGTCTGATTCAATGTCTACTTTGACTGGGGCACGCTCATACATATTTTATAGGTGAGTTTGGATTAATTATTTGGGCTTTAACTACTGTCTATTTAGATTGTATTCAATGCGTTACGGTGTCGTATAAGTCAAACTTATTGTCACTTCCTCTAGCTTGGTCATTCAAGAAAGGTTCCTGAAAAAATCCATATTATCTCAGGTAAGTGAGGACTCCGAGTTGTTATAAATAGAATTCACGCACGGGGATTTGAAAACTTAAAGGAATAATTATAAGATAAATAGGGAATCGTGATGGCCACGAAATATCTTCAACCAAATATTGCCCAAAGTTCCAAGGTAGTAAAAGTAAAATATGAGAAAAATAGTCATGATAAATATTAACACCAGATGAACTGTATAATTTATGATAACTTTATATCCCCTAATTGCAAATGTGAGTGAGTTAAAACCGAATAACCTAAATGAGCTTATATGCAAAAAAAATGAAGCCATGGTTCTCGATTTGCATGTTACGGATTTATTAAACTTTACTTGCCTTCGAAAATAATACATTTAACATATTGAAATCTAATACTCGAAATTTAAAACTTTAAAAAAAGACTTACAAAATATTTATTACAAGAAAATTTTGTGTGGTTAACAAAACGTCGGGATTCTCGAAAATTACAACTTACCCCAAAACTGTGGATCTGGGTTCCGGGCTATATCCCCGTTTTCCTTTCTGATGGTTGTGTCCTCATTGATAACGTTCGTTTGTGGGCGCATTCCTTGATCGTCTAAAAATTTGTGATTGATTTTGGAGCGTCGACAATATTTTATTCATGGAATTTGGTAGCGAGGGGTGTGTGCGCGTAGGTGTGTGGAACCACCTTTATTATTAACACCCGCTGTAGTGGTGATGTCGTGAGCGTGTCGATTGGGTGCGTAGTTAAAATTCTTGCCGGCGTGTTCATTATTGGAGCGTGTATATGTGAATATAGGGCTTTATAACCGCACGCACCTCGGGTAGATATTCAATTCACCCTTTGCCCTGACATTTCAGATTTCCATTTTAGCACATTAGGTATCGATTTGGCAAACCGGTTTGTATGCGCAGGACAGGAATATTTTCGTCTACCCCTATCTGTATTGGATTTGTTGTCCGTGCATGCGAGTGATAAGTAACACTATCGATAAATCTTAATATGAATGTCAGACACGAGAGATTATTGATCCATGAAGACAGATGTATTTAGTAAGTCTCCAAACTGCTTCTTGATTCTATCCATTTATTCCTCCTATAATTTCAGGCTCGTGAGTAATTCGTTAGGTTGTTACAACTGCAGGTATTATTTTAGTCTGACATTTTAGATTCCTTCAGGAGTTCGATTTTAGAACAATGTTGGTAAAAGAAACTATTTACCACTTCTTGGGTGGACTTAGTGGCGGCCACTGATTTCCTACTGGGGCGTAATTGAGACATTAAGGGATGGCTGGTTTGGATGATGACTTAGCTTGGATCGGTGGACTATTCTGACGGAGAACCAGAAATGATCACAGGTATCAGTGGATGATTAAGTTCTCTTTCTATTTTAATAATTATTATCCTCTCAGAGTCGACTCGTAACGGTCATCGGTTGATCAGAACAGAATCATGTGGGCATATCGATTCTACTTATGGGATTAATCTTTTTCTTTAATTAAATGATGATAATTTGTTGTGGGCGATTGATTTTTGGATTAGTATTTATTGTTTGATTTTTTCCGAGTTTTGATTTCAGGTAAGGGTTTTGGTGTCGATGTCTTTCGGTTTAGTTTATGGTTATTTTGTTAAATAATGATGGCTTGGTCTTGTCTTTTGACGGGAAAATATAGAGTTGCATTTATCGCTATCAGATTTCGCCGAGCTGGGGAACATGGATCTCTATTCATTTAATTGTCATCATTTTGCCGATTTTATTAACGTTAATTTTTCCGCGCTTAGTTTATTTATGGATTTTAGGCTGTCGGGGAGTACTCTCCATTAGCGGGGAAAATCTTATCTAAACAAATCTTGGTGATTTGGAGTTTAGTTTAAGAATTTTGATGTGATTCCACAGAGATAATCAATCTAGGCTTTCAAATCAGTGAGTTCAACGTCATTAATATTTTATTAATTCGTACCCTATATTATATAGATGGCAGACAATATTAGGAAGGGGAACTCATAGCGATCATAATGGAATCTGGCTCAAGCTTCTTCTAATCCTACTCTATGAGTCCGCTTAAACAGGATTTATTTTCGGTGGAATCTATTTTATTTAAATCTGCTACGGGAATAAGTTTGTGATCATTATAAATAAATGGGGTTTTATTCGTAAGAATTTCTTTTTCAATATTACTAATTACTTAAATGATTTTATGATGGTAATATTTCTAGAATTTTTCTTTAACATCGTAGTAATTACCGTATTGGGTTTAAATGGGAATTGCTAGTTTTAATACATGATATTATGGTATCTGAATAATGCTATCTCCCCTTCAAGTAAAGCTCTGTTGGATCCATACATTACACTAATAATTACCGCATTTATTTGAAAAATTTCTTGGTTTTAAATTCATATTGTCTGGGGTTTACATTCACTAAATCATTTCACTATTTACTTCAAAAAACTAATTCTCCAGGTTATTTTGGTGTTAATGTTATTCTACCTTCAATTAAATTTCGATTCCATACCTCATATCGGGGTGGATATTCAGCTAGTTTATTAATTTTAATACGAAATAACGTCTCAAGATCTAAAATTTAGAGTCCATTAATCTTCTAAACATATCAAGGTTCATGACAACGTCCTAATCTTGCTAAGCATTTTTGGCCTATAGTGACGGTCGAGGGTTCATAGTCCTAGTTTATCTCTTTTAGTTATTTTCAGACGCCTAATAATTTTGATTTACAGTTATTTTAGATTCACAACAACGATTTCATTTCTCTACTTCCATGTTTCCTTCCCCTTAGTTGACCTTAGGCGCATTGTGTTCATATTATATTTTATGAGTGCCCACTGGACTACTTGTGTAGTGATTTTGAGCCGTGTGTAAATATAATTTAGGTCGAGTTTATGGCAGTTGAGAGACAAAGAAATAGCCAAAAGACCACTTCCTTATCCCTCTCTTCCCCTATACGGAATAATATTGACGTTCCGACCCCTGCGTTCCGCACGCCGGAGTCTTCACGGGCACGAATCATTGGCGATATTCCACGCACTTACACGAATTCGAATAATATGTCTTATTTTGATAACTTGTAATGTGTCTTTGGCTGTGGGCCGGAAAAATTTCGACAATTAAGAAAAACAATTTATGCATTATAAATAATTTATTAAAAGACAAATATAAATTACCCGATACATAATTCAATCAACAAAAATTCAAAATCATAAATACATTGTTCTCCCCACGCCAACACCCAAGCAGAGCTCTATCGAGGTTGCGAGAATGCGACGTGGAAAGAGTTTTCAAATAAAACTCTCACTTACATAGATTTTAAACTTTCGAGTTGGAAAAACTGATTAAACGCTTTAAAAATGAATTTCAAGTTTAAAAAACTGATTGAAATTGTGTAAAAATGAATCGGTATCTATACATATTTTACGACCTTAACCTTGCGTGTTCTTTTTGATTTAGTAAAACAAATTTTGACCTTGGAATTTTCTGGTATATTCTAATCTTTAATTTTATTATTTTGAAATTTTATTTGACAATTTTTTTTATATTTTTAATTGAATTATTTCTAATTCAAATTATTTGATTTTTATTTCATTTTCATGAAATCTCGCATTTTTTATAAATTGTCAAATTTCGGTCAAAATCGTTGGGTTTTCGTGTTATGTTTATTTTTATTTCATGCGGATCTTGCTGCACTTTGTTATTATTTTAATTTATTTTTGTGTTTGTAATTTTATATTTAATTGTTTTCTTCCTCGTATTTTGGTAGGGTTAATTGGTGTTTTAATAGGTTTGAATTTAAATCTGCATGTTATATTTGCATGTGTGTTACCGATTCATTTAAACATTTACAAGGCCGTTTGTGTTTTGGCCCAACATCTCTAGGGGAACGGCCAAAAGATAAAAGCAAATTATTCCACTAGTTTCCCAGGAGTCCAATCAAAATTCTACAAAAACTAATTAGTTGTCGAGAAGAGATTTCTATAAAAAGGAGTCTCTAATCGACAACTAAGAAAAATGTTTTCCAAATAAAGCTGAACGAGTAGAGATAACAATTTATTGAAAAGTTGTGAAAATTGAGGAAAGTAGTGAGTCTCGAGTCAGACTAGTGTCAAGAGAATTTTGAGATGTGGTATATTACAGATTTAAAAGGCGGCTTCTTGTAGGGATTCCTGTCGACCTTGAAAATTATGAATCGTTTTGTAATTTTTGGAATAAATAAAAGTTTCCAGTGTTGAGTTATTTCAGTATTATATAAAGAGCACATGGAGTCCTAGCGAATAGTTCCTACCAAATCAAACAAAACTTTAACTCAACAAATGATTCTTGGAATATTTTATATGAAACCGGTCATTTTCTCCTCGTTCGATCAATCTTTTTTAAATCAATTTCTGAATACCTATAAAATATTAAACTTTCAATTATGAATACTTCTTTCGACCCATTTCTTTAAAATTTTCCAAAAATTTCCGGAATTCTATCATTCTTTTCCAAATTTTTAAAATTGGAATTATTTTAAATAAATAAGTTGTTTTTCTTCGCTATTCTCCTACTCTTAGAAATGCAAAATGTGATCAAATTCTTGAAATATTCTCAAAAGAAAAGCTATTGTTACCCATAATTTTTGCCCTACTTCGTGTATTTTTTATTATAGGGTTGTTGTCCACAGTGTATTTGTGTTTGTACTTTTATTTTCGCCGAAATTATTCTTTTGTTCTTCGATAGTAAACTAACTTAAGTTATGTCAATCACCATAATCTTTGTTGTTATTGCAAGTAGGTTGGTAAATGTTTTCTATACATAAATTAATATTTTCTTTTAGTAAACCTTAATTTGTGACCTTAAGCATTTGATTTTTACTAGCATAATATAGAAGCTATATCTCATTAAAACAGTGGCGAAATAAGACAAAAGCGAGCCCTAGGCAATAATGTATTTCCTGGCCTATTTTTCAGTCATGACACATACTTTGCGTTTGGTACTTTAGTTTTAAACCATATAGCATGTAGTTCTATTTAATTATCGGATTTCACACTTGTTGACTTTATCAATCAACGATTCGACATAATTTGTATACGTTTCAGCAATAATTATGAATATGACGTTTTTCTGTTAAATAAAAATTAATTATAAAAATTAAAAACTTAATTTTTGAGACCCAATAATTACGGGCCCTAGGCACGTGCTTAATTTTTGGTGTACACAAAACTTTAAAATAATCCTCATGGACAATGCCATAAAAATATGTATAAACTTATATTTAAAAGTTAGTTAATTATATAATATATAGACGATTTATTATTAAATAAAATAGAAAAGAAATCAGGAAAATAAGAAACAATATTTTATAATTCTCATTTCAATAAATATCTTAATATTAAATTAATAAAAAACCTTAAAAATAAAGAGAAATAATTGTTTTTTACTATTTAACCTTACTATTTAATTAATAGTGATCTAGATCACTTGAAAAAGGGTGTGCCGAAAACTTGTGAATATCAATAAAACATCGATATCATTACTGATTCAAAGTCATAATATAAAATAATCTTAATGACATTAAAAAATTTTAAAAATATTTTAAAAATTTTAATTAAAAAATTAATTAATAATTATTAAAAGTTGGTATTAATATAAATGGAAAAATTAAATCAAATATATTAAACATGCAAATTAGTGCAACTGATAGGCTGCTAATCTCTGTCACGAAGACTCTTCTCGATTGGGCGTTAGTGTATCTAATCTCCTTCATTAACAGTTGATACTGCCATTAAAAGACAAGTCCCCCGCAATAAAGTAATCATTCATATCCGGATTCAGTTATTTAATTACTTCACTCTCTTTGCAGAAATCTATTCAATGCTTCAAAATATTACCAAACATCTTTTCCAAATCCCCATTGATAATAATCTTTACAGGCTTGTAGTGGTCATTATATTAAGTGTCATTCTACTTTGTTCAACAGTAGTAAATTTTTTGATTATAATTGCAGTTTACCAGCCGAGAATACGAAGACGAGTAAAAGCGAATTATTCCCGCTATTTTATTGGAAACATGTGTCTTGCAAATCTTCTTCTGACCATCATTATGGTTCCATTCAGTATTTATATAACCATCATAAATAAATTATCGTTCAAAAACTCGTTTACACAAGCAGTTGGTTTTTTCGTTACTCTATTCATCAGTGCAATGATAGCGAGTACCATTGGTATAACCATTGAAAGGTTGATGGCTGTAATCCATCCTCTATATTATCGAAGGTGCACAAATACGTTTTTCATTATTTTATTAACGGTGATTGGTTGGGGTTTATCTTTACTTATTTCAACTATACCCTTTATTGGGTTCATTTTCATTAAAGAAGAACCTTATACATTTGGTGAGTCGTTTTCGATTTTCTTTCTAATCTCTTGTTCTTCTCACATATTCTATAGATCATATACAATATTCTTTTGTTTCGTTTCCTACATTATGCCATTGATATTTATAGTCATAGCATACTCGATGATGTACCATTCAGCGATGCAAATTTCCAAAAATTGCCGATTGCGAACAGTGATTTCCAATCACTCTGAGTTGAGTAGCAGCAAAGATGATAGCAATAAAAAAGATCTGATTTCAGACTTAAGCCATTCGATGTCGTCACCGAATCTCTTTGTCGATGATGGAAGCATTTATTTCAATTCTAAGAAATCTCTACTCCAAGTCAGTCCAGCTGAAAGCCGAATGAGAAAGATTTCTGCTAATTCTTTTTTCAAGCCGAACTCAAAACTCACAAGAGAAGAAACGAAATTCAAATCAAAATTAACTCGCTGTAACAGCGAAAAACCAAGCAAAAAACAAATCAACAGATCGAATAACTCCTTCAATTATTCCATGGTGTCTGTCGAAACTACAGTTTCAAATATTATTAGAAAAGGAAGTAAATTATGTTCAAGGAAATTTAAAGGGCTATTCAGTCAAAAAGAGGAGATTAATGCTGCTAAAACTTGCTTATTAGTCGTCGCATCATTTACAGTTCTAATTAGTCCATATTTTATCCTTTTAATCATTCAAGCGTTTCATAACGACTCTATGGACCATTACATCTTTTGGAACACTTTCAGTGGTTTGCTTATCTACGTGAACTGCATCATTACGCCTACGATTTACGTCTTTCGAGATTTTGTCATTCGAAAAGAAGTTAAACATTTATGGAGAAATTGTCGCTGTCAAGAAAACAATTTACCATCTAGGAAAAACTCTGTCCGGTCAAGGGTAGTTAAAAATAACTTTATCAAATCCCGAGTTGACGTAATAATAGAACTGGAAGAAAGTACACGACATACTTGTGTTTTAAATTTCCATAATATCTAATTAACTAAAATGTTATTTATTAAAAATATATATAAAACATTTGCAGGTGATATTTTGAAATAATTTGAAACTTAAATATAATATGTTTCCATAAATAACAATAATAACAAAGAATAATAATAAAGATAATAATAATATATTTCGACAGATTAACTGTCATCTTCAGATACAAAAACCAACCAAAATATTATCGATTAATTTATATATTTTAAATAAATTATTATTTTTAATTAAATATTTTAGATACTTTTACACTAATTTTAAAATTCTATGTAAATAAATTTCTATGTAATAAAATTTTTAAATTAACATTAAAAATTAAAATATTTATTCATTTTACTTAAAATTATAATATATTTTTAAAAATTTAAATCATTTTACTAATAATAAAGATAATAATAATAAAGATATTAATAATAATAAAGAAAATAATAATATATTTCGACAGATTAACTGTCATTTTCAGATACAAAAACCAGCCAAAATATTATCGATTAATTTATATATTTTAAACAAATTATTATTTTTAATTAAATATTTTAGATACTTTCACACTAACTTTAAAATTCAATATAAATAAATTTCCATATAATAAAATTTTTAAATTAACATTAAAAATTAAAATATTTATTCATTTTACTTAAAATTATAGTTATATTTTTAAAAATTTAAATCATTTTACTAAATATAATAAAAATAATATTGAAAAATAAACACTGTATATAAACAAAAAAATTCAGTTAATCAAATTTTACATAAACTATTTAAAAAAATTCAAAATAATCTTAATCATAGCACTTTGCAGAATAATCTTTCGATCCACTGACCTTATAAAGAATGCTTCACATACAACACATTTCAATTATTATTAAAACTGTTGGGGTTAAAGCCATAATTAAAACAAAAAATAGATTTTTGTGTGAGTTAAGACAACAAAAAGTAAAAATAAGGAAAATGGCCACTGTACATACACATGCATCGCAAGTAGAAACTAAAAATAAAATAAAAAACATCAAATAAACAAATTTTAATTCAATAAAATTAATTAAAACATATATTAATAAAATCAATTAAAGCATACAGAGGCAAAAAGAAACATATATGAAATAAATAAAACTGCCAAAATCTTGCAAAATAAGGTTTAGAAAAACATAGGCAGAAGCGGCGACCCAGAAACAAAATTTTAAGGGCTAAAAAGAATATTGCATAAAAATCACAATAAAAATAGATTTTATTACAACAAAAATAATATATCAAAAAATAAAGAAAAATTCATAAAAAATTATAAAAATATTTTAAAATTAATAAAAATAATAAAAAGCCCTTAAAATGGCGAGTCACCCATTCATATCAACATCGCCACTACCTCTCGTGCGATGCTAAAGGAAGAAGGACAATCTAATGAACGATCATCGCCATTGATCATTTCGGTTGTGGAACCGACTGCACCTCAAGAGCAGAGGGCAGGTTTTCCTCGCCAACCGGAGTTTCATCCAACAACAAGATGTCCATAGAACCGATGCCTACCCATAGACATCGACGGAGATGAATGAATCAATGTCTCCGAAAATGTCCTCGTCGGATCGACACCAATCTATATCTCCTTTATATCTCTTCTGTTAGCGACATTTCACCGAAAAACTTTGACTTTATCTTATTTTATTTTATTAAATTTTTTTGGTGTTGCTTTTACCTTAATTAAAAATAAATCTTATGTTTAATATCTTTATTTGGTAATCATATACGGTTAAATTTAAAATTTAATGTAAGTACAGTGTGGAAGGTGATTTATTTATAATAGTAGAAATAAATAATTAATCTCTTGTTCGGTATTAAATAATTATTAATTAAAGTATTGGTTTAATTAATTTAAATTAAAATTGGCGGACTTAAAAGGAAAATTTTATTGAAAATGAATAGAAGATGACGGTACTAAATTTATTGTTTCGGTTTGTTTCATTAGTATTCGATATCTTCAAAGTCAAGTTCCGTTACTTAAACTTAAGGAACCAGATATATTTTTGGATAATTAGATGATGAGATAATGCGTAAGACCTTCTAGCGGTCGCTTTGAAACCGAATCGAAGGTTATTCAGAGAATAGTATAACCAATACTATTACCAATAACAGTGCTTACCTGTTTGAATAGCATCCGACCGTTATACACATTACAAACATAGATTTATCCATGGGTGTATGATAGTGAATCCGTAAATCTGTGGTGTGCGAGGGAAATTAAACCCTAGAGATGGAGAGGCGTGTAGGTTTTGGTAAGAGTTGGTAACCAGTGGTAACCAATGTTCCCAGTACACCATCATGATTTTTGGGGGCTCAGCCGGGATTTACTGAAAACTATGTCTATTGGAAAGACGAAAAACAAACGAATCTAAAGAATAATGGGGAGTTTTATCAACGAACTCATAGCCGAGAAAACATTGAGGATCGAATTATTAAAGCAGACATGTTGCGACGACATTTTAGAACAATGGGGGGTGACCGAATAAATTTTTCGCGACAATAGTATCGGAAAAAACCTCTAAAATAGATAACAGTATTAATTAAAATAGTAAAATAATAAAAATAATAATAAAATAAGTAATTTTAAAATGGTAACATAAAATTTATGATAGAAATAAAATATTAAACTAAATAATAATTAATAACGGGAATAAATTTAATGATAATAATAAAGTATAAATAAAATAAAATCGATAAATAAGGTAAAAGTATAAAACGATATAACCTATGAATATGAGGATGAATGATAAAATGAAAAATTATTATCTATATTAAGCATAAAACAAGGATAATATGTATAAATTCTTGGGCCAGAACGTAAACGGCCTTGAAAAATGTTTAAATGGATCAGAAACACACGCAAAAATAACACGCAATTTAAATAAACCCACTGAAACATCAATTAAACCATATAAAATCTGAGAAATAAGAGAATTAAATATAAAATAATAAACATAAAAATAAATTAAAATATTAACAAAATGCACCAAGATCCGCACGATACCTACACAAATACAACAAGAAAACACAACAAATTCGACGAAATTGAAAAAATCAATTAAAGTTCATTAAAGTGAAATTTAAATCGAAAAATTTGAATTAGCAATAATTCAATAAAAATTATAAATAAAAAAATTATAAAAATAAATCAAAAAATAATAAAAATAAATAATAGAATTTGCTAGAAAATAACAAGGTCGAATTTTGTTTTACTGCATCAAATTTCACACACCAGAAAATTAGGTATATATACTGATCCATTTTCACATTTAACTTAACCATAAAACCATTTTTGAAAATTGTGAACCATTTTCAAACCATTTTTAAATCGTTGTGAAGCTATTTTAAAACTGTTTTAGAACTTTAAATCTATTTGCAGATTATCTCGAAGAGTTTTAATTTTTAGGTGAGAAATATTTTGGTTGGAACCCTCTTTCCACGTCACGTCCATAGCATCTCTGTAGAGCTCTGCTTGGCGGCGACGTGGGGAGAGAGGCATTTATGTTATGTTATGTTATTTTATGCTATGATGTTTTTCAATTTATGGAATGGTTAAAAATGGGTAATTATGTTGTTTTTATGATTAATAAATATTATTACTATAACTAAATTGTTTTACATATATATTTGTTTTATAAATTAAAATGTCGAAATTTTTCCGGCCCACAGCCAACACATAACGCAAGATAGTAAAATATACATAGTGCAGATGCATGTAAGTGCGTGGAAAATCGCCAATGATATGTACCCGTGAAGACTCAGCGTGCGCAACGCAGCGGTCGTAACGTCAATATTTATCCCCATAGCTGAATCGAGGAATAAGGAAGAAGTCTTTGGCTGCTTCCTCGTTTCTCAGTTCTGTAAAATCGATCTAAAATCATATTACATACGGCTTAAAATCATCACACCGAGTAGTCCAGTGGGCACTCAATAAATATAATATAAACACAAATTGCGCTTAAGGTCTATTAAAGGGAAAGGGTACGGGAATAAATTAAATCGAAGTCGTTGATATAAATAAAATAGAAGTAAATTGATATCGGTATGCTAAAATAAATAAAATAGTAAAATCTCTTAAAAGGTAGTTATTGATTCAATTAAATTATTTAACGATTACGGGGTAAAAATAGGCATTGCATTAGTTAAAATTAAGTTAATTGATTGATAAAATTAAAGTAATGTGAATGAAATAACCCGACAAATCTTCAAGTAAAAGTAAGCATAGCTTTGGTTAAAAATAATGAAATAATTTATGAAAATGAAGTAGACTATTACTTAAAATACTTTATTCGAGGGATTGTAATTAATATAAATCGTTAGTAACTATAAGTGAAAAGGTAGTAAAAAGTACTGATTTGGTCAACAAAGTTTTCGGTAAATTAATATAAATTCATGGAGCAAAAATAGAACAAATAAAATAGATTAATAGTAAATTCACCCGTGGATAAATTCAGTGGTTAACCTAAGGTAATTCGTCCATCAAAGTAAAAACAATTCGTTGCTTCAAACCACAGTACTAGTTAATTGAACCCAAAATAACTCATCGCTTAAAATTAGTGTAATTGATAACGAAAATCAAACAATCCTCGAGTTGAAAATTTCCTTTTAGATAATTTATTCGAATTTGAAATACGGTAATTGCAGGGTGAAAATGGGTAATTTATAAACTCAAGAACTTTAAGATAAAGATAAACAAATCTGTAACTAGCAAATCGAACAGTAGTTTATTGACACAAAATACTGTTATAGGAGTTACAAAACTTTGCAGCATTATTAAGTTCAATCGACATTGATAGGAATAGCTTAAGTCGCTGTGAGAAAGAACCAAATCATCTTCACGATAATATCTGTTTACCTACTGAAGACCCAGAAACTCCACGACTGTCTCCCTATAAGATTTAACCCAACGTCTAAAATGTGTTATATGAATCGAATAAAATCATACCGAAATCGGCTTACTGATCTGAACCAGTTTATCTTCCATAACATGAAAACCTCGAAAATTGATAATATCGGAGTGATAATTAATAAAATCCAATGGCGCTAATAGACGTACCACCAACATGTCGATAAAGTTAAAATTCCGATAAAGCGAAGTAGCAACACCTTCCAAAAAGTTAGAACATAAATCGAGTAAATGCAACCAAAATTCCAACTCGTTCAAACGATTAAAAATGTCGTGACCTAACAATGTATCCAATCGACCAACCAGCGGAAGTATGCCGGATATTGAATTATGACGGAAATTGCACTAATCTACCCGAACATCCTCGAACAACACTAGTAAAATAACATCCGGACTAAGTTTCCACCAAATCTAAAGTCAACCGACGATCAATCACGTTTCCATATGACCGGATATCCGGTCGATCATTACTAACAACATGATAATGTACACAGTTGACCAACGGAAACGCGCCACTATCGATTAAATCAGGAATCTGAAACATCCTTTTCATAAATAAATAATTTCAATTCCAACTACGATTTAAGCATTTATCTAACTGTAACCACCCCTATTAATAGTATACCCGACTCCGATATTGATTCCCAAACTACTAGGTTACTTCACCCTCTCGAATCTTCCAATTAACGATTTTTTCGGAACGATCCATAACCATCACGAATCCCGATAGACGTTAATAACTATTTCGCCATGGTGCTTATACAATTAATTAACGGCCATCAACCATGCAGCCAGGTTAAATAAAGTTCATTGCAAACTCTACGTACCAAATGATTTATCCTTAATATCGTTGTAGATCATGTCACGCGATCAAACTACAACCCAGGCAATTAACGCCAAGTACCCGAGAAAGGCCCCACAAGCCACAGACGTCATCAGCAAGTTTCGATCACAATGGCCTTACCCTATCCCTCGAAGGGCACTGGGTCTGAATAACAACCCGCAGGAACCCGAAAGACAACAGTACCCAGCTGCCGAGATATTTTCCAACGCACAGGACCTCCTCACCCAATGGGAGCAAGTGCAGGAGCGGGTGGATTTGCAAGTAGTCAAGGCAAGGATGTATCTTGCAAACGTGATGGAGGACATCCTTGCCGGGCGAATCGCAGTCGCCTATCCACACCGCCCAGTTCGAGACACCAGGCGACCATACACTGTAGAAGCCCTCAAGCGAAGTCTAGAGCGGTATGGCCCAGACAACTAAAAGAACAGAAACAACTTGATGTAATGATTGATGAATAATAGTTAGAATTTGTGCGTTTTCTTCTCTCTCATATAACTGGGATTAACTTTTGATTTGTTTGATAAAATTAAAGATTACTCAACTAGACCAATCATAAATTGAAGTTGCATTAACCCATTTAATTACAGTGATGTCCTCTCTAAGGATCCTACAGACCGAACTAGACCGCGCGAGGCAGACGAATGCAGAGTTACTCAGTCAGGTCCTGCAATTAACTCGCGAGGTGCAGCAGGTCAAGGCGACCTGTTTAGACCCTAGCAGCCTGTCGGGGAAGGGGAAGCGGTAACGTATCCGCTCATCTTCGCCCCTTCCCAACTACCGAGTCAACGCGTCGTTGATAGTGCCACACCAAGCTCAAAGGCGACAGCCACTCAACCGACCATCCGCCGGCCGGGACGCAAGGAACGGGCCCGACGCCGAGCCGCACAAGCGTCAAGTCGATCAACTTAACTTATCATTGATATGCATGTCCTTTGTTCGTTAAATAAATTAGCTCTCATGTATTCAGTCATAGTGGGGTAGACTCGAAATCATCTACACTAATCAGTCTAAATTTAATTCGCATTCCACGCAAGGGACCGAGCAAAGCGAGCATAGGTCTTCTATCGACAGCTTGTGAACCCGAGGGTTGTCCGAGCAACTATAGTATTAGCAATGATACTCAATTTTTGCGGGCAATCCACCACTTGAACACATTACCAACGTTGCTTAGCAACGGGTGCCAAGTGGCGATCAGCAACATTTTGTATGGCGTTACTAGGGTAACCAGAAAGTCAAGCAAGATGTGAAACCCTGTAACCCACCAAAATAAACGAGTAAAATTTGAAGGGGAAAATAATAAAAATTAATTGAATAAAATAACTACAATAACGGAGAACCACAGAATAACACCCCAGCAACGAAAATTAAATAGAATAACAATAGCAATGACTACCAGGAAAGACCCAATAACCAATAATAAAAAGAAAAATAAATTGGAAAAGAAAAATTTCGTCAACATTAATTTAAATAAAAAGTTAAAAATTATAATTTTGTAGATGGACCAATACAACGAAAAACTAAATCAACTACAAACATTCGCGAACATCGAGAATGATCCAGTAGAAAAGCTAACCAAAAAGATAAAGCAAATAAAACTAGCAAAACACAATAACCTATCGACAATAGGCCTCGAAAGTACCCGAACGACATTAGGATTAATGCAACCTGAGCAACCAGTAGACATAGAAACTCGATACAACTGGTATAGAGAAAGATTAAACAACGCAGAACTAAACTTAAAATATCATGCGATAGAGCAAGAGGTTGAATCAATATCCGACGCAATACAAGATACCATACGTAAAGAGGTAGAACATTTACACAAATGTTACATTTGCCTAACCGAAAGAACAAAAGTGCTGATGCTTCCCTATGGTCATTTTTGCTATTGTCAAGGATGTGCCAAACCAATGACAATTTGCGTGATTTGTTAAATTGATATTGACGAGAAAGTAACAGTATATTATGAATAAACAGAAAATAGTAAAGTATTGCAACACTCGTCTTTAGAATATATTATTTCTATTTTTAAAAATAAAACTTAACTTTTCTCTGGAATTTTTCTTTATTTATGATTATCGTTTTCAGGTACGCAAATATTATATTCGTTTGAAAACTTTTTAAATTACATACAGTAAATTAATTAATGTCAATTAATAGTTAAAAAATAAATGAAAAAATTTCAAATAATAGTTAAAAATTAAATCAAATAATATTTAAAAATAAAACAGGTATACAGCAGAAACGATTTATTTTTAAAAATTCTTAGAAATCTTTCAAAAAACTATAACAACATTTCTCATTCGATTTCGATTTTATCTGTTTGATTACTTGTCATACTCTTAATAGATTTTCATACTCGATTGGACACTAAACATCATTTCTTCATAATTTGTGGTTCTTTCGACTTTATTAATTTTTAGGATAAAATTCTTCTTTTCACATTTCTTTATAATTTCACTTTATTTCGAACTACGATCCTGGCTCTCTCATTTCAGCTCTTCTTTCTCATGATAGCACATAACTTTCTATTTTAACTTTCGAATTTATTATCATTTATCACTTTAAAATATCCTGTGTTTTAGTATATTTTTGTATTCTTAGCTTAGTGTATAGTATTTAAATTTTTTCCAGGACTAGCCAGCAACATCAAGAGAACCTAACATGAAAAGTTCCCGGGGTAGATTTCTTGACTGTTATACTTACTAGTCGTACAGCTAGTCAATCTCCTGGTTACCTTGGTACGTGGAAAAAACATCAACTGAGGTCGGTCAGCAATAATTTTTCAACTTGCATTTCAATAATTTTTTATATATTTATTTAATAAAACACTTGCGACCGAGTCCTCAATTTTAGAAAATATCATATATATATAATTAACCATTATCAATAGTATTAAAATATAATTGATTTTTAACAATGAAAATTTTACAATTAAGGTAAGAAAAGCAAAAAAAATAATAAATATCTACATTAATTTCGTCTGAATGGTTTATTTTAAATTATCAAATTACATAAATTAAAATAAAATATCTAAGTCGTAAATAACAATAAATAAAAATTACTCCTTACTGAACGATAGATTCGAATGATTAATTAAAACAATGAATCTGCTTGAGTCAAATACTTTTCAATCGATAAATATTAAAATTAAAACTAATGTTCTAGAGATAACTGTAAAGTTCTATGACCATAAAATCTCAGAGTATTTGTAAATATTTTTAAAAATGTACTGATTTTAATCTTATCAGCAGCGTTTATATAATAGAAGTTTTGTGTATTTTGTTTTAATGCAGTGAAGCAAATTTTCATAAATTTAATTTAAGTTATATTTTCTTGTAGGTGTTGGGCCAGAACGTAAACGGCCTTGAGGAATGTTTTAATGGATCAGTA
Organism: Schmidtea mediterranea; assembly: GCA_022537955.1. NCBI lineage: Eukaryota > Metazoa > Platyhelminthes > Tricladida > Dugesiidae > Schmidtea > Schmidtea mediterranea. The sequence continues at coordinate 154,204,078 of CM039679.1, read as the reverse complement.
ACACACACGCAAATATAGCATGCAATTTAAATAAACCTATTGAAACATCAATTAAACCCTACCAAATATGAGAAAAAAAGAGAATTAAATATAAAACAATAAACATAAAAATAAATTAAAATAATAACAAAACGCACCAAGATCCGCACGATACCAACACAAATATAACAAGAAAACACAACAAATTCGAAAAAATTGAAAAATTGATAAAAGTTCATGAAAATGAAACTTAAATCAAAAAATTTGAATTAGTAATAATTCAATAAAAATTCTAAATGAAAAATTATTAAAATAAATCAAAAAATAATAAAATTAAAGAATAGAATTCACTAGAAAATAACAAGGTCGAATTTTGTTTTACTGCATCAAATTTAACATGCGAGGTTAGGGACAGAAAATAGGTATAAATACTGATCCATTTTCACATTAAAACACGCCATTGGTAAAACGAAGACTGTTTTTCAAACTATTTCGAATTTTGATTAAAAATCTATTATTCTTAAGTGAGAATTTGTTTTATTTGGAACTCTTTCTCCACGTCACATCCTCGCAACCTCGGTAGAGCTCTGCTTGGATGTCGGCGTGGGGGGAGATGTATTTTTATGAAATTTTGATTGAATGGGTCAAGTAATTCTGTATTTTATTTTTAATTGATATTAATATATATTTATGATATTTAAAATTTTGTTTTTCTTAAAAAATTAAAATTTTGTCGAAATTTTTCCGGCCCACAGCCGACACCTATCGCAAGTAAATAAACTCTACACACAATTCAGATTCGTGTAAGTGCGTGGAATATCGATAATGATCTGTGCCCGTGAAGACCCGGCGTGCGGAACGCAGGGTTGGAACGTCAATACTATCCCGTATAGAAGAAATGAGGAGTAAGGAAGAAGTCCATTGGCTGCTTCCCCGTTTCTCAATTCTGTAAAATCGACCAAAAATCATACTACACACGGCTCAAAATCATCACACCGAGTAGTCCAGTGGGCACTCAGTAAATATAATGTAAATACAATATGCGCGTAAGGCCTATTAAAGGGGAATGGCACGGGGAATAACTTAAATGGAAATCGTTTTTATAACTAATTTGGATTAATATTTTTGAATAAATTAAATTTATAGTTCGAATAACTTAGTAGTAGCCATTAAATAGGTAATTCATTGATTTAATTAAATTAAGTTATTGATTAAAACACCAGTAGCTATTGAGTAAAAATAAAGAAAAATTAAAGTAATCCATTAAATCATTATAATTAAAGGTAGAAAATTTTTGTTGAGTAAAATTTCGTAATCCAATAAATTAATTTATTGTAAATTATTGAGTATCAGTAAATTAATTTTGAGTAAAACTATCATCGATTAAAAACTAGTAATTAAAGTAAATATTAAGCCAAATTAATGTATCTCATTGATTTAATCAACAAATTTTCTTTAATATACATGTAAATTTAAACTAAATAACATAAATTCCTCGATTTATAATAAATCAACCCAAAAAGTTGTGTAACTTGAATAAAAACTCTAATTAACTCATCTAACCTTGAACGATCATATGATTAGTTTCATCTCTAAACTGGAAACTTCTAATTAATTCGCATAAATATGATAAACCGATTACTTTAACATATTAAAAAAAAAACGAAAGAAAAATCATATAAAATTTATTCCGGTAAATTAAAACACTCGCTTACTCGAATTTAACATAAAATAATGCGGAGGAAATCCAGGGGATAAGCAGATTAATTTGATATTGAGAACGAGAATCCCGTAGAAGTCGAACGAAATTTCAGTGTGATGAATGTGATGAATAAATCCAACGAGAAAATTTTGCGACGAAGAAAATCCCTTAAAATGTGTATTAAAATAAAGTAATTAAATGTAATAAATTACCGAACGACCCGAGAGAAACTTTCCACAAAACCATTAACAATCTACGAGAAAATCCATTGACCAAAATTCCGAGATATAATAGAGTAGCCCGAATTCCTAAAATCACTACATTCTTTGAAATTCATTATAACAAAGGTTGATCTATGAAACTCACCGAATAGTCCACGATCGCGATTTGAAAAGTTCATTCACCTGAAATAAATGTTGTAATTACCAGTTGAAAAATAAACACTCTCACTTGTCAACATTTCCGGCGATCTAAACATCCGCTACCGTAGCCGAGTTATAAGTGGCATGCACTTCCTGCCTGTCTGATTTTCAACTGTACATTTTCTTTATAATTAACGTTGACAATAGACCATACATCATTTTCGTTACCAAATTATGTATTCGCCGAACATTCCGGACGAGGACTTAGAGTTGCGATCTCCAGACGTTACAGAACCTCCTTCAAGTAAATTTTCAATTAAATTCCATAACCAAGTTATATTCATGTTTGAGCCACAGGAACAACCTAGAATCAACTCCATAGCATTAGTAAGCAAACTCTCCGGATTGACGGCCGCGAATCAATAAGTTATATCTATTGACGAATCTTAGCGCTCTCACACCCGATGAACTCCCAAATTCCTGTCGTTTCACCATTAAGCACGACAAATCAATTTTGGCTACGCATTTTTCGTCAACCCAATAGGACAGTAGCGTCGCAAATATTTAAGTGGAAAATTATTAAACAAAAATTCCGTCTTGGTCGCATTAGAAAACGGTCAACGATTTATATTTTTTTTTGGAGAAACGAATTTCTCGAATAATTACCAAGGTATTTTAATTGATCAATGGATCGGACACTAAGTGTGAATTTTGTAACTTTTGTAACTGATTTGTTTTTCAAATAATTGAATGGTAATTGTTAAAATTATTTTAGTTTAAAATACATGAATGTTTAATTATCAAGCTATCGCTTCGTTAAAGTTAACTAACTTAAGTTTGTTCTATTCAAAATTCATAAATACCCAAAGAATATTTTACAAGGTTTTCTTAACGGATTATTTATTTAATTATCTCATATTAATATTTAAAATACATCTAGTTGAACATTTTAAACATATACCAACCTTAATACTAGGAATAAATCAACCACTTGTGATCGAAATAAGGTAAAGTTACAAATGATTTGCATTTTTTAATTTTCGTTAACATCCATAAAGAATTCTTGAACCGACCCTTATGGTATGAGAACGAGTAACCCAGTAGCTTTGAAGTATCGTTCTCCCCCTTTTCCAATACCTTGCCGGACCAGCTAGTAAAAAAACGCGTTCCACTTCGAGCTCCGTGAGTTGTAGCACATTTAAAATTGAGATAATCCAGTCTTTCTTAAAAACGACGAGAAATGTTACCTAATTGCGTGCCCCAAATCACGGAGTAAAAACAATTTTTCCATTCAGGACAAACTGGAGCTATGGTTGAACTCCCTGCTCATGTCGTGGAACAATGGAGGCAAGCATGGATTCGGGTGTATCAAGAGCGATACCCTGACGTGCCCGAAGAAGACAAGCCAGAGGACATATCACCAGAGGAGTTTATGAGACAGTTCCGGAAACTTTCTGACGAGCCAAACCCATCCCAGGACATCCTAACTCAGGCCCAAGACCTCCTGGAGGGCCTCCTCCAACACCAGCGCCAAGTCGAGGCAGCTGTAGCCCGAGCAACGGAATACCTGGCCAACGTCAAAGATGACCTGGTGGCAGGACGTCTGGCCAGCAGATACCCACCTTCACCGAGACCAGTCCGGAACCTCAAGAGACCAGTGTTTGTGATCCCTGGTTATTCCCCAGAAGAAGGGATCAAGCGATTCCTCGCAGATGATTGATCATCGTAATAATGATTTGAACCTCTTGTTATGTGGGATAATATTAGTATTATAGATCTAAAAGTTCTTTCTCTTCTTTTATTATTATTGTAGTTTTCATTTCATAAATATGTTTAAGTTTAAATATACTTATCATTATAACAGTCATCATAAAATTCAACCCTTATTATTCTAGAAATGGACCCTGTGAAGTTGCTCCAAAATGAATTAACCCATGCGAGACAGGCCAATAAGAAACTCCATGACCAACTCGTTCAAATAGTCCGAGAAACGCAGCAAATTAAAGCGACATGGATCGAGCCCACGAGAATCAAACGACTGTACCAAAAACTAACCGCGGCCCAGAAGGGGTGGGCAGAAGAAAAACAGTTAGTACAGGGCCTAAAAACTCAAATCAGGGGGTTAGAGGTAGCGTTATCCGCCTGTCAGGAGGGAGCAGCGGTGACCTACCCTCTAGTCTTTGCCCCTGCTCAATTGGCCTATCGCGAAGCGAACTCTACTTCATCCGCAACCTTAACTACTCCAATCACCCCGTCAATAGCCAGTCGTCGACCTGGACGTAAGGAGCGGGCTAAGCGCCGAGCCGCTCGATCTTCCAATCAGTCGGAAATCTTATAACTCATGTGTTTCATAGATAAATAAAGCATCATTTATATATATTGTGGTTTCCGTATACATCTTATTATCTTTATATCATCTCGAGGTTTGAAGCAGCATCGTCGAAGGGTTAAATAAGCAGTACCACCCATTTCATGGCTAAACTAATGTCGGTAAAATAAATAGATGAACGATAGAAACTAAAACGCAAGGGGACCAAATAATTTTAAAGCAAGCACAGGTCTTCTATCGACAGCTCGTGAACCCGAGGATTGTCCGAGCAATTACAGTACTAGTGATAATACTCAATTTTTGCGGATAATCCACCACTTGAACATATTACCAACGTTGCCTAACAACGGGTGCCAAGTGGCAGCTAGAATCATTTTGTATGGCGTTACTGGGACAACCATAAAGATAAGCAAGATTTGAAACCCTGTAACCCACCATAGGTTTTTGATTATTTTTTGATTGTTTTGATTTATTTATTTCTAACTTTGCATTATAACATTTAATTATTTTATTTTTAATCTAATTTTCATTATATTTTTATAACTTATTTAATTTTTCTATTTTCTACTAAAGTTTTGATATTTTAGGGTATTTTACATACCGTTTTAATGCAAACTTTTATTATTTTCTTTTTTACGGATCCTTCTTTCCTATTTTCTCACGAGTCATTCATTTTTTAAATAGTGCATCTTTTTAGGTTTTATATTTTCGTGCTGATTAAACAAAAATTCATAGATTATCGTTTTTATTCAACAATATTTAAAAGATTTTAAAAAATAAATTAAAACTATGCAGAATTAAATTCTTAATCTTTTAAGTTTATGGACTTTTGACCTTGGTGACTTTTGACGTTTGTAAAGCATTCAAATGTGTGGTCCACTATGTTCGCTATGACGATGCTAATCTTTAAAAATGATGTTCGAGCCAATTCAAATTTTTGGATCCTTTGAAAGTTTTGACCCACTATGGTCAAACCCTTGAAAGTCTAAGTTGTACCCTGTTGTAGATCACATTCGACTTTATCAATACACCAAAAATTGTGACCACGTAAATACATGCAAAGATTTTTAATAAAAAGAAAACAAATTTGAGTTTGCCTACATAAAACTTTAAAAGGCTTCGTGAAAATACATTGAAAGTCATAAAAAATCAAAAAAATTGAGTTGACCTATATAATTTGTTATTTAACTTACATATACAAATATTTTTTCTCGAACTTTAACAAAATTGCCTACCAACAAGGGGTACTGGATCAGCCGATAAACAAGAACTTCTATTATGGAATGCAATACAGGAGGAAATCTCAATACCGGTATTTCGGTATTTCAAAATGATAATACCGGGATACCGGTATTAAAACCGGTTTTCAAAACAAAATTTTTTAAAAATTCAGTGTTAAATTTATTCAATGAATTTTTAATAAACAATAAAAAGTTTTACATTATTCACAAATTAAAGATAAAATAAACACAATGTAATATGAAATAAACAAATTAAACATAAAATAACATAAAATTAATGAAGATATACTGCTTCCTTAAAAATGTCCTCTTAAAAAACAGAGAGCGTCAAGAGTTTCATCATCCAGTCTGCATCGAAATTTGTTTAAAATTACACCGGCTGCAGAAAAATCCCTTTCAGATTCAACACTGGTTGGACGAATGTTAAATGTAGAATATAAATTTGTTCTAAATATTTTACCCACAGGCCTTCATCATCAAATAGACTTATTTATTTTTTCAAACACTTTGTTAAGTCACCAGCACATTCTGGCTTTTCCTGATAACAGTATAATTTTTTTGTTTTAAAATTGCTTCGTCCAACTTTTTCTTTAATGAACTTTCTGATTTATCTACTAATTCTATTAAGTAGTCTTCAGGCTCATTGACGTCGGAATCTAAAATTTCATTTGATTGCTCTAGTAGAGCTGTATTTTGATTTCAAAGATCCATTTGATCCAACTGTGATTTAAGAATTGTTGATTTCGATATGCGCGGAAAATTGAAAGTTCGGTTGATGATTGGACTAGAATCTATATAACCTTTATGTAGGTAGCCAATTATATCAGACAGCTCCGTTCTTTTTTCAAATACGCATTTCATCAAGGCACTTCAAACTTCTATGCTCAGTGATGACTTTATTTCACTAAGGCTATTGTTGGCGTACTGGGTAGAACTAATTTTGTTTTAATCGATACGCATTTGTTAACTCCGCTTCCCCAATCACTCTTGCCTTTCTAGGGTTTCTCTCCCAGACGCCCCACAATTTTGACATCACCACTGTATACCCATGATCAAGCCCATGTTGGTACTGTATACAGCAGCCGAGAGTCCACAAGCAGGTGAGCCCCGTTTCCAAGACTACTCCTTGTGATAATCTCGCTTTCGGGTTCCTGACGGCCCATAGAAGGACTTACGTCTAATTCATTTATCTATTTCCCTCGATATTGGGACACACTTTCCTATCTATTATCATCGATTATGTATACGTCCGAATCAGATCTCCATTATGGTCTCGTTTTACCCGTTAGTAAGTATTCGTACACCTTTACTGCCGGAAACATACTTATTTACACGCTGGCTACTTATTTATCCCTGGTCCGTTAAATTTGATTGGCATTAAATTTAAATAATTATTAATTTAAATTTTACTTCTAAAATATAGAATATTTTCCAAAGGAAAATTGGATTAATAGCTTTTGAAAAATCCTGATCCTTAAATCCTCTAAAATTCTCTAGTTATTTCAATTTTCAATATTTTAAATTAAATACAACTTTCCAACCATCTTATTCACATACATCAAGCTTCACCAATCTTATGTTATGCTCAGGCAAACCTCCATACATCCTTTTCTCATCTGTGTCAAACATATTGAAACTTATTTAAGAAATTTAACAAATAAAAATTCTATTTTACAATTACAACAACAAAAAGAAAATAAACGAAAATAAAGATAGGATATATTCAGTCATAAATAATTGTTAATCAGTTTGTCGACGCGAAACTTGGTTATCCACAAGAACCGGCTTTTATTCGTCGATGTCGATGGGAAATCTTCGTTTTCTATCGATTCTTAGTTTGTTGGATCCGACTTGGGGAACCGAGTGACAGAGCTCGTCCCCAAATTCGTCCGTCCAATACCCGATTGAAGTAGAGGGCTTGTGATTTTCGTCCGTTTCACCGGCCCCGATTTGGATAGCAACTTCTCCGGATTCAATCGTTTCTGGCAGTTTTTCAGTATTTCTAGTTAGTTGTGCCTGTTGTTTGGCGACTAGCGTCGCCGCTTCTTCCAGTGTCTGGGCTGCATTTTTTAGCAGGGTGACTCCCTCAGCCCGACGTCGTTCACGGCGACGTCGGTTTTTACTGGGGTTATGTTTCTTGCTAATTTTCGGCATTTGTGGAGGGCCAGTTGTGGCCGTTTCGGGTACGTGTTCTGCAGGGATTATATTCAGTTTGATCGCCAGATCACGGCCGGCCAGACGTTTTTTCAGTTCAGTTTCGTTGAAAGAGGCTGTTAGGACGGCGCTCTGGTTGTTGATCACGATCCGTTGCGCTCGGTTCTCGGCAATGAGATCTTCGCGACACCTGGTGAGTCGGTGAATTTGTCTGTGGAGGGCTTTCACAGCCTCGGGGCGAACCACGTACCGAGCGTGCATTCGTGTTCTATGACCAACTGATTATATTTCGTTCGGCATTCCTGGTGGGATTTGTCATCGTTATTAGGAATTGATGGGTTAGATTTTTATGATCTCGGCGACGTTAATTTCGGGATTTTATATCCTGGCTGCATGTTGTCGACGATCTTTAAAAATTAAAAAAGAAAATGAGGGGGAATAATTCAGTAAAAGAAAATTTTTATCAATTTAACAATAAGGATAATAAAAGAGAATAATTAATTAGAAAGTCACATCACACATTCCCACACCAAACTAATATTTAATATTAATTTCTACAATGCCGATTTTCGCGTAAACATCTATTGTTGGTCTGCTGACAATAATTCGGTAAAGAGAAAAATGAAAAATATTGATGCTCCGGTCATTTCGATTCACGTTAAAATATTTTAAATCTTTTCGTTTTGTTGAATTCGTTTCGGCTTGTTGTGTTATGCATTTATTCCTATACTTAACCCTAGTCGTCCCCTTTGTTATAATCGATTTCTCGACAGGCATTTGAAAAAAAAATATTATATCCCTACTTAGACATCTTACAAATGTCAACCCCCTAGGTATGGCGATCTACCCGCATTTTACTCGTACCGCTCCGACCAACATTGAAAATGGCCGCCTCGGTGAATTACGACGGTGTCCTACCCCGTGATCAGTGTAACGAGACCTGACCAGACTAGGCAGACACCGAAGGGTGGTTTGTGACTAAGTAACACGTCGACGTCCTGCCAACTTAACGGCCGGAATCGAATATTACTTTGCCATTCTCTACGATTAATACATCAATATATAAAATTAACTTTAGGGGGACCTGTCGCAGATACTAAAAAGTATCGCGGCCATCCATGATAATGAAAACAATTAAAGTGCATATCAAAAATATATTCAACATAACAATACAATAAACAAAAATTACCTACTGCTAAAGTGCGAATTTCAAAATTTAAAAATGAGATAAAAATTTTTAAAAGTTAATATTTGTGACAATGGCTATTGTATTTATACTGTTTTCGTGCGTGTGTGCGACCAATCAGCTAATTTCGAATCTTTTTTGGCCATTTTTTCTGGTTTTTTGATGGCTTTTATTTAATTTTATATTTTTCTCTTTTGTTATTTATTTTTCTTAATTTTTTAATATTAATTTTATTAAATTTGCATTTTTATTTTTTGCTGATTCTTATTCTGGTCGCCTCCTCCGCTTGTGTATTTTCTAAACCTTATTTTGTAAGGTTTTGGCGGTTTTGTATTTTCACTTTATTTTTCCATGTATTTTTCGTGCAAAATTTATTAATTATTTGTTTTAATTAATTATGTTATTTTTTATTTTGTTTTATTTATTGTTTTTATTATATTTTGAATTTCTGTTTGCGGTGCGTGCTTGTGTTACAAATAGCCATTCTCACAATTTTTCGACATGACTTTTTCCTAGTCATTTTGTTTTGTTTTAATGGTGGCTTATAGCCCAACACTATCAAACATAAATTTAAATGTCGTATCTGCGGAAAATAAGTTGGCATCTTCACGAAATAATGACTCAACTGCTAGCTTTACTGACAATAGCGTGGACACTGTTAAGAAAACTGTTTCGAAATCAGCATCAGTAAAATTTATATTTAAATTTAAATCTATAGTTGATTTTTTTATGCTTGATTTAAATTTGTAAAAACGTTCGAGCATTACTATTAAACTATCCCATCTAGATTTTGAATCTAGGATTAAGCAATATTCCTTACCGAATTCAACACGTGTATAATCTTGTACTACCTGATTTCGTGTTGGTGATCGTTTAAATGTTTTCAAAATTTTCCTAACTTTTTGTATAAGCGGACAAAGCTGATTATAAATCGGGGTGCCTCGATGTTGAAGTGTTTTCGTGTAAAGAGAACGGCATTTATTTGTTTATTTGTTAAAATAAAAATTCTAGTTTATATAGCTGAAAATGTATTTTTTGTTGTTTAAAATAATATTATAATTTAATACCGAAATACCGGTATTTAATACCGGAAAAAAATGACCGGGATCCCGGTATTGCATTCTCTAGCTGCTATAAGGTGAATTAACTATTTAATTACAAATGCTTATCAATTCAATTTCTTTGAGTTTATGAAAATAGCATATTTGATGTATGTCATTTATGAATATTGCATGCATGAGAGTTACAATATCCGGGCCAAGATTAGTATCAGGAAACAGGTCGGTAGTATGAACTTTGTACGACGAGTAAAAAATAAAATAAGGAGATGAATCAGCACCTACAGCACCTAGGTCTGGAAAAATCACCAGCTTCCCAGATAAAGATGGTATGGAAGAAAAACTTCGAAAAGGCTAAAGGAACTCGAAAACAAGCCCAAAGAAATGAGGGCTACTTAGCGTACTTAATGTGATCTAACAACCTTCATGTCTGTCAAAGCATCAAATAGTGTTGATATAAAACTGTGATTTGTAATAAATATTTGTTGTAGTTGATTAGTGTTAATTATTCGTTAAAAGAAAGTAAGCAATCGTTAATATCAGAGAATATTTAAAGAGTGACAACAATTTACATCAAGACAATCAAGACTCCTCCCAACAATGGTTCGCTGGACCCAAGAGTTTATCCGGCTCAGAGTTGTTCTGGAAACGGGGCTCACCTTTATCATATGAACCAGCCATCCATCACAAGATCAATGTGGACTAGGATCGTGTGATAGCAGGTCAAGTAGCCATGTGTTTGAGTATGGACGAAAGGCTGACATGATTCAAAGTCAAAAAGAAGTATGTTAAAGCCTCAACATAATAGATCTGTTGGGCCAAAACTGAGTTTTGTTTAAATGAATCAAAATAACACACAAACACAACAGTAGAAATTTAAAATCAAACCTATAAACATTTAATAAAAACCCTAAAATCTGAGAAAGATATAATTAAATGTAAAATCTAGAAACCTAAAAGTAAAATTAAGTATATACAAAAATGCACCAAGAACCGTACAAAATTTACATAAAAATAACAGAATAACATGAAAATTTGGCCAAAAATAGACAATTTATAAAACAAGACAACTAACGATAAAAACGAAGTAAAATAGCATATTTTTAGGTGAAGATATTTTATTAAAAAGTTATAGAAATGTATTGTCTATTTAATTTAAGAAAATAATAAAATTATATTTACACAATACAAATAAATTCAAAGTCAAATTTTGTTTTAACCCATAAAAAAGAACACGAGCCCTAAAAACGTTGTGATAGGGTCTCACAATATGTATATATACAGATTCATTTTTACAAACTTTTTACTGTTAAACTACTTTTTCGGTGTAATAAGCATTTTTTCAGTGTAATAATTTTTTTTATTTTTCGGACGATAGTCAACAATTTTGTACGGTACGTACTCAGGAATACCTATAAGTAAATCTATACTTGGGTATATCCTCTGGGATTTTGTTCGTATGATACTGATTCAAATACCTTTATAAAACCAATTATAAATTATACACTGTTGAAATTTCTTTGTTGAAATTTCTCGAAAATTTTGCCGAAACACACCACAAGCTATTAAACTCAAGCATAACTATCGAATTGTGTAAGTGTGGTTTCTCCGCCTATTATTCGTGCCCGTGAGGGTTCAGTCGTGCGAAATGACGGGCCTGAACGTCAATTATATATCCTATAAGGGCAATGTAAATATAGGAAACTCTTTTTCACCCATCTCGTGAAAAATAAACCTAAAATACTGATTACACGTAGGATAAACTTTCTTACACCGAATAGTCTAGTTGGCACTCGTAAAATCCTAACATCAACACAGAATACCGTAAGATCAATTTAGTGAAGAATGGATAGGAGAAATCTTTCCAACTCATTGCAAAGTGAAATTTTTCTAGTTATTAAATTACTGGGGTTCTCTGAGGATATATCAGTGAGATAAGTTAAGGATTCCTTGTAGCTCCCAAATAATAAATAGGCTAACTACAGAAAGTTATTAAATTCCTTTTAACTTGAATTATACAAATGTTTTGAATAAACCTCTTGAGGTTGTGAGTTAGTTGTTTCGTTAAAATATTAACACTATTCTCACCAATCCAACGACTATTCTACCACCAAACATTTAATCCATGATGATTAGAAGATGCCATCAGAATAATATATACATTCTTTTAAAGAGCGACAACCCCTAAATGAAGTAACTGAGATCTTAAATTTTCAGAATAAAGCGTTAGATACTCTTAAAGATTTACCTTTATCTCCGACACAGGCCAAAAATAGAATTAACCTCAGAGAAACTCTAAATTTTAATTCACAATATCAGTACAAAGACAAGCACCAACCTATAGCCACAATAGTCATCAGTTAGATCATTAACGAATGATGGCGACACCGAGGGACAAACGAGGCTTAACAAGTATTAGTAAATTACCCCCAACCATGGACGTATTCAGGAATTTTCCCATGTGGGAGGGGGTAATAAAAAAAGCAGTATAGCAATATTTTTATTTAGTGGGAAACTTACTTTCATTTTAAAAAAACGTGACTCATCACTAATTGCATATAACATAACAAAAAGATCACATTTATAATATTTATATTATATATACATACATACTTAAATAAACATAAAATTACTTTAATATGAATTCTAGTTTCCTATTACCATTATTTACAAACAAATTTATAACATCATCAATTTTTACATCAATATCTCTAATAATCAATCTTGGCCTATTCTATTTCTATTGTACGTCTTCAATCTCTTTAAACATGAGAAACTTCTCTCTGCTGAACCATAAATAAATTGAAATTAAAAATATTCGGATCATGTCTAAAATAGACCCCGAATTAATTAATGATATCAGAAATTAATTTTTATTGGGGATGGTTATCCAAATTGTAAATTACAATTTGATTTTTTCTCAAATATAAATTATAATTACTCAATTACTCAAATAACTATAGATGTAGCACTATGTTAAAATATTATAGTTTAATTATATATTATATCAGATTAAATAGATAATTAATCTACTGTTTGAAATTATAACGAATCGGTACTTTTATAACAGTAGTGCATTTTAAAATAATAAAGAATAATTTGATAAGTAAAACCCTTTAGATAATTGAATAAATTAAATACAAAATTAAAATTCAAACATAATATATTATATTTAAATTCTGTAACTTAGATGCGTTTTTTATTTGTAAATTAGAATAATAACCATAATAATAACCATAGGAAATAGTAATCTAACAAGGGCAAAGTTATATAGTAATACTATAATAGTGATAGCGACACCTAATAATAAGGATGACGATAGATAATAGTAATATAATAATAATAACCAGAGGGAATAATAACATAATAGTAACAACGTTATATAATAAGGAAGACGATATATAATAATAATGTAACAATATTATAATGATAATATAATAAACAACATGATTCGACTCAAACTTTAATACAAATAGAAAAAATCATGGAAGTAGTGAAATGGGAAACCGTATTAGAGCAGAACGGAATTGAACTATGAAATCTTCTTTGGTTTGAGACGCAACCTAGAATAATAAATAAGTGATTTACTCAAAGCCAAGTAAAGAACCTCTATTAGGAAAATGTGGCCTAAATCATGGCGGCAACCCGATGCTGATTGGTATCTGACTACAAGAGCATGTAGGAGAAAGTACGAATCCAACGAAATTCCATTGTGTGATTGAAGAGAGTCAAGTGACCAGTCATCTTCATTCGTCACTTACATCTCATGTGGCATCACTTACACTATAAAGGTATAACGAAGCTCAGAGATGTTCTTGAAAATGAGGAAGATGACCAGTTCAATCAATAATACTTACAGAGTCTTGAATCACGAAGTGCCACAATGAAAATACAACTAAACCGCAGATGTGTCAAACAGTCGAATAAAATTTCAACAGATCAATCTACAGCGACCAGCAGTTAAATAGGAAACGCGACACACACAGGGTATATTATTGGACACGAAATACATTATCACAACGACTCGATCGAATATTTAAATTAAGAATAATTGAACAGATAGGCAATGAGCGCGAGTAATCTACCAATTATTGCTTTCTCATAAACTGTAAACTCAGAAAACTGACAATTAATTAAACAGCCAGCATATATTTATACAGCAGCTTGCCGAAGTTATCGTTAAATTTACTATTAACGCTTGTCATAGATAATGATTTATTTGGGAGACAAATATGTAATAATTTAAGTAAATTGGGTTATTAAGTGCAATCAAAAAATAAATTGAGCTAAAATGCCCTGTCGCAATAAGAATAAGCACCTGTTCATCAAGGGTCGCAACAAATTGAAAAATCGTCTTGATGTCATGTATTATAATCCTAGTTCCGATTATGTATTCATTTTATGATCTTTTAATATAATTAATATTATATGAATTTTGAAACCCAATATGATCAATACGACGATTGCGAGTACTTACAAAGGTTACACAGACATGGATATACACAGTGAAAATAATTTATTGGACCTTAACGACCACAAATACAAGTGAATGCATAAACGCCTTGTAGGTAAACGTAATACTCAATTCCACCATATTGCTGAATATGCAAAATCCAGTTTTATGCTGAGGATTCAGAGTAATTTACTTAATCTTTTTTTAGATGATGTCAATGCTCGTAGCGGGCGATCGTGGAAATATGATTCCCGAATTACCATGAAACTTAATCCTCGGATGGCCACAAGGTACTGGCAGGCATTGTGGGACAACGGATATTTACTATTTACTGCCGGCGAAGAAGTGTGGTCACTCAGAACAAGATCCCACGATGACAAAGTAGAGCTACCTAGTATAGCAACCAAAAGAGAACCGGGTTGGAACCCGGTACAGGAGGCTCGCCAACGGTCCGAGTTTACACTGGAAGCGCCAGAACAAAAAATCAAGTGAAAAACAAACCTGTCAACTTCGACATTCCAACTGGAAAAATACCCAGTACCAACGGGTACGTACCGACTAATGTGTATCATTTGAATTGGATGATCCAATCTTAATGGAGATAGAGACCCCTACAACTCCGGGAGCTATATGGAACATAGATGATTCAGATAGGAGACATCGCACGAACCCATTTGTGTTGTGTTAGACGCAATTAAATTTAAATCTTCTTCTAACATTTATTATTTAATTACAAAAATATAAATTCAAATTCTCATATCCAAATCTGAAAATTTAAACAACTGAGGCGTGGTAATTCTTAATATTGATACAGATATCGGTCACAAATATAATTAATTTAATTTAAAATACATTAATATAATTTAATATAATATGATATTTAACATAAATTTTAATATTCACATTTAACACAAATAGTTGTTTCAACTATATTATTTTTAAATAAGAGTTTTAGAACTCCTTACTTGTTGGATTTTAATAAATGTTTTTAAACAACATTTTGGACTTGTAAATGATGATGTTAAAATTAAGAAGTTTAATGAATAGATAGAATCGAGGTACGGGGTAAGTTATGTTAAATAAAACATGGTCAGTAATAATGTCTCAAGAACAATTCCCCGTTCATATCACTATCAAAACTCACCCACTATAATACCCAATCTTTTTAGGACACAGAATAAATAGTCCTGGTAGTTGACAAAATTTCCGACGCCTTGTAGTATCCGTTAAACCACATAGAATATTTCTCTGTAATTTTCCAAAATAAACTGAACCTCTCTCGTGTTTTAGATATGGATACCAATCACTCTATTTGAAAAAAATTTCGGAAACTTTGACCGAAAACTATAGACTTGCACCAACAATTAATGCAAGTATGCAGCGAATTCAAGCATTAAAATTTACCTGGGTTAAATCATCACGTGCCAAGCGCATATATCAACGACTGACTGAATTTCAACGGGACTGGAAGGAGGAGAAACAGTCGGTCCAGTGCCGATGCATCTAGATCCGCAGCCTAGAGACGGATCTGTTGACAAACCAGGAAGGTAACGCAGTTATTGCTCAAATAGCGTATCGAGAATCAGAAGAATCAGCGAAAATCACGAAAAGAATCCAGCCACACTACAGAAGGGGAATAATTGAGTGGATTTGAAGACGTATCAAATCCGCGAAAGATTCCAGAAAAGCTAAATAAATTTTCAAATGAACTTGTAAATGTGTTCATATCAAATCAAATAAAATGCTAGCTATTTCATTTTACTTCGTCTCTGGATAAATTTATTAAATAAACTTGTCATTTACAGCTCGAAAAGTAGGAATAAGGAAAACGAATAGGCAAAGATGATAGGGACCGGAAAGTAAAAGACGAGCAAAGGCCTTCCAACCTTTGGGCCAGGATTGAGTTTTGTTTAACTGAATCGAAAATAACCTGAAAAAACCGCAATGAAGACTTAAAAGCTAACATATCAACATCAATTAAGAACCCTAAAATATGGGAGAAAATGTAATTAAATACAAAATCAAAAACATAAAAGTAAATAAAATTATATACAAAAATGCACCAAGAACCTCACGAAATTAACATAGAAGTAACACGATAACATGAAAATTTGACCGAAAAAATGGACAATTAATAAAACTAAGAAATTATTGAGTAAAACGAAGAAAAATAGAATATTTTTATCAGGAAATATTCAATTAAAAAATAATAAAAAATAAATTGTCTATCTTTAATTGTAATATCTAATTCTAATTTTTTCATTTTCTTACATTAGATTCTAATACAAGAAAATGAAAAAATTAGAATTAGATATTACAATTAAAGTCAAGGTCAAATTTGGTTTTAATGCAGTGGTTCCCAACCTTTTCTAAGGTATGGAACACTTTTGCAGAAAATATTTTTTGGGGGAGCATCTAAGTTAAAAAGAATTATTTGTAAGCAGGGTTTTAATAAAATAGTAAAATAATAATTGAAACACATATTTATTATAGTTATATCCTAATGTATATGAAACAAATAGTTATTTACAAATGTCTTCATATAGTTATCATATAATATGTATATTATTTAAAAATATGCTCATTTAATGAGAAACTTGTAATTGGTGTTTTTTACATATTTCTTGTATGTTTGTTTTTATGTTGGTAAGCTTAGAAAACCCTACTTCACATAAGTATGAAGTTGAAAAACACAGTAAATTTTGATGGCTTTTTTTGATATTTGTGGGTATTCTTGTTGGACAGATATCCAAAATTCATCACGACTCATTTCAGCGTGTTTTATTTTTAAAATGCGATCAGATGACAAGGATATAAGCTCCTCTTCCTCTGACACATTAAATTCAAAATTATAAGGCAAATTTTCAAAAAAAGGATTTGTTACCCAGTCATATTTCTCTGTGTCCAGAGAGGGAAAATATTTTCGTATGTTGCTTTCGAGTATTGACAAATGTTGTGATATCAAGGAAACACAATCACTGTTATTGCTGGATACAGATGGAAACATGCTAAAATTATTTTCTTCTATTCTTGTCTTCCAGTGTATGATCTTCTCTTGAAAGGCTGATAGTTTGTCTGTTGATGTTAAGATATTTTCATTTGCACCCTGCATACTCGTATTTACAGAGTTCAAATAATTAAAAATATCTGTTAAATAGCCCAATTTAGTGCACCACATTTCATTCTTGAGGTCTTGCGCGAAGTACATGTTTTCGTCTTCGAAGAAAGCAATTAATTTTTTTTTAGCTGTAGTACACGAGAAAGTACCTTTCCTCGAGAAAGTCACCTTATTTCTGTATGATAAAGTAAGCCTTCATATTTTGCTTCCATAGCCATACAAAGTTGTTTAAAGATTCGGCATTTCAAAGGTCTGGTCTTAATGTAATTCACCATATCAGTAACATTAGTCAGAACACTTTTTAACTCTGCAGGTAAGGTTTTTGCAAAAAGAGCTTCTCTATGTAAGAAGCAGTGATTTAAATAAATTTCACTGTATTGTTGCTTCGCATAAGTCACGAATCCTTTGACTGAACCTATCATTGATGGAGCCCCATCCGTAGATATCTCCACGCATTGCCCCCAGTTTAAATTCAAATGTTCAAAGTAAGAATTAATTTGGTTATAAATGGCTTCTCCGGTAGTTCTTTCTGATAACTCTTTACAACACAAAAGTTCGTTGACTATTTCATTTTCATTTACAAATCTAATAAACCCAAGTAGAATCGCTTTTTCACTGATATCAGTGGTTTCATCAATTTGAAGAGCGAAGTTTATGTTGGGGAGTTTATTTGCAAGCGTACTTTCAATATCACGTGCCATATCAATTATTCTCCTTTGAATAGTATTATCTGAGACGTGAATTTTCAATACTTCCTTCTTTGCATCCTCCCCAAACAAAATATTGGAAATTTCGCAATATGCTAGTAAAATTACTGACTCAGCTATAGTATGAGGCTTCTGCTTCATATCTACTAATTTTGCTATTTTGTACGATGCTATTTGAGCTTTATCGTATAGTTTCACAGTTTTTTGAAAACACGTCGCTTCTTTATTTTTAATTTTTAGAAGTCTCTCAAAATAATCTTTTTCTTTTGCAGTAAAATTTTCATGGTTAGTTATAAAATGGCGTTTCAATTTTGTAGGAACCATTGCACTGTTGGCAAGTTTGAGTCCACATACACAACACAAAGGTAGTGGACGATCTTTATCACCTGCCATGTAAAACCGTACGATAAATACTCATCTAAATATTGACGATTAACAATTTTTTGTTTTTTTGAAGAATTGGGCTTTGTATTTAAGCTTGCTGACTGTTCATTTTTATTGTCATCATTGGAACTTTCATCATAACTACTTTTCCTTGTGACAAATCTATATATCATTTCTAAAAAAGAAATCGGTTTTAATTTTTAAAGTTCGGAGGCTATTGGACATTACTGTTTTATAAAATAATGCATAAACATAAAAAATATTAATAAACTACGTTTACCAATTATAGGATTCTCCAGAAAAAAATAAAAATTATAATAGTAATAATGGTAAAAAAACACGAAGCAAAAGTTAAAACTTTGTACCATTAAAACAATGATTGCTGGTTTAGATAAGTTTATCGAATCATCCGCATAATAATAAAAATGAAACAAAAACTGTTGATGAAAGATGAATAAATAATTGTTTTTAAATGGAAAGGTTGAAAAAGTAAGATTGGGTGAGTAGAGACAAAAATATTAAGAAAAGTAACACATCTTAAAGGATTTGAATTTGAAAAATAAAAATATTATAATGATTATAAATTAACTTACTTTCCTAGTAACTATTTCTTCAATATTTAATAATTTCAGGTTAACAGGTTAAAAGTTCTTACTTTTTAATTTATTACAGCCAAACCTCACTTTCCATTCAAACGACCTATCAAAAACACGTAGGTTATATTTAATTAGGTTATATCTAGTAAACCTTCAGTTGAAACACTGAATAATAACAGCAAAGAGTAAACAAATAACTTATCTAATTTAAGATTGCGTTATTAAGTAAAAAACTTCAAAATTTTGTTAATGTAATAAGGAGGCTCCAAACAATGAAAAATTAAATACATATAAATTTGGGAAAATAAGTTATTTAAGTCGAAAAACTTTGCCTTTGAGAAAGAAGTGAAGGTTTTAAATGCACAAAATTAAACTAATTAAACTAACGTTTCTTTATACAATTAAATTACAAAAGAGACTAATCAAAATAAATTATGGTTGGTAAAGGTTTATTTAGCAAACAAAACTGTCTGGGCAGTTAAAAGTCGTTGAGTTTTTTCCCGAATAAATTAATTAAATTAATCTCAGTTGAAGGAACCCTAATAAAGTAAAACTAATAAATCAATGTATCTTCCACTTACCTCTCCGTAATATACCACTGAACCACCAATGACCAGTAGTGGTGTCGAGTTGCGGCTAGAGGGAACGGCCCGTAAAAACAATCGCTTCCAGGAATCGATCAATCAAAGAAAATACGGATCAGTATTCAGTTAATATATTTATCAGAAATTTTCTCCCCAAAATTTACCATCCCCCGAATTCTGCCGCTCTGGGCTATAGCAAATAATGTAAATCCAACCCTGGTGGGGAGGAGTGGGAGGACGCTTGTTGAGCAGGCTCCTGACCGCTGACGGTTCTGACCGTTTGCTCCTGTCAACATTTTTATGCATAAATGTATGACTAAAGACCAAGTCTGCAATTATTGATGTTGGCTTATCCTTCAATATTTCATGTATATTTGAATAATAGAATTCCAGACGTTCTTTGATAACTTTAAAATAATCATCTACAAACTAGTAATAATAATAATAGTAATTATTAATTACTATAATGTTTTATTTCATTCATAGCTTGAACTGAGCTCGGTACATCCATTATAATGATAAAAATTGAAATAACAATTACTTTTATACTAATTTAAACCAATGAAAAGTTAAACACACAAGTATTTAGCTATAAACAATAAATATTAATTTATATAGATTTGAAAATGATTAAAGAAATTTTAATAATATTATTAGTTTTTAATATATCTAACTCGATTGTTGTAACCCTTCAAGGTAAAAATTAAACAAGATGCGTAAGTCCTGATACAGCAGTGTTGATTGATATTTTGTAAATGATAGATAGACCTAGATATTTGAAAACTCCAGTCAAAAGATTATCTGAAAGAATGAGTAATTTAGAAGTCAGATTTGAACTCACATATGAGACTTTAAAAATAGCTTAAAACGAATTATATGATGATATTCTATATCTAAATCAGACCATAGGTATTATCAAAAATAAATTAAGAAAACCAATATTAGAATTGAATGAAAATCGTAAACTTAATGAAAAAATGATAAATCAAGTTCAATATAGTATAAAATTTTATTCTAATAAAACAACTGATCAGTTCAATCGTATAATGAAAGAAGTTAATGTTAAAGGTGGCAACAAATCATCATTGTCATTTCCATTATATATTTTTACATATTTTTTTAACATTGCAACTTCTTAATGTTCATGCGTGATTCTGATTGGTCCAATATAGTATAAATAAGCTTACACTTCCAAATATTTATATAAAATGCCAGAAACTAAATTTTTTATAACTTTGTTGAATGATCTGGTTGCTAATAATGGAGAAGATGATATCATTAAAAACATAAAATTCATGGTAAACTGTACCGAAAAAATAGTAGAAGACATCCCATTTTAACCTATTCAATTTGTAATCATTGGAGAAAAAGAAAAATTCATTCCAATCGATATTTAGTTACGTGTTTGATGAAAATAATAAATGGATGCGAATAATAGAAGAATTAATGTATATGAAACACATTAAAATCCGGATCCGACTATGAAAATTATTTCCAATGGTTTATAGAGGTATATTACTTTATATTATTATTAATTTATCATTATTTAGGTAATAGAAACAAAAATTGATCCATGGGTATAAGCAAATGGTGGATGGGTAACAATTATTCAAGTTGCAGCAGAAGCCAAACGTTCCGATATTTATATTTCAAATTGCAAATTTTTATTAAAACTATTAACTGGAGCATCGGTTTTATATATCTGTAATAAAGTTTACCATAAATTTTAATAAATATTTCTTTTTTATTATTATTATTATTAAAAAAAACTACATTTTTAAAGATTTATTTATTATTATATGTCACGCTTCATCACCACAATATTCTATCATAATATTTTTTATAACATAATCAACACAAGCCTTAAATTCGTTAGGCTCAACTGGAGTTTCTTCCTCATTAATAATTTCCTCATCATTAATATATTCAGTGTCATTAATAATTTTAGTATCTTCATCATTAATAATTTCAGTATCATTAATAATTTCATCATTATTAATAATTTCTTCATCATTAACAATTTTTTCATCACTCATTATTATTGTTATTGTTATTATTGTTATTATCATCAATATTATTATTATTATTATTACTATTATTATTATTACTATTATCATTTAGTATTACTATTATTGATATTATCATCATTATTATCATTTAGTATTACTATATTAATTATTACGAAAACAAAAAATAAAACAATAAATAAAACAAAAAATAAAACAAACGCTAAACATTTATTGGCGTAAAAGATTTAATTTCAACAAATTCCTAATGGAGTTTATTATACTCCATTCTACATACCGTTGGTAACGGAAATTACATCAGGTACAATCTAGAATACATGGGTATTCTGTTGCCATTTCCGTTACCGTCTTATTAATCTTGTTAACCAATAGAGTCTGATTGATCAGGTCTGAAATTCGGATTCTAATTTCTTCGAATACCAGTTGTTGACTCATTGCAGGATTTTGGTTCATCAAAATCTGCTTCATTTGTGTGTAATAGAATATTACTCTCTCTATAACTATTGGCGCATATTTGTCTAAATAAAATAAATAATAATAAAATAATAAATTTACCATATTCAGTAGTATTTTTGTCCTGCATTATATTTCTCATTTTAAAAATGAAAAACCAAGCTGTTTAAATCACTCATTAGCCAATCAGATATCGACCAATCCAGCGATTTCATTGTGTATGTCTGTAACAATATTTTTGTACTCTAGATTTCGACACCCTAATATGACTATTTTACCACTGGCAAACACGTTTACACACATTGGGTTGTATTTTAAAAGCCTCAGTGCAGGAAATAATTCTGGCTCGAACATACAAAGATATTTTGTTGACATGTTGTATAGATTGATAGATTGTCACATATCCATGGTAACCGTAATTGACTGGATTTTAATATCCTTTATTCTATATTGTAATTTATTGACATCTAAAGGTTTCTTGCATCCCATGATTCTGCATTTGCCGGATTTGAAAAATATTATAGGGTATTTTCCACTCCTATCAACAATTTGCTGTGGTTTACCAGTCGAAAAGTCAATTTTGAAACATCGAAAGTTCCTTTATAATTTATATTTGATAACATAATTAAACAATAATGAAATATTAATCTATCTATATATATATGATTTTTAGAAAGAGTTCATTAAATTATATAATATAAATAAAAATCTATAATTATACAAATTAATAATGGAATTAAGAAATAATGCAGTATATCAAATCGTCGGCCCAAATGGTAGCGGTAAAACTATGTTTGTGTATAAATTACTGAAATCGAATTTATTCCAAACAAAATTCAACAACATTTATTGGCATAGGGTGCAGATGAAAAACACGGATTAACTCAAGATAATTTCTTTAAATTGAAAAACATGAAAATAGTAAAGGGTTTCGATAAAAACTGGTCAACTCGATTAAAAAAAGGTGATGTCATTATTATGGATGATTTGTATCAGGAAGCTATTAAAGAAAAGGATTTTAATAATTTATTCACAAAAATCAGTCAACATGTTGGTGTTACTGTGATCTTTATTACTCAAAATCTATTTCATCAGGTTGGCGCACATCGAACAAGGAATTTAAATGTTCAATATTTAGTTATTTTTAAGAATCCTAGAGATGCAACAGTTATTGATTTTCTTGCTCAACAAGCATACACTAATAATCGTAATTTTCTTATCAGTGCATTTCAAGATGCTACAAAATCACCACATGGGTATATATTTCTTGATTTCACACAACAATGCAATGATGATTTTCGGGTAAAAACCAATATTTTCAATAAAGAAGGTGTCATGGTTTATAGATAAAGTTGAAAACATAAATATGTAAAAATGTTTATTAAATCCAGGCTTAAAAATGTCAGAAAACTTAGACAAAGTATTAAAAAGAAAATAAAAAACACAGTTCCACCAAAGACTAGTTATATAAAATCTAAAAATCTAATAACCGAGAATTTTCCGCAATGAATCTAATTTCGGAAAACATTATTAAAAGGAGTAAAAATAAAGTTGTTAAAATTGTAAAAAATTATTGGAGTTTCCCATATTTTAATGCATTGTTAAAGGCATCGAGTATAAAAAGAGTGTCTATTTTACATTCATTTCCAAATTTTGTTGTCGATGATTTACTCAAAATTCTATTAAAAGTAGTCTGAGGTAAAATTAGAATCAGTAAATCTAAAAAACTAGTATTGAATAAACATCATAACCCTTTGTTATCGCTTGTTAATAATAAAAATCGTAAGCAAATGTAAAAAATCATATATAAACCACAAGGCGGTTTTATCGGAGCAATGTTACCATTAGCAATATAATTATTATCACAATAAATGATGGGACAATCATTACCTAATGTTAAATTAAAATTTAAATCAACTTATTGTAATGGAGAAGATTTGGACGAACCCAGAAGACGAAACAGGTTTCAATGGAGTAGCAAAGTTAAAGAAAACAGTCCCAATTTCAAAATAAAAACGCAAAAGTGGTTGTCAGATTAGCTTGCGTACAGTTTGAACAAACCGATGCGGAAAAGATTTCCAACTAGAGCTTATAAGACATTCGGTATTAATGATTTATGGCAAATTGATTTGATGGAGATGATACCGTATTCAAAGGTTTACAAGGGTTATAAATATATTTTAACGTGTATTGATGTTTTCAGTCGTTTTGCCCGTGGTGTATCAACAAAGACAAAATCTGCAGAGGAAATATCTAAAGCAATTAATAATATATTTAAAAATGTGCATCCAGACAATTTGCAAACCGATTTAGGTATTATTATTATTATTGTTATTATTATTATTATTATTATTATTATTATTATTATTATTATTATTATTATTATTATTATTATTATTATTATTATTATTATTATTATTATTGTTATTATTATTATTATTATTATAGGCAAGGAGTTTTACAATAGCAAAGTTAAGCAAATCCTGGATCGTCTCAAAATAAATCATTATTCTGTACATTCTCAATACAAAGCCGCCCATGTTGAAAGATTTAACCGGACATTGAGGGATAGATTGAAGGAATACTTCGTGCATCAAGGTAATAAAATTTGGATAAATGTATTACTGAAAATATTTGTTAGTTATAATAATTCATCACATCGAGGTCTGAATGGTTTGAGAACCGTAGATATCAGCTCAAAAACATTAGCTAAATCAGTACGGTCTAAAAAAGTTGTAAAAATTACAAAACCAAAATATAAAGTTGGTGATCACGTTAGAATTATTAAAATATCTTTTTCACCTTTCATCAAAATTTCAATAGTAATTGGAGTGATGAGGTATTTCAAATTACTAAAATTAATACTAAACAGGAGTCCTGTAATGAATGTTATTAAAGATAGTGATAACAATGTAATACAAGGGAAATTTTATGAACAGGAATTACAAGTTATTTCCAAACCTACAAAGTTCAGAATTCAGAAAATACTTAAAACTAAAAAGGTAGGTAAGGATAAACAATACTATGTCAAATGGCATGGATATCAGTAGAGGTATTTTCTCAATCAATAATTTTGAACGATATTATCATATCCCGAATCAATTGTTAGACGAGTATTTTCAAATGTTTTACAGAGATGGATTAGATACTAGTTGTGATTTTTCTCCATTTACAATAATATTTGAAAATAGTAATGAAGCCAAGCGAAAGGGTAGTGATAAACTTAACATTGTTGTTACTGGTAAGGAATACCTATTACGTTTTATTGCTTTTGAAGAAAACAGTGTAATGACAGAAGAAATCAAAATATCTGTATCATATATTAATGAAGTTGAAGATACATTTACATTTACTAAAGATTTATATATTGAAACACTTGAAGAGTTACATAAATATATTTCATTCAATTGTTTACATATATTTAAAACTATTGAATTTGTTAAAGATGGATTATGTAAATTCAGTCTGAATAATAACATTTGTGAAGTTACATTTGATAAAGATTTGGCTAATACATTGGGATTAGATAAGCAAACATATCGGGCAAGTGCTTTTGGTGTACGCAAACCAAAAATTATAAAACTTCATAGACAAATGTTTATATATACTAACATTATCGATCCTATAATTGTTGGTGATTCTTTGGTTCCTCTTTTGAAATCTGTTTGGGTTGATAAACATGACCAGGATGAATTTGTCAATATAAATATCGATAATCCCATGTGCTTACGGGTATCAACATTATGTATAAACAATATAGAAATAAATATTCGTGATGATAGCGGTAAATTTATTGAATTTAGTAAAGATACAAAAACTCATTTGACATTACATTTTCGTAAATTAGATGGCCAATAACGATATTATTAGTATGTATAGTGGTAGCCAAAGTGGTGGCAAATTACCATATTTTATTGGTAAACTTTATGGATCAGTATGGTTCAGAACTATTGGTAGATTTGCACTTTCTATTCTTAAACGCCTTGGTAGTTTTGGTATAAAAACCGCTAAAGATGTGATAATGAATGAGCAGAAAATATTACCATCTTTGAAATCAAGTGCATTATCTGAGTTAAGGAAAGTTCTACCTAGTGTTGCACGTATGTTTCAAAAACAGGAACCAGCACCCGCTCAAAAACGTAAAAGACATCATAAACATCATATAAACAAACGAATGAAGGGACATGGAACTATATTTCAAAAATGATTTGTGGTAAATCTGAATTGTGTTTATTTGATAGACCATCTCCCTAGGCAGTAATTGAAATGGGTGCCTTTGAAGACGTATTCCCGATGAATTCTATTATGGATAGTAGAACTGATATTGAATTTTATATTAATGGTTCCCAAACTGAATATCTAGATTTGAACGATATATTGTTAACTGTTTAGATCAAAGTTGTAGATAAATATAGAAAACCGTTGTGTGAACCTAGTGATGTAATACCAAATAATTTCTTGTTTCATACACTTTTTAAAAATGCAGTTCTTGAATTTAATAATATCAAGATTGAGGGCGGTAACAGTACATATATTCACAAAGCTTTAATAGAAACTATTATAAATTAAAATAGCGATATGTTTAACTCCTATGGGTTATGGTAGTGATGACGATAGGAAAATGTGGCTCGAAATTATTTACCAAGTGCTCATCATTACAACTCGATTTTATGGATCAACCGAAATATTTACTCCCAGGTGTTAATGTACACATTAGATTGAAAAGATCTGATTCGGCATTATCACTAACAAGTGCTACCACAGCACCAATTCTTCAATTAGTTGATGCAAAATTATTGGTCAGAAGAGTTCGGGTTGAGCCCTCTGTATTAGCCGGTCATCAAATAGGGCTTAATTCTAAGCATGCAATATATCCATTGAAAACAAAGAAAATTGTTCAATTTGCTATTGCTAAAGGTGCAGCTTCTTTCTATAAGGAACAAATATTTGGAGATAGAAGAATGCCTAACTTTATATTGGTAACATTTCAAATTGAATCTCAATATAATGGAGCTCAATTTTCAAATATTTTGGTGTAACATTGTTAACTTTATCGAAAAATAGTGATTATAGAGAAACATATGCTCAAGATTGTGCTACATATATGCAGAGTATAGTGAGAAATATGGGTTATTTTGAAAAAAACCTTAATTGTGGTATAACTCTTGAGGATTTTAAAAGTAAATATCCATTCTTTACATATGTTTTGGCACCTGATTTTGATTTAAATCAGAGTCAATTACCTCAAAATGGAAATTTACGATTAGATATAAAGTTTGCTAAAGCTACAACTGAACCGGTACATGTTTTAATATATGGAGTATTTGAAAATGAGGTTCAAATAACTGAAAACAGAACCGTGGTGGTTTGAAAATGTTGGTTTGAATGGTATAAATGTATAGATAATTTATGATAATTTGTCATGGAGTAAGTTTTTAAATGTATTATTAATATTATTGATGTAGTTCTGTTCAGGTCTATCGAATTGGCAAAAAAATACTAGGACGAAGTTTTAGGAGATTTTCCTCTTGATAAAATTCCATATTTACGTAATAATTAAGCCATAATCGTCAATACTCAGTCGTCTCATCTCGGTGGAGAACATTGGTTAGCAATATATATGAAACTTAGCAAGATATTTGTATTTGATCCTAAGGGTTTCTATTACCCGGCTTTATTGGTTTCGAAACTGCAAACAATGGGTAAACCTATTATGTATAATAAAACTATATTTCAAAAACCATGGACCTTAACATGTGGTCAACATTGTTTATCTTGGTTATTATCCAAGCGATTTGATGTTTAATAAATGTTTTATTATTATTGTTATGTTTTATTGTTATTATTAATATTTCGTTTATTATATGTTTAATTAATATTTAATTAAAGGTAACAAAGACAGTGCATGATAAGTGCATGATTAGTAAATAAGAAAACACTCAAGTCTGTATGTAATTTACAAAGAAAACACATACATCCTTTTGTTTTTATGTGTTTTACAAAGAAAACATACCTACACAGTATAGGCTGCATGCATAAAAACTCTCACTTATATGTGTGTATTGCTAAAATGTGATTGGCTAAATCCTGAAAATTAGATTGTCTTTATAAACATTGACACATTCCAAATTTGTCACAATTATTTCAAAAATTTGCCAAATTCGAAAATTCGCAAAATTCAAAAATGAATAATAGTATTCTAAGAATACTACTAACAAGGGAAACTGGTAAGAATTTTTAATTTTATTTTTGATTATATTATTTATTATTTTAGATTACTTTTTAATAACCGAATATCAAAATCAATTAGATGAAGTTATCGAGGATGAAATAGGTAAATTTTAATTTTATTTGTGATTTTTTTAATAATTATTTTAAAAAACGATGTTATCATTATCAATGATACAGAAATTATTATAATCAAAGATAGTGAATTTGATCTCGATAAATTTTAAATTTATTTTTTCTATATATTTAAAAAACGTTTTAGTTGATTTGGAAGCCAACGTTACTGAAGATGACCACATTTCTGTGGATGCCAAAGTTCCTGATAATGCACACATTTCTGTGGATGCCTCATTTCTGGGGAAGATATGAATGACCTCTCTTCTATAGAGGATGACGATTCTTCGGATTCAGAGGATAAATGTTAGTTTTTATTTATTTTTATTTATTTATAAAAAATCAAGGTAATGATATTTAAGTATTATTAAAATAGTACATCAAATATCAATAATTTATAAAAAGTTTTATAATTTTCTATTTATTTTTCAATAATAACTATAAGTTTTATGATAAATCTATTGATATTACCATAATAAGTTAAAATTATAAATAAAGAAATCTTTTGATATTACCATAATAGTTAGTGAATAATAATGATATTATTTTTATTTTTTATTAGATAATTTATATAGAAATTATTTAATAGTTTACAGTGAGCATGCAAATATTATATAGGTTTTGTATATTATATATATATTATTTTTAAAAATGACCTTGAAAAATATGACGAGTCATCCAAATGATTTTGAATGAGTCTTTGTTTAAATGACCTTGAAAAAATATGATGATTCATCCAATTACCTTGAGAAAATTTTGAGTGACCTTGAATGAGTCATTGTATTTTTTTCTACCGGGAGGGGGAGGGAGTGTGCTGGAGGTGAAACATCCCACTTCTCGCACACTATTAGTAAACTAAAAGTGTAAGCCTAGGGTGCTATATTCATGAGTAAAGTTAATAATATTGGCACTTTTTAGGGAGTAATATCATAGAAACTACAAGCAGCCGAAAACAATCAAGTCCGACCATCTCATTGTAAAATTATAAGATTCCGAGAAGATTTATTTTCCCCACTAATATTATGATAAATCTAATTCGTACTATTGTAGGTCAGAAAAATATTAAACATGATTAAAAATAGAACATAAACATGATATGTATAAACGTGGAATAAAATACTTTGCGCAAATAACCGGACGTAAGTGTCAGTATCTAGGGGACTGGTTGTGAATCAGATAGACCACTTTCTTGCCATGAAAACTCCTTTCCCCTCCGTAAGATTTTTACACGGAACCCAAGTTAATCAGAATTATTAATCACTGTTGAGTCTAATAGATGACCTAAATCTCTGATAACCAAATTCACCATCAACTAGGGAAAAGTGGGAAACCACAATTCGAAGAAGGATCCTTCAGGTAGTAACCGAAGAACATAATGATACCGACTGTACCAAGAGATTTGGCCGACATAGATATAAATAACTAGTTAAACGAACTGATTAAATAAATTATAAGCTTCCCCGAGACAATCAAAATGAGCTCCCAAGTAACCTGACATAACAAATTTCAGCATTCCAAAGGACAACTCAATCCATTCCGAAGTAGATCTTCGAGAAGTTTAGCAGTAGGAGCTAGACAATATAAATATCAAAGGAGCAATATGTGGAAAAGGACATCAAAATATCCACATATGAAATAATAAATCTGCTCAGCCACTGCGGGAGGCGTCACACCATTGCTAATGACCGAACGGGTGTCGATGTAGGAAATCACGAGAGCAAGACGCCAATCGGATCTCCAATAATGAGGGACATTATGAGCTATGTTTTTCATATGGAATAGTAACCTAAATATTCATTGCTCCCTAAGTTACAAGGGTACATAAACCGAAGAAGGGCAACCGTAGATGAAAGGGCGAATTTAGATAGATAAATTAGAGAGGCTTATGGCGTCGTGACAATTGCATTTTAATGCTATGTAGATTTTTCATACGATTTATCCATTCAGAAATTTTGCAATAATCATTTGAACCATGCTCAAGTTATTTTTACGTAATATTACTCGTTTAGTCGACACGGGCCTTCGAAGGAATTATACATGGAGCGATAACGACAGTATTACAATGAAGTTCCTGCCCATGATGGCCGCCAAATATTGACAGGCCCTCTGAGATGCCGTATATAGAATTGGATTGGCCTATTCGTGCAAATTCCCTAGACGATGAGATTGAAATCCCCAGCCTCGCCATTAAGCGTGAGCCATGGACGCCAACACGCAGAATTTTCTTTATACAGGATTAGTGGAATAGGAAAGTAAAGCCCTTTAGAAAGTATTTATGGTGAGTATTTAATGATGAACAGTATAATTAGTCGAGAAATAAATACTACGTAGTTGAAGTGTTATTGTTTGTCTACTTTTTTTATTAAATCTAGATGACTTCTCATGTTTACAGCGTATAAATCTAATTAATAATAAAAAAAAATTACATTCAGCGAGTGAATTAAATTCAATAATATCAACTTAAAAATAAATTAAAATAATAACAAAATGCATCAAGATCCGCACGAAATGATATAAAATATGTATAAAATTCGGGGGGTAGTGGCAAAAAGTAATATAATTTACTCATCTTCATAGATCTCAACCCAGTGTGACGCCATAAATGATCTAGGCAGGAAAGGGTTTATAATAAAATCTGTACAATAACGTCAAGCAGTAAAGAATATTTGTCCAAATTGATAATAGCCATTTAAAAGATATTGTGTAATTTTAGACCTGGAACTCATCCGATCAATAGGCTGAGAACTGACAGAATTGAGGAAGATTAATGCTGATCTGCATAATCAGTTGCTTCAGATGAGCAGAGAATGCCAGGAAATAAAGTCTACCTGGGTAGAACTAAAGCAGGCCAAAAAGATTTATCAGAGACTAAATGAGGCCAAGTGTTGATGGCCGATAGAGACGTAAAATACACAGGCCATCCGTACTCAAATTCGCGGATTAGAAACAGCACTCTCAGCCAGCCAGGAGGGTAATGTGGTTACTTACCCTCTGGTGTTCGCTCCTACACAGCTAGGTTATCAAGAATCGAATGGAATTAAGCCAGTAACAAAGAAACGCGTCCACACTCTTGGTAACTCTTGGTAAAAGGTCAATTTATATTAAGTTAAAATTGTCTAGAAATGCGTAAAAACTTTTGTCAAATTCAAATAAGTCTCACAGTACTGTTGGGCTAACACTAAGTTTTGTTTAAATGAATTGGAAACAGCACGCAAACATAACATGTAGATTTAAAATCAGACCCATAAAACACCAAGTAAACACCTTAAATGCGAGAAAGATATAATTAAAATATAAAATAAAAAACATAAAACTAAATTAAAATAATAACAAAATGCATCAAGATCCGCACGAAATGACATAAAAATAACATAATAACATTAAATTTGACCGAAAAATTGACAATTTACGTAAAAGCAAAGAATTAATGAAAATGTTGAATTAAAATAAAATAATTTTGGTTGGAAATAATTCAATTAAAAATTTAATGAATAAATTGTCAAATTAAATCAAGAAAATAATAAAAATTAGAGTTAGATTATACAAATAATCTCAAGTCAAATTTTGTTTTATCGCTTTAAATTTAACACGCAAGGTTAGGGTCACAGAATAGGTATAAATACCAATTCATTTTCGCATAAATTCAATCACATGTGAGGGATCACATTTTATCTTTAAAAGCTCTTACGTTTTTTAACAGAAAAAACTACATTGGATCACAAGCTTCTGGAAAACAAGACTCAAGAACGATTATATTGTTAAACTATCGAAAACTATTGAAGTGAGCATGAACGATGATTATGAGTATGCCAGATGAATGATGCAACTATGTAAAGAATATTATGGGCAATTATATGTTATGAAAAGATGAATTTACTGTCGAAATTTTTTCGGCCCATGAGAGACCTTGACGTGACTAACAACGGGCTCGAACGTCAAATCATTCCGCTTACAGAGGTAGTGGGGAGATTGGGAACTAGTCTTTTGGCTGACTCCCTTTCCACTCACTCCCAAAAATCGACCTAAAATTTTTTACCTATCAGCTAAAATTATCACACAGAGTAGTCCAGTGAGCACTCTTTAAATCTAATGTAAACAAATAAACATCTTAGGATCAACTTGTGGTTAAAGGGAAAGGGGCTTGTGGAAATCGGTGTAATGATCATGTTAGTAAAATAAAATAAAGGTTACTAAATACGCCTAAGACGGTACTTTGCCGGTATAGATAGGAATTAAACGATAAATTTAGTTAACAATATAAAAATTTAACCATTATAAAAACGTTAATAATGTCTTGAGAAAACTAAACCAATGTATTAGTATCAACTAATTAAAAATAGATTCCCAAAAACAACCCTTAAAGTTATATTCGTGAACGCATAGTCGAGTTTATGACCCTACTAGTAGTAAAAATATCTATTAACTCACAAGAATTGAAATAGAGAGTGAAAACCACAAAATGATCATCCATCCACCCTACAATAGACCAGACAATACACTCATATGATAAAGATGACGTATTTAACCACGCAGCTAACATATAACATCAAAAATCAAAAGACAAATTCCGAAATAAATTTATTGATAAAACTCGCCACACATAAACTCCAACTAAGATGTATCCAAGTCACCGTAGAATCCAAAACAAAACCCAAATAGAGTCGCGAGATCCCACAGATATAAAAAGATGAGTATAATAATTTATTACCCGATTACTGTGAATATTTAACATTAAAGCGTAGGGATGAGTACAACAGCGTTTAGTCGCAATAATTCACTAAATATAGTGATGATTATAATACGTAGGTAAGCTAGAATGCTTTGCTAGAAAAATAGAATAGTAATTGTGAATAAACATACGTAGAAAATTAGATGAGAAAAATATTTCCTTTAACACATAAACTATTTTATTTTAAATACAAAGTAATTACAATCTATAAAAACAAATATCTCACCTTTGCACAAGTAAACATAGTGGACGATGAGTAACTCCAATCTCATGTCTTGAAATGAAAACATTCGGTCATCTAGACCCCACAGAATTCGCTATTGAATCATCTTGTTGAAAACTTTACCCTTAAAAATTAAAGTTATACTACGAACCAACAAAACTCGCTCACTATGCAATTCCCTAGCCATTGATTCGATTCAAATTTAGAACAAATAGCATATAAGCTTCTTCCGACCCTACCGAATAACTATGTTACCAGTGAACATCTAAAATTCGAATATTAGGATAATATAATGGTAAATAAATAACTAACCAAGAGGTATTGGAGATTGACTGAATTTTCTGAAACTAATAAATTTTAGAGATGACGTAATGGTAAATCAATTACCCATGTAACTTACGCAGTCGCACACCAGCTAACTCTCAAAAACTCCGTGTGCATCATCAAGAAGGAGTAGAAAAAATCTACTGTTAATGAACCACGACACACCACTGTAATGCTACCAAAGTTAGTATGTAATGCATACAAAGAAAGGAGACGTCGATAAGCAATTTACGCACCGCAAACGACAGAATCACCCGAGAACACAAGGGCATGTCAGACTCCTAGGGAAATAACTTCAGAACTAAAAATCAACCAATGAAAAGCAGCCACAAGCATTCAGTATCACGTGAGCCATGAATCATACGTTCTTATAAATACCTGGTGTCAGGTGAAAACTATCACTACTTTGCTATGAACATGTTTAATAGAAGTCGCGCAAAAGATCATGACATCGATATGCATGAAACGGATCGAAGAAAGGAATCGGGAAATTATGCTACGAATGATAGTCCAAACCAAAGCCAAATTGGAATGGTAACAAGAATTTTCAGGAATCTCGTAATACTAAACAGGAAGAAATAAATGCAGGGGACTACGCGTCTGGTAAGACAGATTGTTTTGTAATTTCTTAACTTAATGGATTTAGTAAATAATACATTTTAAACTTAGAATTTTCTTTTCACTATTTTTATGATGACGTTAAAATAGATTAAGGTTGCCACGTTAGCCAGTTGGTAGTGGAAATTGGCATTTAAAGATTCCGGCATAAGTATTAGGAATACGAGTAGAGTTTTATGATATAGTGAGTAAAGGACAATGCATTCTAAGTAAAAGTATATATATGTTGGGTTTTGTAATTTTATATTTTGTTCGTTAGATGAATTGCTTTTTAAGGTTAACTTTGTATTAATAACATAAATTGTTTTATTTTCTTAAACATGTATTATATAGATAGCGTAAGATGATTTTTTCTTTTTAATCCTGGTAATAGGTATTAACGCTTAGATTAATATGTGATCCTAGTCTATACCGTCATAGATAAGGCGGCCGCACGTAGCTGATATTTATTTGGATTGTTCTAAGGATTTTTCCTATTAACAACTGTGATGAGTTGATAAGATTTTATTCCACTGACCCTGCCAATAGAGATCAATGAACAGTTTATCGTTTCCTAACTAACTCGAGACACATCAAAACGGAATAGTATATAAAAACTCGAAAGATGGTTAACTACCCATAATGACAATATGTTGTATGAATGATGTTAATAATTTATGATGATAGGAAGTTCTAGTACTCAATGGAGAGATGTCGAACGAACGACGTTGACGATTCCGAGTAAATTCGCGGGACGTTACTGCCAGACCTTGTGGGATCGGGGATATTCCCTATCCACATATGCTACACCCGAATGGCCAAATCGAAGCAAGAGTCGGCACAACGGGGATGTGGAACTGCCCAGCCTGGCTATAAAGAGAGAACCCGGGAGAAACCCAGCTCGGGAGATTCGCCATGAAGCCGAGGTATCACTTCAAAAATTCGAGCAACTTCAAAGAAGATACAGATGTCAAGCCAACCAGCAACGTAGACTACTGGCGAAGAATAATGCAGGCATCGCCAGCAAACGCATTCCGAGCTCCGACTGCTACTTACCAGATTACTGCGTAGCATACGACCCAAAAGATCCGGCCCTCCTAGAGCTCAATGCGCCAGTACACCTGGTTGTTCCCAAGCATCTTCTTCAATCGGACATTCAGGAGATACTGATGGACTGAAGAAGAGAAGAGCATGCCTATTCTCAACGGCACCTAACGCGCGAAACACCGCATGGAGATTTCGGACACGGAGTCACCAAATAAACTGCAATAAACTTGTAATTGAAATAAAAATATATTTTTTAATCAATAAAAATCAAATTTGGTTTAGTTGGAAAGTTTTTTTTTTGTAGTTGTAAATTGTTATGATGTGGTGATTTGGAGAGTTTAATTAAGGTTAGTATTAATGATTTAATAGAAATTTAACCTGTTTCGCCCCATAAATATCTTGTTTATTTTGTAAAATTGTTGTTAATTCCATTTATTAATTTTGCCGATAAATTTAGCAATGGACGCAATCAGAGAAATTGGGCTAGAACTAAAAAAGCTGCGACGAGAAAATAGAAACCTGTACCAGCAATGTGTGCAACTGAGCCGCGAGCTCCAGCAGATTAAAGCTACGTGGATCGAGCCGTCCCGGGTAAAACGGTTGTATCAGAAGATAAATGCGGTTCAGAAGGGATGGCAGGAGGAGAAGGCCTTGAACCAGGCCCAAAAGATCCAAATTCGTGGACTCGAGGTTGCTGTAGCGGCAAGCCAAGAGGAAGTGCGATCACTTACCCATTGGTATTCGCCCCGGCGCAAGTTGCCTACCAAGATCAGTCTGGTATAAAGAAACCTCAAGGCAAGCCAAAAATTCATACTAGGCCGGAAAAGCCGAGCGTGAGCGCAGGAAGCGTCAGAACCAAACCCAATGAACCTTTAATAGTGGCGTAAATGTAATTGTCCTGTATTGGAAATAAATGTTTTGTGTTTTAATTTGGTTATCATATAATTCAAACGTTATACTGAGGAAAAAAGTTTTATGTAAAACGCGAGTCACGAATTGTATAAGTAAAATGATGAAGAGAGTAAAGGACATAAATAAGCAAGATGAGCACATACCTTCTATCGGTAGCTCGCTGAACCAGCTGCAGACCAAGTCTTAGCAGTTTTGGAAACAAAGCAAACCTTTGACGGTCTCAGAACCATTGGTTACAGTACCAACGTTGCTTAACGACGGGTAACCAGTAGCAAACGCACAAAATTATATGAAAGGGTCAAGGTTATTGTGTGGTTTGTGATGTTTAACCTTGACCCTTTACATATAACGTTTTCTTACCCTCAATGGTTACCCGTTGCTAAGCAACGATGGTACTGCAACCACTGGTTATGAGACCGCCAAAGGTGAGCTCTACTGAAGAACTGCTAAGGCCCGGCCTCATGATGGGTTCAAAGCACTACCGATAGAGGTTCTGTGTGAAATTTCTTATTCCGGTCCCCTTTGTATGTACTTGACACTCTTAACAATTAATTATCATAATTATAGTTTCAATTAAACGGATTTAAGTCTACTATTAATAAATAGATAATAGATTTATTTGATAAGGACGCCTATAACTTAGATTGATCTCTGGCTTGCAGTGCTCGACGATTAGCACGTTCCGCCTTCCCTGGGCGTCGCTGAGAAGATTTCACTACCGGCCGTCAATCTTTGATAGATCCTCTTCGCCTTTGCTGGTTCAATCCATGAGGCTCGGATTTGTTGAATTTCTCGGTTTATTTGGAGCAACTGGGAGTGAAGCTCTGCATTCTCTCAGCGTGACTTTGCTAGCTCCTTACTCAGAGTGTTGATTGTATTCATATCTAAAATTAAATTACTCATTAACAAATCTCACATTTTTGGTTACGGCGTTCTCTACAGCTATCGTAACTTATTGTTCATTTAAAATTAATCTGTTAAAGGGAAATCTATTAGATATTCGTCTGTTATGCGTTATAATGATTGTCTAAATTCATTGTCCTTATTACGTCGGTCTTTTAAGTTAGCACTATGAGTATAGTCAGCAGTTAAAGATTAAGATTTTAACTTAATGATTTATTAATAACAACATGCTATTGATATCTTTGATTCCGGCGACACGAATCCAGATCGAATCCACGTTGCTTTCGAGCATACAAGTGCTCTTGCCGTCCTGCTGGGCTTCTATCCGCGTATCGTGTCTCCTTCGGTAGCAATTTTCTTGGAATTACTACGTTCATTGGTCGAGTGGATTTTTTAAACATCGGGTCGTCCATCTCGTATGATATGCCGTATGGTGGGGCATACTCGTCTGTGCTGGGGATCCTTCCGGCTGAAATATCACATTGATCCTGACCAGGTGTCGTCTCGCCATTTCGATCTGCCAGTTCGTCTGCCTTTTCCATTGCTCGAGGCGCTTCAGAATGTACTCCGCGCCCTGCCGGCTTTCACGAGCTGGGTTTTGGCCCGGCTCCCTCTTGATGGCGATGTAAGGGAGATAAACTTCTTCGTGTTCATCTTAACGTCCTTCTCTGAATTCTTTTACAGGAGATACAGTGAATCCGGCATCCCACATTGCCTGCCCGCACCTAGCGGCGGACCGTGCTGTGATCCGGGACGCATCAATCCAAGATCCACCTGCAAAATAAATCTTAATATGCGAGATCTCGGTATAATTCTTAATGGTTAACTTGAAACAAATTTCTCGGCACCTCTTATTAAATTTCTCGCTTTTTCTAACGGTTATAACAACATGAATGTTACTTGAGTTATTTTTGAGTGGGAGTTCTAATCAGGGGTCCTAGTTATTCGGTCTCATTCTCTATCACTCCGTCCTCTTTGGTGAGATCGCATTTTACTGGGACCGTCCATCGATCCCTTGAGCCATCGAGACTTATCTATATCTTGGTTCAATTTTCGCTTGGTTATATCTTACGTATCGACTGTTTTCAGGATATCAGGACTTATCGAGTGTTAATTTCTGGGCAATATGTAATATGATCGTTAACCACTATATTCCTAAGAAAATTCTATTTGAGTATTCTGCCGTACAGCTATTTTTTTGTTTCCATGTGGCTCTTAACATAGGTAATTGTATTAACTAACTCCTTTGCAAGTGATGTAGCAGAAATTGGCAAATCATCGAATTAATTTCGCCTTTGGAAACAACAAAAGAATATCATACTAAGTTTTTATTTAATAGATTGCCTCAAATAAAAGATAAACAATTAGGATCACGTGAACGTCCAACACCAGTCGTTTCATTGGTCGGGGTATTGGTCCTCACCTCTACTATCATCCTTGTCAAGTCCAGTTCCTTTGCTGGTGGTTCGTGGGTTCTTTAGGTCATGATTTAGGAATGTTTTTTTAGCAATAGAGTCATACCCTCCTGCTTGTGCCTTCTGTTCTCCGTGGGTCCTTCCGTCTGATACTCTACTCGTTGCGGACTGCAGCGATTTCGTCTCTTCATCGGAGTCGACAACAATTTTCCTTCTGGTGCGTGCATAGTTTGATTATATTTGTATAGAATTAGTGACTGCTCACTTCTGAACATGTGACTGAACATGTCAGCGTGTATGTCGGTTACAACAATTTCTGTTTCTGGTGACGTGGCAGGTCTGTGATCATCTGTCGTGTCTAATTGATTTTCGTGAACTTCTTTTCTGCCTGACCACGTGGCATATTAGCTTCTGTATTTAGTCGGTGGTGTGACTACTGTGTGCAGTGAATGTGCACGTCTTATACAACATGCATTATCCACATGTTAATTCATATTCGTTTGTGTAATCAATGTGATTGGATCGATCCAGATATTGTGGATTTTTTTATCTATTCAAACAAGACTTCTTGCTCTTCTATTTATCCGGACAACCTCAGTAGGTGATATCCTACATTTATTTATCGAATCATAATTGCCAAGCTTTGCTGGTAGGTTAGCCTGTTATGACAATCTGTGGCACCACATCTATGCATTCAGCTCCTCAGAGTATTGGTGGGTTTCTGGGTGTTGATATTTTGAAACTATATGGTTGTTACCTAGGCAACCCTATACAAATATATTTCGCTTACCACTCGGCACCCGTTGCTAAGCGACGTTGGAACTGTATTCGAGTGGGTGGATCGTCCGCAAAAAGTGAGCGTTATTGCTAATGCTATAATTGACCGAACGATCCATGGGTCCAACGAGCTGCTGATAGAAGGCCTGTGCTCGATTTCGATTTTTTGGTCCCATTATTCTCCTATCTCCTTCAAATGTTTACCTACACTCTCAAATCATTTATCTTTATGTCCATTCGCCTAGTCCTTCTCATCGTTGTCCGTGTTGATGATTTTTCTATGGCCTGTAAACCCTTTGTTATGTTAAATATCCACACCGTATCTCTCTAACCCTTATCCCTATTATAACTACTATATTCCCTATTATTGTTACGGTCATTATCATTGTTACTATTACATGTATTACCTTTATTAATTGGTACTGCTGTTACATTTATTATTATTCCCATTACCATCATTACCATTATATTTATTATTATTATTAATATTATTATTATTATTATTATTATTATTATTATTATTATTATTATTATTATTATTATTATTATTATTATTATTATTATTATTATTATTATTATTATTATTATTATTATTATTATTATTACTATTATTGTTGTTATTATTATTATAATTACCATTATCCTTACTATTATCGTTATTATTATTAAACTTTTCGTCCTTATGCCTCGGCTTTGTAACAATAATTTACTTATATAAAAATTTAGCCGTTTCCGATAAAGTATTTTCATTGGTCAGGAAAATTTGAGCAGCTTTCCGCCCTTATTTTACAGTTTTATCAGGATATCATACCAACAATTGAGCCACATCCCACTTTTACTTTATTATTTTCGATAAGTATTTTAATTAATTCGGAAAATTTGAGAAGCGTTCCGCAATTATTTTTCAGTTTTATGATAAATGTTTTAATTATTTCCGAAAATTTGCGCAGCGTTCCGCCCATATTTTTCAGTTTTAACTCAAATTAATTTATTTAATCATTAGATATTATTTAAAATATTCTTTTTCATGATTTTGCTCGTTCGGATTAATCTTTTTCCTATGGCTATTAATTTTAACTGTTGTAACGATTTCGTAATTTTCCCCGCTACCCTTTCCCTCTCTTTGTCCCTATGATCTATTTATGTTCATATTAGATTTAATGAGTGCCTACTGGACTACTTGGTGTTAATGATTTTGAGCCGATTTTGTTAAAGATTTTATGTCGATTTTTCAGGAAACGGATGACGAACTAGCAGCCAAAAGACTACCAACTAACCTTCCAATTTCCCCTATAAGCAGAATATATTGAAGTTTGGTTTCCTGCGTTACGCATGCCGGAGCCTTCATGGGCACAAACTATTGGCGGATGCACCGCACTTACACAGTCCGATAGTTATGTGTAATTTTACTTCCTTGCATCATGTTTGCATCATTGTTCATAAATAAACCTTGTCAATTCGCAGCATCATTTTATCAATATCAATAAGTTCATAGTAAAGTCATACGTTTAAATCATAAATTGGTGTACACTAGCTTAAAGTTGTCGTTTTCAGACAAAACACTTATTAATGTTAGTTGTCTGAATGCACGGCTTCAGCTTGTTGCATACACTAACTAAATTTTTCTGAAAAATACAACTGAAAAATAAGACTGAACAAATAAGATTGAAAATTAAGTTTAAAAATAATATTGATTATTTGACAAAACACATCAGTATATATACATATAATTTGACCTTGAAATTATTTGAGTTATCTATATTTAATTTTTATTAATTTCTTAATTTAATTTGACAATTTATTTCTTAAATTTTTAATTAGATTAATTCCGCCAAAAATATTTTATTTTTACTCATTTAATTCATTAATTTTTTACTTTATATAACTTGTCGTTTATCAGTCAAATTTTTATTCGACTTCGGTATCTCTTAGTCGGTTTATTTCAATTTCTGCTTCTGATCTGATCATTGGTCCAAACTCGTCTATCTCTGCTTGTACATTTAGTTTTCGGATGTTGGGCATCGTCGCTACAACTAAGCTTTACTGCTTGATATACTTTATTAGCTTCCAATTGATTCGTTTCTTAATTTTAAAGTAATATCGCATCACTTGTCTTTCTCATTTCGCTTTATTTTTGTCACATCGTCTGATTTTTAATTTGTTTTCGCTCCTCGACTATAATATTTATATACTACTTTTATATATTATCGGATATTATTATACTCGTTCCATATAATATTTATACACCACTTTTATAGATTACTATATAAATACATCTGTTATATACACTATATATACACTCCTGACTATTTATTACTTCATCGTCTCCAAAGGGTCTACGCGCAAAGGGCTTATCCCTCCGCGTCTCTCGTCAGTTACTTGATATATATCGATCTCGCTTGGCCACTTGAGTGGTGCTATTAGTGACGTTGGTTGTTGTGTCCATATCATATTTGGGTATTTGTTCATATCTTGACATGCTTCGTTCTCTCTTGGTACTAGGTACTTGTTCAGTTTCATTGTACTATCGTATTCTGGGTTCTCTGGTTTCGGCAATATTCTTTTTCTTATAGGTTTTTTTTATACTTTTCAGTTGCTTTTACTTGCTGAATTATTATCCACATAACTATCACGTTTGTGACAATTCCTGATATTGCTACCAGTTTAACTGAGTTTGAAGTTGTGTTTTCTAATTTTGTTGTCTTCATTCTTGGGTTTTTGTGGTTTTGAACTATCTTAAAAACTGCAAATAAGTGATTTGTTTCCTTTTCTGATAAGTGACGATCGTCTTTGCTTGATACTTTCCTAGAATCGGTTTGGTTTCTTGTTGTGCTATCTTTCGTAGTTTCACCTTTGTTGTTTCTCACTTCCTTTTGAGAAAAGTTTCAGGATAATCCTTGCCAAATCTGATATATTGATTCTGTATTATTTCTTGTTAGCAAGCGTGGTGTCATGTTCTTTTCTTCTTTTATTTCTCTGCTGTTAACTTTTATTCTTGAATTTCTGCCTATCCTGCATATTTTTGTGATTAGCTTTCCCTGTAGTTTCCGTATTGTTTCGTATTTCCATGCGTCGGTCACTACACTGATTGACACTTCGTTTTTGACATCATCCATTCTTTGTGGTTTGTTTGTCGTTGTTGTTTTTTTGTTTGTTGTATTAGATTGCGTTGATTTTGCTGAATTTTTTGTTGTTCTTGAAGTTGTTTTCCTCGTTTCATTGTCTTTTAGGTTTCCTTCGTAACTTTTCTGGTCTTTGATATATTTTTCTCTTTCTTTGTTGGTTTCTTAACCGTTGTTGTGCATTTTTATTTTGATTATTCTTGGCATTGTTGTCGTTTTCTTTGAACCGGTTTTCCAAATACATATCGCTTTGCATTTTTGGTTATCTTCTCTTTGTACACAAATCATGTTTGCCGTATTTCGGTTAGATTTCCTCTTTTCGCAAGGTGTAGCTAGTTTCTTTTCTACAGCTATATAGGTAATATTGGTTTGTTGTTTCTTAGCGCTTACCACTATTATTCTGTTGATCCGAATCGCTTTTCTACTTCTTAATTTTCCCAAAGGTATCCATCCATTAAGCTGACTTACGTCGTTAGCATCAATAATCCTTGTAATCCTTGTAGTAGGATTGATCGATTTTGAATTTTCAGTGAATCTATCATCCGTCTACAACAGATTTTGTCTGTGCTTTCCTCATCTCTTGACATTTTCGTATCGATTGCCCATATACTTTCTTCGTTCGTTGTGGTTTTTATTGTTGGGTTTTGTTGTGCATATCCTTGCTGTATCGTAATTTTCCTTTCCACTTGGGTTATTTTGCTTAGTTCGTCAATTACCTCTTTATCTGTCTCAATTATCAATTCACTGACTGTTTTTGATCTGTCTTGCATATTCAGATTTCTCCTTTGTTGCTTTTGGATTCTCTTTTGCTTGCTTGACGTCATTTCTATTCTTATATTGTCTCCTGTTGTTGGTATAGATTTTGATTCCAATACTTTACCTTTTTCGTTTATTTGAAGTGCCTATTTCTTGACCTTTTCACTATTGTTTAACCCTTGCTGTAACATGTTTATTCTCGCTTTCCTTATCGGTTCTCTTTTCGATTTTTGTAGTAGTTCCATTTGATTTTGATATTTTGTTTTTTGTTTTTCTGATATCTTTTTATCTCTGATTTTGTTGTTTTTTCGTCGTATGTTGTTCTCTT
This sequence comes from Schmidtea mediterranea, assembly GCA_022537955.1. Lineage (NCBI taxonomy): Eukaryota > Metazoa > Platyhelminthes > Tricladida > Dugesiidae > Schmidtea > Schmidtea mediterranea. The sequence continues at coordinate 154,160,270 of CM039679.1, read as the reverse complement.
CTATGGTGAACTCTTGTATTATCTTTATTTTTCTTCGCTTCTCAATTCTTGCGCTGGTTTTATTTTGTCCTCTTGAGTTTCATCTTTCTTAATTACTTCATTTTCTTTGTCGTTATTTATTGCCATATCATCCTCGCTGTTGACAACACACTGCTCCGCAGTGTGGATTTCTTTTGTATTGACTATTCTCGACATATTGCTTCTACTTGATATTTGATTTCTGTTAATCCGTCTTTGTCGAATTTCTTGGGTTTCCTCTCTCTGTAATCTCTGCCATTCAATTTGTTGCTGTTCCGGATATTTTCTAATCTATTGATATCTAACATCATTCATGTTTCTCCTCATATTACTTCGTTGTATTTGATTGTTTGCGGATATTCGTTGAATCAGAACTCCTAATTGCTCAATCTCCTGTATTTGATTGCTTTGTATACTTTGGCTATAATTGTTCGGTTTTGGTTGTCTCGATTTTCTTTCTATTGACCAATTTGCAGTTTTATGTCCGTTTAAGTTGCAGTTGTAACAGGTTCTACTCTCGAATCTTGTGGTTGTCATCATTGTCGTTATATCTCTTAAATGTCTAATCTCTTGTGTTGGGTTATTTTGTGGACTTTTCTTGAATTGGTATGGTTTTTGTTGACTTTGCATTCTTCTCATTCGATAATTCTTTGACATATGACCCGTTTGATCCCAATAAAAACAGATTATCATTTCTTCTTCTACGTTCCGTGTAAGGTTCATTAATATTGGTTGTCTATTGATACTTTCTGTGCGAACTCTTATAACACATCCTTGGTAATCCTTCTTTTGAACAGTTATTACATACTGGATTGTAGCTCGTGTTGTTAATCCTGAAATAATTATTATAATTTATAAAGTTACCTCTACTGTCTTGAATCCTCTTAACTGGCGTATCGAAAATTCGTGATGGTTTTTTAATGTATTGATTTGTTTGTGAGTAAATATCTTCCGTTTTTATTGGTTCTGATACTTGATCTTTTAACTCGGTTTGATCATTTTCTCTTTCGACTCTTTCTTCAATTGTGGTTAATATTTTCTCTTCCCGCATGATTTCCGTTTTCAGCTATTTTTGTTTCAACTGTTTTCATTTCCGAATTTCCAGTTTCCTTTTCGTCATTTAAATTTTCCTCGTTGCATTTTCTTTCTGAATGCATGTCATGTACATTCCTCTTTAAATTCAAAGATATTGGTTTTCGGATCCTCATTTCCTGTTCATCGCGTGTGATTTCGTACATTGTTGATTTTCTCAAATATATTTCTGTTTCATCCGTATTTTTATTTGGCAACTCTTGGTTAATTTCCTCTCAGAGTTTTTTCATCTCTTTACTCGTATTTGTTTTCAACTGAATTGCAATTTTTGGTTCGGGTGATTTTGCGTTGTTTCTTCTGTCAGTTAACTTTTCATTTAATTTATCATTTTCTTCGGCTTCTGTTTCCAAACTTTCTAATCTTGTTGTAATCATTGATTCTGCTGTCGCTACTGTATTAGGTTTTCTACCCATTGCTGCTTTTCACTTTCTCTGACTTCCAAAAAAATGGTCTATTTTCTTTATCCCTGTTCTTCGTTCGTTTTGATATATTCTCAGTTTCTCTTCTCAATCGTTTACATGATTCTGGTTTCTCGTTACTTGTTTTCTTGATTTATCACTAATCTAGCGGCTCTATTATTCGTCTTTTACTTGATCTCTTTATTCCTTGTCAATTATCTAAAAGTAAATAACACTTCTAGTGCATATTATTCTAAATAAATTTTTGCATTAATTTTATCGTATTATTCTCACTGCTTCTCCTTATTTTCGCAATTTTCCCCGCTACCCTTTCCCTCTCTTTGTCCTTATGATCTATTTATGTTCATATTAGATTTAATGAGTGCCCACTGGACTACTTGGTGTTAATGATTTTGAGCCAATTTTGTTAAAGATTTTATGTCGATTTTTCAGGAAACGGATGACGAACGAGCAGCCAAAAGACTACCAACTAACCTTCCAATTTCCCCTATAAGCAGAATATATTGACTTTTGGGTTCCTGCGTTACGCACGCCGGAACCTTCACGGGCACGAGCTATTGGCGGATGCACGCACTTACACAACTTGAATTTTTATGTAGATTTTAATATCTTGCGGTGCTGTTTAGGCTGTGTGCCGGAAAAATTTCGACAAGTCATATCTTTCATTTGAAGGATGTATTTGATCATAAAGGTATAACATAATTAGCATTTCATCATACAAACAACGTTTTCCACCAAAGCGTAAAGTAGTATTTACATTGAAGTTGCTTGTACGCTGCATGGAAAAAGTTTTTCGAAATTGTCCAATTGCAAAGTTTTAATAAGCTGAGTTCGTTAGAGCGAGTGGTTGATCTCTCAAAATTTTGTTATGAAACAAGTTAAGTTAAGTTAAAACAAGTTAAAATTTTTGAAAATGAGTTGGTATATATACCTGTTCTGTGAACCTAACCTTGCTTGTTAAATTTACTGCTGTAAAACAAAATTTGACCTTGAAATTGTTTGTATAACCTAATTCTAAATTTTAATTATTTCTTGATTTAGCTTGACAATTCATTTCTTTTTATTTTTAATTGAATTATTTCCAATTAAAATCATTTGATTTTACTTCTAATTTTCATTAACTCTTGTTTTTTTAAATAAATTGTCAATTTTCGGTCAAATTTCTATGTTCTTTTGTTATTTCTATGTTTATTTTGTGCAGAACTTGTTGCATCTTGTTATTATTTTAATTTATTTTGTTGGGCCAGAACACATATGGCCTTGGAAAATGTTTAAATGAATCGGTAACATACATGCAAACATAACAAGCAAATTTAAAATAAACCTATTAAAACATCAATTAATCCCACCAAAATATGAGAGGAAAAACAATAAAATATAAAATAATAAACATAAAAATAAATTAAAATAATAACAAAATGCAACAAGATCCGCACGATACAAACACAAACATAACATGAAAACCCAACAAATTCGACAAAATTTGATAAATTAATAAAAGTTCATGAAAATGAAATTTAAATCAAAGAATTTGAATTAGAAATAATTCAATAAAAATTCTAAATAAAAAATTATTAAAATAAATTAAAAAATAATAAAAAATAAAGAATAGAATACACTAGAAAATAACAAGGTCGAATTTTGTTTTACTACATCAAAATTAACATGCGAGGTTAGGGACAGAAAATAGGTATAAATACCGATACATTTTCACATAAAACTTAACCATAAATTTTAACAAAATTTTTACTGTTTTAGAATCATTTTTGAAACCATTTTGAACTTTTGTCTATTCAAATTTTTAGGTGAGAGATAGTTTATTTGGAACTCTCTCTCCACGTCACATCCTTGCAACCTCGGTAGAGCTCTGCTTGGACGTCGGCGTGGGGGGAGATGTATTTTTATGAAAATTTTTATTTGGAATGGATTGTTATGGTAACTTTGTATTTTACTTTTAATATACATTAATAAATATTTATTATGTTTAAAATTGTTTTTTCATGCATTTAATTAATTAATTTGTCGAAATTTTTCCGGCCCACAGCCAACACACATCGCAAGTTAGTAAAATCAATATACAATGCAGACTCGTGTAAGTGCGTGGAAAATCGCCAATGATCTGTGCCCGTGAAGACCCGGCGTGCAGAACGCAGGGGTTGGAACGTCAATATTATCCCGTATAGAAGAAAGGAGAAATAAGGAAGAAGTCTTTTGGCTACTTCCTAGCTTCTCGCTTTCTGTAAATTCGACCTAAAACATTTTACACACGGCTCAAAATCATCACACCGAGTAGTCCAGTGGGCACTCATTAAATATAATATAAACATAAAATGCGTTAAGGTCTATTAAAGGGAAAGGTTACGGGGAATAAATAAAATGAAATCGTTGATATGAATCAAATTAACTTAATAAATTTAACTTGACTAAAATGTTTTAATTGTTAATCATTATTATATAAATTACTAACAAAAGAAAAAAAGAAAATTTAATTCTAGTGTCGAAATTCAACGCGACTATTTTCCCTATAGGTTTATAACTTAATATGAAATTAAGGAGAAAGACTACAAAATTATATTGACATTACAAAATTTTTCATAAATTGATTAAATACATAATATTAAGTTTACCACTGATTTGCCCTGAATCTATGATAGCGACTTTGAATAAACTTTAGATTAGAATACATTCTCCAATTATGGCAACCGCAATGTAAATATATTTTTCAGCGGACAGCCCGATTAATAATTGAACCCATTGCTGAAATCCATCAGTATAAAGGTAATAAAATACGATGCCTTAAATCACGAAAAGCCCTCGAGCAAAAATTGTAATCTCCAAAAGTCATGGATAGAGCTATAGAGCATCCCTAACATTTCGGTAAAAATCATGTAAAGTAATTGAATCACTAACCTACTCGAAAAACTAAAATTGATAACAAATTCCAAAGCATAGATACGAAAATCTGATTTAAGTAAAGTTCAGATTGACAAACCTTCCAAACGTGATAAGCACATGTAAATCCATAAGACACTAAATCCAGATCGAACCAACCACTAAATTCCCCTAAATAAATTAATAACGACTCAACCAAATAGAACAAACCTACCTGAATTTCTCATCGCAGGAAAATTAAGTAAAGTCGGATAGCCTACTAAATAAAATGAAAATATTAATTACAAACAAATCAAAACTAAAACCTGAAAAATCGATAACGGCTATGACCAACCGGAAATCGTGACTCCTAATTCATAAATTATTCTGATCTTCGAAATTGGATTACCATAAACAATTTTTCGTACGAATGTGTTGTATAACAGCGGAAGCACACGCATTTATCTTAATTTGTATAGTTGGACTTACATCTAGACAATTATTGATTCTAAATTATCATCATCGTTGGAATATGGATCGAACAATAGGAGGGAAATTACCAGGGGAATCAAGTCCGCCAAATCAAGGTAGTTTGTAGAATTTCATTTAAATTATTTTTCCTAATTTATAAATCTTTGATAAAAGGGGAATGGCCATTACATTTTTTCATAAATTCATCTATAAGTTAAAATTAAATACTTAAAAATGCAACCTATAGTATTCATAAACATTCAGGTACCAGATTCCACAAATCTTAAACCAATGATTAATTTTGCTTTTCCACGAACCTAAAAATAAATAATCAAGAGTATTTAGGAATATTAGAATTAAAGATCATGCATTTCATCAAGAATTATCATCATCTTATGAACCATAGATCAATAATTGTAGACATCGCTTAGACTAAAGGTTGCTAATACGGTAAAATTCTATTGTTAGGTTTCAATCCGCAAGGTACGAGAATCCCCTAGATAACCTGCGGTAATTATTCCTGTTTCCACGAATATCAATATATATTTTATCTCATTAAATTAGAAATCAGGAATTATTTTCATTATATAAATATCAATGGATTTGGTGCTCATAGTATAAATTTTAAAGCAATCCATGTCTCCCTTGCCTAAACTCCAGACCAACAAATAAACTATTGTTTCCTCGTGAACCCTAAGCTGTCAGTTATTAAATTACCACAGATGACTTGGATAGGCCTATAGACACGTGTGCGGGGCATAAATAGATCGATATTTGTATTCAACCCTTCGTTACACCATAAGAGTAGTGTAGATTGTTCATCCACAATAATTATTCGACGACAAATATTATTTTGACGTTAATACGCCAAGTTACAATCAATATAAGTTATTTTGAAGATACGTTATGTCCAATCACCTAACTATAATGATATTTTAGAAGAGCCAATGCCTCTCGAATGGATTCCCGCCCATGTGGCAGAAGAATGGCGTCGGGCTTGGAAGAGAGCACGACCGACAACAATCCTCGAGGAGCCTCAATCCAAGAGACCACATCTGACCGCCTTGCAGATGCTGGGCATGGAAAACGACCCCCGCTGGGTAAACGAGCGGGTCAGCCAGCAATATCCTGCTGAGGAAATCCGAGACCACGCACGGAACCTTCACGCCCATTGGGAAAGGATACAAGAACAGGTCGATCTAAATGTGGTTAAGGCCCGGATGTACTTAGCCAATGTCGAAGAGGACATTTCCGTCGGGCGCATCGCCGAGATTTATCCGACTCGACCGGTCCGCAATACCAGGCGACCAGTAGCTATTATCCCAGGCTACACCCCGGAGGAAGGGGTTAGGAAATTCTTCGAGGAACCCTGACTCCGGACAGAAGGAAGCACCAATAACAATTCGTGTCATTAATTTTATTAAAAAATTTAAATTAAAAAACGTTGTTTGTTTTATGCTGTTAAATCTATTTCTCGCAAATTATGTTTTATAGTAATGGTGGGTTACAGGGTTTCATTGTTTGTTTGAACAAATCGGTGGTTGCCCTCGTAACGCCATACAAAATGATACTGATCGCCACTTGGCACCCGTTGCTAAGCAACGTTGGTAATGTGTTCAAGTGGTGGATTGCCCGCAAAAATTGAGTACCATGTGCTAGTACTGTAGTTGCTCGGACAACCCTCGGGTTCACGAGCTGTCGATAGAAGACCTGTGCTCGCTTAGCTCTGTCCCTCATACTATTCAGGATTAGCTCTTAATTGACTATAGAAATCTGAGACGTAATAAGGTTACTCGTAACAATACTGACATGCGATTTCAAAAGAACGACTCAACAAAGGCGAACACTACTCTATTTGAATCAATCACATGTGGAATATTTACTGTTTGGCGCTTTGCAGCTGCGTTGCTCGACGTCGGGCACGTTCCTTACGTCCCGGTCGACGATTATGGATGGGTTGTTCTGTTGGCTTGGTGGTTGTCTGCGGCATTTGGGTTGGGGCGAAGATGAGCGGGTAAGTTACCGCTTCACCTTCTCGGCATACCGCTAGGGCGACTTCGAGTCCCCGAATCTGCGTGCGCAGACTCTGATTTAGCTGCCGCTCTTCCTCCCAGCCTTTCTGAGCCGCTGTGAGTCGGTGATATACAGCTCTCATCTTTGCTGGATCAACCCAGGTTGCTTTTAACTGTTGAGTCTCTCGAGTTAATTGAAGTATTTGGGCGAGTGACTCGGCGTTCGATTGTCTTGCCCGTTCCAGTTCCGCTTGTAGAAGTTGTAGGGACGACATCTCTATAATAGGGGAGCATTTAAATTCCTTGTTGCCTTCATTAAATCAAAGTTTTATTATTTAACTAAACAAATTGTGTGAAGCTAGTTTATCTATGAGATATAACAACAAACAAAAAAAAAACAAAAAACACTTAATATTTAGATCAATTTCTACGACACTTCGTCATTACTATGGTACATCTTCCGGGAATTCTCTCTCTAAACTCCTCTTCAGAGCCGCCACCGTATAGGGCCGTTGGGTATCGCGGACTGGGTGAGGTGGGTATGCCTCCGCGATGAGCCCGACGCGGATGTCCTCCTCCACGTTCGTGAGGTACATCCGGGCTTTGACCACATTGAGGTCCACTTGCTCTTGTACTTGTTCCCCAGAAGGTGAGGAGATTTCTGGCGTGATCATATATTTCTTCGGCCGGGTATTGTTGTCCGGCGAGTCCACAGGGATCAGATTCGAGACCCATCAATCGCCAGGTGGTCGGGTGTGGCCACCGGGGTGGAAGTTGTTTGGTAGTCACGGAAACCTTTGGTACCTCTCTTGGGTGTGGTTCCTCTACTACTTGAATGGTAATTTGGTCGATAGGCGTATCTAAATGGTTATCGTTATCAAACTCGACTAAGTCGTCGGCTTATAATAATACTAGACTAAACGTTGATTATATTATCGCTCTTAGACCCGATTAAACCTTACTAGTTTGATTATTATTGCAACTCGAAACGACTAAGGTTATTTATCTGTGCGTTCCTGGTGGGATGTATTCTGCTGGCTAACTCCTCACGGCACTCCCATCTAACTCTTGTTAATGATGGTAATAATTAGAACAAGATAACATTTTAGTGTTAAGCAGATGGGTGAGTTGAAAATCCACAATCTATCAGGCATTAACGTTTGTTAAGTTAGGATTTGTCTAGTGGATGGAATTACTACTAATTAAGGTTCATTTACAATTCGCTAAGTACTCCGCGATACTATCTGTTAAAAATCGGTTTCAGAACTCAAAGGCTCCGTGATGTTATCAGATATTGAGGTTGATCTAAGGTTTACCAACTACCTACTGCTGTTTGAGATTTATTCCGAAATTTATTAAATATATAAAGATTATATTAACTAATATAAGGTTACAACTTACTAGTATATATCATCGATATTGATTAAACTAATTCTAAAATCCGCTATTCTAGGATGTTAATGTCTATTCGAAACAGAGTTAGTGTTTACCTGTTGTAGTTAAATTGACGAAATTCAATTTAGTCACATCCTGTCAGGACGATGTTGGCGGAAACGTCAATCCCTTCGATCAAGCGGATGTTAGATTCATTCAAGGTAGGTTTCCGGTTTCCGGTTGATTTTCTCAAGTTAATTTAGTTATCGATCGGCTACTGCTATTATCGACCTAGTGCAAGTTTCGGTTGTGGAGTGCGCGTAGACTTTTAATGATGGGACTCCTCATCAAGCATCACTTCGATATTCATCATTTGATATATTTGTTCGTCTAAGTTGGACTATATCGGATTTTAAGCGCGTCGTAAGTTAATTTCTTGTGATTTTGTTGGGGTATTTATTAACTTTATAGTCGTTCGTTTGGTTTCTACGAGAAAATTATGGGATTACTCTCGGGTCTAAAACGGTGTCAGGATATTCGTCCGACATCAAGAAAATCTTTCTAAGCTAAATGGCCGCCATCAAGTTAAATCTAATACTATTTCGTTTCCCAATAAATTGATCTGTTCGCGTTTCTAATTCGGATCAATTTCGATTTTATCCCTGGCTTTCAATCATAATGTTAATTTGAATTTCTGTCATTTTTATTCAATAACGGATTGGTATTTATTTGTTGATTCATTCGTTTTGGTTCTTTTAATCACGATTTCTTTATGTTAATCAGACTTTATTTTTAATTTGGTCAGTGAATAATATTTTATACCCCATTTTATTCTGAATTGCTAAGGTTTTAGGTTAACTCATCTAATTAAATCAAAGGAAAAGCTCCGTTTATTACGCAATGAGTTTGTACTATTAATCAACGAATTATTTTATTATTATCGATCGTATTCGAGCTTCAACCAAATGAGGGCTTTATTTCTAATCCGTAGTTTTTCCTTTTATCAATGAATAATTTTAGCAATTAACTAAACGATTTCGTTATAATAAAGCTTTAATTCCTAACGTTTCTCCTTGTATTTAGTCGATGAAGTTTTGGATTATTAATCAACAGATTATTTTATTTTCATCAATAGTTTTCAACATTTAACTAAATGATTACTTTGTTTTAAGACCTTTCCTTTGCTTTAATCAATGAAAATTTGGATCTTTAATCGACAATTTAATTAAGGGACTTCATACTGTTATTCGAAAATCGTTTCACCTTTAATTGATACGTTTCTTTATTTGAAATCAATGAATTCGATTCTTAGTTGCTTTCATTTTTATCGGGGTTGATTTTATTTAGATCAATACATTACTCGTTCTTACTCCAAGATCAGACTACTCTTATTGAAATGAATTATAGTGAATTAACTGACGAAATTATTTGCTGTTACCCTAATCAATAATTTACGAGCGTTTAAATTATCTTTACCCAACATTTACTTAGATTTTTAGCCACAAAATACTTTACTTCTACAATCCATGGTTAAATTAATTCTTATCAATAATTTCAATTTAATTGAATTCAATGATTCCCAATAAATTTTATTTATTTCAAAATGTTAATCCAAATAAAACACTTTACTTCTACAATTAATGGTTATTTTAATTTTTATCAATAATTTCAATTTAATCGAATTCAATGATTCCCAATAAATTTTATTTATTTCAAAATGTTAATCCAAATAAAACACTTTACTTCTACAATTAATGGTTATTTTAATTTTTATCAATAATTTCAATTTAATCGAATTCAATGATTCCCAATAAATTTTATTTATTTCAAAATGTTAATCAAAATAGTTATAACAACGATTTCAGTTAATTTAACCCGAGTACCCTTTCCCTTTAATAGGCCTTAGACGCATATTGTGTTCATATTATATTTATTGAGTGCCCACTGGACTACTCGGTGTGATGATTTTAAGCCGTATGTAATATAATTTTAGGTCGATTTTACAGAATTGAGAAACGAGGAGGCAGCCAGAGACTTCTTCCTTATTTCTCGCTTCAGCTATAGGGATAATATTGACGTTACGACCGCTGCGTTGCGCACGCTGAGTCTTCACGGGTACATATCATTGGCGATTCTCCACGCACTTACATGCCTCTGTACTATGTAGATTTTAATTACTTGCGTTGTGTGTCGGCTGTGGGCCGGAAAAATTTCGACATTAAAATTTATAAAATCATATAAAATATATGTAGAATAATTTAAATATATTAATAATATTTATTAATTAGGACAAAATAACAGAATTACCCTTCATGACCATTCCAAAATTTTCATACGAAACATAAAATATCATAATAGAAAACATAAATGCCTCTCTTCCCACACCGCCGTCAAGCAGAGCTCTACAGAGATGCTATGAACGTGGTGTGGAAAGAGGGCTCCAACATAAATATTTCTCACCTAGAATAATAAAACAAATTCTCGAAATGGTTTTCAAATAGTTCTAAACTGGTTTACAAATGGTTTTAAAAACGATTCACAATTTTCAAACAATGGTTAAAGTCCAAAATTGATTTGAAAATGGTCAATTTTCAAAAATGGTTAAGTTAAATGTGAAAATGGATCAGTATATATACCTATTTGTGTGACGTGTGAAATTTGATGCAGTAAAACAAAATTCGACCTTGTTGTTTTCTAGCAAATTCTATTATTTATTTTTATTATTTTTCGATTTATTTTTATAATTTTTTATTTAAAATTTTTATTGAATTATTACTAATTCAATTTTTCGATTTAAATTTCACTTTAATGAACTTTAATTGATTTTTTCAATTTCGTCGAATTTGTTGTGTTTTCTTGTTATATTTGTATAGGTATCGTGCGAATCTTGGTGCATTTTGTTAATATTTTAATTTATTTTTATGTTTATTATTTTATATTTAATTCTTTTATTTTCTCAGATTTTATCGGGTTTACTTGATGTTTCAGTGGGTTTATTTAAATTGCGTGTTATTTTTGCGTGTGTGTTTCTGATCCATTTAAACATTTTCCAAGGCCGTTTACGTTCTGGCCCAACAGTAATTTTAATTTTAAAATTTTTTTTAATTTATTTGAGTTGATAAAGAAATAAAAGATTTCTATTGTAGCGATGACGTCTACCCAACTATTGCAAATCGAACTCACCCATGCTAGACGTGCAAACGCGAACCTCCTCGATCAGATAGTCCAAATAACCCGAGAAGCTCAGCAGATCAAGTCAACCTGGTCGGACCCGAAGAAGACGAAGGCTCTCTATCTCAGGCTCACCGCCGCTCAAAAGGGTTGGGCGGAGGAGCGACAACTCAACCAATGCATCCGAACCCAAATCAGGGGACTAGAAGTCGCCTTGGCAGCCAGTCGGGAAGGGGAAGCGGTAACGTATCCGCTTATCTTCGCCCCGTCGCAGTTGATGTACCGAGATCCCCTCAACAATGTCGCGCAGACTACAAACCCATCAACCGTTCCATCAAGTAATCGTCGGCCGGGACGCAAGAAGCGTGCCTGACGCCGAGCCGCACGTCTGCCAGGCCAATCGTATTAACTTATGGATATTGTATACATTTTTCATTTCTTGTTTGAATAAATAAATTCGTATCTATTGTTAATCAAATCCCAAGTAACAGGCTACAAGGTATGATTTGCATGAGGTCATCATCATGAGTACTCGCACCGTATCCCCGAACCATCGTTCTATCTCTACCGGTCAATATAGATCTGATTTTGAATTTTCTTACACAAGGGACAGAGTAAAGCGAGCATAGATCTTCTGTCGACAGTTCGTTGAACCCGAGGGTTGTCCGAGCAATTACAGTATTAGTAATAGTGCTCACTTTTTGCTGACAATTCACCCACTCGAACACATTTCCAACGTTGCCTAGCAACGGGTGCCGGGTGGTATTTAGAAAACATTTTGTATGGCGTTACTGGGGCAACAATAAGACGATTTAAACAAATAACGAAACCCTGTAACCCACCAATTTTTATGTTTTTGAATTTATATTTTAATTATTTCTTTCTCGTATTTTAAGGTTTTTACTTGATGTTTTATGGGTCTGATTTTAAATCTGCCTGTTATATTTGCGTGTTATTTCCAATTCATTTAAACCAAACTCAGTTCTGGCCCAACATTATAATCACCACTAACCACACAGTACAAAATTTTAAAATAAATTAAAATGTAACTAAATATCTAATAAAATGGATATAAATTTTTTATATTAATTTATAACTAAAATTTAAATTAAAAAAAATTCAATCTTCCTATCAAAAATACATAATAAAAGGAAGATTAATAATATTTAAAAAATTTTTTAGTTTAAAGTTGGTTTAGTTTGTTTAAATCTAAACGTTAATCATAAATATTTTTCAAAAATTAATGTTAAATGTTTTAAATATTATAAACTTAAAATTTTGTTAGATAATTTTTAAAATAGAAATGTCTAAATTATAATATTTATTGACTTAATTATATTATTCATTTTATAGGCTCATAAAGTTTTACATTTTAATTTCCAATCATGTAAAAGGATCTCAAAAGTACTTGTAGCATTTGTTATGACTAGTGGAGTGTCCTATTATATTAGTAAAAATAGAAAGTTAAATAATGTTTCAACTTCTTCTCTGACATCGTTAATAACGGCAAATGCTGCAACTTCTCGCCAAGATCAAATCAATTCTTTTAACTTTATTGCGGATGTGGTAGAAACAATTACACCTAGCGTCGTATCAATAACAGTTGGGTATTGCTTAAGCTTTCTTAAACCTTTATTATGGATTTAAGCAGTGGGAGTCTCTTAGGCGTTAGTTTTGGGTCAGGATTTATTGTAGAAGACTCCGGTTATATTTTGACAAATGCTCACGTGGTGGCAAGAAATCCATACGTCTCTGTTACGCTGTCTGATGGTCAAAAATTTCAAGGTGAAGTTATTGCTATGGACAGAAGTTCGGATTTAGCGTTAGTAAAGGTTGTTAGTAATTTAATATTTACTAATTTTTACAATTTATGTAAACTTTGTAATTTTTTCTTTATTCTAAATTGATTAGTGAAAAAAGGTTACAAACATTTGTTTATTAATTAATTATTTTGTTTTTATTATAATTTAGTAGAAAATAAAAAAAGCAAATTTTAAAAATAAAGAAATATTTATTATTTTTGTGAATTTTTTTATTTTTAAACAAGATTTAATAAAATTTAGTTCTTTAGTTTTTCATATATTTTCAAATTGTTTCAACCACAAATTGACTGAAATTGAATAAAATCTAAGTTTTCCAAAAAATCATTAAATTACTGTAAAATCATCAAAAAGATATTTCTCATTAATATATTTGCTCAAATAATTAAAATAAATCAGAAATCAAGTATAAATTCAATAAAAGTTATCACTCATCAATAAACTAGAGTTTGGCGGTTTGGATTATCCGTATTCGGTATCCACCTAAAAACACTTAGTTATTGAATTTAAAAATTAAATTATTAAAAATATTAATCCTTGTTATTGAAATTGATACATTTAACCTTAAAATTAAGGAATTGAACCAAATCAATTTATCAGCAAATTTATTCCCGTTTTCATTAAAAAAATATATTATGTTTCCGTAAATTTAAACCATGGCACCGTTAGCCCCTGTTTGGAAATATTTTTTTTTAAAAATTCCGTCTACCATAAAAAGATTTCAAAGGCTCAATGTTGAAATTGTCTGGGTTTTATTACAAATAGTGATTAAACCACCTGAAACTGGTACACAAAGTCAATTATAAACCGGATAATGATTAATCTGTTTTTGGGAAGCCAAGCTCCAAAAAAATTAAAGAAAAAACTGTAATGATGAATTTAGTTAAACGGCAAAGTTTAAGTGAAATTGTTTCAAGTTTAGCTGCTGAGGACGGAATAATAATTCGTACAATTACACAATTTAAGTTTATAAGGCAATATATTGCAGACAGAGAGTTTACCCTCCCGAAAAGTGAAAATGGTGTTATGCGACTTATTCATACTGAATTTGAAAGTAGGAAACAAGAGGTAATAGAAAAATTAACAGCAATTCAGAATGATGGTGGTAAGTTTAGTATAACCCTTGATGAGTGGGTAACTGCATGAAATCGGCAGTACATTAATATTAATGCATATGGAAAGGAAGGAAATGGCGAAAACCTAGGTTTGGTAAGAGCTGTTTATTCATGTACTTCAGCTGTTATCTTAGAAATTGTGATCAAACATTTAGAAAATTTTAATTTGTCTTTTCAAACCGACATAGTTTGTACCACAAATGATGGTGCTAGTGTGATGGTTAGAATGGAAGAGATTATTATGTTTGTGTCACGGGCTGCATTTTGCAGTAGTTGAAACTTTTTATAAATTGAGAAATCATGATTCTGATATTATTGATGACAATGATAATGACGACCTCCAAGACAGTGAATTTTTCGTTGATTTGAATGAAGAAGAAGAATTCGTAGATGATATTGAATTAGAAATAAATTTTTGGAATATGAGTTCTTTTTATGGAAATGTTTTTTCAAGATAATTTAGAAAATTTTTTGGCAACTTCTAATAAATCATTCCTTTAAACTTATTTACTTGATATTTTTCATTTAAACATGGTTAAATTAGTTGTCACAGTGAAAAAAGAATGTGGAAAAATTATTATTCACTAAAAATTTCAATGAAAATGGTGAATAGAAGGAATAATTGAAGAAAAACACTTATTTAAATGGGTAAATATACATTGCAAACATGCGTTGGTTATTCGTTGATTGATTGGTTGAATTACTCCATGTAAAAATAATTGAAAGGTATTATTCACTGAATATTCATCTAAATTTTATTGATTGGGAATAATTGTTAAAGAATTAAATCCAATTACTACATAAATTGAGTAGAGACTTGGTATAATATGGAGCATTGATAGGTGGAGTTGGATTTAATACTAAGTGGGTCAATGCAAAACATTAGGGAATGTCTACTGAAATATCAAGGAAGTACATAATAAAAGAAATGTTTATTTTAAAGATTTCGTTCAAGCCAACTTTCCCATGGGGAATAGTCTTCAAGGCGCACTTTTCCCCCCTTTTTGACATTCGGCTCCTTTAAGTTGAATCGGTGGGTCTGATAGTGTTTATCCCAGTGATTCTCAAAGTGACTTTATCGATCCCTCCCAACTGTAAGGAGTTCAAGACAGTGAATACAAAAATTAGCGGTGCATGAAAATAAATACAATTTCAGCTTGTCGTAACCGAAATTTTGGCTTTCCATAATGTGGAATAATTCACATAACACAGATAGTACTTATGTACTTACATAATACTTTCTTATAATATACATATATATTACCTATGAAGTAAAAATATAATTTTACAAGAAGACCTAATCGGAATAAGTAAAAATGAAGAGCTTTAGTTGGAGAAAATATTAGAAATTCCGGCTTCATTTGAGTTATAGACCCAAGAAGAATCATTTCAATGAAGATATGATAAAGTTATTGTAGTATCATTAGTCCAAATTGCCATATTTTTCACTCCATCCGAATATGATATCTCGAAAGTACTAAGTTTCTCCACCATTATCGGTGTAACCACCAAACCAATTGTAAATGGCTTATTAATTACTTATTAAAACTGTATTGGAATTCGGCTTTTGGAAACACTGTGAACTGGACAATTGGATTGATTAATCATTGCCTTGTTTGCTTTCATTTTATGTATCCACATCGTGATTTTCTTCTCTTTGAAATGTAATAATTTAATATAATAATTAGTATAAAATTTAATTAATAAAAAATATTTTCAAAATTTGTACAATTGCATAATATGGAAATGCATTAATTACGTGTTAAAACGTCTATTTTTTAAATTGAATAATTATTCCATAAATAAAATTTAAAGAAATATCAATGTTAGCCAATTCATAAAATGAAATATTTCAACCTAAAATCGATCCTGATCACTCACAATCAAAATTTAACTAGACTTTCCCTGATATTTTCTTTCACTCAACTGTATTCAACAAATATATTTATTTAAACTAATTTCCAAATTTTTTTTCTCCAAATTCGATTTAGCAATATTATAAATTTAATAGATTCGAATTAAATTTTTTTTAAATCAAAATTTATTTATTCAATTCTAAAAAAACGTTTTTTTATATTTTAAATCGAATTTGCATTTTAGTAAAATGTCGATAAATATATAATTTTATTATTCCTTTTTAAAATTTTGGATTTTCGACATTTCAACTTGGCAAGAGTTTGGTTTGATAAACTTTATTCCAATTTTTATTTTCAAAATTCTTCCTAAATTTTTAAAATAAATTTTGTTGATTTTATTATTTTATTTGAAATTTTTTTACATTTAAAATTTAATTTATTCTTTTAGTTTTCTAAAATTCTTGATCTTCACAGTTATCTTTTAATTGATCTTTCGAGGTTTCTTGTAGTTATCTGTGTTTTAGGATAGGATACATCGATATTAGTTACCCTTATTTTATTAAGGTTAATCCGGGAAAAATAAAATTACAGTCATTGCGATTTGCAGAAATATCAAAATTAAGAGCTGGCGAATTCGTTATAGCTCTAGGTAGTCCTATGACTCTTTCAAATTCAGTAACAGTTGGTGTTGTGTCTGCTGTTCAACGTGACCTAGGGCACTCAAAAGGTTTGAGATATGTTCAAACCGACGCTATCATCACGGTAAATTGTATTCCGTCGGCAGTTTATTTTTAGATTATATAGCATTTTACAGGTAGGTAACTCTGGAGGTCCCCTTGTTAATTTGTATGGAGAAGTGATCGGAGTTAATACAATGATGGTGTCAACTGGGTTCGGATTTGCCATTCCCAGCAATCACTGTAACCAGTTCGTGAAACTGGCCATAGGTAGCAGTCGATCTGGTGGCGGATTGGGAGACAATACATATGACACTAATCGATCTTCTGTCAGACTAGACTCCAATAATAATAAATACATGGGCATTGTGATGGGCTCATTGACTCCGCAGATGGCATACGAAAGCAAAATGAATCATCCAGAATATCTAGTTCATCCGACTACTGGAGTAGTAATTCATTCAGTTTTCCAGCTCTCTCCAGCACATAAGTAATTAATCGATAACAGATTATAACTATATATATGTATATATTCGCTTATCGAGCCAAGCAAAGATTGGATATTTTTCATATTAATATGAATTTTAACTGTTTATGGTTGCTGACAGATTTGTCATTGACTCTTTTTTTAGTGACTTTTTTACTTTCTACAATCCGAGTACCAGTGGTAACTAGAATTACTCTTCGTTACATTTTCAATATTCTGCCGATTGAAAGCCTTTTGCCTCGTGATCATTTTATTTATTTTGTATCTTTAACGGCTTTATTTACCTGGATGCTTTTTATTGGATTTTATTGAATTCGTCTTCAAAATTTTGATAATGAATCCCTCCTTATTTCTCACCTTTAGTTGTTTTAGACCAATTCTTAGACTATGCAACCACTTACCTCGATAAGCTTTTATTCTTGTTGAACCTTTTGACTCGCATTTCGCTCAATTTGTTGAACTTATTTTCTAGCAATTATTGGCCCGAACGCTACTCAAATTCATTACTGTTCTTTCAGCAATTCTGTGTCCCAAACCTTGTTTAGCCTTGGTTCAGAATTGTCAATTATTTTTTGGGTTGCTGATGACTTAAGCATTTTTAGAATGAATTTTCTGCCTTTATTTATTCGTTTTGGTGTGTTTTCGTGATTGAATGCATCAATTTCTCTGTGCCCAACACCAAGAATTTTCCAATTTTTTAAAGTTACTATTTTTAGTAACGTCATTTAATTAAATTTATTGTATAAAACAAACGTAGTTTTAATCTAATATTCTATTAATTCAAGAATTTTCCTATTGATTATAATAGTATTGAGTATAAGTATAAAATGGTGATTTCCTGGTAACAGTATAAATTAATATATCAGATAAGTGAATAACAAAATAAGCCCTTGCTGCGAAGTAATAATTATATTGAATAAAGCTCCTATTATTAAATAATCCACTTCAGTTTCAAACGAAATCATTAACATAGAATCGCATAAAAGTAGAATTAAGGATTAAATTTAAAGGATTTTTAAAAAATTCTAATTGCTACAACGAAAACAGAGCTTATTTAATAAAAAACATAGCTAAAAAGTCTTTTGCTTACTTCATTTATAATACTGTCCAGTTTATTAACGGTCTTTGTGAAAAACCCTCAATCAATGCTTATTTTTCTCTTCGATGTTATTTTTGATTTTCCATTTCGAATTATTTATCCCTCGACTTAAGCGAAAATCTCTGAAGATTATAATGATGTAATATAAATGATTATCAACATAATAAATGAGATTCAAGTGGTGCTGGAATTGGTAATTTTTAAAACGTTTAAAACATTTCAGAAACCTGAAATGAATGATATTAACCAATTTATATGTTTTAATTTGACACAAAATTTTCATTAAGAAGCGGAATTTTGCCCGGTGACATAATTGAATCTGTGAATGGAACGATTGTTCATTCAACAGCCGAATTCAGCGCTGCTTTGGCTCAATACAACGAGTTGGATATTGTTCTCATACGCAAGGGTCAGAGAGTGTTGTTGAAAAATGTAGTTCCTGAATTCTATTGATTAGTAATAGCAATACGATAATAATTTTGCTCAGATTTCACCAATTTTGTTTGATCGTATTATTTTTGTGCGATTCTCTAACAATTAGCATTAAATTTTTTTTCTTTTTCTTTAAAATCTTGTTTACTTAAAAAGTAAATTAAAACTCGTTATTGTATTTTGTTTTCGATTTTGTAAATTTTCATTAGCAATAGGAAAATCTAATATGGTGGCTTTATATGCTCTTAAAATTGGTGTCGGAATTACAAAACCAAATAAATTGAGTGTTTAATATTTGAAATGTATTAGATTTGTTGGTGTTGTTAGCCATGAAATTTAATATTGCTACATAGCCCCTTTACGGTTATGGTGTAACCAAACTGTCATCTCGGAGGTAAGCGACTTTAAGCTTGTCTACTGGAATTCTTTAAAATGAAATTTTTTGGAAGGACTTCGTTTCAGCCCTGTGGTGGTATATACGATTATTCCATTTTCTGTTATGTCAAGATCCAATGATGGTGACTGCTCGATTAGCTGATGGAATCTTTTTTATGTTTCATCAAATCTCCAAGATTTATTGATTTTAAAATCAGACCCATAAAACATCAAGTAAACACCTTAAAATGCGAGAAAGATATAATTAAAATATAAAATCGAAAAACATAAAAATACATTAAAATAATAACAAAATTTGACCGAAAAATTGACAATTTACGTAAAAGCAGAGAACTAACGAAAAAGTTGAAGCAAAATAAAATAATTTTGGTTAGAAATAATTTAAATAAAAATTTAATGAATAATTTGTCAAAATAAATCAATAAAATAATAAAAATTGGATTAGACAAATAATGCCAAGTCAAATTTTGTTTTATTGCATTAATTTTAACACGCAAGGTTAGGGTCACAAATAGGTATAAATACCAATTCATTTTCGCATAAATTTAATCACTTGTGAGGGATCACTTTTTCTCTAAAAAAGCTCTTGCGTTTAACAGAAATAACAGTATTGGATCAAAAGCTTCTAGAGGCAAGACTCGAGAACGATTATATTTTTGAATCACCTAAAACTACTGAAGTGAGTCTGACCGATTATTATGTTGGGCCAGAACACAGACAGCCTTGTAAATGTTTAAATGAATCGGTAACACACATGCAAACATAACATGCAGATTTAAATTCAAACCTATACAAACACCAATTAACCCAACCAAAATGTGAGAAAGAGAACAATTAAATATAAAATTATAAACACAAAATAAATTAAAATAATAACAAAGTGCAACAAGATCCGCACGAAATAACCTAAACATAACATGAAACCTAGCAATTTGACAATTAAGCAAAAAGGCGAAATATCATAAAATCAAAGAATTTGAATTAGAAATAATTCAATAAAAAATGCAAAAAGAAAAATTGTCAAATAAAATTTTAAAATAATAAAATTAAAGATTTGAATATACCAGAAAATCACTAGGTCAAATTTTGTTTTACTAAATCAAAAAGAACACGCAAGGTTAGGGTCGTACAATAGGTATATATACCGATTCATTTTCACATAATTTTAATCCGTTTTTCATAAACTTGAAATCGTAAGAATTGGTGCGTTACTGGGTGTTGATGTTTGTTTAAATAGTTATGGTGGTTACCCCGGTAACGCCATATAAATACTTCTTTGCATCCACTCAGCACCCGTTGTTAGACAACGTTGGAACTGTGTTCGAGTGGCAGATTGTCCGCAAAAAGTGAGCGCTATTGCTAATGCTGTAATTGACCGGAAGATCTCTGGGTCCAACGAGCTGTCGATAGAAGACTTGTGCTCGCTTTTTATTTTTGGACCCCTTATAATGTAAATACCATTCCTCGTACTCATAATTTTGCTCAAGCCTCTCGTTCAGACGGTGCTATATCCTCATACTACCTCTGGGGGTCGATACTTATCAAATCCTTGAAAATGTCGTTTTAAATAACAAAAAATATATATATATTTTATGAAATAACACATTTTATCAGTTGATTAGACATTATTTAATAATCAAGCGGCTCGACGTTTAGCCTACTCCTTTCGCCCCGGTCGGTGGCTGTTTGCCTTCGGAGAAACCTTTGGATCCGTGGCCGCCGTCTCTCGGTAGGTTAGTTGGGCAGGGGCAAAGAGAAGGGGATAAGTCACTGCTGCCCCTTCCTTGCAGGCCGACAATGCAACCTCCAGACCCTTTATCTGTGTCTGCAAACTTTGATTCAACTGTCTTTCATCCGCCCATCCCTTTGGGCTGCAGTAAGTCGCTGATGAAGTAGTTTAACTTTCTTCGGTTTCAACCATGAGGCTTTGGTTTGTTGTATTTCCCTGGACATCTCGCTAAGTTGAGTGTAGAAATCCCTGTTGAACTTACGGGAATGTTCTAGTTCCCGTTGCATAATTTCCAGTGGTCCCATTTCTGCAAAACAATGACGTTAATTTAGAATTCACCAATCGCAAATTATTTAAATGTTCATCCAAATCATTACGATATTGCATTATACAACAAAATTCAAAAACACAAAACAAAAAGACTGATTATTTATTAACTAGGACGTTTAGTCTCATTAAAGTCACTAAAAAGTTTTCTGTTGGGTTTTCTGACGGAAATCTGGGATTTGGTGTCGCCCCTCCACATTCTCGTGCGTTGTCGGCTGGGTGAATGGGTCTCCGTAGTACACAAAGACCGGTCTCTTTGTGTTTCGGATAGGCCTGGAGCTGGGCGGCGGCATGAAATAGTATGAATCCGCGATCTTAATAGCCGCGATGTCATCTTCCACGTTGGCCAGGTATCGTCTGGCCCAGATCACATGGGAGTTGACCCTGCGTTGGTGGTCTTCGAGGCGTGCCAGGAGAGCTCGGGCTAGATCATGAATTTGTTGGGCTCAAAGCCACAATATAAACAAAATTGTACAAAAATTAAAACAAAACTAAAAGTAATGAAACGAGTCAATGTATATAAACACGCACCACAAGAAGATATTAAAATCAATAAAAACATATTAATTAAAACAAATTAAAATATAACAAATTAAATAAAAACAAATAATTAATTAAAATTAATAAAAAGCCGACAGCTGCAGAGAGAGACACATGAAAGAAATAAACTGCCAAAACCTTGCAAAATAAGGTTTAGAAAAAACATAGGCAGAAGCGGCGACCAGAAAAACAAATAATAAAGGCTAAAAATAATGTTATAAGAAAATAGTAATAAAAGTAAAAAATAACTATTATATAAATTAAATATTAAAAATAATGAAAAATACACAAAAAATAATAAAAATAGTTTAAAAATGGTGGGTTACAGGGTTTCGTTATTTGTTTGAATTATCCCGTGGTTGCCCTCGTAACGCCATACAAAAAGATTCTAATCGCCACTTGGCACCCGTTGCTAGGCAACGTTGGTAATGTGTTCAAGTGGTGGATTGCCCGCAAAAAGTGAGTGTTATTGCTAATACTATAATTGCTCGGACAATCCTCGGGTTCACGAGCTGTCGATAGAAGACCTGTGCTCGCTTTAACATTGTTTGGTCCCCTTGCATTTTAGTTTCTATTATTTATCTATTTATTTTATCGACATTTAACTCTGGAATAAGTGTCGCTGCTTATTTAGCCTTCCTACAGTGTTACTTCAAGCCTCAAGGTGTTATAGGAATAATAAAATGTACAGGAAAACCACAATATATGTAAATGATGCATGAATTCCTCCGGCGATATGTCTTCATACGGGTCATCTTCAGGCATGTCAGGGTATCGCTCTTGATACACCCGGTTCCATGCCTGTCTCCATTGTTCCACGACGTGAGCAGGGAGTTCAACCATAGTTCCTGTTTCTCCTGAATGGAAAAATTGGTGAGATTAGCATTTTTCATTTAATATTTCGCTTGGTATTTTAGATTGGGATGGTTACCTTGTGATTCGCAATTGCACAAAATTTGTCGTTCAAAGAAGAGATGGGGTTAACTCGAATTCAAATACGTTAAAACTCACGGGACGCGAAGTTGAACGCGTGTTACTGACCGGTCTGGTAATGCGTTTGGAAACTAGGAGAAACGATACTTCGAAGCTACTGGGTTACGAGTTCTCAGGCCGTACGAGCCATTCGAGAAAAATCTTTACTGATGTTGAAAAATAACAAAATGCAGTTCGTTGATAGTTTTGACTTATTTAGGTTACAAATGGTTCATCTATTGCTAACCCTTTGAGTTTGTATACCTTTAAATTATTCAATTAGATATAGGTAAATTCGAATATCCATACGGGTTAAAAGAAAAAGTAACTAAATAATTTTCAAGAAAATTTTACAAAATATGTTGAATATTCATCATTTTCTGAGTAGAACGGACTTGAAGTGGTCTATCTTTTATGAAATAATCGTCAAATAATTAAACATTTATATAACCTTTAAACTAAAGTGATTTTAATAATCACCATTTGATTTATTCAAAAAAAAATAAAACAATTATAAAGGTTACCGAATCTATACTTAGTGTTTATTTCTTGGATTAATTCAAATACCGAAGTCGGCTGTGGTATAGCGATCTAACGATTCGACCGAAAAACTTAGACGGAAGCACTTAAGATGGTCGCCGAGTCGGCATCGCAATCTCCACAAGATTTGATTTCAATCCAGTTTTCGTCGGACAAATTTTCTCAAGTAATCAGGACTGAGGTTCTCGCGTAGAACTTGCCAACTGTGTATTCATGGTGTTGTAGATCAGTTAGGATTACGGAAGGTGCATAATGGCAAATGAAAGATTGATTATCATGCTTAATCAGGAGTTTGGAATTTAGCTGGTACGGGATATCATGATGCATTATCAGGGATGACTTATTTGATTGTTGTCTTTAGTTTGGAACGTTTTCTTATGAACTTGAGTTTCCTACCGGCGGATGATGTAGTTCCGATGCGGGGTTGTTTCTAAGGCTCGTACATAATCATAATTGGTTATTATAATTATTTGAAACTTACGCATTTGCGGGGCTCCTGTAATATTCATGGATTGACGGGTTAAATCTTCACCTAAGATATTGGATGAGTGCATAATTTGTCGAGTGAAAACAAATGACGTATTCTGTTATTGGTGATAAGTATATTGACGAATGTGCGGGTGGTTGAATCGAATGGCAGGAAGCGAACGTCAATCGCAATTCGATCACAGTGAATGTTTATATCGACGGAAATAGCAGTTTGTAAATATTGTTTATTTTATCACTCGTAATTTTCTAATTTATTTTAGATAAGTGGACTTTCAAGATCGTGCGTTCGTGGAACATTTGGTGAGTTTTATGGTTCAGTTAAGTTGAATAATTTTTATTAACACTTTTAAGGAAAAAAAAAACTCCTACATCTATCGGATGTCATCTCCTGCACTTGGAAT
The DNA here is from genome assembly GCA_022537955.1 of Schmidtea mediterranea. NCBI lineage: Eukaryota > Metazoa > Platyhelminthes > Tricladida > Dugesiidae > Schmidtea > Schmidtea mediterranea. Next base: position 154,135,962 of record CM039679.1, on the reverse strand, counting down.
TTATGTGGGATTTTTATTATTCAAAAGGAATCATGTAGTAAGCCTTCCTGATTGAACATTTCATGTAATACTAATATAATTTCTGATTGTTAGATCTTGATTTTTCATAATTTGTGTTAATTTATTATAATTAATAAACTATCTGATTCTGCTTATTTTATTTTATCTAGGAATTTATATTACTTAATGAAACATTTGGTTCTTTGACTAGTAAATCCCGCTACTCTTACCCGCAAGTTATTTTCTGTTCGAATCGAGGAATCTCTTTATCAATGAATTCGATTAATTCGCGTTACATATTTTTCTTTGCAATTTGCTAGATCACTAACTCCTTGGATTTAATAAATTATTGTTTTAGTATTTTCTTTAATAATCAAGTTTTATTCTATTTTCCTTAAAGGCTTATTTGACTCTTATCCGAGAATTAATTTAGTTTATTCAAGTTATTTTAGATCTAAATTATTAAATCGCTTGGTTTAATCAACAACTTCCCTTAGATTAGTCAACGGATTTATTTTGTAAATCAAGGATTTTCTACTATTTCGCTTTAATTCCCGAATTATATTAAAGAAGATTTTGTTCGTTAAACAATGGGTTACTTTAATTCTACTTAACAATTATATTAATGGAATTTAATCAATACTGTACTTATTTTCCTCCATGATCGTTTTACTTTTAATCAACAATAATAATTTAATTGATGAATTACTTGTTTTTCTCAGTAACTATTTCATTTTCAAGTTACAACAATTTAATTGATTACTTTAGCTTTTACCTTATTTGCTTTAATCTTTAATTTAATTAAATCAATGAATTACTTGTCTAATAATTTCTACTAATTTATTTCAAAACGTAAATTCCATTTAATCGTACTAGTAATTTTTATCTAATTTACTTCGAAAATATTAAGCCAGTTTAATTGTACCAATAAGTTTTTCAAATATTAATTCAAAATTTGCTACATCAACGATTTCACTTTAATTTAGTCCCCGTACCGTTCCCCTTTAATAAGCCTTAGGCGCATATTGTGTTCATATTATATTTACTGAGTGCCCACTGGACTACTCGGTGTGAACGATTTTTAGCCGTGTGTAATATAATTTTAGGTCGATTTTATAGAAATGAGAAACGAGGAAGCAGCCAGAGACTTCTTCCTTATTTCTCGTTTCATCTATAGGGATAATATTGACGTTCCAACCCTGCGTTCCACACGCCGGGTCTTCACGGGCACAGATCATTGGCGATATTCCACGCACTTACACGAATCTGACTTGTATGTAGATTTTATTTACTTGCGTTATGTGTTGGCTGTGGGCCGGAAAAATTTCGACAATTTAATTTAGTTTATGAAAACATATAAAACAATTTATATATATCAATAATATTTATTAATATTAAACAAAATCAACATAATTACCCTTCATAACCATTCCAAAATTTGCATACAATAGCATAAAATAACATATCATGAAATAAGACATAAATGCCTCTCTCCCCACGTCGACGCCAAGCAGAGCTCTACCGAGATGCAATGGACGCGACGTGGAAAGAGGGTTCCAACATAAATATTTCTCACCTAAAAATTCTGAAAGTAAAATTTCTAAATAGAATTGAACAATTTCAAAATAGATTTTTAAAACTGGTTACAATGGTTTTCAAAAATGGTTTTTGTTTAACTTTAATGTGAAAATGGATCAGTATATATACCGATTTTTCTCGCATGTGAGATTTGATGCAGTAAAACAAAATTCGACCTTGTTATTTTTTAGCAAATTCTATTCTTTAATTTTATTATTTCTTGATTTATTTTTATAATTTTTTATTTAGAATTTTTATTGAATTATTACTAATTCAAATTTTCCGATTTAATTGTCATTTTAATGAACTTTTATTAATTTTTCAATTTTGTCGAATTTGTTGTGTTTTCTTGTTATGTTTGTATAGGTATCGTGCGGATCTTGGTGCGTTTTGTTATTATTCAATTTATTTTTATGTTTATTAATTTATATTTAATTCCCTTTTTTCTCATATTTTATAGGGTTTAATTGGTGTTTCTATGTTTATTTAAATCTGCCTGTTATGTTTGCATGTGTGTTACTGATCCATTAAAACATTTCTCAAGGCCGTTTACGTTCTGGCCCAACAAAAATAATAAAATAATTAAAAAGCCCTAAAAATCGCCCATTGGTCGCACACACGCACAAAAATAGTATATATACCGTGACAAATTTCATTATTTTTAACTTATGCAAAATTTTCAACCTACTCTTAATTCGAAGTTTTTTCATCTATCAAGCGTAAGGATTTTGTTATATTTGTTTCGTTTTATGTTTATAAGTTAATGTAAAATTATTTTTGTCCTTAATTAAACTTTTACGGTGTCATATTTTTGCTTTAATATTTTTCATTCAACGATTAATCTATATATAAATATGCTTTATTTATCAGTTCGAATCCTGTACAATATTAAATTAAAAGTATTTGAATAGAAGTTCATGGGACGGATCTCATGCCGGCTGGTGGGTTAAGTCCCCTAGTTGAGTTCGCGGGTCATGCCTCGTGGACACTTCGGTAGTCCGCAGTAGGGTCTGGAAATATGCACAGGAACTCCACGCAGGGCATCGTCGTATAACTCGAAGCGACTGCTGAAAAGTGGCCGGAGCGAGTAGAAATAAAATCTCGGGAAGAGCGCTAATTAGTTAAGGGGATATTAGGTAAGATCACGAGGTGATCTAAGAAACATTTTCAAATCTCGGACAATTTAATAAAATTAATACCGGGTAGCAGGGGCAGGAATCAAGAAATAAATAAGTATGTAACAGAAAATTAATAACAAAAGTGCCTGAAATTTATTCGTTCGAAGACAGTAATTCGTGCATGAACACTAACGGCCATAGGCTTCAGTCTCGGGAGATGACCACAATAACACATTGATACATCTGCCAACAACGAACGAGAGGTTTCTGAATTGAGGAATGAGTCCCGAAAATCTTCCGCTGGCACATAGACTGTGTAACCCGACTGAACCAACCACAATGGAGCACTGAGATTTCACGCGAGAGGTAAATGGTTAAGCTCGACCAACAAATATCAAAAATATATGAATATAATCGACTCACATAGACGTACAACCTAATAATAGATTAGTCCATTTACCAAACTCGGCGACATAAGAAAACAAAACCGAAAATATTCATTTCATAAATAGGTATAAAAATTCCACCAGTTAAACAAACTGTCGAGCAATTACCACCAAAGGTTTCGGAAAATCAATAATTCTTATATTGGCTTATATGAACGCCACCACAACTTTTCATGCTACTCATATTGATTGCACAGACGATTGATTTTTAGCAGCCACTTCTACCATTTAATCACATAGTGACACGGATAAATTGGCACGGTGTGCTACTTTTACAAATATGTCGAGATTCTGGTATACTGAAGTCAACCTTTCCCAACTTGGAATTAATTATATGAGGAACAACACGACAATAGGTAGGCCTAATAATGTATAATTCTTTAGTACTTAATAACAATTCTAAACATATCTACCTTTTTATGAATAAACTCCTTTAAAATAGAAATTTGCGGTATCTATTAAATATACTACTACGCTCTATGATTTAATTAATCATAAATCTAGTAGAGTGGTAAATCAAATAATTATGGATTAAATTAGCATCTGCCAATTGGACAACCAAAATTTTAATAAAAACTGGTAGATTAAAAGAATCTAGATTCAATTGAAACCAATAAATTAAATAATCTTGAATTTTTAATAATTTTCAATTGTTGGCAAACAGTGTGGATTTTTATTAAGTTTTTTTCCTATGGTTTTTGTGCCTCTACCCCCTAAACGCCAGCAAGATTATTATTCTATCCCTCCTATGTACCCATGGTGAGTGCCATGTTGGTACTGTACATAGAGGTTGAAAATTCATGAGCAGGTGAGCTCCATTACTAGAACTACTCCTCATGATATTTTCACTTTCGGGTTCTGGACTGCCGATGGAAAGTCTTACGTCTTTTTTTTTCTATATCCTGGTTCTTACTCGTCTATTCCTACAATTTCCATGCTTATTTGTCATCTTTACCCGTTATTTATAAAAATATCCTTCAAAAATTTGGGCAGCGTTCCTCCCTTATTTTTCAGTAAATTTCCTATTTCATTTGTTTAATCCCGGTATCGACTACATTTACCCTTTATCTTTACCTATATTAAGATTTGATTAACAATTCCTTAATTCCCGGTACATTTCCAATGATTTTAAGTAATTACAACTCTCTGCGATCACTTCAATAAACGCTACTCTCTTCTGTCAGTGAAGGCTCCGGCGTGAGAACGCAGGAGCTGAAACGTCAATATGATTCAGTATAAGGGAAAAGGGTGAGGGGGAAATAGTCTTTTGGCTGTTTCTCTGTCGCTCATTTCTCCTAAACTAGACCTAAACTTAATTCTCACATACGGCTAAAATTCAAACATCGAGTAGTCCAGTGAGCACTCATCAACTATAATATAAACACAAATGCGCCTAGGATCAATTAAGGGAAGGTGACGGGTTTTGACAATGAAATCGTTGCTATACTCCAAATATAACGAAGCCTAATAAAATATTAAAACATTGCTAATTAAACACTATAATTTAGAGAGTTTTAGTAAAAAGAAAATTGTGGATTAAACATGGCGTGTAAAAGTGTAAAGAATTGTATTAAAAGTACTGAGTAACCCACTAATGTTATGACTCAAGATAAAATCGTTAAAATCTACTTGAACTAACATGAGATAAAAGGTTCAAACTACCATTCAACTAAGATGCTAGGGTAAAATATAAAAAATTGAACAAAGACGGAATAAAGAGTTCTTCAAACGCGATCGAACTAAAATACTTTGCCAAGAAGGAAAAGATTATTAAGGTGCTGGTTGCCGAAACTAAAACATATTGTGGTCCAAGTTAAAGGAATTTTACCAAAATAAGTAACTGAATGCATTAGAAAATAAGGCGTTTTGTAAAAATCAATAAATAAAGGCAAACGAAAGACGATAAACAACTCAAAAATCTGAAATATCATGACCAAAAATAAGACTTTACAAATTAGCAAGTAAATCGAACCTCGAGACGCACTGCCAAGGCGACTTCTAATCCTCTGATTTGAGTGCGCAGGCTCTGATTGAGCTGTCACTCTTCCACACAACCTTTCTGTGCTGCAGTTAGCCTGAGGTATAACGTTTTTACCCTTTTCGGATCCGACCAAGTCCTTGATCTGCTGGACCTCTTTAGTCATCTGGAATATTTGGTGAAGGAGGTCCGCATTTGTGTTCCTTGCGCGATCTAGTTCAGCTTGTAGAATTTGATTGGTGGACATGACTACAATGACAAGATCGTTAAATTTTCTAATGGCTTACATAATTTGCATTTATAACTATCATGAACATAATTATTTAAACAGGTCTATTCAGGCAAACGATTAAACGAAATGACAAGCCAGCAAATATTTATTTAAAGAAAAAAAAACTAAATTGAATCACGATTGTGGTTAGTGTTTTCGGAATCGCTGTTTTCCGTGGCACGGCTTCTTTGAGTACTTCTGCGGGGTGACTACTGGGTAGGGGCGTCGGGTATCGCGGACTGGGCGAGGTGGGTAGGCTTCTGCAATCCGTCCGGCGAGGATATCTTCCTCTACGTTGGCGAGATACATCCTCGCCTTGACCACTTGCAGATCCACCTGTTCCTGTACCCGTTCCCATTGGGTGAGGAGATTTCGCGCATTGATATATGTCTCCGCTGCAGGGTATTGTTGTCCGGCGAGTCCACACGGGTCGCTGTTTAGGCCCAGTAACCTCCAAGTAGTGGGGTACGGCCACTGTTGTTGAATTTCCTTGAAGATTTCTGTTTTTGGGGGTGATTCCTTCCGACATTGTTCGTCGGGCATTCGGGTATCAGTCCATTCGATCGGCATATTCTAAAAATGCATCAAAATCAAATATTGGCGTATATGATTAAAAGCAGTTTATTAAATGGTTCGCGCGGATTGTGTACTAGGCTCACTAACGACCAGGTTATCACCATTGGGCCTATCATAAGTTAAACTTATCGAATGCTAATTATTACTACAATCTTCTGCCGATTTAATAGGCTGTGCATCTCGGAGTCCTTGGGGAAGTTATTGAGTTGACAAACCTTTCATCATGGCACTCCTATGTATTCTCTTTCAATGGTTGTACTAATCTCAAGTAGTTAGGCATTGTATTACGACCGAACTGAACTCTACGATCTATTGGGTATCAACGTTTATCAAGTTAGTGATAGTATCAAGGTGTTATTAGGATCCATTTGGAAGTTGTTAACTGCTTAGCCTCGACTTTGATCAACAGTAAGTTATCGTTTAGTGCCAATATTTATTGAAAAATGCAATCTTTAAAAGTCTATTAGGTACTAAGCGTTGTTATTCATCTGCGGGTAGTTGGAATTCGTTGGGCATAGAATGTTATTTGGTCTTGACTCAAGAGTGCTATCTATTTGAGGGCTGCTGTCTATATGAGGTCAATATCGATTAAAGTGCGAAATTTCTTAAAATTTATGTAATATTAGCTAAGTTGACTTTAATATTTACACTTGCGTACGATGGAATATAATTTAATCAATTTCGCATTTTCCAAACAGGGTATCCACCGTCGCGAACGTCTTCAATCAATGTGGGGATATCCGCTTCCTCTATGATTACTAGCGATTGGTGCCGTCCACGATGTAACGGAAAATCTACGATCACACAGATTCGCATTTTCCGGTCTAATCGCTTAACATTGCAGGTATATGTTAACTTTAGTTGTTAATATCGCATCCTGTTTATATTACTTACATGTCATTTTGATTCGCAATATTACAATAGCTGGATTCGTCGCCGTACAATGGATCGATTTGGGTAACTCATTATTTTAGTTACTTTTAACACTTTTATCCACCAATTTTTTTTAGCGTCACCGACTTACATTCGTTGTGGATTACGATGGATTCCCTATGCCTATTCTCTGGAACTTATCATTTTGGATATTTTATTTTCGGCTTTATTTGGAATTATTGTATTTTGCATCCACGACAATTGGCAGTAAGCCTTATCTATGCTTTGTAAATTCTTTATGATTAACTTTTTGTAATTTATAAAGTTTTTGGTTTGTTAATTTATTCTTTATTCTAAATTCCGATCATTTTGATTAACCTTATTTATGACGCTAATTTTTCTACATTATTTAGAGGATTGTTGATTTATTCATATCTATTTTCCTTATATTTTTACCTATAGTCAACTAATCAATGGAATCACCTTATTTTTAATACCTTACTTCCAATTCATGAATTGATTTTTACGTCTAGTCGCTGGGTCACTGTGCTTTAAAATCCGTGCATTATTTTACTTTCAGTTGATAAATTTCGCTATTCGAAACTGATGAATTTAATTGATGATCACTGGGGTTTTTATCGCCGAGTTAATTTAACCTACTCGATTATTTTAGTTTTATCCAAATGAATTACTCTAATCTTATCAATGGGTTACTCGCTAAGAAATTATAATAATTAATGAACCAACTTATGAATTTAATTAATAGGTTAATGAATTACTTTATCTTTGATTGCATATTCTTGATCAATTGCTTCAAAATAGAAATTAATACTTCATTTTATTCTATTATTTTATTTTAGTTTTTGTTCATTTCTCAAGGAATTACTTTCATTTTTTCAAATCACTTTAAACTTTCAGCCATGAAACATTTTACTTTTCGGTGCTTACCATCGATAGTTGCTTAAGTTCTTAATTAATCCTTGAATTCATGAATTTATTAACGTCTGATAATTTATTAGCAATAAGTTTCATCTAATTTTATTTAAACATGACTTTAAGTTACTTTAGCAATAAATTTTATCTAATTTTATTTAAAACATGACTTTAATTTATTTTTAGAAATAAGTTATGTCTAGTTTATTTTAAATTATTAACACGGAATTAGCTATGTCAACGATTTCAATTTCATTTATCTCCGTGCCCTTTCCCTTTAATAGACCTTAGGCGCACATTGTGTTTATATTATATTTACTGAGTGCCCACTGGACTACTCGATGTGATAATTTTGAGCCGTGTGTAGTATGATTTTAGGTCGATTTTATAGAAATGAGAAACGAGGAAGCAGCCAGAGACTTCTCCCTTATTTCTCGTTTCATCTATAGGGATAATATTGACGTTACGACCCCTGCGTTCCGCACGCTGAGTCTTCACGGGTGCATATCATTGGCGATTTTCCACGCTCTTACACAAATCTGCACTATGTAGATTTTGCTATCTTGCGTTATGTGTTGGCTGTGGGCCGGAAAAATTTCGACAAAATTAGTTTTAGTTTATTTAAATATATAAAAACCATTTATTAATATTAATAATATTTATTAATTATAAACAAATAAACATAATTACCATCCAATGTCAATCCATAAAATTAAAAATGGCATAATATTGCATAAAATAAAAATACCTCTCCCCACACGCCGACATCCAAGCAGAGCTCTACCGAGGTTGCAAGGATGTGAGGTGGAGAGAGGGCTCCAAAATAAATATTTCTCACTTAAAAGTAAGATTTGAAAAATGGTTTTAAAAACGATTTCAAAAATAGTTTTTCGGTTTAAAAACGGTTTTTTGGTTTAAAATATGGTTAAATTTAATGTGAAAATGGATCAGTATTTATACCTATTTTCTGTCCCTAACCTCGCATGTTAAATTTGATGCAGTAAAACAAAATTCGACCTTGTTATTTTCTAGTGAATTCTATTCTTTAATTTTATATTTTTTCCATTTATTTTAATAATTTTTCATTTAGAATTTTTATTGAATTATTTCTAATTCAAATTCTTTGATTTAAATTTCATTTTCATGAACTTTTTATTAATTTTTCAATTTTGTCGAATTTGTTGTGTTTTCTTGTTATGTTTGTGTTGGTATCGTGTGAATCTTGGTGCGTTTTTTATTATTTTAATTTATTTTTATGTTTATTATTTATTTTTAATTCTCTTTTTTCTCATATTTGATAGGGTTTAATAGGTGTTTAATAGGTTTATTTAAATTTGCATGTTATATTTGCGTGTGTGTTACTGATCCATTTAAACATTCCTCAAGGCCGTTTACGTTCTGGCCCAACAATTGCAACTAGAAATAAGTTATATTATATATCCGCATATAATGAACAACTTCCACAGGAATAAATAACCATTGAAAGTGAAGGCCTACAATTAGCAAATAGTTGGAATCAATTAGAGCCAATAAGTCGAAAGAACCAGCAATACCAATTTTGTATTTAGTGGGTTATTGGGTGTTGATGTTTGTTTAAAATTATGTTGTGGTTACCTAGGTAACTTCATATAAATATTCTCTCACTTACCACTCGGCACCCGTTGCTAAGGAACTTTGGAACTGTGTTCGAGTGGGTAGATCGTCCGCAAAAAGTGAGCGCTATTACTAATGCTGTAATTGCCCGAACGATCTCTGGGTTCAACGAGCTGTCGATAGAAGACTTGTGCTCGCTTTTGATTATCAGGTCCCCTTATGTCGTTAATTTTATCATTCGTGTCCATCAAATTCTTTAAATAACGTTTAAATAACGACAAATATATATTTTAAAAGGAAACAACGCATTTGATACGTGCATCTACAGGTTTTGTGAAAGAAGCAATACATTTTAATGAGTCAGCTGCGTGTTATTTAATATTCGAGCAGCTCGGCGCTTGGCTCGCTCTTTACGTCCGGGTCGATAGCCGCTTGTCGTTGGTGTAGTTTTTGGAGTTGTTGCCGTCTCTCGGTAGGCCAGTTGGACAGGGGCAAAAACGAGGGATACGTCACTGCCGCTCCCTCTTGGCAGGCTGACAGTGCTACTTCTAACCCCTTTATCTGGGTCCTCAGGCTTTGGTTCAACTGCCTTTATTCCGTCCAGCTCTTTTGTGCTGTCGTGAGCCTTTGATAAAGCAACTTTGCTTTCTTTGGTTCCACCCATGTAGCTTTTGTCTGCTGAACTTCTCTGGACAACTGGATAATTTGTTCGTAAAAGTTTTTGTTGATTGTCCTCTCGTGCTCCAGTTCCTTCTGTAGGATTTTTAGGGGTTCTATCTCTGTAAATAATGTAATTAATTTTGGTCTGCGAATCTTGAGTTATTTAATTAATCATACAAATATTTATAGTATTAACCAAACAAACAAAAATCGTAGGAAAGTAACTAATTATTTATTTAACTTTAAATCTAATCACACTAATGTTATTGTAAATCTGTGGTCGAATCATTCACTGAATTGAGGACCTGGATAGTGTCTCTGAACACCTTCGTCAGCGACCGGCTAAGCGGGAGAGCACTCTCGAAACACAAAAACCGGCCTTTTTGTGTTCCGAGTACGGCTGGCACGGGTCATCAGAGGGATGACGACATTAGCTTCCGTTTGCCCATCAGCCTGATCACGAGTGGGGCTGTGCGGCGGTGATTATTCATCAGTGTCCGCAATTCTAACAGCCGCTATGTCCTCTTCTACATTTGAAAGATATCGCCTGGCCCTGGCTATTTGGAGATTGACTTGGCGCTGGTGATCCTCGAGCCGAGAGAGGAGAAATCGTGCCTGATCATGAATTTCCTGGGCCAGATTCTAACCACTTTTTTGTCTGCCCAACACGAATGGTGTCTCATTATCTTCTACTGGTTGAAAGGCCTTCCATCGGGGCTCTCTCGGTTGGGGCGCAGTGTTGTACTTGTTCCGCCAAGCTTGTCGCCATTGGTCAGCAACCTGCGTAGGAACACGTATAATGGCTCCTGATCCTCCTGAACGAAATTTAATTAAATGAATCATTTAAGCTCTCTGGATTAGTAAATCTCATGTTCCTTGCCTTACTGAAACTCACACTATTAATATTAGAATACCTGTCGCCACTCGATGATGTCCTGATAATACTTTCTATATCCTTATTCTTCACCTTACATGATCAATGTAGATCAGAATACCTATAATTTTATGTTATTATAACTACTTAGAGTTTGTCATTTTGTTAACAATTCCGTTATTTTAGACCAATTGGCTGTCTTTTACTCTTCTAAAAACAAATTTTTATTCACGAAGTGATTGCCACCGAAAAGTTGTCAGCTCTCGTTAACTATTAGATAGTGGCACAAACCTAATTTAAATTTACGTCATAATAATTATTCTAGCTTTTACTTATTAATACTTTCAAACTTCCACTTTTGTTTATTAATGAATTCATTTATTTTAAAAGAAGATTTCTTATTGTTTGAATCGGATCACTCAAATAATGAATGTGAAACAAAAATAATTGGATTCTCTCGTGAATGTTTTCCTAATGGAGAAGTAATTTTCTTTTATGGTTTAAAAATTTGATGGGAAAATTAATGGCAATGAATGATTGGTTATGTAGGCAAAATCAATATAATTATATCTTAATTAAAATGAAAATTTACCAGTAATTTTGGAAACATCCGTGTGTAAATATTATTATTCCAAGTAAAATTATTTTTCTTATAGATACGCTTTTTTCAAAGAGTTAAGTTAGAATTGTAAATGGTTTTTTAAAACTTGAAAGTAATATATAATGGTAGCCTAATTTTGGCGGTGGTTTGCACAGGTCTTGGTGAGACATTCCAAAAATTTACTTATTCAACAGAAAACTCTATCCAATAACAATTAATAACCTACTCATGAAATGAAATCAAAAGACCAATACTCATTCATTACGCAATAGTCGATACATATACTTATTAAAGTAAATAAAAACAAGATTTACCTATTGCGTAATAATTGACAAAAACGTGTACTAAATGAAAAAATAAATAATCAAAAAATTAATTAATAAAACTGCTTATTTCATGAAATTTAAAATCGAAAAACACTTAATAAAACTGCTCATTACGTGAACTTTAAAATCGGCATTTATCTATCGAAAATAGGTCGAAAGAAAAAGGCAAAATCAAATCACTTCAAAACCAAACAAAGTTTACCTGAATTGCAGGATTCCAAATTCATGCCCATGACCTCATCGGGTATTTTCGCCGTCGGGTTTTTATCAGTGTGTTTTGATCGGTAATACATTTTTAACTGTTTCTAAAAATTCTATGAGTCTCGATCGGTAGGTCTTCTCTATATAGGTCAAGGTGTCGATTGAGGAAAAACACGTGTGTGTGTCTACCCGCGTCGCCAGATAGGAACAGTTGGTATGGTGAGTGTGTGGTGCAGATCGTGACTTCTGGCATTAAGTATATCGTTAACAAATGTATGCGATGTATGTAAAATCGATTTTATCTATTGCTGCAGGAATCGTGGCAGGGTATGCGCAAGGGAAACATTGTTATCGACCGGTCATGACACAACTATCAAATAAGCGGTTCATATATCGACTCCCATTAGACTTATGTCATTCACATTCCCACTAGTAGATCGTAATAAACTCATGGTAGGTATTAGTATGATTTTATTTTATTGATTTTTTGATTTTGCTTGTTTGGTCTTTTAGAACACTATTTGTTGGAACAGCCTATTCAATAAAAAGTGGTGGGTTACAGGGTTTCGCATCTTGCTTATCCTTCTAGTTGCCCCAGTAACGCCATACAAAATGATGCTGATCGCCACTTGGCACCCGTTGCTAGGCAACGTTGGTAATGTGTTCAAGTGGTGGGTTGCCCGCAAAAATTGAGTACCATGTGCTAGTACTATAGTTGCTCGGACAATCCTCGGGTTCACGAGCTGTCGATAGAAGACCTATGCTCGCTTTGCTTGATCCCATGCGTGGAATGCGAATTAAATTTAGACTGACTAGTGTAGATGATTTCGAGTCTACCCCACTATGACTGAGTACATGAGAGCTGATTTATTTAACAAACAAAGGACATGCATATCAATGATAAGTTAAGTTGATCGACTTGACGCTTGTGCGGCTCGGCGTCGGGCCCGTTCCTTGCGTCCCGGCCGGCGGATGGTCAGTTGAATGGCTGTCGCCTCTGAGCTTGGTGCGGCACTATCAACGACGCGTTGACTCGGTAGTTGGGAAGGGGCAAAGATGAGCGGATACGTCACCGCTTCCCCTTCCCGACAGGCTGCTAGGGCTACCTCTAAACCCCTGACTTGTGTGCGCAGACTCCGGTTGAGCTGGCGTTCTTCGGCCCAGCCCTTTTGAGCTGCGGTGAGTCGTTGGTAGAGTATCTTTGTCCGTTTAGGGTCTAAACAGGTCGCCTTGACCTGCTGCACCTCGCGAGTTAATTGCAGGACCTGACTGAATAACTCTGCATTCGTCTGCCTCGCGCGGTCTAGTTCGGTCTGTAGGATCCTTAGAGAGGACATCACTGTAATTAAATGGGTTGTTACCACTTCAATTTATGATTAGTCTAATCTTTAAATTTATCAAACAAATCAAAAGTTAGTTCCAGTTATATGAGAGAAAAGGGAACACACAAATTTCTAATTATTATTGATCAACTACTACACTATGTTGTTTCTGTTATCTTAGTTGTCTGGGCCATACCGATCTAGGCTTCGCTTGAGGGCTTCTACCGTGTATGGGCGCCTGGTGTCTCGAACTGGACGGTGTGGATAAGCGACTGCGATTCGCCCGGCAAGGATGTCCTCCATCACATTTGCAAGGTACATCCTTGCCTTGACTACCTGCAAATCCACCCGCTCCTGCACTCGCTCCCACTGGGTGAGGAGGTCCTGTGCGTTAGCAAATATTTCGGCGGCTGGATACTGTTGTCTTTCGGATTCGTGCGGTTTACTGCTCGGATCCCGTGCTTTCCAAGGGATAGGATAAGGCCACTGTGACCGGGGTCCGTCTATTGCGTCTGCGGCTCGTAGTATCGTTCTTGAGCGCTTTTTCCCAGTTGATCGTACGGTGGTCTGATTGAGAGGCATGTTCTGCAACAATTTGGAAATTAAATTATGGAAATAATATTATGAGGAAGGATTTTCTCTGTATCGGTTAAAGGGCGTTTATGTATGCGGGTCCACGATTTGGCGTGCTTATGGTTAAGTGTGATGGCGGCTAACATTGAGGGTTCTTCTGGACTCGGTTTAATTGTGGGACCTTTAATGGGTATCAATCAAAAAGACGCATGACTTGGTAACTTGACTTGACGTTTGGGGATGTCGCTATTGGCTCTGGGAGTCATGAAGGGCTAATTTGTTGAGAATTAGTTATCCAATTTAATTTATGCGGGGTTCTTGTTTATCGGGTAAAATGGTATTTTATATTGATGAGTTTGATGAGTCTCATCACTTCTAACGCATGATGATGGAACATCGATTTTAGTTTATCATTGTGCACTTCATGTCGACAGTCGAACGGATATTCAGTAGTCTGGTCGGTTTTGGAATTGATAATTTCGTCGTGGTAGATCGTGTTTTGTTTATGTTACTTAAGTCGACTTAATTTTATTGACGCGTCTGGCTCAGTTAATTTAAACTGTTTCGGAATTTTTAATATCGATGCTCATTTGAATATTCTGATCGGTATACTTATGCGAGAAAAATATTCGTAATTCGCCGTAGCGTTCGGGGACTCCTTCGCAATACTATGCTACCCATGCATTTGGAATTTATTGTCTTCCTCAGATGGAGGGTTTTACTCATCGTTTCGTCGGGATATTTAAGGTTATGTTATGATTATCATCGAATCTTGATGTAGGCGGTGAGTTTTTTGTGTTCTGTCGTTAATAAAACGTTTTTATAATTGGCTTTTCATAACGTAAAGATGGATTTTTGATTATTATACTAATTGCTTCAATTTTATAGCGGTTTGGTCTAATGTTCATGCTACATTTAATTAATCTTGGGCTTTTACCTGATTTAAAGCTTTTATTAGGTTGTCGATATAGAGGTCATCGTCAAGTTGAATCCATCACATCTATTCCGTCTCATTTGATGAAATAATCGGTTTTGGTTAACGCAGTACCTCTCCTGTTGGAAGATTATTTTAACCTCTTAATCGCGAAACTCTTTATTTGTTCATCGTTATTGACGTCTGGTTGATTTAATGTTAGCAATCGGATCTATTGAATCTCAGTTAAAACATGATTTTAGCACTTAATTTAGTTCAAACCCAAGTTTAACCAACTTTTTCCACTTGATTTAAGTTGAATCGCAAACTCTTGTCTAATTTATTACCACATGGTTTTAATTTATTGGTCATCATAAACTTCATCTAAGTTATTTAAAACGTAATGCTAATTTATTGGTAATCATAAACTTTATCTAATTTATTTACAACATAATTTTAATTTATTGTTACTCATAGACCTTGTCGAATCTATCTAAAATAGGGTTTTATTTCATTGGTAATCATAAACTGTATCGAACTTATTTAAAAATAGGGTTTTATTTTATCGTTAATCATAAACTTTATCGAATTTAAAAACAGGGTTTTATTTTATCGTTAATCATCAACTTTGTCGAATTTAGAAACAGGGTTTTATTTTATTGTCAATCATAAACTTTATCGAATTTAGAAACAGGGTTTTATTTTATTGTTAATCATAAACTTTATCGAATTTATTTAGACATAGTTTTATTTTCGAACTTTATCTGATTTACCTTACAGCATTAACACGAAAGTGGTTATATCAGCGATTTCAATTTACTTTATCCCCGTACCCTTTTCCTTTAATAGACCTTAGACGCATTTGTGTTTACATTATATTTATTGAGTGCCCACTGGACTACTCGGTGTGGTGATTTTAAGCCGTATGTGATATGAATTTAGGTCGATTTTACAGAACTGAGAAACGAGGAAGCAGTCAGAGACTTCTTCCTTATTCCTCGATTCAGCTATAGGGATGAATATTTACGTTACGACCGCTGCGTTGCGCACGCTGAGTCTTCACGGGTACATATCATTGGCGGTTTTCCACGCACTTACATGCATCTGTACTATGTAGATTTTATTTACTTGCGTTGTGTGTCGGCTGTGGGCCGGAAAAATCTCGACATTTTTAATTTATCAAAGCATATAGAATAAGTTATATATATTAGTAATATTTATTAATAATAAAACAACATAGTTACCCATTTTAGCCATTCCATAATTCATAAAAATCATCATAATATAACATAAAATAACATAAATGCCTCTCTCCCCACGCCAACGTCGAGCAGAGCTCCATTGAGATGCAGTAACGTGACGTGGAAAGAGGGTTCCACCATAAATAATTCTCACCTAAAAATTCTGTTGGAAATAGTTTTAAAGTATTAGACTAGTTCAAAATGGTCTGAAAAATGGCTTAAACAATTTTCAAAAATGGTTTTTGGTTAAGTTAAATGTGAAGATGGATCAGTATATATACCTAATTTTTTGGTGTGTAAAATTTGATGTAGTAAAACAAAATTCGACCTTGTTCTTTTCTAGCAAATTCTATTATTTATTTTTATTATTTTTCGATTTATTTTTATAATTTTTATTTAGAATTTTTATTGAATTATTGCTAATTCAAATTTTTCGATTTAAATTTCACTTTAATGAACTTTAATTGATTTTTTTCAATTTCGTCGAATTTGTTGTGTTTTCTTGTTGTATTTGTGTAGGTATCGTGCGGATCTTGGTGCATTTTGTTGATATTTTAATTTATTTTTATGTTTATTATTTTATATTTAATTCTTTTATTTCTCAGATTTTATATGGTTTACTTGATGTTTCAGTGGGTTTATTTAAATTGCATGTTATTTTTGCGTGTGTGTTTCTGATCCATTTAAACATTTTTCAAGGCCGTTTACGTTCTGGCCCAACATAAAACACTCGGGGGTCCGTAAAATTGCGACCCGCAATTTCAATTGATTTCAAAATGATACATACATTTCCGTTTTCAGTATTCACATTCATAAAAATATCTACGGTAAGGTTAATCATCAAGGTAAAGATGGACTTAAGGTCCTGCTACGATACGTAATCAAATAAAATCAGATAGTCCAGTTTTAATATCAGTGCAAGTTTTATAATATCAGTTCAAATCACTGTAGATCAGTACGAGTTAATCAGTTCAAATCAATATCAGTTACTGTAACTCAGTTATATTTGTTTTCGAATGAATCGCTGACGGCTTGGGTTTCGCTTTCGAGCTGGGTTGATCTTGAAGGGTGATTGATGGAAATCTGCGAGAGTCTTGTCGTTTCGTTAGTTTTGTTAATTTTTCGAATTTGGGTGAACATTCTTCTGAATTTTTGAATTTGGGTATTTTGCCTTTGCTTGTTTTTTGTTAGGCCGAGGATGAGACAGCATATTAGGAGTATCATGTTAGAGGTTATACTAATCGGTAGTATAAGTTCGATTGATAGACTTGTTGTACTGGGTTCATTTTTAATTTGTTTTCCTTGTTGCCTTTTGATTGATAGGGCGATTTCTTGGATTGGTTTATTATTGGGATTTGCTTTGGCTTTTCTTTGAATTTGTCTGATGAGGGTTTCTAGGGTTTTCTTTATCTCTCGGTTTTCATTTTTTATATTGGCTATCTCTTCATTATTTTTCAGTAGGGTTTGTACCATTATTTGGGTTCTCTCGATATTCTGTTTTATCTCGTCCTTGTTCTCTTTCATGGGGCATTGTGTACATTGTAGGTTTATTTGTTGGCATTCTTCATTATTGGGATTACTACAAATTTCTTTGAAATCGGCACAGGTGCTGTCCTCTCTTCTGAAGGGTTGGGATTTCTCGCATTTTTCCAATGGATTTTCAGTATTACACTTTCTCATCATTATCATCATTATTATCCACAGGTTTGGGTTCATTCTTTCTATTTTTATACATAATCAATTTTTATCTTTATCTACAAGATTGTTTCGTTTATTTACAGTGGAGTTTTAGCCCTTTTTATTCTTTCTCTTTTTCTGGGGTTGAGTGTATCTCGCACTCCTCTTTAGTTTTGTTTTCTGAGAATCTCATTATCAGGACTTGGGCTTTTATTAATCGCTCGGTTAGTTTTGGGAGTTCTTTTAGTCGCTCTTTGTTTTCTTTGATTATTCTTTGTTGGTTATAGATTTTCATCTGAAGGTTTCTTTCTTTTGTTTGTTTTCTCTTGAGTTGACGTTTATAATTGACTCGTTTGGTTGTCTGTTTTTCTAGCTTTTGTTTTGTTTCTTGAAGTTGTTCTGTTAATGTTTTAATTTCGTCCTGAGTTTGTTGATGACTTTCTTTTATCTCTCTGGCTTCTTTACAACTGTCTTCTAGTTGTAGTACATATCTCTGTTCGCTCTTTCTGCTATCTCGCATTCGTTCTGCTTCGGTTTTCCAATAATCTTCCAGGATTACACGAGTCTTTATCTCAGCTAGTTCTCGTTTCAATTGTTCGTTTTCTCTCTTTTGATCTCTGTTTTCTCCCATGCTGGATGTTAGTTTTCGTTTTATCATATTGGCTAACTGTTTTGATTGTATTAGTTGTTGATTTATTCGGGCGATTTCTGATTCTTGCTCCTCCACTAATTCTTGCCATTCTTTTCTTTCTGTTCTCCATCTTTTGCTATAATACCTCAGTGGGTCTTGTTCGATTGGTTCTACTAATTGAATTGGGCTTGGTACGTATTCTCCGTCTTCTAGATTCATTCGGATTTCCACTTCATTCAAATTCATGCTAAATATACATCGATTACAATTTTTTGTTTTTTATTATTTTTCTTTATTATTTTTTTTTTACACTTTTTACAATTTTTTCCTATTTAGCTTTATATTGCCGCTTCGTCCGTCTCCCCGAATCCTTCATCGGGTTCGGCGGGTACTTGGGTTAGAATTTCAGTTGGGTATAACGGCATAAGCAGGATTGGTGGTCGGTTCTGCAAGGTATTTATTATTTTATCTCTTCACGCAAGGCGTTTGATATTTGTATCTCTTCGTCTAAGAGATAGGCAAGATATTCTGTATTTTCTGTTAACTCCTCCACCTGCGTTTCCAATCGATGCGTGTTTTCGAACGCTTTTAGTTTTTCGATCTCTTTTCTCAGGTTCTGTTCATTTTCCTCATATCCTTGCTTTATCGTTTTTATCTCTGCTTCAACTTGTCCTTTCAGCTGTTCGTTGACTTCGTGTTGATGTCTCAACTGGATTTCTTTAAATACTGCAACTCCTCGGTGTCCGTTCACCTCTTGTTGGAGTTCTGTTATCCTCTCGTTTAATTGTTGGTTTTGTCGTTTTTCGTCTGTAAGTTGATTTCTCGTTTCTGCTGCTCTCTTGTACATTTCGTTGAATTGTTGTTCGTATTCCTTTTCGTGTCTCCTGAGCCTTCTTATTGTGCCTTGTCTGATTTTTTCCCGAAATTCTAAGTTTTGGACCTGCTCGTTTAGTTCTTCGATTGTTTCTTTCTGTACTTCGACTTGTTCCCAAAGCTCCCAATCTTCCATATTTAATATCCTTTTGGGCAACAGTCTTATCTCTTTTTTGGCTTCCTGGTACTGGTCCTTCCATTTTCCTGCTTCTAGTTTGATCCACTTTTCTTTGTCTTCCGTTTTTATTTGTTGTATTTGTCTTTGTTTAAGAGTCTTTTCTTGTTCTACTAGCATCTCCTTCATTCTCGTTTGTTGCCATACTATTTCGTGATCTTGTTTTTGTATATGTTCCCATTGTATCGCATTCTCTATTTTCGACAATCTATACTTGTCTTTCCACTTTCTCGCTTCTCCTGTTGTTTGGATTATCATTCTTTCCTGTCTATCGTCTCTGGGCTCTCTTATTTTCTTTGATGGTTTGAGCCCTTGATTTCTCAGCTTGTTGACTTCCTTTTTCGCATTTTCCCATTTAGTTTTGTATGCTCTTGTTCGGTCTTCCTCTTCGGCTATTTGCTGAATATAATGTCTGGCGCGTGCTTCCCAGTCGTTCCTTGTACGCTCCTTCTCTCCGTACCACTTTGTTTTCCAGTGAAGTGCTTGACGTTTTGCCCACTCTTTGGCTTGTTCCAAATGGGTTCTCTTTGTCTTCTCTATTCGATATTGGGTGCTAATTTGCCCAATTTCCTCCTGCATTTGTTGTATGATTTTTATCGTCTCCTCTCCTTCTTCTCGTATCTCTGCTTCTTTATCTTTTATCACTTCCCGCAATCTTTCGATCTCGCTTTGTTGATCTTGCTTCTCTTGCTCTAACATTCTGATCTCCTTTCTTTGGTTTATGATTCTAGTTTGGTTCTGCATAGATTCTTTTATCATTTCCTCTTCTCGCTCTTGGTACGTTTTCTCTTTTCCTTCTGGGTAAGTTATTTTTTGTTCTAGTTGTTTTTCCCACTTTTCTTTCATCATTTTCGTTTTTAGAGTCTCTTGTACTAATTCTTCTTCTACGATTAATAGCATCTCTTTTAATTGTAACGTTCTTTGTCTCCACAATTCTACTTCTTCACTTGTTACTTTTATTGATTCTGATTGATCTTTGATTGCTGGTTTTGACTCTTCAGCCTCTTTTACAGCTTCTTTTGTATCGTTTGGATTCATAATTGTTTTCTGAATATTAATATTGATTATTCTCTCTTTTCAATCATATCAAAATTTTATCATAATTTACATCGTCTCGTATTTTTGTGGTTTTTGAGTTTTTATAATTTTTTGTTTTTACGTTTATCTTTATTTACATTTTTACACATTGCTTCCATTTTTAATTACTGATCAGCGAAACGGAATCCCTTGATCCGCCCGTTGATCGGCTTTCTACATACTGGACATATATTGACTTTTATCCCGCATGCTTCACATGTGACCATATGTCCACAAGGAGTATAAATTATTTCGACATGTTTCTGCCAACATGTCACACATTGATACTGCTCCAAAATAGCTTCTTTTATTATTGATTTGTCTCGATTCTCTTTAGGTTTCTCTTGATATCGCTTGATTGCTCGGATTACTGCTTGTGTAGAGTCGTACCATTCTAAATTGTTAGCTAACCTTTCTTTGATTATTTTCCTCATTTTTTGAGTGTCTACTCCTGATAATAACATTATGGTTCTCGTTTTTGGTCGATCTAATATATCTTCTACTTGCTGATTGGTAATTATTATTTCGATATTCTTTGACTCTTTTTCTTGTTTATACATGCATTTTCCTTTATGTTTTAGCTTTTTGACATTCTGATCTGGTATTGGTTGTTGATTTTTACATCCTTCACACATTATTCCTCTGGCTGTTTGACAATACCCTTGACTCGCAAATTCTGCTGCTCTTGGATTTCCTTTGAAAGTTTTAATTCTTTCTTCGAATGTTCTATTTATAGTCTCTTTTTCCCATATTAATTCTGCTGGATCTTCGAAACTCTTTATTATCGTTATCTTTTTCTCGCCTCCCTTTTCATCACTGTCTATTTCTGATTGTCGGAGTCCTTCCAATCTGTTTATCGCTTGATTTCCGACGTCGATGTTAATTCTAAATGGGCAGGTTGAGAATTTCCTCAGGTGTTCTCGTTTTGCTGTCTCTCCCTTTTCCCAATGTGATAGTCTTCCTTGACAATAAATACAGGTAACTTCATCTGGTAATTCGGGGGTTCCTGAGAAAAAGAATCCTTGTGCGGCCATTTCTTTACTCTGTCGGTCGGTAAATACTTTGTTATCTTTGAATGTTAGATATCTTTGTTCCTCTTTCCTCAACTGTTCGTATCTTACTCTTCTCTGTGAGTAAATTACTTTCCTCATTTTCCAAGGTCGTCCGGTTGTGTCGAAACTGGTATAATGTTGAATTGCGATTGCTAAGGTCTTTATTTTTTCCTCTTCCTCTGGTTTTTTCCATAGTCTCGTCCATATCGAATCTGGTCCTTCTCTCATCTGTACTGTTATCTCTTCGCTGATTCCGCTTGTCATCTAAATATCGTCATTATTTTTGAATTTTTGTTTTTCTGATTTTTCTGATTATTTGTAATTTTTTGATTTTTATTTGATTTTTATTATTTTATTTACATTTATT
This sequence comes from Schmidtea mediterranea, assembly GCA_022537955.1. Lineage (NCBI taxonomy): Eukaryota > Metazoa > Platyhelminthes > Tricladida > Dugesiidae > Schmidtea > Schmidtea mediterranea. The sequence continues at coordinate 154,114,033 of CM039679.1, read as the reverse complement.
TACACTTTCCTTGTCTCTTTACAACGTCTAATTTTATATACAGATTATCTTCTCGCAAGAATCCTTCTCCTCTCAATCGTTGTTGTGGATAGAATCGTGGTGTCCCAATCGCTGTGTTCCAGTCGGTTGTTGGTCTTTCCATCTGTGGTTCATTTCCTGTTCTGATTGGGTTGCGATAATCCTCTTGTCCTTTCATTGTTAATATCATATTTTGTTTAAAAGGCCATGTTAATAATTCGTCATAATCTCCTCTTCCTACTCTGATGAAGACACTGATATGGGTGCCCGTTGCATTCCCATCTCCATTTGGATATAGTCTAATGCCCAATTTGTATCCATTTTCCCAACTGTATATTGGTGGGCTGTCTAAAATTCTCTGTGTTCCATCTTTTGCTCTCTGGAGCTTTTCTGCGAATTCGGTTATTTTCCATATAAATGGTGCTGTGGGATGTTTTCTGGCTATCGAACTGTTGGTTTCTAGTTCCTCTAGGCTGTTGGTCATCTGTTGCATTTTCTTTTCTATTTCGGCCATTTTCTTGAGTGTATTTCCTTGGCTTCTCTCGAAATTCTTTCTGGATTCTAATATTTCTCTTATTAGTGCCTTTTGTGCATCATTTTCTGTTCGTAGGCTTTTTACTTCCCATGCCAACATTCCTATCGTTTTCATCATGATTTCGGTGTGCTCTATACTGTTTTCTATCATGTGCTTTCGCATTTCCGCAATTGGTAGTTGTGTTTGGCAATTGAATAATTCCAATGGACATTTGACTGGTTTGCCTATACATTCGTTCCAATGCTCTTTTAATTTGACTTTATCTTTATTGTCACAGTTGTTTGCGCATAACCCTTCGTATAGATCACATATCCGTTCCTCTTTTGGATTTCGATGTTCCATTTCTATTTTTATCCATTCGTCACTGACTCCGCAGAATTCGCATTTTTCCTCTCTCTTGATGCACACTTTATGGTGTTCTTTCATGGTCTTTTTCGTTATGATGGTTTGACATTTTTCGCATAGTATCTCGTTATATTCACATTCATTTGCGTGACTTTCGGCTTCCTTCATAAGTCCTTTCCATTCGCATTCTTTTACTTGGCATTGGACTAATAGATTATTGATCTCTTTGTTGGTGGCTTTATCCATTGTTGTCGGATCTTCCTCTCTTTCAATCGTCTCGTCGCATCCAGGGCATTTTATTGCTTTTGTTTCTATCACCTCTGTCGTGCAATCTGTACATATTCTGCATCCACATTTCGTCTGTCTTGCTCCAATCAGTAATTCTTTACATTTACAACATTTTAATCTTTCTTTGATATCATTCACCACTCTAATTTTTTCTTTCATTATTCGTCTCGTAGCTTCGGATGGATTCTCGCTTCCTCTTATTCTCTCGATAATTGTCTGCATATCTACAAAGATTTTCTGATTACTCGACGTTGCTTTGTTTCTGTCGTTTTATTTATACATATTTACAAGGTACGCTTTATTTTTACTCTACTGTTGAATCTGGTTCTGGGGTGAATTCTGGCATCGATGCTATCCATTCCACCCAACTTGCTGGATCTACGTGCTGTTGGTTGTTACGTATTTTTTCAATAGAAATTGTGGTACTCCTCCTGCAACATTTTCAGTGGATTTTGGCTTCTGACTTATCATTGATCTTGGGTCTACTCCCAATTTTTCGCCGTGTCGCTCTTCCCATTTCCCGGGTTTAGCGATTGAAATTGTGACTTTTCGATTAAATGGCCACTCTAACTTTTCGTCATATCTGCCTCTTGCTAACAGAAAGTACACTGATAGATACGTTCCTTTTCCTACCCCATCTCCGTTTGGGTATACTCTCAATTTCATCCGGTATCCTCCGATCTCTGTATAGAATTGATGACTTGTAATACCAATGATTTTCTCTTCTTCAGCCGATTTTACTTTTTCCGCCCATCCACCTATTTTCCATGTGTATGGGGCTAGTCGAGCTCTATCGTTTATTTCCTCGTCTTCCTCTGGTTGCCATTCCATTTCGTTTAACATTTCCTCCGGTAGATTTTCGTATGGTTCATCTTCATATAACTCTAAGGTTGTTTCATTAGCTGCATCTTCTGGCGCTTCTCCTGGTATGTATTTTCTCCATTTTGGTTCGGTTCTTTCCGTTTTCCATTTCCACTCTTTTGTCTTTTCATCGTACACTCTTTTCCATGGTGTTGATCGGCATCTCGAGTCGTCTATCGGTTGTAATTTTGTGCTCAACTTCACATCTTGTCTCCATAACTGGTAGATGGTTAGTATTTGGTCCATCTTTCTTTTCATTTCCTCTTGAAATTCTTGGATCTGTTGTTCCCTTTTTGTTGTATTTTTCCTCTCTGGTTCATCCATGGCTATGATATTAATAGTTTGTCCGTCTTCCCATATACCTAATTCGTATATCGGGGTTCGTTCTCGCGGACTTATTTGTCGTTTGTGGTACATTATTGCCACATCCTCTACCATACCATCGTCACTATTTTCGATTATTGGTTGGATAATTTCTCGATTTATCCGTCGGTATAATTCGTGCATTTGACAATCGGGATCTATCAATATTTCCTTTATTTCATCATTCGGTAGCTTTATTTTTATCTTTATTGGTTCATCTCCTCTCATATCTCTTTGATGTTCTCCATATTTGGCTATCAACTCATCTGTTCTCTCGTTGTCAAATCTCATAATGTCTGTGTCTCGTACGGCTTCTACAAATATTTTCATTGAGATCGGTCTAGTTAACGATAATCGGTTAATATATTTTCTAGCTTGGTCTATTGCTTGTTCTGTCATTTTGATCTGATTTTGCCTCATTATCTTTTGTCTCTCTTTTTCTAGTCCGGGTTTTATTTCTTTGTTGTACAATATTTGAATTTTTGCCATATTTCTGCTGTCGTTTCTTCGCTTTCATTTTTATTTAACGTTACCACATTTATTCCTTTTGGCCATATTAGAGCATCCGCGAGGTGTATGTCTCGCTTTATTTTCCTTCCTTGATAATATAAAGGTTTGTTTTTATAACTGGGTCCTAGCTTTTTCACTACCCAATCATACAACTCGTTTGTGCTTTCGCCTCTTGTGGCTATTATCTGTCTTGGTATCTCTGGAAAATCAATAATTACCTGATACTCTTCTCTATCATATTCTTTCAGATTCTCTTGGTACTTTTTTATCATGTCTTTCCATGATGCCGTAAATGTACCGTTATCTTGTTGATATCCTTTCGCGATCAGTTTCATTATTCTGCTGTATGCGGTTGTATCTCTGAGGTTTAAGAACATTTGGTTTCGGTCTACCTCTTCTACCATCTCGTTAATTTCTTTTAATATCTCCGTTTCATCTTCTCTTGATACACTCGTTTCTATTTCCTCTACTTCGGATTTTAATTTGTCTTTATACGGTTTATTTTCCTCTCATGATTGAAATATTTCTCCGCCCAGACTGCTTATCTCACTTTCGTCTTCATCTGTTTGATCGTCTGGTATTCGTCTCAGCATATTGATATGTGGTTGTTCCTCCTCTTTCATTATCTTTGTTGGCCCTTTTGTTTGGAACCATATCTCCTTTATTCTGTTCTCGATTTGAGTTTCACTCCACGTGGGCTTTTCTTTTCTGATTCTTGTTTCTATTTTTTGTAGCAGTATCCTCTGGATTCGATTTTTTGTTATAATTGGTTCTGATATCTTTTCTTTTCCTTGTGACGTTGATGCTTCCTGCTCATCTTTTTGCAGTTTTAATTCTGGCTCTTTCATTTCTTGTGATAGCACTTTCTTTGCCATCACTTCTATTTTTTGATCTAGTGCTTGCTCTTGTTCTAAATGTTTCAGCGCTCCGTCTATTTTTAATATCAGTGCCTTCTTTCTTAGTTCCGCTTTCTCTTGTTTCAGGGTTGCTTCTTTTTCTTTTAATTGATCCTCCTCTTGTTCTAAAGCTTCCTCTTGCTTTATTTTCTCGAGCGTACTCTCTATTGTTTGTGTCATAATTTCATTTTCGAGTTCGTCTATCTCGTACATTAGTGTTTCCTCGTTTTGATCTTCCGTTATCATCATCTCTGCTCGGTTACTCTCTTGAGTTTCCGGTTCGTCTGATTTCTCAGTTGTCATTTCTTTTAGTTGTCGACGTCTCTGCTTTTCCTCCTCTGTAAATTCTTTGATGGCTTCTATTTTCTCCATCGTACTTAATTTGATTTTTTCCTCATTATCTGTTATCATATTTCCTCCCTCTTCGTTCTCAACACACTGCTCCGCAGTGTGAATTTCATCTGGAATTTCCATTCTCATCATATTAATTCTCTTCGGGGTTTGTTTTCGATTCTCCCATCTTTGCTGGATTTCCTGGGCTTCTTCTGTTTGTAGTCTCTGCCATTCAGCTTGTTATTGTTCTTGATATTCTCTGGTTCGCAACTCTTGAATCTCCTCATTGCTTCTCATTACGTTGATTCGTTGTTGTTGTATATTGGTGGGCATTTGTTGCATCATCTCCTTTAATTCCATGGGCATTCGTTGTAGTGTTTCTCGTAGCATATCTATTTCCTGCATCACGTTAATTTGTGAATTTCTCATAGGATTATTGTTTGGTCTTGGTTGGTTTGACTCTCCTCTTATGTTACATTGCCTTGCGAGGTGTCCTTGTTGACCACAATTGTAACATGCTTTGCTATTAAATTGTCTACATATTTTCTCAGTATGCCCTCGTTTACCACATATCTGGCAGTTGTAATTTCGGAAACAATTCTCTGACCGATGTCCTATTCTTTGACATGTGGAGCATTTTTCATTTGCATTTGGATTGTTCCTGAAATTATTATTATAACTTACTTGGTTATTACCTCTATCCTCCGGATTTCTCGTTGCTGGTGGCTTGAACATCTGCTGTGCTCTTGGAATGAATTGATTCATAGCTGGATTGGTATTGTTGTTTTGATTGTTGGCATTGACTGTTGATGTTGTTGGTTCTGTGGCCAAGACTGCTACTTGATATCCCAGTCCTAGATGGGCTTCACATCTATTTGCGATTGCTACTGCTTTATCTAACGTTTCTGGTGCTAAGCATCCAAGGTTGGCTCGTATGTCTTCCCTTTTGATTCCTCTTATGAAGACGTCTACCATTTTATCTTCGGCCAAATCTGTCTCTCCGAAGGCTTCTTTACACAATTTCTTTAATTCACATGCGTATACTGCGTTAGATTCATCTCGTCTTTGTTTTCGGTGTAGGAAGTCCAATATCTTCCTATTCCCCTTTTTCTCTATTCCGAATATCTTTATTAAGAACTCTTTAATTTCTGTCCATGTTGTCAATTTCGTTGCATCTCTCGCTTCTTCCACGAATACATCCTGTGCGCTCCCTTTCAGATACAAAGGTAGTCGCTCGTTTACTTTTTGATCTGTCCAGTGACAGATATTTTTATAAACTTCAAATTCCTTTATAAATGTATCCAATTTATTGAGGCTGCCGTCGAACGGTTCTCCTCTAAACTTTTCTCTGAATTCTCCCACTATCACGCTGTTGTTATTTGACAATGTATTTGCATCCGGAATTGAAGAAGTTGTCATGTTTGGATTGTTGTCTAGATCTTCTTCGTTTACTGATTCTATCGTTGCCAACTGATTTTCGATATTACGTAATTCGTTCTCTTCGCTGCTATTAAATTCAAAATCGGTCAGTCCGCTATCTGTGCCGGTTCCGGTTGCAGTTGATACTTTGGTATTAACACTTCTACTGTTGCGAACTTTTTTCTTTTCTTCCGCTTTTAATGAACTCTTTTCGTTATTCTCTTTGCTTTTGCTTCTCGTATGATTGCTGATGCTATCAATGTTTACGGTTATTCGTTTACTTGACTGGTTTCTCCTCCCTTGCTTTGGTTGCTTTGAAACTTCTGGTTGCTTATTGCTCGTAACTATTTTGACGTTTATTCCAAATCCTTTTCTACTCGTTTATTCAAGTTTCTCTATTATCACTTGCTTTGTCGTTTGCTCTGAAATATTTTCTCCTTTGCTTTGCTTTGCACTTGACTTGGATTGCTTTGTTTGGCTATTGATTCCTAAAATAAATAACACTCCAATATTCTATACTCTATACTGATTTCTCCTCCATTTACCATACTATATATGTTATCGTCCCTTGTTCGCATTTATCGTGGTGGTCTTCTTTATCCGACTCACCCCCCTCATTTTAAGTCTATTTTTAATTATCTATTCCTCGTAATAATTATCTTTTAATCTCGTATCAATTATCTATATAGTCTTATCAGTTATCTATATCATAATATCAATAATATAAAATCATCATATTCATACTTTCATTCATTCCATTAATTATTTTTCCTATGTCTCCCGAAAGATTCGTTACCTAATCCTCGATCGCTGGCGCTCTATGCCCTCTATAATTTCCGTTGGCTCTTCGGTCTTCGGCTTTTAACTCTTTTACTGGTCATCTGTGACCTTAATATCTATCTATAATCATATTTCATCCTTACTCATATCATATCTTATCTGGCACTCTGTGGCCTCTAATATCTAATCATAATCGTCTGGCACTCTATGGCCTCTAATATCTAATCATAATCATCCGGCACTCTATGGCCTCTAATATCTAATCATAATCATATCTTACTATTTCTCATCTTTACTGTTTACTCTAATAATCATATTCTATCATTTTTATCTTTACTCATATTCATATTCGTCTTATTCATATTATCTCTCATTGTTTCACCGGACTTGAGTTCATCAGTGACTTTTGGGTATGTTTGAGGCCTCACACTGACTCTCAAGCCATGGCGTCTTTTGGCCGCGCATTCTTCCGGTTACGCTTTACTCACCGCCATTCGGATATTTGGTACTCGGTGTGGGATCCGGGTTATTGTACCAAACTCCTCGCTGGGCAATAAAAAACATTCCCTCGGTACTCGGTGTGGGATCCGGGTTGTGTACCTCGAAGAATATAAAAGTATGGAAATGCCTAGACGTTCAATCAAGTTCCAAAAGCGGTTTACTTGATTTCCCGAATAGTGAAAAGAAAAGGAAGCGATTAAAAGTGGGAGCGGAAAATAAACTATCAAATCTCTGCCCGCTCCTTCCATCAGATTTCTCGGCTCAATTCGGCCGCTCTCATCTGGCTTTACTAGGACATTTTGAGTATGAACCATTTACCGGTTAGTTCACATCTCACCTACCGTTTGGCCCCGATACTCGGTGTGGGATCCGGGTTGTTGTATCGAGTTCCTCCCAGCGGAAAAAAGAATCGTTCGATACTCGGTGTGTGATCCGGGTTTTTGTATCGAACGGCTCAGCGCTATCAGTCCCTTGGCTGATAACAACCTGAACACGACAGTCCGTAACTGTCCTCTGGCGCCTCACCACCAGCTAGGGAAAAAAGAAGTCATCTCTAGGTACCTTTAATCAAACTATTAATTCTGTTCCGTGCGCACTCTTTCTCTCACCTCTCGGTCTATCTCTTCACTCCCCCCTTCAAAATTTGTGGTAATCGCATCAGCAAGCTCCCCAAAAGAGGTGATCAATCTCTCACCGGTTACTTGCTGACATACGCGACTTGGCCTACCTGTTCCTTTCTCAGTAGGGTTGATCAGGGTTTCCCTTGGGTGAGCGTACTATCATTAGATAGCTCAGGTTAACCATTTTTCCTCGTCCTATCTCAGTATAATATCAATAAAACAATAATATCAATAAAACAAAAGGATTATACACTAGGAAACTCGGTTGTCGAAATTTTTCCGTCCAATATTTTGTGTCTCTGTGCATGTGTTTTAATTTTTTCCTTAATTCGGCTTTCATGTATTTGGTCTATTACCTTTATTTATCGTTGTCGGGTGGTTTTATTATTTACAAACATTGCATATTTCTTTTATATTCGCCTTATCATTTAATAATAATTCAAGTACTGCGTAATATACATTTATTTCATTTTATCATAACAATTCATGGAAAGTAAACCGTTAGTCTTTCCTTTATCTTTCGCTGGCATAACATACAGTGCGACTCTTGTGCGCATCCATGACAATAACTCAGGTGTCCGCAAGGTATCACCATTACTCGTGCTTCCTCTGTTTTGCACGCATAACATTCTACATAAGCCTTGGTTTGCTCTTTCATTGTTGTTGCAATCTCGTCTTCAATATTTTTGACTTTTTCCATTAACTTGTGCCAGCTTTTCCCAAATTTGGTTATTTCCAATCTCATAGATAGAATTTCATATATTCTACGGTTGTTACATCTTCATCAATATCGCTCAATTTTATTAATATGCAATGTTCGTCGGAATACAGGTTGGAAATCGTTGATATATCCTCTTTAGCTCTTTTAATTAACTTTTGTTTATTAATTAGTTCCTCAAGATTGTCGTTTTCGATGTTTAGAATCCTCTTTAGTTTTTCTATAATTTTTGTTGGTTCCATCTAAAATTATTAAATTATCCTTTACATTTATCTAAATACTAACTAGCTAAGTTCATTCACCTCTTTAATATATTTTGATTCATTTTATCAGCTACTATTTTACTCATTACCTGTTGTGCTTTATTTCTATTACCGTTGGTTTTCTCTATTTGTTTCCCTTGCTTTCTCTTGTTTATCATTGCTCCCCTTACTTACCCCATTTCATTTTATCCCGAATTTTGCCCCTTTTAATTATATGTTGTTTGTTTATGCGTCTTGTCGTGTTGTTGGTATCTTACAAGGGTGTTGTGTCGTCGAGTATTGATGGATGTTGAATGCTTTGGCGTTGCTGTCTATGTAACTTTAATGTCCGTTTGGTTCCTTGGGGTTTTGCAAAACAATCGTTGTATTAATGGGTTGGTTGTTTTATTGTGGTCAGCGTGGTTGTTTTTCATTGTTTATATCGTTATCTTGTAGTCGGGTTGTTCGTTTTTCATCAGTTGCTCTCTGGGTTTTTGTTTCATGACGTTCTCATCTCTCTGGGGTTTGCAACATATCGTCCCAACATCTCTGTTTAAACTTTAAACATTTGCTTATATTTCCTTGGGTTCTTTGTAAAAACAGTCATTTTATGAGCCTCCAAATTTGTACCTAGCAGTCAGGTTGATCGCTTTTTATTGATGTTTCAATTTTCTCCTCGATCTTTACAATTGATTTTGCAATCTTTAAACTCTATATTCCATCTCTCCGGGGTTCGATAACATGTCGTCCCGACATTCTCCATTTACACCTTAAACATTTACTGATATTTCCTTTGGTTTTTCGCAAAAACAATCATTCGATCCCGGCTGAGCCCCCCAAATTTGTACTTGGTGGGCCAGTCGTTTATTTCTTTGACATTTCTCCTTATCTGTAGTCAGGTTGTTCGCTTTTCAACGGTATTTCATTTCTGCGGGGTTTGGTAAAATGTCGTCCCGACATTTTCTATTTAATTCCAAGATTTTTATTTCGGTTTCTTTGGTCCTTTGCCAACAAAATCATTCAATCCCGGCTGAGCCCCCCAAATTTGTATGGTGGGTTACAGGGTTTCGCATCTTGCTTATCCTTCTAGTTGCCCTAGTAACGCCATACAAAATGATGCTGATCGCCACTTGGCACCCGTTGCTAGGCAACGTTGGTAATGTGTTCAAGTGGTGGGTTGCCCGCAAAAATTGAGTACCATGTGCTAGTACTATAGTTGCTCGGACAATCCTCGGGTTCACGAGCTGTCGATAGAAGACCTATGCTCGCTTTGCTTGGTCCCATGCGTGGAATGCGAATTAAATTTAGACTGACTAATGTAGATGATTTCGAGTCTACCCCACTATGACTGAGTACATGAGAGCTGATTTATTTAACAAACAAAGGACATGCATATCAATGATAAGTTAAGTTGATCGACTTGACGCTTGTGCGGCTCGGCGTCGGGCCCGTTACTTGCGTCCCAGCCGGCGGATGGTCAGTTGAATGGCTGTCGCCTCTGAGCTTGGTGCGGCACTATCAACGACGCGTTGACTCGGTAGTTGGGAAGGGGCGAAGATGATCGGATACGTCACCGCTTCCCCTTCCCGACAGGCTGCTAGGGCTACCTCTAAACCCCTGACTTGTGTGCGCAGACTCCGGTTGAGCTGGCGTTCTTCGGCCCAGCCCTTTTGAGCTGCGGTGAGTCGTTGGTAGAGTATCTTTGTCCGTTTAGGGTCTAAACAGGTCGCCTTGACCTGCTGCACCTCGCGAGTTAATTGCAGGGCCTGACTGAGTAACTCTGCATTCGTCTGCCTCGCGCGGTCTAGTTCGGTCTGTAGGATCCTTAGAGAGGACATCACTGTAATTAAATGGGTTGTTACCACTTCAATTTATGATTAGTCTAATCTTTAAATTTATCAAACAAATCAAAAGTTAGTTCCAGTTATATGAGAGAAAAGGGAACACACAAATTTCTAATTATTATTGATCAACTACTACACTATGTTGTTTCTGTTATCTTAGTTGTCTGGGCCATACCGCTCTAGGCTTCGCTTGAGGGCTTCTACCGTGTATGGGCGCCTGGTGTCTCGAACTGGACGGTGTGGATAAGCGACTGCGATTCGCCCGGCAAGGATGTCCTCCATCACATTTGCAAGGTACATCCTTGCCTTGACTACCTGCAAATCCACCCGCTCCTGCACTCGCTCCCACTGGGTGAGGAGGTCCTGTGCGTTAGCAAATATTTCTGCGGCTGGATACTGTTGTCTTTCGGATTCGTGCGGTTTACTGCTCGGATCCCGTGCTTTCCAAGGGATGGGATAAGGCCACTGTGACCGGGGTCCGTCTATTGCGTCTGCGGCTCGTAGTATCGTTCTTGAGCGCTTTTTCCAAGATGATCGTACGGTGGTCTGATTGAGGGGCATGTTCTGCAACAATTTGGAAATTAAATTATGGAAATAATATTATGAGGAAGGATTTTCTCTGTATCGGTTAAAGGGCGTTTATGTATGCGGGTCCACGATTTGGCGTGCTTATGGTTAAGTGTGATGGCGGCTAACATTGAGGGTTCTTCTGGACTCGGTTTAATTGTGGGACCTTTAATGGGTATCAATCAAAAAGACGCATGACTTGGTAACTTGACTTGACGTTTGGGGATGTCGCTATTGGCTCTGGGAGTCATGAAGGGCTAATTTGTTGAGAATTAGTTATCCAATTTAATTTATGCGGGGTTCTTGTTTATCGGGTAAAATGGTATTTTATATTGATGAGTTTGATGAGTCTCATCACTTCTAACGCATGATGATGGAACATCGATTTTAGTTTATCATTGTGCACTTCATGTCGACAGTCGAACGGATATTCAGTAGTCTGGTCGGTTTTGGAATTGATAATTTCGTCGTGGTAGATCGTGTTTTGTTTATGTTACTTAAGTCGACTTAATTTTATTGACGCGTCTGGCTCAGTTAATTTAAACTGTTTCGGAATTTTTAATATCGATGCTCATTTGAATATTCTGATCGGTATACTTATGCGAGAAAAATATTCGTAATTCGCCGTAGCTTTCGGGGACTCCTTCGCAATACTATGCTACCCATGCATTTGGAATTTATTGTCTTCCTCAGATGGAGGGTTTTACTCATCGTTTCGTTGGGATATTTAGGGTTATGTTATGATTATCATCGAATCTTGATGTAGGCGGTGAGTTTTTTGTGTTCTGTCGTTAATAAAACGTTTTCATAATTGGCTTTTCATAACGTAAAGATGGATTTTTGATTATTATACTAATTGCTTCAATTTTATAGCGGTTTGGTCTAATGTTCATGCTACATTTAATTAATCTTGGGCTTTTACCTGATTTAAAGCTTTTATTAGGTTGTCGATATAGAGGTCATCGTCAAGTTGAATCCATCACATCTATTCCGTCTCATTTGATGAAATAATCGGTTTTGGTTAACGCAGTACCTCTCCTGTTGGAAGATTATTTTAACCTCTTAATCGCGAAACTCTTTATTTGTTCATCGTTATTGACGTCTGGTTGATTTAATGTTAGCAATCGGATCTATTGAATCTCAGTTAAAACATGATTTTAGCACTTAATTTAGTTCAAACCCAAGTTTAACCAACTTTTTCCACTTGATTTAAGTTGAATCGCAAACTCTTGTCTAATTTATTACCACATGGTTTTAATTTATTGGTCATCATAAACTTCATCTAAGTTATTTAAAACGTAATGCTAATTTATTGGTAATCATAAACTTTATCTAATTTATTTACAACATAATTTTAATTTATTGTTACTCATAGACCTTGTCGAATCTATCTAAAATAGGGTTTTATTTCATTGGTAATCATAAACTGTATCGAACTTATTTAAAAATAGGGTTTTATTTTATCGTTAATCATAAACTTTATCGAATTTAAAAAACAGGGTTTTATTTTATCGTTAATCATCAACTTTGTCGAATTTAGAAACAGGGTTTTATTTTATTGTCAATCATAAACTTTATCGAATTTAGAAACAGGGTTTTATTTTATTGTTAATCATAAACTTTATCGAATTTATTTAGACATAGTTTTATTTTCGAACTTTATCTGATTTACCTTACAGCATTAACACGAAAGTGGTTATATCAGCGATTTCAATTTACTTTATCCCGTACCCTTTTCCTTTAATAGACCTTAGACGCATTTGATGTTTACATTATATTTATTGAGTGCCCACTGGACTACTCGGTGTGGTGATTTTAAGCCGTATGTGATATGAATTTAGGTCGATTTTACAGAACTGAGAAACGAGGAAGCAGTCAGAGACTTCTTCCTTATTCCTCGATTCAGCTATAGGGATGAATATTTACGTTACGACCGCTGCGTTGCGCACGCTGAGTCTTCACGGGTACATATCATTGGCGGTTTTCCACGCACTTACATGCATCTGTACTATGTAGATTTTATTTACTTGCGTTGTGTGTCGGCTGTGGGCCGGAAAAATCTCGACATTTTTAATTTATCAAAGCATATAGAATAAGTTATATATATTAGTAATATTTATTAATAATAAAACAACATAGTTACCCATTTTAGCCATTCCATAATTCATAAAAATCATCATAATATAACATAAAATAACATAAATGCCTCTCTCCCCACGCCAACGTCGAGCAGAGCTCCATTGAGATGCAGTAACGTGACGTGGAAAGAGGGTTCCACCATAAATAATTCTCACCTAAAAATTCTGTTGGAAATAGTTTTAAAGTATTAGACTAGTTCAAAATGGTCTGAAAAATGGCTTAAACAATTTTCAAAAATGGTTTTTGGTTAAGTTAAATGTGAAGATGGATCAGTATATATACCTAATTTTTTGGTGTGTAAAATTTGATGTAGTAAAACAAAATTCGACCTTGTTCTTTTCTAGCAAATTCTATTATTTATTTTTATTATTTTTCGATTTATTTTTATAATTTTTTATTTAGAATTTTTATTGAATTATTGCTAATTCAAATTTTTCGATTTAAATTTCACTTTAATGAACTTTAATTGATTTTTTTCAATTTCGTCGAATTTGTTGTGTTTTCTTGTTGTATTTGTGTAGGTATCGTGCGGATCTTGGTGCATTTTGTTGATATTTTAATTTATTTTTATGTTTATTATTTTATATTTAATTCTTTTATTTCTCAGATTTTATATGGTTTACTTGATGTTTCAGTGGGTTTATTTAAATTGCATGTTATTTTTGCGTGTGTGTTTCTGATCCATTTAAACACTTTTCAAGGCCGTTTACGTTCTGGCCCAACACAAGATTCCCAATGGTGCTTTCGATTCATTTTATTCAAATAAACTTTTTCTGATTTATTATTAGCGGTATGATTTTATTTTATTAACTTATTGATTTAACTTGTTTGGTCTTTTAGAACATTATTTTCTGCGCGTTGGAACAGGCTTTTTAATAACAAGATTCCCAATGGTTCTTTCGATTCATTTTATTCAAATAAAATTTCTCTGATTTATTATTAGTTATTAGGTCTAACAAGCAAGAAGAAATGGATTTAATGAACGGCTGGTTCGCACGTTCGTTTGAGGTGGAAGTTTGCAGTATTTATAAATATGGACGGAGCTATGATTTATCCAATTTCCCAATGCTACGATAGAATCGGGACTATGATGATATTCCTCGGGAGTTTTTTTTTGATTTGTAATCAAGGTTTATTGTAAGTATATCGTCTCTGTGTGCCTTTTGATTATTTTTAAGAAGTTAAATTTTTACTAAAGATATTTTAGTGTAGGCCTTAAACCGATATATCCTCTATTTTCTTGAGTTTTATCGAATCTAGGTATTATTTTGGCAAACTATAATGTTCTTACTATCTGTTCATCGCTATTGTGCATTCTTACGAATTTATATCATTATTTTAAGCATCCATAGTGTCTCAGTCAATTTAAATTTTTACTAAATTCTTTAAACGTGGGGTGGAGAGTCCTTAATTATTAATTTTCTTTTACCTTGTCCTTCTGCGTCCTTATGTAGTTTTTAGTATTAAATTGGGAGTGATAACAATTCCTATATTTAATTCAAGGAGATTTTGACTTGAAATGTTTATTTCTGAGGTTTACGATAGCTAGGTTAATTTATTCTTTACTTAAATAGTTTTGGTTGACTCTCAATAGGATATTAGAAGTTTGTAATAATTATTTTATGGGCTTTAGTATGAAAACAACATCTCCGAATTTATCACTATTTTTCATTTTAAATTTAATTAAAACCTATATTTTAAGTTCATAGCAACTACTTGAATCTATAATTTAGTTAAATTCGTAACCCTAACTTAAAATTATTAATTATTATACGTTCATGGCAACCGCTCAATATTTATGATTACTTTAAATTCATATCAATAGTTTGAAATTTATAAGTATATTAAATTCATAGTAACAGTTCGAATCTATAGTTGATTTAAATTCATAACAACGATTTCATTTTTCTATTTCCCCGTTACCTTTCCCTTGGTTGTCCTTAGGCGCATTATGTTCATATTATAGTTAATGAGTGCCCACTAGACTACTCGTATGATGATTTTTAGCCGTATGTAAATATAGTTTAGGTCGAGTTTATGGAAATTGAGAGACCCGGAAACAGCCAAAAGACCACTTCCTTATCCCTCTCTTCCCCTATACGGAATAATATTGACGTTCCAGCTTCTGCGTTCCGCACGCCGGGGCCTTCACGGGCACGAATCATTGGCGATTTTCCACGCACTTACACGAATTTGAATAGTATGTTTGATTTTAATAACTTGTAGTGTGTCTTTGGCTGTGGGCCGGAAAAATATCGACAATATAAAACAAAGTTTTAATCTATTTAAATATTTTATTAAAATAAAAATGTAATTTATCCGACACATTCCATAAAAATGGTGGGTTACAGGGTTTCGAATCTTGCTCATCCTTCTAGTTGCCCCAGTAACGCCATACAAAATGATACTAACCGCCACTTGGCACCCGTTGCTAGGCAACGTTGGTAATGTGTTCAAGTGGTGGATTGTCCGCAAAAATTGAGTGTTATTGCTAATACTGTAATTGCTCGGACAATCCTCGGGTTCACGAGCTGTCGATAGAAGACCTATGCTCGCTTTGCTCTGTCCCTCGTGTTCATTCAAGATTAGGTTCTTATTTGCCTGTGGAGAGATGAAACGAAGGTTGGGTAACATGATGCGAATATTTGGCATATAAATGGAACAAATTGATTAAGAACACGACTACTCTATTTAATTAGCAACACGCGCAATTTTTACGAGTTAACTGTTTTGAAGCTGGATTGCTCGACGTCGGGCGCGTTTCTTGCGTCCCGGCCGACGATTATTTGCTGGAGGGATAGATTGCTCCACTAGTTGGGTGTTTTTCTGCGACATCTGGTTGGGGCGAAGACGAGCGGATATGTTACCGCTTCCCCCTCCCGGCAGACTGCTAGGGCGACTTCGAGTCCCCGAATTTGCGTGCGCAGGCTCTGATTGAGCTGCCGCTCTTCTGCCCAGCCTTTCTGGGCCGCCGTGAGTCGGTGGTAGACCGCTTTCGCTTTTGCGGGATCCGACCATGTTGCTTTTATCTGCTGCATTTCTCGGGTCAATTGAATAATTTGGGCGAGTAGTTACGCGTTTGTCTGTCTCGCGTGGTCCAGTTCAGATTGTAGGATTGGTAGGGAAGACATCACTATAACCAAAGATATCATTTTAATTTATTATTGATTAAATTAGAGCATCATTCATCTAGTTAAACAAAATCACGAACAATTCTAGCTATAAGAAGAAATATCACGAATAATTTTTAATATTTTTTAAATCAGTTACTACATGCAGACTATCACTATCAGTTCATTCGTCAGGACGATGTCTCTTCAGGCTTCTTTTTAGAGCCGCCACCGTATAGGGTCGTCGGGTATCACGGACTGGGCGAGGTGGGTAGGCTTCTGCAATCCGCCCGGCGAGGATATCTTCCACCACGTTTGCGAGATACATCCTCGCCTTAACCACCTGTATATCCACCTGCTCCTGCACCCTTTCCCATTGGGTGAGGAGGTTCTGTGCGTTCATGTAGGTCTCCGCAGCTGGGTATTGCTGTCCCGAGAGACCGCAGGGATCCTTCTCCAAGCCTAATATCCTCCAGGTAGTAGGATATGGCCACTGTTGTTGTATCCGGTCGAATGTTCTCGTAGTTGGCGGAACTCTTGTCTGTCCCTGTTTGTCTGTCCCTCGACTGATGCTTCGTTCGGGCGACATGTCTAAAACATTTTGTTATTAGCTTTGATTGATTCACCATTTAAGTTGTTAACAAATAAATAGTGCCTATGTCACTGTTGAGGGTGTCATCCAACTTAATCTTATCGAATTCTAGTAGCTTTGTATTTGGTTGTGATTCTTTCGAAACGGGTGGACGGTTTATCTAGAAGCTTTAGGGCGCTATATCTCGTCACTTAATTCCATCCGACGCTCTTATGCATCCATTTAAGGTTATAACGACCAAATACTATGAAAATTGGTTCGTGGACATCTTAGTGGACAGGGGTTCACTCACATCTGCGAATTTCTGTTTGATAAGCTAAACGCGACCATTGCTTTCCTTTACTCGGTGGGACGTTAGTAAAATGTTACGTTAACTTACTGACCTGGTCCTTTAGTGTGCACTCCTCTGTAGGTTGACTTATGCTAGTGCAATACGTGAGCTAAGTCTATTAATTAACTTGATTTTAATTTAATTAGGTAGGTTAATTTTAATGGTTATAGAGTTAATATTATGGGTAGTGACCACATTAATGAAGATACCATCGCGCGCAGGTTGGGATTTTAAGGTTTATGCAACTTTGTTATATCTTATTTTTGTCTATTTTATTTATTTTTCTATTTTCTGACTTTCTATAATACAAGTTGTTATTCGATCGAACAAATCTTATCACCATATCTTATAATAGAAGTTTATTGATTTTTTAAATTTAATGTTGAAGTTAATTTTATTGAACAATTTTATAATTAGGTGATCTGAACGTTTAAGGGCGAGGCCGGATGTTGAACGGATGAATCGATGAAGCATAGACATGTGTTTGGCGATTTCATGTGATTTCCGGCGGATCTTGTCGTTGCGGCTTAAGCGGTTGAAAGGAAGTGAGTTAGCTTATTTACATCCGGTAATTAAGTTCATAGCATTTCATTTTCAGGATTATCGATCGGCAGATTCATCCAAACTAATTCGGGTAAGTTATTATGTAGATTAATCTGAACGTATCTTATCGCCATTTTTAAGGAAAACTGCGTATTACGATTGAGGCCTTCAAGTAGATGAAATTTCATGCCATTGTAATATTTTCGTTTTCTGGAGTTTTATTTATCAATAAAAAATCGATGGGAAGCCTTCTCGTGAGTTAACCATTTATGTAATGTTAAAATAAAAATTTTCTCTCATTTTAAACGTTGATTCTCGTACTTATATTAATTTGGTTTAAACAATAATTCATTTATTTCGTCTAGGATCGCTCTGCTTTAGTCTCTGAACTTGTTCCATTTTAAGAAAACGTTATTTCAAACCTATAAATTATTCTAGTTCGGATTAAGGGACGGTTTTAATAACATATTTTGGTTTCCGTTACTCGGTTTTCTTATATTTTCGTTTCAACTATTTGATCAACCTTTACTTTAACTCTATGAAGTTACTTTAATATTAACCTAATGCTATTAAATCCATGAATCCAGTTTTTACTTTACCATTATTCAAGGATTTACTTGATCCTTACTAAGAAATTATTTTACTTTTATTCAAATTACTTTTAATTTTTAATCACTGAATGACTTGGTTTAATCGACATCGTCTTTTAGTTCAATTAACGCATTATTGCTAATCAAGGAATTTATATGATTTAATCAACAAAACTAATATAAGAAAAATTTATTTTTAATCTATAAACCACGTTAACTTTAATCGTTTTACTTAAGTTAACTTAACCAATAAGGTATGTACGTTTACGCAAAATTCCTTTAGGTTTAATCAAAATGAAACAAATTCAGCTTAATCAAAGAATTATTTGTCTTTAGTCAATAATCGATAATTTTATTTAATTGAGTAACTGAATTATTTACCCAAGGAATTTTAAATTCAAATTGGTATGCCAATGGTTAGTTTATTTCATATTATTGCTTCAAGTTAGCTATATCAATGATTTAATTTATTTCATAATTTTAACCCAAAATAGTTATAACAACGATTTCAATTAATTTAATCCCGTTCCCTTTCCCTTTAATAGGCCTTAGACGCATATTGTGTTTACATTATATTTACTGAGTGCCCACTGGACTACTCGGTGTGATGATTTTGAGACGTATGTAATATAAAATTTAGGTCGATTTTACAGAATTGAGAAACGAGGAAGCAGTCAGAGACTCCTTCCTTATTTCTCGTTTCAGCTATAGGGGTAAATATTGACGTTACGACCGCTGCGTTGCGCACGCTGAGTCTTCACGGGTACATATCATTGGCGGTTTTCCACGCACTTACATGCATCTGTACTATGTAGATTTTGCTTTCTTGCGTTATGTGTTGGCTGTGGGCCGGAAAAATTTCGACAGTTTAATTCAATTTATGAAATTATATATAAAACAGTTTATGCATATTAATAATATTTATTAATTATAAACAAAATAACATAATTACCCTTCATAACCAATCCATACAATTGCATAAAATAACATATCATAAAATAAAACATAAATGCCTCTCTCCCCACGTCGACGCCAAGCAGAGCTCTACCGAGTTGCAATGGTCGTGACGTGGAAAGAGGGTTCCAACATAAATATTTCTCACCTAAAAATTCTGAAAGTAAAATTCTTGAACAAAATTAAACGATTTCAAAAATGGTTTTTAGTTTTTTAAATATGGTTTTAAAACGGTTTTTATGGTTCTAAAATTGATTTCAAAATGGTTAAGTTAAATGTGAAAATGGATCAGTATTTATACCTATTTTCCTCGCATGTTAAATTTGATGCAGTAAAACAAAATTCGACCTTGTTATTTTCTAGCAAATTCTACTCTTTAATTTTGTTATTTTTTGATTTATTTTTATAATTTTTTATTTAGGATTTTTATTGAATTATTACTAATTCAAATTTTTCAATTTAAATTTCACTTTAATGAACTTTTATTAATTTTTCCGATTTTGTCGAATTTGTTGTGTTTTCTTGTTATGTTTGTGTAGGTATCGTGCGAATCTTGGTGCGTTTTGTATTTATTTTAATTTATTTTTATGTTTGTTATTTTTTTTTTTTTTTTTTCCTTTTTTCTCATATTTTACATGGTTTAATTGGTGTTTAATAGGTTTATTTAAATTGCGTGTTATATTTGCGTGTGTGTTACTGATCCATTAAAACATTCCTCAAGGCCGTTTACGTTCTGGCCCAACAAAAATATCATAAAAACATTGCTCTCCCCACACCGACACCCAAGCAGAGCTCCATTGAGGTTGCGAGGATGCGACGTGGAGAGAGTTTTCAAATAAAACTCTCACTTACATCGAATATACAAAAATGGATTGAGGACTAGTTAAAACGATTTTAAGTTTTGAAAAACTGATTCTAATTGTGTAAAAATGAATCGGTATATATACCTATTGTACGACCCTAACCTTGCGTGTTCTTTTTGATTTAGTAAAACAAAATTTGACCTTGGAATTTTCTGGTATATTCTAATCTTTAATTTTATTATGTTGAGATTTTATTAGACAATTTTTCTTTAGATTTTTTAATTGAATTATTTCTAATTCAAATTATTTGATTTTTATTTCATTTTCATGAAATCTCGCATTTTTTATAAATTGTCAAATTTCGGTCAAAATCGTTGGGTTTTCATGTTATGTTTATATTTATTTCGTGCGGATCTTGTTGCGCTATGTTATTATTTTAATTTATTTTTGTGTTTGCAATTTTATATTTAATTGTTTTCTTCCTCGCATTTTGATAGGGTTAATTGTTTTAATAGGTTTGAATTTAAATCTGCATTTTATATTTGCATGTGTGTTACCGATTCATTTAAACATTTACAAGGCCGTTTGTGTTCTGGCCCAACATATTTATCCAACAGATAGTTGTCGAATATAAATAAAAATCCTCAATCCACGAAATAGCTATAGAGCGTGACATTTTGTCACGATCGATAATTCAAAGCAATCCACATGCACAGTGTATTATTGATAACTATCCATTATTCGTATCATGAGGGTAAATTTGATTTTTTTTATCAAGTATGATTATTAATGCGAGGGTAGATTTAGAATTGTTATCAATGGTTGCTGATGATTATTAACGCAAAGCAGCTATGAAGTTATTAAAAATTTATAAATTATTATTAAAATGAAGTTAAACTTAATGTATTAACAAAACCCAAAATATTAGAGCGGAAATAGATTCAGTTTTCACTATAGGATATAGATTATTGTTAAGTTAAAAGCAGATTCGATTTTAAATAATCGACGATAAGTTTTTATGACCTAAAGGTAAATTTAATATTATTAAAAGAACAGTTGAAAACAACATTATCCATTTAAAACTCTCGTTCCAAAGTTTAACGAAATATCGATTTTCTGACAACGAGGAATAGGTGAACTCCATATAGGGTAGTTAACGGATTTGAGATGCTCACAGTGTCCAAATCCACACCTTTAAAAGTTAGTGCTATTTGCCGGAGGACCCGAAACAGATGGGGGTTGCGAGCAACCGGACCCAAGGAAATTTAGAGGTACCATTCGATTTTTTTTTGATCTAATGATTAGCTGTTATTTTGTTTTCAAATGAAATCTTTAGCCATAGGTTAGAGGTAGGCATTTAACAATCAATTAATTGCCAGGAGAAAAAATCGGATTGGGTTAAGTAGATTCTTGAGTGTTAGACTCAGTTCAAATTCATTAATAAACGTTTGATGCTTACGTGACCGCTAAACTACCACGGGATCGAATCGTCTAACCAAGTCCCCACTAAAAACTCAATAATTAGCAGGGTAGTTCCACAATACCAGCAATGACGTGAGGGGGTGAAGGACTCTGAACGACTGC
This sequence comes from Schmidtea mediterranea, assembly GCA_022537955.1. Lineage (NCBI taxonomy): Eukaryota > Metazoa > Platyhelminthes > Tricladida > Dugesiidae > Schmidtea > Schmidtea mediterranea. Next base: position 154,092,547 of record CM039679.1, on the reverse strand, counting down.
CAACGGATCGAAAATTTTGACGACCCTACGAACAATAGACCCACGAGTTAACCCCCGACATATAACGACGCTAATAGGACGCATTCGCTTATAACTCCCCGTAGGCGAACAAATAATTCCGACAGATAATGATATATAAATGATGTTGTACCCATTTTTCAGAAGATTCATGGATAGATGCATCCAGAGTCATAGCTCGGCTCCCCGCCCACTCGGCTGCCCGATGCAGACACGCGATGTGGGATGCGGGCTTCTCTATATCCCCAGTCCGCGAAGTCCGAGGTGGCACACAAGGCGACGCCAATGTAGTAGACCTCCCATACGTCGCCATTAAAAGGGAGCCCGGAAGGAATCCGGCGAGAGAAATACGAGGACAGGCGGAGCGTCAGCTGGCTCGCCTCGAGCATCATCGAGCCAAAATCAACCACCAGGTGGAACAAGCAAGGCAATATCTCCGGAGGGTGAACGAGGATATTGCGGCGGGCCGGATACCCAGTACTGACGGGTATGCCCGCAATATAATGTCTCGTATGAATTAGACGATCCCAGACTCCAGAGACGAATGCTTGAAATGCGAGTAGCAGTTCCTCGACACATCTTGCCGAAAGAGATGAGAAATAAAGACGAGATTACCGAACTCCATCGCGAACACTCTTACGCGAGAGAGCGGTACCTCAAGAAAAGAAGATAGTACTCAGAGTACATTTTTGCGCATGAGATTTTACGAGATAATCCCAATAAATGTGTTCGTTCTCGTGTTTTAGTTACTCATTAGAATTATTTAATTTATTTTGTTACGACTTTAAATTGTTCTGTTCACTAGAGTTTGATTTATAAATAATGACCCAAGGTCCCTTCTCGACAAACTACTACTTGTTTTGTTTTAAATGAATATTATGACACTCCGTCTCATTTCAGAAATGAACTCTCCACAATTCCCCATTCTACAACGGTAGTTAGATAAAGCCCAGGCGACCAACCGGGATCTACATCAACAGCTGATCCAACTTACCCAGGAGATCCAGCAGATCAAAGGCACCTGGATCGAACCGAAAAGGGCCAAGGTCGTATACAAAAGAATGGAAGACGCGCAAAAGGCGTGGGCCGGAAAGCGACAATTAACGCAAAACTTGAAAACCCAAATTAAAGGGTTAGAAACCGCTCTGTCGGCGAGCCAAGAAAGGGCAGCGGTAACGTATCCGTTGGTCTTCGCCCCGGCGCAATTGGCTTATCGTGATACTGTTGGACGTATAGGAGTTTTCTAAGCTATGGTATGATTCATCTCATTGATATGCCTTTCACTTTCAACTGCTAGGGATTTTTACTCAATACGTCGCATGATTTTAAGAACCATTGCGTACCCATGACCGAAATCATGTTGGTACTGTACGCAACAGCCGAATGCCATTCGAGCAGGTGAGCGTTATTACTAACACTACTCCTCGAAGGACCTTCATCTTCCCGGATCATTAGCTGCCGCTGGAAGGACTTACGCTTCTGCCTATCAACCCATATTTAATTCCTACTTTTGCCCTGATCACGGTGAGAAAATCATGGAGAATGGTTATGCCCAACGCCCGTTTGCGAGCCCTGTTCGACATCCATTGTCATCTATGAAAATAAGCGGAGTAATGCCTAGCAAAAGGAAGAATAAAACAAGACAACATGAATACTATGAATGAACTATATTGACCATAAAATATACATTTACGTCATTATACAGAAAGATAAGCAATGAACATCAAGATCACCAGTGTCTGTATACCCATCCCTGACCGTGTGAGAGAGTCCAAATTTTCAATTTAATCTTCCACGGCGTCAATGTCCGTAGGAAAACGTCTCCTTTTCGCCGGTCGGTACGGCGGGGGATTCGTTTGATGGTTGCTCCCAGTAGTCGTGGAGGGTCCCGCGATTTCACCTTGGGAGCCGACATTAGATACTTCGCCCGTGAGGATGGCTATCTCGTCAGTATCCAGTCCCAGTCGATCAAGGGCTCGTACTACCTGAGGCGATTCAAGATCCTCATCCACTAGATTAATGTGAATGGATCTGGGAGGTGAAGAGAATTTGACTTGAGGGGCGTAGCAGATATCGGGATCGAGCCCCGGAATCTCGAATTCCCGGTAAGGGGGCGGCAGGTCGTCGATCCGATATGTGTCTTCAGCGGGCTCCGCTTCTCGGAAGAGCTCTTCTTCTTGGCGACGTCGATTCCGACGTCGCCTATTCCGATTTGGTCTATGCGAGCCGTAGTGACGGCAGTGTTCGCCGTGAGCTCTGCTGGCTGAGGATTTTGAGTGAATGGAGGGATGATAGCTGATGTAGGGATGTGAACTGATGAAGTTGGGAAATCTTCGATGTTGGGGAGATGATGGGCCGGAATGATGTTTAGTTGACTGGCTCGGACACCCCCTGGGACGTGAGTCCGAAGCTCTACGTCCGTGAATGCTTGACGGAACGCCGTTGATTGTTCCCGTATCAGCAATTGTTGGCTGCGTGACTCGGCGATTAATTCGTCACGCGCCTGGGTGAGCCGGAAAATCTTCTGCCTGAGCTCCCTTACGGTTTCTGGTGGAGCCCAGGTGCCCTTCATTCTCTCATACTTAACCCTGAGCTCATTGTGCTGCTGTTTTAGGTCTTCATATTTGTGCCGGACGGCCACTATGGATGGGGGCAGTCGGGGAATCCTTGGCAGCTTATTCGACTCCGACTCGTTATTGCTGTTCATGCTAAAAAGGAGAAAGAAAAGGAAATTAAAATTTGGAAGTTATCGAGAGGTGGGGTGTGTAGACGGGGAGGTTCGGGAAGTATTTTTTAATCTTGATTGAGTAAGTTGACTCCTAATTTTGTTATCTTCTCACCCCGGTAACCATATTCTGCGCGGGTCTACCCCAATATTACTACATCGTTATTCCCTCATTTTTCTGATGAAAAAAATTTCGATATTTAAAACATTTTATAGTACATATCTTTGGTTAAAGATGTTGTAATGCTAAAAATGCTTGAAATTTATTAAAATACCGTATACGTTTTAATTAGAAGTTTCACAGTACGCTAATTGAAATTTTTTGTATATATTAAATATTGGATCAATAATTGATAATGTTGAAGTTAGTTAAAAGTGACTAAAGTTCCACGTAATATGAGTTTTAGTCAATAATTTCTATAATAACAAATTGAATTATTGCATTTCGAAGATTTAGAATTATGGATTTATACTACTAAGGGCGTTGAAATTAACCACGTCAGGTAATTCATTTTTTTTAATTAATAAATTTTTAGCAATTAAATTGATTTAGTATATACTAACTAATTAGAATTAATAGTTTTATGAAACTAAATTTATTTAAAAGTAAATTTATAATAAGTAAATTGAATCATTTTATTTTAATTATTTGAAATTAACCATTTTATAGTACTGAGAATATTTAGAAAACATACGACGGTATTTAGTAAGTATTTTAATTGAAAACCTTTTGGTAAACTCAGCGTGTTTAGGAGTGGAGACAAACAGCAAACCATTTAAAGCTATCGATCGGTTTTGTAGGTGAGTATAACCATAATATTAATTGATAATTTAAATTTATGGGTATTTTAAGGGTAGTTAATTAGCAATACACAGAGAAGGTTTTACTTTGAATAAGTTAACGATACTTACGGTGGCTTCCGATGAATGGCAGACTCAAAATTCCAATGAAAACCAAGTGCAGATTTTAATGACAAGAAAATTTATCGATTTGTATATTGTGTCGGCTTAGCTGAATTAGATTTTTAGACTTCATGCATGCGTAAGTATAATTCTATTGGTTGATATTTAATTCTTATATTATAGGATTTAGTCAACCGTGATGAATGTAGAATTCTAAACCGTCAAAGTCTAGCCGATTTTTCTCTATGGTTGGATTACTAGGAGATCATCGTTCTCCTCTCCTAATTACTCGGATCTACTCGACATTCTTGGTCCAGATATCGGACGACCTGTGTGAACGATCTACGACACATATTTTTATTCAATCTAGATCAATTATTTTTGGAACTGTGTATTATTGTGGAATTTTCTCGTTCGAGTTACACCAGACCAAAATGGAGCGTTGTTGCTGCAACCCTATACTGCGAACATCTTTCTAATGGTGAGGAAAATTTGTATTTATTCCTTTTTATTTTATTTCTAAATAAATGATATTATCGTCTCTTTTTCTACTTTATTTTTAATTTTTTATGTAAATTTTGCTATCGTTCTCTAAAACCTATCCCTGCTACCCGCTTTTCATTCGCTAAATTCGTCCGAAATATAAAAATTTCCTTTGATCCACTTGTGATCTTGCTTAATCTTCCCCTAACTAAAATTTCTCGCACTTCCCTGGATTTTAAAACGACTCGCTCCGGCCACTTTTCAGCAGCCGCCTCGAGTATACAACGGCACCCTGCGTAGCGGTCCTGTGCACAAGGCCAGACCCGACTGCGGACTGCCGAGGGGTTCACGAGCTCAACTAAGGGTTTTCACCCACTAGCGAGCACGAGATCCGTCCCATGAACCGTCTATTACAATGCTATACATATATAATTTAACGGGTTCGGACAATAGATATATATAAGTATGATTAAGAAAATAATGAAATGAATCGTTACGCATAGTTTTAATTGAAGCAAGTTTACATCAGCATAGAAGCATATACATAAAATGACAAAAATAAATTCCTTACGTTTCAGAAATTTCGTTTGTAGCTTGAAATCAATAGTTCAGTTAAGAGCATAAGATTAAAAATAATAAAATTCATCACTGTATTTATACTATTTTCATGCGTGTGTGCGACCAATAGGCGATTTTTCGCCATTTTTAGGGCTTTTTAATTATTTTATTACTTTAAAATTATTTTTATTATTTTTTGTATATTTTTCTTTATTTTTTGGTATATAATTTTTTTTTTATGTTTGGATTTTATTTTTATCATTATTTTCTTGTAATATTATTTTTAGCCCTTTTATTTGTTTTCTGGCCGCCACTTCTGCCTGTGTTTTTTCTAAACCTTATTTTGCAAGGTTTTGGCAGTTTATTTTATTTCTTTGTATGTCTCTTTTTGCTTCTGTAGGCATTTTTCCGAACTTTAATTAATTATTTCTTTTTTTTAATTTTTGTTATATTTTTAATTTGTTTTTAATTAATATGTTTTTCATTGATTTTTTGTATCTTTGTGCGGTGCATGTTTATTTACAGTGATTCGTTCCATTACTTCCACTCTTTGTCTTTAATTTTAATTTTTATTTTTTGTTTAACTTGTGGCTCTGAGCCCAACAATACGATAGATCCAACTACATCCAAGGATACGCCCAGCCTGCACCGGCCAGGAAGAGCCGAACGCGCAAAACTTCGGCGACTCAAGGAAGCGAATGGATTGTGATTTATGAACGCGAAATTTTTATTCTTTTTAATAAATAATGTCATTGATAGTTCGTATTATTAACTAACCTAATCAACCGACAGATTCGAAGTACAAATCTGGGAAAATCGAAATAACAAAGAATTGAAGAGTTACGTAGGGACGCAAATAATATCTAAATCGAGCACAGGCTTTCTATCGGCAGCTCGATGGACCCATGGATTGTTCGGTCAATTATAGCATTAGCAATAGCGCTCACTTTTTGCGGACGATCCACCCACTCGAACACAGTTCCAACGTTGCCTAGCAACGGGTGCCGAACGGTAAGCGAAAGAATATTTGTATGGGGTAGTCTGGGTAACAACCTATAGTTTTCAAATTACCGACACCCATCAATTATGAGTATGCCATATGAATGATGCAACTATATAAAGAATATTATGGGCAATTATATGATATGAAAAGATGAATTTGTTTTACTACAGTCGAAATTTTTCCGTACCACAGCCATACACCAGTAAGTAATTAAAATCACACATCCCTATCGAGTGGTGTAAGTGCGGTTCATCTGCCAATAGCTCGTGGCCGTGAGAGACCTTGCCGTGAGTAACGACGGGCTCGAATGTCAAATCATTTTTGCTTATGGCTGACTTCGTTTCCACTCACTCCCGAAAAATCGACCTAAATTTTAACACATCGGCTAAATTCACAACACAGAGTATTCTAGTGGGCACTCTTAAAACCTAATATAAACATATGAACATCTTAGGGTCAACTTGTGGTTAAAGGGAAGAGTGCTTGCGGAACTCGATGTTACGATCATGTTAGAAAAATTTTTTTAAAAAATTCTAAATGCGCCTAAGACGCTACTTGTCGTTATAGATAGGAATTAGACGATAAATTTGAAAAAGATCTAGCACGCTAAGAAACAACTAATAATGTCTCAAATAGAACAACCCAACGTATTAACGTCAACGCATTAAAACAGGCATCTAAAAACGACCCCTAAAGTTATATTAACAAAATTATAATTGAACATATAACTCCACTAGTAGTGAAAATTATCCAATATCTCACGGAAAACTAAAAACAGAAAATCAAAACCCCTAAAAATGACCATATATCAACCCTACAATAATACAGAGAATACACTTACATGATGAAATGAACTTATTAGAACATGAAACCAACATACAACAGACATCCCAAAAATCAAAAGGTAAATTCAAAAATAATTTATTAATAAGACTAATCGCACATGAATCCAGACTGGAATGCACCAAAGCCGCCGTTTTAAATGAAATAAAACCCAAGATAGGTTAGTAAATCGCACAAACATAAAAATATTAGTATTGTAATTTATTACCACAATAATTACAAAACGTCTATCATTAAAGCATAGAGATAAGCATAACTACAATCGTCATAATAATTCATTAAACGTCATAACTATCATAATGCATGTATAAGACCAAGAACATTTTAATAGTAAAAGATAGTAATAATCACGAGTAAATAGTCATAGAAATTTAGGTGAGACAAAATGAGACGATTAACTCATAAACTATTTTATTTTAAATGTAAAATAATTACATAGCATAAAAATATATCTCACCTCCTTACAAAGTAAAAATAAAGGACGATAAGTAATTCCATTCTCATGTCTTTGAAATAAAATTCAACCGTTTGCACCTAACAATAATTTGCCATTAAATCGTCTTACCATAAACGCTACCCTCTAAATTAAAATCATAATACTAATAAATAGAGAATACTCACCTAAGATCAGGTCCAGTTTATATCACGACGAACCCACTTTGTAAAATATTCTCGTAGACCATATGACATTGTGGTATCCATTTCGCAGAATCAGGAAGTGCGAATCGCGAACATGCATCCATTTGACAAAAGATCCAAATCCGCGGGCTCGAAGTTGGTATAGTCACTTACCCCTTGGTATTCGCACGGGCACAAGTGGCATACAAGGAACAAAATGGTCCGAAAAATCCAACAGGTAAACCCACACCCGGCCAGGACGTGTAGAGAAGGAGAGAAGGAAACTCCAACAACAAAAGGCCAAATAGAGAAAATTGCGAACAATTTCGGTAGGAACATTATGAAAATTGTGTTGATCTTTTGTTGTTTATAAATGATTTCGATGTCTAAATAAACGTTTGTGTTTAAGTTGATTATGTTTTCATCAGAGTATAAAGTTAACGACGACAAAACTTTCATTCTAGGAAATAAACTGTAAGCTGAAAGATAAGCGGAGTAAGGGACCTAAATGAGTAAGTCGAGCACATACATCTTATCGGTAGCTCGCTGAAACAGCTGCAGACCAAGTCTTAGCAGTTTTGGAAACAAAGCTCACCTTTAAAGGTTTCAGAACCCTTGGTTACATTACCAACGTTGCTTAGCAACGGGTAACCAGTGGCAGCCGCACAGCATTGTGTTGGGCCAGAACGTAAACGGCCTTGAGGAATGTTTAAATGGATCGGTAACACACACGCAAATATAACATGCAAATTTAAATAAACCTATTGAAACATCAATTAAACCCTATCAAATATGAGAAAAAGAGAATTAAATATAAATTAATAAACATAAAAATAAATTAAAATAATAACAAAACGCACCAAGATCCGCACGATACCAACACAAATATAACAAGAAAACACAACAAATTCGACAAAATTGAAAAATTAATAAATGTTCATGAAAATGAAATTTAAATCAAAAAATTTGAATTAGTAATAATTCAATAAAAATTCTAAATCAAAAATTATTAAAATAAATCAAAAAATAATAAAATTAAAGAATAGAATTCACTAGAAAATAACAAGGTCGAATTTTGTTTTACTACATCAAATTTAACATGCGAGGTTAGGGACAGAAAATAGGTATAAATACCGATTCATTTTCACATTAAAGTTAACCATTTTTAAAACCGTTTTTCGAAACACACCATTTTTTGAAATCGTAAAAACCATTTTTCAAATCTTAATTTTAGGTGAGAAATGTTTATTTTGGAGCCCTCTCTCCACGTCACATCCTTGCAACCTCGGTAGAGCTCTGCTTGGATGTCGGCGTGGGGGAGAGGTATTTTTATTTTATTTTATGCAATATTATGAAATTTTTATTTTATTTTTGTGTAAGAGCGTGGAAAATCGCCAATGATATGTACCCGTGAAGACTCAGCGTGCGGAACGCAGGGGTCGTAACGTCAATATTATCCGTATAGAAGAAACGAGAAATAAGGAAGGAGTCTCTGGCTGCTTCCTCGTTTCTCATTTCTGTAAAATCGACCTAAATTTATATTACACACGGCTCAAAATCATCACACCGAGTAGTCCAGTGGGCACTCAGTAAATATAATATAAGCACAATGTGCGCCTAAGGTCTACTAAAGGGAAAGGGTACGGGAATAAATGAAATTGAAATCGTTGATATAGCTAATTCCGTGTTAATATTTTGAGATAAATTGGATAAAACTTATTGCTAAAAGTAAATTAAATTCATGTTTTAAATAAATTAGATAAATTTATTGCTAAAAGTAAATTAAATTCATGTTTTAAATAAATTAGATAAAACTTATTGCTAAAAGTAAATTAAATTCATGTTTTAAATAAAATTAGATAAAACTTATTAAAATAAATTAGCAGACGTTAATAAATTCATTAGTTCAAGGGTTAATTAAAGAACTAAAGTAACTATTGATTGTAAGTAACGAAAAGTAAAGTGTTTCATGGCAAAATATTAAAGTAATTATTGGATGAAAGTGAATCATGACTTAAGTGATCGTACCTTAGTAATAAAAATTAGAATAATGATAACAATGTCCTTAATTAAATTACTATACTTCGTTTCGATGAGATTAAAATAATCATCAAGCAAGAGCAAGTAAGGTATTGCGTTAATCAAAACCAATCATTGATAAAAATTGAAGTAATTGCCGAATTGAATTCATCGACCTCAAATAACGAAATGTATCCATCATAAGTAAGGTAATTCACGGACTTCAAGGCACACCAACCCGTTAACCAGAAGTAAAATACTTCATAGATGGAGAGTAAGGGGTTAAAAGAGAAGCGATGTATCAAATTAACTAACTGATTAAAGGAAAAGAATTCTAAAGGGAAAATAAGTACGAATATACTAACAATTCGCTAAAATAGACAGGTAATAAAATCATCGTTACGGGAATTAAGGTCGTAATCGTAAAGCAAATTAATACCGCTAAAAAGAATCAAAATTACCATGAAATGGTCGATTATTGTGCCAAAACGAAATGAAATTGACGTGATGAATTCAATTTGACAATAACGTTTAAATTGAAAATCCATTAAAACTTCAAATCAGACAAAAACCAAATATTAACTTAATGTAAAATGAACAAGAAATCAAATAACCAAAAAAATTTAAGCAATTGGAATAGTAGTCAAAAGTCGATTTATACATTACGTAAAGTCCAATTATAAAGCATTTTATTAATAACAAAACACTGAAAAACTCACCGCCGACATCAAAATTCGATAATAACCATAAAATAATCATACACATCCCGACGAAACGATGAATGAAAAACTCCACTTGAGAAAGATAATAAATTTCAAATACATGAGGTATTGAGAAGGAGTTCCGAAAGCTACGGCGGGTTACAAGTGTCTTTCTCATAAGTATACCGATCAGAACATCCAAATGAACGACAATATTAAAATTCCGAAATTGATTAAATCGACTAAATCGGATACGTCAATCGAAATTTCTCTAAAGTGAAGTTGATTTAAGTAGAATAAACAAAGTACGACCTACCACGACGAAATTGTCGATTCCAAATTTGACCAAACTACCGGACATCCTGTCGATCGTCGACATTACGATTAAGACGAACCAGTCATTTAACGGAAACGCACCGTTACAATGATAAACCAAAATCGATTTTCTCATCGCCGTACACGAGAAGTGATAAAAATCATTAAATTCACAGATTCAACATACCATTTTATATTCGATCCCCGACATCAAGATAAATAAGGACCTCGCATAATTAAATTTTTGTAACTAATTCTCAACCAATTAGTCCATCACGACTCTCAAATCCGATGGCGACGTTCCCAAACATTAGGTCAAGTTGCCAAGTCATCCTACCTTTTTATTGATGTCCTTTAAAGATCCAACGATGAATTAGACACAATACAAATTTAACATTTTAATCATGATGGGCCTTGTTAATCTATGATCAAAATGCTGACCTGAGATACCATGTAAAATCTAGTGTGTTGATTATCGCAAGAGGAGTTTCAATATTGCTTGACGCGGAACGTAGTCCACTATTAATAACCATCACGCCAGTTCTTTCAAGCTCTAAGTAGGTAAACGCCCTTACGACCGACGCGAATAAATTCTTCTATACTTCGCATCTAATGGTTTATTCATAATATCGTTTCAGATCATGCCAGTCGAGTGGACTACTACACCAGAAACTAGCGGAAAACACCTGAGGTGGGCACCAAAAGCCGCAGACACCATAGTCAAACTTCGACCACAATGGCCATACCCTACCACTTGAAGGATATTGGGCCTCGAAACGGACCCGTGCGGACTCGCCGGTCAACAATATCCCGCCGAAGAGACATACGAGCATGATCGGAACCTCCTCACCCAGTGGGAAAGGGTGCAGGAGCAGGTGGACCTCAATGTAATAAAAGCCCGGATGTACCTCACGAACGTGGAGGAGGACATCCGCGTCGGGCATATTACGGAGGCATATCCACCTCGCCCAGTCCGCAATACCCGACGGCCCTATACGGTGGCGGCTCTAAAGAAAAGCCTGAAAAGACATTTTCCCGAGGAATAGACTCGATAGTTACAATGTGTATGTCGTAATTGATTTGAAAATTAAAAAATTAAAAATTGAATGTCGTTCGTGTTATTTCTCCTTATAGATAAATTCGTTCCATAATATTGTTTAACTGAATAAATTATGATCTAATTAAGCCAATAAGAAATTAAAACGTTCTCTTTTGTTATAGTGATGTCTTTCCTACAAATCCTACAAACGGAACTGGATCACCCGAGGCAGTCAAACGCGGATCTGCTCACCCAAATTATCCAAATGACCCGAGAGATACAGCAGATAAAGGCAACATGGTCAGATCCAGCCAAAATGAGAGCTGTCTACCACCGACTCACGGCGGCACAGAAAGGCTGGGCGGAAGAGCGACAGCTGAATCAGGGCCTGCACACTCAAATTCGAGGACTAGAAGTCGCCCTAGCAGTCTGTCGGGAGGGGGAAGCGGTAACATATCCGCTCGTCTTCGCCCCATCCCAGATGCCGCAGAAAAGTACTCAATCAGCGGAGCACTCTGTCACTCCAGTAAATAATCGTCGGCCGGGACGTAAGGAACGTGCCCGACGTCGAGCAGTCCAGCTTCAAACCCATTAACTTGTAAATACTGCGTGTTTTGTTGATTCGAATAGAGTAGTCATAGTCATAGTTGAATTGTTTCTTTGATACATTTGTAGGCCAGCGTTATCATAAATATTCGCATCACGTCACAGAATCTTCGTATCATCTTTCCACAGTCAAATAAGAACCTAATCTTGAACTTCTACAAGGGACAGATCAAAGCGAGCATAGGTCTTCTATCGACAGCTCGTGAACCCGAGGGTTGTCCGAGCAACTACAGTACTAGCGATAATACTCAATTTTTGCGGACAATCCACCACTTGAACACATTACCAACGTTGCCTAGCAACGGGTGCCAAGTGGCGATTAGCATCATTTTGTATGGCGTTACGGGGCAACCGCAGGTTAATTCAAACAAAATCCGAAACCCTGTAACCTACCAATTGTATGAAAGGGGTCAAGGTTATAAACACCAACAACCGCACAATAACATTTTTTTTAGAGAGGCATATGGAGTTGAGGAATTAGAATCCTTGAGATCGGAATATTCTTCAAAAATGTGTTGCTTTAGGCTTGTTATATTATGAAAATACTTGACTTTTTCAAAAGCAGTATCTACTTGTTGGAACCATAATTTTGAATTTTGAAAGAAGCTTAGAATTTCAACTTGGACGTGGCTGCATTCTTGAGTCATACTTCTGACACCAGTGTTGTTAGTCATGAAATTTAATAATAAATTATTAAATAATTTAAATATAAACTAGCAATTGAAAATATGTATTTGGTTTTATAATTCAATTATATAAAGTTTTTATATTTAATTATAAATATTAATAATTTAATATTAAATGGCTACAGTTGGGTTTCTTAACTTTTCTGTTGAGTATTCAAAAATAGTAAATCAACAGATTTTTACCCCATCTATCGCGTTGTTAATGTATAAAATTGTTAAGAACTCATGGGAGGCGATATGGGATGCTTAAATTACTGACTAATAATTATCGTTTTATGGTTACTTTTGATGGGATGTTAACAGTAGTCAGCTACGGACGGATTCAGGAATTTTCCATGAGGGTAATAAAAAAGCAACATAGCAATATTTTTATTTTAGTAGGAAACTTTCTTTCATTTAAAAAAAATGTGACTCTTCACAAATTGCATATAACATATAACAAAAAGAACACATAATAATAATATCTATATTATATATACATAAATAAACATAAAATGACTTGAATTTGAAATCTAGTTTCTTAATGACATTTTAACTTTATATTTTGTCGAATAATCAAAAAACTTATTATTTTCGGGATTCATGCTTTTGTGTAGAAATAATAGAGTAATCACTTCGTTATTTCGTAGTTTTTCAATTCGATAGAAAGCAACTTGTCGAGGTCTAGTTTTGAACCTACCTAACCCAGAACATATGGAATGGAAAATGTTCCTAAACTTAAGGTTCCAGAATTGAGATTTATCACAAAGATAAGATCTTATAACCTTCACCATAATTTTAAACAAGCTAACCAGAGGTAGAATAGGATCCACAAAATGCATAAATTGCGGCCCGCGTGTTTGAGACCCGTGTTCCATGCAAACATTCATAAAGAAGGCGATAAATAGTATCCAGATAAAGGTATTGCTTGTTATCTACTAGCCATCAGTCTATGTTTTCTTAATAAATGTTTGAAAAAAATTATAGAATCACACTATGAAGAAACAAGTGGTTATCTAAATTTAATTTTAAGTTAACTTTAATTTGTTTTAAATGATAAATGCTGAAAAATAAAAAAGGTGAAAATTTTATTTTTTATCTAAATTAAATAAGGTGACTAATTCGGCTGAAAACAGCTGTATAGTTAAAGAATTAAAAGTAAAATTCAAAAATATTTCAACTAAACAAATATTAAAATACGTGATTTAATTCTACAAACAATTAAACATCCATATGAACTTTGTCATTGTAACCAGAACTAATCCTTTTAATCTCAGGAACACCATCAGGGAATTTAGGAAGCAAAACATCTAAATATTCATGAGTTTTAGTGGTTTTTGATTCTGAGACTTGTTCGTTTTTAAGAACTTCATTAACAAATTGAATACAATGATCAGTATCAATCGCACAACCGACTTTTGAAATTATTCCAATTACTTCGCCTTTTAAATTTATCAAAGGTCCTCCTAAATTAGAATCCTGCAAATATATACAAAGTAAAATATATACTATTTCAGTTGTAAAGAGAATATTTGTATTTAAATAATAATTAATTACTTTTAATTTATATCTTGATAAATTGTTCAAAATATAAAAAAAATTGATCGTAAATCTGCAAAGCTGAATTTTCTGGAGATGCTATGTTTATGACATTTAATTCACCAGCTCTATATGATGCAATTTGAGCAGTTCTTTCTGTGTCTGGCCTTGCAAATTGTATCGTTTGAGAGTCTGAATATGGAGTAGCAAATACTGTGCCTATTTATAAAGATTATGACATCTCGCAATTTCCCTAATGAGTTTAGTTGACAGAGATTTAATTGATTATCTGATGAAAATCCTAATAGAACGAGGTTACAGTTTCACAACTACACTTTTCAATGAACTACAACTAAATAGAAATCAACTATATCCTTATTTACAATTCACTTTTAAAGTAGGATTATTATAGCAATAGAAAGTCATATTATCCTTTATCTTGATAATACGGATATTTCTAATTGTAATATTCAATGAAGTTCAATAATGTATTGCATGACAATGTTCAATTTTTATATTATCAGTATGGTTTATTTTAACTCGTATGAACTCTGCTTTTTGACTTTGACTATCTTTTCATGTGTTGGCTGGCTTTTTTTTGACCATCTAGAGTTTGCCTATCAGTGACTGTTTGTTTAGAAATTTTTCGTAAAATAATAATTATATTAACAGTAAACTACTCATATAAACTGTACATAGAAATTCTAGTTTTTTTGCTTAAGATCCTATTTGGTTGTTCTAGTTTAATGAATAAAAACTAATCTCTATTGAGGAAATACTAATTTCACTAGATTCCCAATTATTGCTCTTGTCTTCTAGATAACTAATTAATATTTTGTTTATTTTTAAATAATTTAAATTCTTTGAATATACTTTCTGGAATCCCTCGTGAATGTTTTACTGTTGTATTTATATTCATCTTCAACATTTACATTTTTCAAATTTTTTAAAAAATATATTAATTTTGAATTTTTATAGATTTTGTCATTTATCAATTTTCTGCACTGCTGATTTTCGTTTGCAACACTTTAAACCAATCTCAACAAAATTATTTATTTTTTAATCATGATCTGTTTTCTGATGACATTTTATTTTCATTTGAAAAAATGAAATATATCCTATTAATTTATTATTTGTTTTGGGTCTAAATTTCTAAAAATAAAAAAATGTAAAACGGAAACTCCATATTTGTAATTATAATTCACTTCTTTAGTTATAAAATAATTTATAAATTTTGTCTATGATTCATTTTTTAGTGATTTGAATGGCAAATATAAGGAAAAACTTCAAACTAATCTTCAAATGTAAAAAAATTTACTAATAATATGTTTCAATTTAGTAGAAATTAAACACAAAGCACTTACAGTCATTTCAACATCTGTTAAAATAACATTGACATTTTCATATTCTTTTGATTTTACAAATCCCGAAACGACACCTAGAGCGACTTTACATTTTACATTCGAGATATTTCCAACGGTTAGAATAAATTCTCCAATTTTAACTTTACTTTTCTCATTAAAATGAAGACTTTTCAATTGAAGATTCTCTAAGTTGATCTAGAATTTAAAAAATATTTCCAAATTTTTAAAGATTAAGCGGCGGAAAAATGGTTAATGAATAAATTGTAATGATACCCACATATATGCATATATCTTATTACTTTTTTAAATTTTCAGAGATTTTAACTCAAATCCGACATGTGGTAGCGCAACCCAGCCGTGGCAAAAGGCATCTATCTGCGAAGTTATGCGAGTGATTAACATATTTTTGTAACTTATTTCGTTGATCCTTGTTTCAAATTATTTCATCGAAAATCAAATTTCAATATTATTCTAAAATTTTTAAATTGTCTATAACAAGGTGTTTAACTTGAGGCCCTGCATTCCATGTTTTGTGGCCGCGCATGGTTGAACAAATATAAAACATTCCAATGTTGATGTTGTGTCACCATTCATACCACTGAATATAGCAGACATAATAAAAAAATCTTAACTTTCAAAAATCGCATTAAGTTTGAATTTGTTTAAAATACCACATCACGCCTGCTTTCAAAAATTTTTACCATGTGCCCAAGATGCTTTAAAGGTTTAACACCCATGTTCTATAAGTTTATAAATTGTTTATGAATAAATCATCAACGAAATAATCAAATCATGAAATTAGCATTCATATTCAAACAAAATTGATATAATAAAAACAAATATTTTTGCCAACGAAATAGTTGCAATGTTAATTCTTAAATAAATATATTAAATTATAAATTTTAGTATAAACAAAAATGTTTACTATAAAACTTTTACACTGTCAACAATTCATGTCCAATTTCAATGCAACCTGACGACTAATGTAAATAAAACGAAATATAAACAAACCGATACGTTTAAATTGATATTTATATAGTTTATATTTATAGTCACCTGTAATCGAACAGACGTAGCAAAATTTATTCATACTTACTTTTATAAAAAAATATGCAAGCCTCAAGTCTGTATTGGGTACAAGAAAGTTTATATCTATTTCATTACAAAACGTCTTTTGTTTAAATAGGATTGATTTTTTTACGGAAATCAAGTGATTTCCAAAAAAAATTTTCATCAATCTTTAAAAGTAAAATTCATTCTTGCTTATATGATAATCAACTCTAACCCATCAAAGATGACGGAAGAAAATGGCAAATTTGAATTTAAATTAAAAAATTTTAATCAATAATTTTTTGTGTTTTTGAATATTGGTATTTAGGATCCGCAAAAAATAAGATCAATTGCAAAATGGCTTAAAAAATAAGATTGTATCAATGAATATAACAATAAATTTATCTTTAATATAAATATGTACACTTAATTGTATTGTAAGTTTTGCTTTAATAATAAAAACTGTGATTATTTTGAAAATGTTGTGAAAAAAATAATAGTTTAAATAATCTATATATGTTAAATACAATTTATGTACGTTTGTACTTAAAATAAATTATTTAAATTTGAATATTTATTTTAATTTTACTAAATTGAAAAATTTTTAAATTATGCAGTATGTAATTTATTTCAAAATTTATTTCAAAATCAAAATCAAATAAGTTAAATATTTATTTATTCACATTAAGATAAAAAATTAAAAATATTTATTTTAATCATTATTTTATTAAATTGAAAAATTTTTAAATTTTGTAGTGTGTAATTTAATTCAAAATTTATTTCAAAATCAAAATCAAATAAGTTAAATATTTATTTATTCATTTAAGATAAAAAATTAAAAATATTTATTTTAATCATTTTTTTACTAAATTGAAAAATTTTTAAATTTTGTAGTGTGTAATTTATTTCAAAATCAAAATCAAATAAATTAAATATTTATTTATTCATTTAAAGATAAAAAATTAAAAATATTTATTTTAATCATTATTTTACTAAATTGAAAAAATTTTAAATTTTGTAGTGTGTAATTTATTTCAAAATCAAATCAAATAAATTAAATATTTATTTATTCATTTACAGATTAAAAATTAAAAATATATATTTTAATCATTTTTTTACTAAATTGAAAAATTTATCTCATCAAAATATCAATAACCATCAAATTATAATAAAATATTTCTTTCCTATAACGTACAGATTGCAACAGAAATTTTAATATTTTATTAATTATTTTTAATTTCTAAATTTTGTTGGCTATTTTATCTGAATGAAAATTATGGTAAAAATATTTTATGTTATGGCAACATGCAATACTACGAGAAAAAGTAATCATATGGAGATAAATCTGAGATGTCAAACCTTTTGAAATGGCGGATTAATAGCAAATCTCCAAACAAGCAACGGTCGAATAAATTATTAATTTTTCGTAATGTTGTGCTTAACAATAAGTAAACACATTTTAGTTTCATTATTTCATATTTTCATTAATCACTACTCAAAAATGTAAAATCATAAATCACAATAGACTCAATTAAATCAATGATTTAATGATAAACTAAAATTGATTTATAAAAAATGAAATTTAAAATTAGGCCTATTTTAACTTAATATTATTGCATTCCGGCACGGCTCCGTGTACCATGACTTTTAGAATTGTGACATAAATGATTATGTTAGAAATTTTCTTTAAGAAAATGCGTATATATATATTATTAATCAAAAGTTTGGAAAACCTTGGTTTTATCAATAATCAACATTAAAAGACCTTTCTGTTTATTGACCTTTATAGTTTAAAATGCGCGTTTATCCGTTCCGAGAAAAGAGATATATTAAGCCAACCTTTAGTAATGCCAAATTGTTTTTTTCATTTGCAGTTATAATTTCAGCTTCATATTTTGTACCATCATGTAATGTAATATCAAACTTTGAACGATATTTGGTCATTTCAGCAGTCGTTAAAATTAATCCAGATTTATGAATTATTATCCCCGTCTCTCCATGAACAGATATGAAATCTTTACTGAAAAAAATATTTTAAATATTAAAACAATTTTTGAAAAATTTACCCTTGTATCCGAACGACGCTGGTTTTGGCCGCTTCTATAATTTCTCCTATTAAATTAGATGGCGTAGCAATTTTAGATTCTCTTTTATTTTGTAATTTTACTTTTGGTAAATTGAAAAAACTAAAATCAAATTTCTTTGTTGAGAAATAAAATATCGCTCCCCCCATAAATACAGGTAAAAAGATTTTCCGACCATTTTTAAAAATATTATTCATTACTAATATTATTGATATTAAATTGATTCCTATTGAATAAAATAATTTAATTAATAAAATGTTTCAAATAATACTACGTCAGTGAATAAGATCTCTATAATATAATAACCGACTGAGTCTAAGAAAATCTTAGAAAAATTGACAAAAATGACACAAATGCATTTAAATTCACATTAAATGAAAATATTTAAAAAATAAATATCTAAGTATGTTAGTATTATTAAAAATTTAGCAAAATTAATTAAACATGACTTTATTTTTATAAATAGATTTTGTTTTAAATAAATATTTAAAATATATATTTCAATATATAAATTTTAACTGTTAATTTAATTTTTTTATTTAAATTGAAAGGGATCCGTTAAAAAGTTGGATCGATTAAATGGATGATTATAATCTTTGAAATTAAGATAGTAAAAATGTTAAATCTTAAGTTATACAATTTATAAATAATTTCTATTTTTTCGAGTACCACCTAGCGACATTTGGTGTACCACCGGTTGAAAACCTACTGTTTTCTACTATTTTTTAATGTTTTGGTTTAAAGTCATAAAAATCATTTAAAATATATTAAATTAATTTTCGAATATTTTTTGATTTTTCATTGAAATTTGTTTGGGTTGTTATAAAATAATGGAAATGAAATGAGTGCACAGAAAATCTAAAATGAACAAAAACATCAATATTAATTATAGCACAAAAATAAATTTAAAATTTATAAAATTTGAAAATTAATATTGATCGGTGAAACGGGTATGGTTGAATGCAAAATTGAAAAACGAACTTAAATATAATAATAAAAACTTATTGAGAAGGAAATACCAAAAAAAAGCACAATTAATGTAATGATTGGGGGAAATGGGTGACAAGAAAGGTGTGTTGTTCTACAATCCTGGGAAATAGAAACAAATGAAAGAAATGAGAAAATATAAAGGAAATAACAAATAATAGAAAATAATCAAACAATAAAATAATAAAACATGTCAAGGTCATTTTAATTATGAAGTACGAAGCGAATAAGAACAAATAATAATAACTAAAACAAAATGGGAAAACATGTGACATATTTTGATAGACTGGTTGCGATAAAAAAAATGAAATACTGGAGAATCCGAGAGATGCCGTCTTGAAAAATGGGATATCTCGACAGCTGTCAGAGATATTATGAGAATTGAAGAGGGCCAAATGAATTTAGCGGGAAGAAATATTGAAATTGAAATCGAAGTAAATATCACTTAGTGACATTTGGTTATTGAGTATAAAATGGAAGCTCAACTTGAATCAGGAAGAAAATTTGAAGTCAAGAAAAAGAATCAATTAGAAGTCGAGAAAACACAAACGCTAAGCAGAAACTAAAACAAAACGAAAATAATACAGAAATTGTGAGGAAAGAATGAAAGTGAAACCAAAGAAATATAGTACCAGATAAGTAGAAGTCGAATGTAGCGAATTCTGAATATGATCTACCACTTGCGAAGACG
Organism: Schmidtea mediterranea; assembly: GCA_022537955.1. NCBI lineage: Eukaryota > Metazoa > Platyhelminthes > Tricladida > Dugesiidae > Schmidtea > Schmidtea mediterranea. The sequence continues at coordinate 154,072,336 of CM039679.1, read as the reverse complement.
GGAGAAGGGTAGGATAGCCAACGACATCAGTTCATGGAACAAACAATTTATTATAATATTCCACGATCGATGAAATCAGAGAGGAATGAATTATTGACACAGTGGAGACACATACGACCAACACACCGCGAGATTGATCGATTGAAATGGAATGAAATGGCATGTTACAGAGAAAATGGGAGAAGTTTAGCCATATCAGCACGCGTTGAAATGCCAAGCATGCCTGCGAATGACAGTATAAATGGCATGTCATTTCTCCGCATAAGCAGAAAAGTTTAGAATCAAAAAATGAATGCGAACGTCAATGAGCAACAAAGATATTCCGCGGCCAGGAGAAATCCCTCCACACGATCGGACGACCAAGAGTTAGATGTGTTAATAATGGAGCAGAAGACCAGCAACAGGAACGGTAAAGAATTAAATTAAATTATTAACCAAGAATTAATTAATTATTTTATGTTCACGACGTGCTTTCCTCTAGTTTCTTCGATTCAAATGACACCACCCAGTGAACTAGATTATCAACTAGGTTGGCATAAAATCTTCTGAAGGGATGAAACTCCTGAATTATAAAGGAAAAATAGGGAGGATCCAATGTTTATAAATATATTATATGATGGAAAGAATCGACTATATGATCGAACAAATCGATGTTTATTAAATGAATATACTATATGATAGAAAAAATCAATGTTTATTAAATGAATGTACTATATAATAGAAGAAATCGAGGTTTATTACATAAATTTTTTATACGATGGAAATAATCGATGTGTATTAAATGAATATTCTATATGAGATCCGATGTTTTATGCAATGAATGGTCAATGCGATGGAAAGACCCGATGTTCTATTAAATGAATGTTCTACATGATGGGACGGTCCAAGGCTGTTATTAATGAGAACTCTATATAAAGGAAAGACTCCTGCTTTTTCTTTAAATAAATACTCACCATGCCGGAAAGAGTTGATGTTTTTCAGTAATGAACACTGCCCACGACGGCCCTGAATATATGTTTTCGTAGTTCTATTTATTTATTTTTTTATTTTTTTATTATTAAAAGATATAACGAGGAATCGAACTAAGAAGTAACTAACCCCAGTCAAATGTCGTCTATGGTTAGAGAAAGAACGTTCATCCTGTACCGAAAAGCACCTGAAGAAGGAGTTCCACTTAGGCTGACAAATAATTCCACGAAAAGGACGACCTTGCGTGATCAAGGACGACCTGCCACACTAAATTGAATTTGCCAACAGGTAACCATAAAACAAAAACCCATATAACTAACATTCTGTGTATAATTCCTTAACGTATTATAAGCCCCAAGGTACATAGTGATACTACAGCATCAACGACACACCCCAACTAGCCGCTAACGATCATCCACTCACCCATTAGACCCAAGGTCGATCAACCGCCTATACCACGCTTCACTTCGATCTATTGACAACAAAATTTTCATAAAATTATTACCGATAATGATCATCAATTTGTTTAGACGACTCCTGGATAGATGAATCCCGGGTCTCTGTAAGATTCCCATCTCACTCCGCAGCCAGATGCAGGCAAGCGATATGGGATGCGGGATTCTCAATTTCCGCGGTAAGGGAATCGAGATCGGTCCGACAAGGAGACTATGAAGACTTGGAGTTACCACATGTCGCAATAAAAAGGGAGCCAGGCCGTAACCCGGCTCGGGAACTTCGGGCCACGCCAAATATGTTCTGGCTAACCTAAAAGAGCATCAAAGACAGACCAACTTGCAAGTCAAAAAGGCTCGACGCCACCTGGCCCAAATCAACTCCGATATCGCGACTGGTCAGATTCCGAGTACGGATGGGTATGCCCCTTCGTACAGCATCTCATTTGAACTCAACGATTCAAGGCTAGACAGACCGACCCCGCTTATGAACGTCACAGTCCCAAAACTGCATCAACGGCTACTACAGTTGACCAGAGAGATCCAGCAAGTTAAGTCAACCTGGGCGGAACCTACCAAGGTAAAGACACTATATCAAAGGGTAACTGCTGCACAACGCGGATGGGCTGAGGAAAAACGGCTAGGCCGAGCCCTGAAAACTCAGATCAGCGGTTTAGAAGTAGCGTTATCGGCTTGTCAGAAATGCAAGGCCGTAACGTATCCACTGGTTTTTGCGCCCATACAACTAAACCGGCCGTAAAACCAGCTCAGCGTCGTCCCGGAAAGATGGAACGCGCGAAGCGCCGGGCCTTGAAACTCAAAGGACATTTAAATAACTAATTGTTGAAATTTAATAAATAATCGTTTAAGCGCTTTAGTTTTATTTGTTTATCAGTAGTGATAGGATTTAAATCCGCAAAACGTTTGAGACCATAAAGGAGTTCGGATGAAAGGTAAAGGATTAAATGTGACGAACATGATGAGAAAAGGAGCGGAACAAGAAACCCCACACAGGCCTTCTATTGGTAGTGCATTGAACCCGCTATGAGATCGGGCCTTAGCAGTTCTTTCGTAGCGCTCACCTGTGGCGATCTCATGACCAGCGGTTACATTACCAACGTTGCTTGGCAACGGGTAACCGTTAGGGGCGAGAAAAGTCCTATTTGGAGTCAAGGTTACACAAACCATAAACCCCACAATTCATTTAATTCATTAATTTTTACTTTTATATAACTTGTCGTTTTTCGGTCAAACTTTCTTGTTATTATATTATATTTATGTAAATTTCGTGCGGTTCTTGATGTATTTTGTATTTATGTCATTTTACTTTTGTTTTTTGATTTTATATTTATTTATATTCTCTCAGATTTTAAAATGTTTAGTTGGTGTTGTATGTAGTATTTTAAATTATCTTGGTGCTAGGTTTTTGTGCTGTATTACTGATGCATTTAAACAATTCTCAAGTCTATTTGTGTTCTGGCCCAACATATTATTATAAGTGGTGGGGTTTCTGGGTTTTGATGTTCTGAGACTATATGGTTGTTACCCAGACAACCCCATACAAATATTTTTCGCTCGCCACTCAGATCTATCGATTTAGTTGGGTCGGATAACTCTACGAACTATTTAATTTAACATTTATTAAATAACAAGTATGTTTTCTCAAATTAGATCCCATTCGCCACTTTGAGCCGCTGACATTCCTGGCCGGTGTCTGTTGGGTTTGTCCTTGGGTGTTGCTGGAGGCATCTGGTCACGATAAGCCAGCTGTGCCGGGGGCGAAGACCAACGGATAAGTTACAGCTGCCCCTTCTTGACTCGCTGACAGTGCTGTTTCTAGCCCTTTGATTTGAGTCTTCAAATTTTGCGTCAGTTGTCGTTCACTGGCCCACCCTTTTTGTGCTGCCTCCATTCTTTGGTAGAACGCCTTTGCCTTTTTCGGCTCGATCCAGGTTCCCTAGATCTGCTGCATCTCTCAGGTGAGTTGAAGAAGCAGTTGTTGTAGTTCCCGGTTGACTGCCTGGGCCTTATCTAACTCCCTTTGTAGAATGAGTGATTGACGAAAATTCATTTTTGAAGTAAAATAAGATTTTATAACATTTATTTTCAACTATAATCAATTAATCATTTATTAAAAGGGCTTCGGACAATTATTTGTTACTTAACTTCCGGAAAACTGGTCAAGTAAATCAGTAATAAACCGTGGAAAACATTTAGTGAAGTGACCGAAACGTGAAGACGAACTCCTTTATTTAAAACATTCCATTTAAAATTCATGCACATTTAAGATCTTCGTAATATTCTATCTCCTCCTCTTGAGGTACCGTTCTCTCGCATAAGAATGTTCGCGTCGAATTTCGGTCTCCGTATCTTCCTCCCTCATCTCCTTCGGCAGGATATATCGTGGGACTACCAAGTGCATTTCGGACATTCGCTCCTGGAGCCTGTGGTCATCCAGTTCATAAGAAACATTATATGGCGGGGCATACCCGTCGGTACTGGGTATCCTACCAGCCGCAATATCTTCGTTGACCCTTTGGAGATATCGTCTAGCCTGTTCTACTTGCCGATTCGTCTCGGCTTGATGTCGTTCGAGGCGCGCCAGTAGATACTCGATCTGCCATCGCATCTCCCTTGCCGGATTTCTTCCGGGTTCTCTTTTTATTACTACATAAGGGAGATCCATCTCGTCGGAGTCTCCTTGTGTGCCACCTCGGGTTTCAAGGACCGGGGATATCGAAAATCCCGCGTCCACATCGCCTGCCTGCATCTGGCAGCCAAGTGAGCGGGGAACCGGGCTATTACTCGGGATGCGTCGATCCACGAGTCTTCTAGAACAATAAAATTATTATTCACAAATTAATATTGACTGGGTAGTATATTTAGATTGACGGATTTCGGATCTGGGCGGCTTAATGTGACTTATGCGGGCGTTCTGCATCAGGGATCAACGTTCATGTGCCTATTTAGGTAGAGATTTCCGAATACACATAGTTCGTTGGTAGCGGTCCGGATCTATCAACAACATTGATTCTGGGTAACCCTCTGGAGGTCCCCTCCTCCCGTGCTCTGTTTTCAATTTATAATTAGCTAGCTGTTGAAAATCCATTTATCATCTTTGACATCGCTTAAACGGTGTCCCGCCGAAAATTTACCCTAGGAAATGAGGTTTTGATCTTCCAAATTTTATCTCTTTAGACGATTATGATTATGCTCCATTAATTCAAGGGAAATTTTGTTTTTTCTTTATTGCAATTGGATACGGTTTTACTCGTTTTCCTCAAGCTCGTTAAATACTCAAGCCCTCTGTGATACTGTGAATTTTTATCCAATATCTAAATCAATATATTTTTAAGATAGAACCTTAGTTAGTCGATTCGACTCTACGAGTCACTTAACGACCGCTGAGCGCTAAAAGGGGCTAACACATTTAGATGGGCATAATCACAATCGTCTATCTGTCTCGACTCAATTTATTTAGGAAATCTAATCAATCATTAAACATTCGAGTTTAAAAGGATACGATACATCTTATTCAAAATTATTTACTTATATCTATTATTAGTTAATAACATTGAAAAGCTACTTATACGTTTATCTAAATACTTTTAGTTAAAATCATTTATTCATCCAAGTTTACTTTATCTGTAACTACTACAACATTGATAAACCTTTGGTTTATTTATCAAAGTTTCCTTTACTTCTAATTACTACTAGATTAATAAACATTTAGCTTATGAAAGATACTCTTAATTTTATACCGATAATTTAGGCAATCATTCACTTATCGAAGTTCAATTTACTTATCCCGATTAATAGAATCATAAACTTAGAGTTAAAATGATATTCATATTTTTGGTGGGTATCTTTACTCCAAATTATAGTTGCTCAAAATCAATTTGTGATTACCAATAATTATTAACTATTTGGGATTGAAATGATTTCCTTATTTCATATAAGTATTCGTACTCTAGTTCTTTCATTCATCAGAGTCAATTTATTTGTAATTATCAATAATTAATAAATAATTGGATTTTTAAATGATATTTCATTGGTTTGATAAATAATTGGATTTTTAAATGATATTTCATTGGTTTGATAAATATTGGTATTAAAATTCATTTATTTCTCAAAATCAATATAATTATAATTACTTCTAATCCATAAACATTCGTCACCCATACTGACGGTTTAACAAAAATACACTTGAAATATAATAATAGGTTACTTTAATTGTTCGGTTCCGTTGTAGTCGGGAATCAAAAAATTAATATCGAACCTCAAAATCCAGATAACAACATATTCGACCTCATCGAGGATCTGTCTGACATGACCCCCAACCTCTACCAACGATGTGTGCATTTCAGCTTTAGTGTTCTCATTATTAAATCATGGTTGGTCGTTTAATAATCAATCGGTTGATGAAATTGCAATTGGTTCCTTTTTTATATTGGTGATTTATTTAGCGGTAAAGTAAATAGGTAAAACAAAACAATATAAATTGATCGATATGACAGCATATTTATTGTTTAGTGATAAATTGTGATATATCTCAGGTTAAATTCGTCCGTGTTGGTGTCCAGGATGGTCCACTGGTCGGGTCATATTTACACTAGGACTCGGAAAATATATCAAAATCAAATTCAAGGAAGTTTAAATGTTTACCTAATTGTACGGATCTGCTAGTGCTCGCGATGTTGGGTTCCTCGGAAAACTGACGTTTTCTGGCAATCTGCTCTGGCTTTCGAGACATTATTAATTGAATTAAAATGACCAATTCCCAGTCGAGTTACTTCTTATATGGATTGTGTGTCTCTGGGGTTAGAAGATTGTCTGGTGCACACCTTATTGATCGTACGTTAGTGTGCGCATCCGATTGAAGTTGGTTAATTTAATTACTAATTTTCTAGCGGCGTGTGCATATGCCCTTTACGGTAGATAATAATGTCGATTTGCTTTTAACGATTTACATGTTTCGGATTTAGTGTGCACGATGCAAAATCGCTTCATCTATTAGCATTTGGAAAAAATCAGTTTGTGGACTTTTCTCGTGGAATTATTCATAATTTATTTTTATTTAACCCGTGTGTACAATGCAAATCCACTTCGTTAATGACATTTAGAGAAAAATCAGGTTTGCGTACTCTTCTCGTGGATTTATTTATAAATTATATTTATTCACTTCAACATTTGACTCCGGGAGTTTACTGTTGTCATACTCATTAATGAAGATCTTATGGAAAGGACTATCAGTGGATTGGTCTATTTCTGGGAGATTTAATCTTGGGATGGTAAATTAAAATGATTATGATTTATAACTGGACAGTTATTATTCCTCAGAACGGGTTAGCTTCCTTCCCAGATGACATGTCAATTACTCAGATTTTTTAATTGGCCCTTAAGATAATTCTGGATCTGTCATGAAGGTCAATCCTATCGGAACGATTCCAGCTATGTATGATTTCGGTCTTCCTATCTTTATTGCACCACTATTACTATCTAACTTCCAGGTGAAATTATTGTTACGAACGTTTTCTATGCCTATGAGCAATGTGATTTGTCATGTAGTTGGGAAATATTTTGGTATTTTATTATTCTCTTTTGAATTTTTTGCTTTTATTTAGTATTATTAATTTTATTCTGATGTACTATTTTATTCATTAATTTCCACTATGATTTGGCTCGGGTGTTCGACGATTAATGTAGAATTTTCCAAAATAGAATCCTGGGTGACTTCCTGATAGTTTGATTATTTTTGGGGGTTGGGTTCTGAAGTACTATTCACGTATTTCCTTTATTATTTATGGGCGATGATTCGGGTCTTATCTCAACATTAGTTAACGCGTTCTGGGGAAACTTGACTATGGGTACGCACTTGGATTTTTTGGGTCTTTCTAATTTTCGTATTTTTCTTTATGCAGTTGTTAATTTGGGGTAAATTTCAATTAACAAATTTTTCCAATTACTTTGGATTGTTATTATTCCTTATACCTTTATGGTAACAATCGCATTTATTTGGGTGTTAGTTATAAGGCGTCGAGATTTCAATTTGATAGATGTTATTTTCATGACTTTAGAGATCTTAGCAAAATCTTTCGTTTACAGATATGACACTTCGAGAGTTAATTTCATTGACAGCTCTATTGCAAAGTAAATCTTTATATTTTAGTCAAAATGTTTGGTTATATTTACAAATTTCAGTGAAATAACACTTGGTTTTATAACCTTTAGCAAATTCGTTACGCCAGAGCTTAGTATTTTAGTTAGTAATACTTCGTAAAATTCTTGCTTTTAATTCAATCGATTAATAAGAATTTAATGACCGTTAGCGAGATTCTCATGTTTTTATCATAGCAACGATTTTTTATTTAAAATCCCGTCACCGTCCTTCATTTTGATCCCAAGCGCATTGTGTTTATATTATAGTTACTGAGTGCCCACTGGACTACTCGATGTTTGAATTTTAGCCGTATGTGAAGAATAAGTTTAGGTCGAGTTTATGGGAAATTAGTGACGACGAAACAGCCAAAAGACTATTTCCCCTTCACCCTTTTTCCCTATACGGAATCATATTGACGTTTCAGCTCCTGCGTTCTCACACCGGAGCCTTCACGGGCACGAATCATTGGCGATAATACACACACTTACACGATTTCGATTGTATATTTGATTTTACTGACTTGTGATTTGTTTCGGCTGTGGGCCGGAAAAATTTCGACAGAAAAGTCTGTTCATTTAAAATATACATTTATTGTTGCCATTTACTTTATCTCATAATTGTCATTCATATATCATATTCCATAACAACCTCTCCCCACGCCGCGATCCAAGCATAGCTCATTCGAGGTTGCAAGGATACAACGTGGAGAGAGTGTCGAACAATCTCTCACTCACATCGAATTTCAAGATCTTCACTGGTTAGTCGAAAATTGGTTCAGATTAAAACTGATTTCAAGTTTTGTAAAACTGATTAAAATTGTTTAAAAATGAATCGGTATATATACCTATTGTACGACCCTAACTTTGCGTGTTATTTTTGATTTAGTAAAACAAAATTTGACCTTATGATTTTCTAGTATATTCTATTCTTAATTTTATTATTTTGAAATTTTATTCGACAATTTTTCTTTTGCATTTTTAATTGAATTATTTCTAATTCAAATTCTTTGATTTTTATTCCATTTTCATGGAATTTCTTAATTTTTCTGTAAATTGTCAAATTTCGGTCAAATTGTTAGGTTTTCATGTTATGTTTATGTTTATTTCGTGCGGATCTTGTTGCACTCTGTTATTATTTTAATTTATTTTTGTGTTTTATAATTTTTTATTTAATTGTTCTGTTTCTCGCATTTTTGTAGGGTTAATTGATTTTTTAATAGGTTTGAGTTTAAATCTGCATGTTGTGTTTGCGTGCGTATTACCGATTCATTTAAACATTTTCAAGGCCGTTTATGTTCTGGCCCAACATAAGGACTTTTTTTGTTTTTCACCTCTGATTTCTTTATAAGTAACAAGATTTTGTAGAAAATATTATGTAATATTATAATAGTTGTGATTTTCTGGCATCCGTTGGACTTCCATGCAAATATCCAATAATTAAATTAATTTCAGATGATTTACATTTAAATTTATGAGATTAATTTAATGAATTTAATCTACTTGTTTATCTGAATTAGGTTTCATTATTAAATTATGTTAAGAAAATATCAAAAAATTATCTTACCGATTTTAATGGGTGGAACAGCTTTTTACTGTTTCCAGAAAACATTTTCAAATCATAAATTTCCAGTCTCAGAGTTGAAAATAATTAAATTTGCAAATGCCTTGACAAATGAATCGAATTTGTTTAAGCCGCTCTCTCGGTTGACTGAAGTTGTAGAAATCGTTCAACCAAGTGTTGTCAAAGTTTTCAAGTAAATTTTAAAATTTTGATGATTTTATATTGATGTTTCATATAGCGCCGGCACCGAAATGTCCGGAGGTTCGGGCTTCGTGTTTGATGAATCCGGATATATTTTGACATGTGCTCATGTTATTCAAGATGAACATGACACCTTAGTTAGGGTTCACAGCGGTGAAACATTTAAAGCTCATGTTATTATGAAGGATGACCCAATGGATTTAGCTTTAATCAAAGTAAATTGTAGATATATTATATATATAGTATAATTGTTCTTACTAATATTCCTCGATATTTCTCCTTGAAACAAAAAGTTCAGTTTAACGCGATTTGTCTCAATGTGACCAAATGCTAACATTCCCTATCGTTCAAACTTCTAAAATTATCTATTAAATAATTAGCAACTATTGCTTCTAGAAACTGCTTTAACAAAATAAATTAAAAAATCTATGCATTTTTACAAATAAATATCTTAAACGAAGATGGGTTAAAGACCAATGTCTCTTCTATATATTAATCTTTTTACTTGAACATTCGAAACCTAAATGATCCCTGAGTGACCATATAGGTGACAATATAGAGATAAAATACTTCAAAATACATATTATATGATGCTATTTTTGTTAATGTTATTTAGAAACATCCAAGCCAAAATGAAGTACAAATAGCCTAATAGAATACAAATTACACGCGTTTTAGTAACGCTAGTAGAGTAACACTGCTGCAAACAGCATCAGAATCAATTTCAAATATATAAAATTATTTTTATGTGCTTTTTTCTTTAGGGCCATTCAATTTATAAGAACAGAAACCATCGACTAATATTTATTTCAATATAAAATTTGTCTGCATTTTTCAGTAAAATGTAGTAATGTGATTGAAAATGACTATTGATACTCATTGTCCTAAAAAGTGCGAGGTTATTAATCTTCACTTGATATTTTAGTTGGAATTCTCTTATGTTGAAAAATTAGGCTTGCCAGAATTTTCAAAACTCAAATCGGGACAGTACAAAATTTTTTTTTTATTTTCTATGTATTATGAATACATTAATCGGGACTTCTGGCAACGCTATTTAAGTATTACAATTGCTGGATGATCGTACAGCAGATATATGTTTTTGATGAACTATATGCATTTTAATGTTCGAAATACCACCATGGATTATACTGAAATAAACTTTGCAATGTAAACAATATACTTCGGTGTTTGTTTTTCCTTTCTTTATAAACGGATACTCTTCAGTATATCTTTCCAAATACTGACAAGATCTTTTTGGCATTTTCAAACTAAGTTAAAGGTATAGAATAAATAATTAAATGTAATATTGTCAAAATGTTAAATTAAAATACTTACTACAAATTTAAACTGTAAAAAATTTAATTATCCGAACTAGCAACGCAACACGTGCATAAAACAAACACCACTAACTTCAATGATATTATAATTTATTTTGACAGCTACAATTGACATTGATTAAAAATAAAATTTGTATTACTGAGCATCTAAAATGTACCAAATTAAAATGTATCGTATTTGAGCAGGAGACGTTCAGATTTTTAATTTTGGGCCGGTCAACAATTATTTAATTATGTATTTCATAAATTTAATTTTGATTTTTATAATAAATATAAATCGGGACGTTTGGCCGTCCCCAAGGCTTTTTATAGGGACACTCGAAAACATCTCTGAAAACGGAACAATCCCGATTAATCGGGACGTCTGCCAACGCTATGAAAAATCAAAGTGAATTTTGTAAAAATATAAAAAACTCACTTTTTAAAATCTATTGTAAATTTATATGATTACTAAATATAATTTTTCAGGTCTCAGGTGCAGTATAGGCCTCACTTAATAAAAATCTTAATAAAATTTTATTTAATTAAAATAAACAAATTTCTTGAAATTTTATGTGAAATAATAACACTAATGTATTAATATATATTTATTAATTAAATATGCGCCTTCTAATTATTATTAAAACAACTATATATTATCAAATAATATCGCATCTCCCTTTTTAGTCAAGGAATCTTTTCGGTTTAATGTTTCGATTAGCACGAACAGGCCTTTTTGACGTATTTGATAAATTCTGTGATATTTTAGCATTCCCCAATTCTTTAATGTCTTTGCTCAAGATTCTTGTTTCTGAACCACTTGATTTATAGCTTACTTTTCCGAATTCCGAAACATCTTTTTCTCCGACATAAACTTTTTTAATCTGATTGTAACTTCTCTTTATTTTTTTGTTCAGCTTTTCACTATACAACAAGTATGTTCATTTATCTAAAACAGTTATTATAGTAAACGGGCCCACGTACCTTTTACTAATAAAAGGTCTATAAAACGAATTTTCGACCAATACAGTGTCTCCAACTGTCAATTCATTATTGTACTTGCCTCTGTTGTAATATTTTGTTTGTTTCTTTTGTGCTATCCCTCAATGTTCTTTTACTCTATCAAATATTTTCATATGGTTTTGTCTGAACGTTTTAATGACTTCTTAATGCAATTTATCTATTACTTTTCCGGTAAATAATTTCGGCTTTCTTCCAAATAAAACTTCAAATGGGGAATATTTGGTTGATTTTTGAGGAGACATTCTTAGCCCATATTCAACATTTGTCACCACTTCATCCCAGTCTTCCCCTTTTTTCATCGTTGATTGTATTAATTCTTTCATTGATTGCTATTTCTATTAATCCATTTGATTGAGGATAATAAGGTGACGATTCTGTTTTCTTAACTTTAAAATCTTACAGAGTTCTTTAAATAACTCTGATTGAAAATTTGTTCTCTTATCGGAGTGAATTCTTCCTGGTACTCCAAATCGACTAATCCATGTTACCCATAGTTCACTCGCAATTTAATCTGCAGTTACTGATTGCCTTGGAATAAACGACACGTATTTTGAAAAATAATCAATTATTCCAAAGATATATCGATTTCCTTTCTTGGTTTCAGGATATGGTCCCGCAATGTCAATGCCTATAATTTCAAATGGCTCCATCGCAACAATTGATTGCAATTCTGCCCGTTGTCTCACATTTGTTCTTTTATATAATTGGCATGACTCACATTTTTGAATCCGTTTCGTTACTTCCTTTGTCAAATTTGGCCAATAAAATTCATTTTTTATTGTCATTTCCGTTTTTTCAACCCCAATATAATCTAACTTTTCATGAATCATTTGGGCTAAATATTTTGTCTTACCTATTGTAACAACATATCTATAAACATTATTCTTAAAATTATATAATGTATTGTTTCCAATTTTTACCTCTTTTCTTTTCTTCCATAATTTGTTAAAATTTTCATCACCGCTTCTTTCTTATTTCACTACACTTTGAAGTAATTGGATCACCAGTTTAATGTTTACATCTTTTTGTTGATTTATCTTATAATTGATTGTCATTTGACATAAAACTTCGTGTTCTGCAGAGATCTCAGATTTACTATATATGTGTATTTTTATATTTCTTTTTTTCTGTGGATCTCCGTGTTTCAACGCACATTGTTCACAAGGTGGTAATCTAGAAACCGCATCAGCATTAATGTGTTCTTTACCTTTCCTATATTCCACATTCATTTCAAATATTTCTAGTTCTGCTTTCAACAAACAATATTGAGATGTATTTGGGGAATCCCAATTTAGCAACCATTTTAAATCCTGATGATCTGTTCTCACTGTAAAACGTCGTCCATACAAGTAATGCTTAGATTTCTTTACAGTATCTGCAGTATCTGAGTTGGGACTTACTCAGTATCTTTGATGCATATGCAATTACCTTTTCACGACCATTCTAAATTTGACATAATACAGCTCCAAAGGACGCATCTGCATTTAAAATAAATCCATCATTTTTGTTTGGAATTGTTAAAAGTGGAGGTTGCATCAGGGCACGTTTTAGGTTTTTAAATGCCGCAATTGTTCTTTCATTCCATTCAAGAATATTCTTTTTCTTTAACATGTTGTATAATGGTTGTGAAATATCTGCATAATCCTTTATAAAACGCCTATAATATCCGCATAGTCCCAAAAACATCTGTAATTCTTTATCACACGATGGTCGTTTCCATTTTTTATAGCATCTATATTTTTGTCATCAGTTCTAATTCCGTTACCGCCTATAACATATTCTAAATATTTAACATTCTTCTTAAAAATTGATACTTGTCAGGACCCATTTTTAATCCAGATTCCTTTAAACTTATTAGTATTTTTTCTAATCGCTCATTATGCTATTTTATAGTTCTGTTAAATATTAAAATATCGTCAAGATAGATAATGCAGTCTGTCCAATTTTCACAGTTCAACACAATATTCATTAATTTCTGAAATGTAGCAGCTGCTGAACGTAGTCCAGGCGGCATGCGGCTAAACTCAAATTGACCATGCTTTGTGGTGAATGCTGTCTTTTCTTTGATCGACTCTTCTAATTCTACTTGATGATACCCACTTGTAAAATCAATTGTTGAAAAATATTTTGATCCTTCAATTGCATCAAAGAATTTTTCAGAATTAGGAATTGGATAAAGTGGACGAGTTGTTACTGCATTTAACTTCCTATAATCAACACACATTCTGATTGAATCGTTTTTCTTCCGTACAATAACTTTAGGAAAAATCCAGGCTGAGTCCTTTAATTATATTGTTTACATCTTCTTCAAATCCCAGTGGAACTCTCGTTTATTTCATTGCTATCGGTTTGATCTACTTTTGTTTTAATATCGTGTTTCAGAAATTCACATTTTCTCAAATCTGTTGGTCCTGTACTGAATATATCTTTATTACAAAATAAAAGAGATATTAATTCATCTTTCTTTAAATTCGTATCCAATTTCTGTATTAAAGTTTTGATAATTTTGTCTAGTTTAATATTTCTTTCCAAGTATATGGCTCCTAAATATTAGTAAGTGTTATAGTTTGTTACCACCCTCTAATTGTTTCAACCTCACTAAAACATATCCATCTGATGATTTAACTGAAGAATCTGCAAGAGCAATATCTCTTTTTTAATTATTCGGTTTATCTCCTGTAAACAAATAATCGCCCGAGACATTAGTTTTATTATTAGACCCATCAACGATCATCCCTCTTACAAAATAATCTCCAGTCCCAATAACCACATCACAGACTAATATTTTTGGCTAATACCTTTTAATATCTTCAATCATATTATTATTATTATTATTTCGGATCTATGTTATAACATCAGTCACACTTGGGCCCACGAAGCCGACTTTTATTAGTTTAAAGATTCGATGTTTGTGTTAGACACGAATGGTATCTCCACGCCGTTTACACTAATACAATCTTTCTCTGGAATCATTGATATTTTGTCTTTCTTCATATACATAATGCCGATAAAACATTCTGGTAACAATCCTGATATCACATCTAAGTATTGATAAACATCACAGATTCCTATGTTCATTTTCAAAAAAACGCACCCACTAAGTTTAATAATCGACCCGTTAGCACATCTAATACAGTTAGATGATTTTTTTGGAACTATTGTATCGTCTGCTGTCAAATTTGTTTTCGAGTTTTTTCATATGCGAGAATAATTTTATAAATGGTGATAGCGTCGACTTCTTCACTTTATAATTTTCTTGCTATTTCTCTAAAGTAAAATTAAATTCTTCTTTGTAGTCCCTTTCTTATGACGATTCAAATTTAATTTTTTCATCTATATAATTTAATAAAAGCTGTTCTTGAAGCGGTTGTGGAATATTTAAAACTTCCACGTAATTCTTCATATATTTGACAAATTTGTCAACATCTTGACCATTGAAAATATCCGGATCCTTGTAGATCAATTTTGGAAGTTCCAAATTAGTTCGTGACGCCATGTGAAATAAGAACACTAAAGTATTAATATATATTTATTAATTAAATATGCGCCTTCTAATTATTATTAAAACAACTATATATTATCAAATAATATCACAAGAACCAATGTAATTTCATGTTTTTCATTAAGAGTCTAAATTTCTATTTAAATATCATAATTTTCATAGCAATTTTATCAAAAATAAAATTACATGGTTTTTATTCGAGAATTTATTTTTATCAGTAAATCTTTTTACATTGAAAAAATTATTCTTAAATTTCAATAAAGTTTGAAATGTTTTTAAATCAAGAAATATTAAATGCATGAACTTTTATTTAAAGTTTGTATTCAGTATTAATTTTTATTAGTAAATCATTTTTATAAATTTTTACAATGTAAATTTATTCTTAGACTTTTTCAAAAAAGTATTATTTACTATGAAGAAAAATCCATTCAAATAAATAATATTAATAATAATAATTAAAAAAATAAATAAATAATAATAAATATTAATGAAAAAATAAATTAATTAACTCACTTCATTAAAACAAACAAATAAATGTAATAATATATAATATTAAAATTAATAATAAAATATATACATATAATAAATAAATAAAAATAAATTAATTAATTATTTAATTAACTTTATTAAAACAAATAATTAAAGTTAAATTTAAAAAATAACTTTTAACCCTGAAGCCAAATATCCGAGGGACTTCTCCAAGCCTTTTGTCCACAGGGCATAGTCCTCATACTTTTTGTTAACCCATTTATCATATAATAAAATGTTAAGCCATTTGTCCATAAATTCTCATTGCATAAAAAATACTTTGAATTTTTTATCGAGGAAATACTTTTTAGGCTTTTCATTTGGTAGGCGATTTGAGTCAATTTTTATTTTATGATTTTTTAAGTGTGAAAATATACTTTGGATTTTTTAGGAAATATATTTTAGGCTTTTAATTCGGTGGTCGATTTTAGCCAATTTTCTTTTTTTTTCGAAAATACCCTGTAATAGACTTTTTTATCGTGAACTTAAAAATTTTGAAAAATTAAAACAAAAAATTAAATTAGAAATTAATACACGTCATTAAAACAAAATTTTTTTAAAATTTAAAAAAAATTTTCAGAGATATTTGACTTGAAAAAAAGATTTAAGCGGGTCTCCACTTTTTTTAAAGCCAAATATTCATGTGGCATAGTTCTCATATGTCTCTCTACTAATACAAATTGGGATAATCCTTAAAGTAGGCGTGATTAAATTATGTCTGTTTTATTATATTAATTGAGCAGATTTAAATATTTATTTATATCTACCCTGTTGAATAATCAAGGCATGTCATGAAAATCTCAGATTTGTGAAAAATTTGGAAAATGTTGCATTATATATATATTAGATAAACTCTGGAAAATTAAAACTAAAATCTTTGAAATTTGAGAGTCATACTTCAATTAAAGTCGGTGAGCTAGCACTTGCTCTGGGAAACTATTTGTCAACAACCTCTGCAACAATGGGAGTTGTCTCTGGAACCGAGCGTTATGGTAGCCTTTTTGCTTATAAAAATGTAAAATATATACAAACAGATGCTTTAATACAAGTATTTTAGTATTTGATTTCCGCTATTTAAGGTGTTGACTGTAATTACTTAGCCAGGATTTTCAGGTGGCCCATTAGTAAATCTGCATGGCAAAGTCATAGGAATGTCTTGTATGTATTTCGATGGCATTGGGGGATTTGCTATATCCAGTGAATATTGTACGAAATTTATCAAGCATATAAATGTTCATGGCTATTTGTCAATAATAAAAACTAAATTTTCAAGAGACCCTTTCATCGGTAGAATTCCAGATAGAAAACCAAACTGATTATAATAATTGTTTATCGTGTGTTATATATATGTATAATTAATACATTTTTTTGTAGTTTTTGTTTGTTTGTTTTTAACAAGATTTAGTAAAATATTTCAAACTTTTTTTCAATCGAAAAAAAATCAAGCAATAAGTGGTAAATGGAACAGGAAAGGTTTGAATGTTGTGAATGTTAAATCATTATTAAATTCTAATTAATTTATAATAGACTAAAACAGGTTTGTCAGACTCAACCAATGCCTTGGGTCGCATTAACAATTTTAGACTTGCAAAGGGCTGCAAGAAAAATTACTAAGTTTAAAACATTTATTGTTGATAAAAATGCATTTGTATGTTGGGCTTAAAGCCAAAATTAAAACAAAAGCAATAATTTTTTTGGTTAATTAAAAGAAAAAAAATAAAATCGTGAAAATGGCCACTGCATACACACAAGCAGATACTAAAAATAAAACACCAAATAAAACAAATTATAAATAAAACAATTAGTAATTTAAAAAAATTTAATAAAATTAAAAGAAAGCCAACAGCAGCATACAGAGACACAATCGAAACATAAAACCGACAAAATATATATAGGCGAAAGCGGTGACCAAAAAATTAGCATTTTAAGAGTCAAAAAGAACAATGATCCAAATTAATATTAAAAATAAAATTCAGAAAAATATAAATCATATATCAAAAATAAGTTAAAAATGAGGGAAAAATTATAAAAATAATTTAAATTAAATAAAATCATTACAAACTCTCAAAATGGCGAAAAAGGCCTATTGGTCCCACACACACAAAATAATTATATAATGGTCAATTTCATAATTTACACTTCTCACTATTTTTGAACTTTGAAATTTTTAACCAACGATTTGAAAATTTTTAGAAGTTCTCATATGTCTCTCTACTAATACAAATTGGGATAATCCTTAAAGTAGGCGTGATTAAATTATGTCTGTTTTATTATATTAATTGAGCAGATTTAAATATTTTTATTTATATCTACCTACCCTGTTGAATAATCAAGGCATGTCATGAAAATCTCAGATTTGTGAAAAATTTGGAAAATGTTGCATTATATATATATTAGATAAACTCTGGAAAATTAAAACTAAAATCTTTGAAATTTGAGAGTCATACTTCAATTAAAGTCGGTGAGCTAGCACTTGCTCTGGGAAACTATTTGTCAACAACCTCTGCAACAATGGGAGTTGTCTCTGGAACCGAGCGTTATGGTAGCCCTTTTGCTTATAAAAATGTAAAATATATACAAACAGATGCTTTAATACAAGTATTTTAGTATTTGATTTCTATATTTGATCTATAAATTTATTATTTAGTTGCGTTAATCTATCTTGGATGGTCACGACATTTTTTGGTGTTGTAGGCAAGTCCCCCTTAAATATTATATATATATATATATATATATTATATATATATATTTATTAAACCTATGTTAATTCACTACTCTATTAGACCCCACCAATACTGACTATGAATCTATAAAAGTCCAATTAGAATAAGAGAAGCCGTCTGGATTATAAATTTCGTCAGTAGGCGAAGGAAGTGGTCCTAAACTCCGTTCCAGCAAAATCTATCAAAGCGAATAGTCTCCATTCCAAGAGGTAAATTCCCACATCGTAAATGCGTATGTCATTCAAGACGCCATGACTTTGAACATTCAAATGTCAGTCAAACAGCTCAATCTGAATTTTCCGGAGAAATTCAATGAGCTATAGCTTCCGGACATCGAAAGAAGCGAGCACCAAAAATTATCGATCTAAACAACTCACCCGCCTTATCAATGCCATCATCCAGTCCCTATACCAATCTGGTGACTGGACAAGCCTCCAAGTATAACAACTCCAGATTGAGTAGTCTTCCGGTAGATACTGGTAGGTTTCTGGGTGTTGAAATTTTGAAATTATATGGTTGTTACCCAGACAACCCCATACAAATATCTTTCGCTTACCACTCGGCACCCGTTGCTAAGCAACGAAACTGTGTTCGAGTGGGTGGATCGTCTGCAAAAAGTGAGCTTTATTGCTAATGCTATAATTGACCGAACGATCCATGGGTCCAACGAGCTGTCAATAGAAGGCTGTGCTCGATTTCGTTTTTTAGGTTCCATTATTCTCCTATCTCCTTCAATTGTTAACCTATACTCTCATACAATTTATTTTTATGTCCATTCGCTTAGTCCTTCTTATCGTCGTCTGTGTTGATGATTTTTCTATTGCCTGTAAACCCTTTGTTATGTTAAATATACACACAGTATCTCTCTTACCCCTATCCCTATTATTATTACTAGTGTTATCATCGTTACTATTATATGTATTACCTTTATTAATTGATACCGCTATTGCTTTTATTATTATGCTTATTACTACCATTACCATTATATTTGTTATTATTATTACTATTATTATTATTATTATTATTATTATTATTATTATTATTATTATTATTATTATTATTATTATTTCCATTACCCTTACTATTATCATTATTATTTTTAGACTTGTAGGGATTCGTCCTTATTCCTCAGTTTTATAAGGATATTATACTAACAATTGAACAACATTCCACTTTTACTTTATTATTTTCGATAAGTATTTAATTAATTCCGAAAATTTGAGCAGCTTAATTTTCGGTTTTGTAATAAATATTTGCTTGTTTCCAAAGATTTGCTCAGCGTTCCGTCCATATTTTTCAGTTTTAACTCAAATTTATTTATTTAATCGTTAGATATTATTTAAAATATTATTTTCATGATTTTAGTCGTTCGGATTAATCTTTTTCCGATGGCTATTCATTTTAACTGTTGCAACGATCTCGCAATTTTCCCGCTACTCTTTCCCTTTCTTTGTCCTTATGCTCTATTTATGTTCATATTAGATTTAATTAGTGCCCACTGGACTACTCGGTGTTAATGATTTTGAGCTGAATCTTGTTAAAGATTTTACGTCGATTTTTCAGGAAACGGATGACGAAGGAGCAGCCGAAAGACTACCAACTCACCTTTCAATTTCCCCTATAAGCGGAATATATTGACGTTTGGGTTCCTGCGTTACGCACACCGGAACCTTCACGGGCACGAACTATTGGCGGATAAACCGCACTTACTCAGTTCGGTTGTGATGTGAGATTTTAATTACTTGCAGTTTGTTTTGGCTGCGGGCCGAAAAATAAATAAATAAATGTTACCATACAAATTGGGTAAAAGCTTCGATGCATAAACATATATTCTTCATTAAAATCCTTCATTTCATATTTTCATCAGAAATTTCACAACTATAAGCAATTAAAAAATACTACTGGAAAGCAGACCACACATTGACGTTTGCATATTAAAATCAATCTGACCATCTGCAACTAACAATAGAATTAAAATTGTCTCTCTGCACACAGTCTGTTAATTTTTCTTTCTGCCAATTTGGTTGTCAATTTTGTTTGTCAATTTTTTGGTTGATCAATTTTGGTGTCAATTTTGGTTGAAAATTTGTGAAAACACATCAGTATATACCTATTGTTTGACCCAAACCTTATTTGTTATTTTTTGCGATAAAACAAAATTTGACCTTGAAATTATTTGTGTTATGTAAGTCAAATTTTTATTAATTTCTTAATTTAAATTGTCAATTTATTTTTAAAATTTTTAAATAGATTTATTCAATCAAAAATATTTTAATTTGATTCATTTAATTCATTAATTTTTTACTTTTATATAACTTGTCATTTTTCGGTCAAATTTTCTTGTTATTATGTTATTTTTTGTATAAATTTCGTATGGTTCTTGATGCATTTCGGCATCAATATCCGTAAGGAAACATTTACGTTTTGCCGGCCGGTATGGAGGGGGATTGGCATTGTAAACGACCTCAATACGAGTAGAGGGTCCGGCGACTTCGGATTGGGAAGGGATTCGGGACACATCGGCTGTGAGTATGGCGATCTCGTTGAAATCCAGTCCCAGGTGATCCAGAGCCTGGGCGACTCTTGGAGATTCCGAATCTTCATCCACCAAATTTATGTGAATTGACCGAGCCGGGGAAGGGAAAACTACAGTAAGTGCGTAGAGCACATCCGGAATTTCGAATTCCTCGTAAGGGGGCGGGAGATCGTCGATCCGGTACGGGCGCTGAGTGGCTCCGTTTCTCGAAGAAGGTCTGCTTTCCTGCGACGGCGATCACGACGGCGTTGATTTCAGTTGGGCCGCCGACGGGCCAAACTAGTATTAGATTCTGCCACTGGAACTTTGGGGGGTCAGTTAGTGGGGGAGCTGAGGTTGAGGGAATTGGATTGAGTTCGGCTATTGACAGGTGGTGTTCTGGTATAATGTCCAGGTGACGGGCCCAGACAGTTCCTGGTATGCGGGCTTGAAGCTCGGCAGCCGTAAATATTTGGCGGAGTGTCGTAGCCTGTTCTTTAATTAATACCCGCTGGCTACGCGACTCCGTGACTAACTCATCTCGAGCGCGAGATAATCTCACTATCTTCTGGTGTAAACCTTTGGCGGCTTCCGAAGTGGTCCGAGTACCCTTCACTCGTTCGTATTTGGATCTGAGGGTATTATACTTTCCTTCTAATTCCTCGAACCTTTGCCGAAGTGCGACCACCGACGGAGAGAGTCGGTGAACCTGGAGAAGATCATTTAGAGTTTAACTGGAGTCGGAATTCATGTCTAGAAAATGTATAAAGGAAGTTTAGAAATTGGTAAATGGTTAGGGATAGTGTGGGGAAGAAATACCCAGTTAACAAGGGGCGATTAGCGTTATTCCTAATATTCCTACTAAATACTTATGGGACTCGGGTAGCTAGACGTTACTACTGTTTGTAGTGATGCTCGCAGTTAACTAATATTGTCACTTATGGCGACAGTGGCAGTGGATTTCAGCGTGACCGCTTGGGAGATTGGGGTAGAGACAATAATAATATCATTTGGAGAGTCGTTGATAATAAAGACCAAGCCAGGGTGACCAGTAGTATTAGTAGCGGTAATAGTACGATTAGGTTAATGATAATTCCTTGGGCGACAATACCTTTCTAACAAGGGACGTGTAACACTAATAGTATTTACGAGATTTATATGATTAAGTATTTATGAGATTGATATTATCATTTATGTTATTCATAGACCTATTATTATATTAATAATCATTCATGAAGAGATTACTATCCATGACATTTATAGAATCAATATTATTATTAATGACTATTCAAGTAATCCATATTATTATTAATACTCGTTCGTGAAGTTAAGATTATCATTTACAAGTATCCGTGAAATTTCTAACATTATTAATGATTGCTTGTGAGATTAAGATTTTTATTAGTAATCAATTACGAATTTAATATTATTACCAATACTTATCTTTAAAACCAAAATTATTACGAATGATTAAATTACGAAATTACTATCCTTATTAATATTAACTACTTGGTTGATAACGTGATTAATGAAGATATTGGTCCTAAATACGTCTATTATGAAAAATGTAAACATTATAACTACTCCTTATCGTCAAAATTAAAATTATATTATCATTATACTTACTAAAAACCGTGGTATTTCGGATATTGATAAATGTGAATTTGGCCATAATATTAAACGTATTTCGAGAGTTTAGTTTACGTAAAAAATAATCCACAAATTCGGAAGATTTTCAATCCTGTCCACGACACACTATTGCGTAACGCCCAGATTTACTAAAATTAATGAGGGGGAAAACTACTCCTATTTGCTACACAATGTTATTAGTAATGTTGGGCCAGAACGTAAACGGCCTTGAGAAATGTTTAAATGGATCAGAAACACACACGCAAAAATAACACGCAATTTAAATAAACCCACTGAAACATCAAGTAAACCCGATAAAATCTGAGAAATAAAAGAATTAAATATAAAATAATAAACATAAAAATAAATTAAAATATTTACAAAATGCACCAAGATTCGCACGATACCTACACAAATATAACAAGAAAACACAACAAATTCGACGAAATTGAAAAAATTAATAAAAGTTCATTAAAATGAAATTTAAATCGAAAATTTGAATTAGTAATAATTCAATAAAAATCTTAAATAAAAAATTATAAAAATAAATCAAAAAAATAATAAAATTAAAAAATAGAATTTGCTAGAAAATAACAAGGTCGAATTTTGTTTTAATGCATCAAATTTCACACGTCACACAACTAGGTATATATACTGATCCATTTTCACATTTAACTTAACCATTTTTGAAAATTAACCATTTTCAAACCAATTTTGGACTTTAACCATTTTGAAAATTGTGAATCGTTTTTAAAACCATTTGTAGACCGTTTTTCAAACCAGTTTAGAACTATTTGAAAACCACTTCGAGAATTTGTTTATTATTCTAGGTGAGAAATATTTATGTTGGAGCCCTCTTTCCACACCACGTTCATAGCATCTCTGTAGAGCTCTGCTTGACGGCGGTGTGGGGAGAGAGGCATTTATGTTTTCTATTATGATATTTTATGTTTTGTATGAAAATTTTGGAATGGTCATGAAGGGTAATTCTGTTATTTTGTCCTAATTAATAAATATTATTAATATATTTAAATTATTCTACATATATCTAACTTATTTTATACGCTTTTATAAATTGTAATGTCGAAATTTTTCCGGCCCACAGCCGACACATAACGCAAGTAATTAAAATCTACATAGTACAGAGGCATGTAAGTGCGTGGAAAATCGCCAATGATATGTACCCGTGAAGACTCAGCGTGCGCAACGCAGCGGTCGTAACGTCAATATTATCCCTATAGCTGAAGCGAGAAATAAGGAAGAAGTCTCTGGCTGCTTCCTCGTTTCTCAATTCTGTAAAATCGACCTAAAATTATCTTACAAACGGCTTAAAATCATCACACCGAGTAGTCCAGTGGGCACTCAATAAATATAATATAAACACAAAGGCGCTTAAGATCTATTAAAGGGAAAAGGTACGGGGATAAATCAATTGAAATCGTTGGTATAAATAAATTAAATTGATGTTTAGAAATGAATTAATTAGTAGTATATTAAATCAACTTATGTCATTTAAAAACCAAAATATGGATATCATAAGTAGTTCCGTGAGTCCCTTACATTGAATTTATTCATCAAGTTAAAGACATTTTCATTAAAAATAAATATTCCCTTAATTAATGTGGGTTTAAATAAAATAATTATTGAAAATTTAAGTGACTCACGGTTCAAACTAAACTATCTCCTTGATTCAGAATTAATTATTGTGTAAAATGAAGGGTACCGTAATGAATTAGGTTAAGATCATTGATATAAATAAATTAGAAGTAAATTGATATCGGTATGCTAAAATAATCCAAATAGTAACATCTCTTAAAAAGTAATTATTGATTCAATTAAATTAGTTAACGATTCCGGCGTAAACATAAGCATTGCCTTAGGAAAATTAAGTGAATTGACTGATAAAATTAGAGTAATGTGAACAAAATAACCCGATGGATCGGCAAGTAAAAGCAAACATAGTTTTATTTGAAGATAATCCGATAATTTACGAAAATGCAGTAGACAATCACTTAAAAGGCTTTATTCGAGGGATTGTAATTAATGTAGATCGCTAGTAATTACAAGTTAAAAAATAGAAAAATCACTGATTTAGCCAACAAAGTCTCCGGTAATTAAATATAAGTTCATAGAGCAAAATCGAACCAGCAAAATAGATTGATAAATTCCGAGATTAATTTAAGGTAATTCGTCCCTCAAAGTCAAATAACTCGTTGTTTCAGACCACAGCACTAGTAAATTGACCCCAATACGACTCCTCGCTCGAAGTTAGTGTAATGGATAACGATAATCAAACGATCCTCGCGTTGAAAATTTCCTTTTAGATGATCCATTCGAATCTGAAATACGGTAATTGCAGGGTGAAAATGAGTAAAATATAACTGGAAAACTCTAAGATAAAGATAAGCAAATCTGTAACCAAAATTTTAATGATAGTTTATTGACAAAAAAATTTACTGTTAAGGAGTTACTCAACCTTGCAACATTATTAAATCAAACCGACATGGATAGGAATAGCTTGAATCGCGATGAGAAAGAACCAAATCACGTTTACGATAATATTTGTTTAAACCTAACGGCTAAAATGTGTAAATGAATCAAATAAAAGTATACCGAAATTAGTTTACCTTCCATAACATGAAAACCCGAACGATTGATAATACCAGAGTGATAATTGTTAAGCATCAGTAAAATCCAATGGCGCTAATAGATGTATATATCATTAAAGTTAAAATTCCGATAGAATGAAGTAATGATACATCCCAATAGATTAGAACATAAATTGAATAATTACAACCAAAATTCCAACTCGTCCAAATGAGTAAAGACGCAGTGATCTAATAATATATCTAACCGATCAAACAGCGAAAATACGCCGGATATTGAATTGTAACGGAAATCGCATCCATCTACGCAAACGTCCTTGCACGATACTAGTAAGATAACATCCGGACTGGTTTCCGCTAAATCTAGAATCATCTATCACACTTCCATCTAACCGGACATCCGGTCAATCATTACTAATAACACGCAACATTAATCGACGGAAATTACGCGCGAACGCCAAACACACGTCGATGCCTCAGCGATGCGACATCCGTTATCGCCTTAAACGATCACCAAATCATAGAATGGTTAGATAAAATTAACTCCAACATCAATTCTAAAGAATCAATAAACGTTTGCTATAATATATGACGACAAAATTTACCTGATCGAACGACAAGTAATACTATAGAGGATCCGAAAATAGGAAAACAAATGAAATAGATAATAATGAATACAGTTGCGTAACCCTTAAAATCACAACTTGCGTACAATTGTATTTTCATTTATGTGGTCGCTATATCCACTCGACGACCCCTTAACAATGCCCGGCCTAATTAAATAAAACAAGTTGAGTAATAGACTTACCACCCGTGTATTATTAATGTCACTAGTCGAAGCCACCCGTTCCGAAAGAATCTCGATCGAATAACATTTATTAGAACCCGATGAGAATAAATGACCCTTCAATAGTGATATAGGTATCGTCTATTTTGTTAACCACTTAACATGATGAATTAAGCAGAGCTAATAACGCCAACGTTTTAGACATGTCATCCGAGCGAAGTATCAGACAGAGTACCGGCACACAGGGACAATCAATAGTTCAGTCGACTATGGGAACATCCGACTCGATTCATCAACAATGGCCGTACCCGACTGCCTGGAAGATATTAGATGTAGAGAAGGAACCCCGCGATATCCCAGAAAGACAATACCCAGCGGCAGAAACATACACAAATGCACAGAACCTCCTCACCCAGTGGGAAAGGGTGCAGGAGCAAGTAGATTTGCAGGTGGTTAAGGCGAGGATGTACCTTGCAAACGTGGTAGATGACATCCTCGCCGGGCGGATTGCAGCCACCTATCCACCTCGCCCAGTCCGAGATACCCGAAGACCCTACACAGTGGAGGCTCTCAGACGAAGCCTGAAGCGGTACTGTCCCGATGAATGACTTAATAACGATAGTGTTATGTAGTGATTAATCAAAAATTTTAGCAATTTATGTGTTCTTTTCTTAGTATAACTGGAATGATTTGTGTTTTTGTTTAAATGAAATAAATGATTCTTTAACTTGAGCAGTAACAAATAAAAATGATCTATTTAATTACAGTAATGTCGTCCTTACGAATCTTGCAAACAGAATTGGATCGCGCGAGACAAGCAAACACGGAATTGCTCGCCCAGATCATCCAATTAACGCGGGAAATGCAACATATAAAGGCGACATGGACGGATCCTGCAAAGACGAAGACGATCTACCATCGACTCACAGCGGCTCAGAAAGGCTGGGAGGAAGAGCGGCAGCTAAATCGGAGTCTGCGCACGCAGATCCGGGGACTCGAAGTCGCCCTAGCGGTATGCCGAGAAGGTGAAGCGGTAACTTACCCGCTCATCTTCGCCCCAACCCAACTGCCACAGACGACCACCAAGCCAGCAGAACAATCCATCACTACAACCAACAACCGTCGACCGGGACGTAAGGAACGTGCCCGACGTCGTGCAACACAACTCCAGAATCTCAAGCAGTAAACGATAATGTGTTTGAGTTGAATAGAATGGTTATAAACTTAGTTGAGTCGTTGTTTTAATATAACCGTACGCTAACATCGCCAATTCGTTCCATAGTCCAATAAGAACCTAATCCTGAATAGCTATGAGGGACCGAGCAAAGCGAGCATAGGTCTTCTATCGACAGCTCGTGAACCCGAGGATTGTCCGAGCAACTACAGTACTAGCCAATGGTACTCAATTTTTGCGGGCAATCCACCACTTGAACACATTACCAACGTTGCTTAGCAACGGGTGCCAAGTGGCGGTTAGTATCATTTTGTATGGCGTTACCAGGGCCACCGGAAAGTCAAGCAAGATTTGAAACCCTGTAACCCACCAGTAAATTCGTCAGCAGTGTTGGGGAAAAATTCTAACGATATTCGTGTGTATCAGTTAGTCGGAATTATCGATTTCTATAATTTTGTCGGCATCATCGGGTTAGCTGGTTGGCTCGTAGAATTTCGTGGTAATTGTGATGTATGGGAGAGAAAACACTAGTTTATTACTGTAATGGATGATGTTCGTA
The DNA here is from genome assembly GCA_022537955.1 of Schmidtea mediterranea. NCBI lineage: Eukaryota > Metazoa > Platyhelminthes > Tricladida > Dugesiidae > Schmidtea > Schmidtea mediterranea. Next base: position 154,044,632 of record CM039679.1, on the reverse strand, counting down.
GAGAAGAAATTTATCGATTCAGTTACTCCAATGGGTGATGTCGTATATTTACGAAGTGGGTTAATCTCGTGTGGGAAGTAATGGAAATCCGGGAATACAGTGAGTTTCTATATTTTGGTCAATTTATTTGTCAATGTTTCTGCGAATTTAGAAAACGTAGTGGGAAATAGTTCTATGGTCGATCCTATCTTGTTGGAATCATATTTTCCTATGTGACAATGAAGATTAGTTCAAATTTTCGATGCTTCGATAATGACTCCCTTCGAACCAATCGCACCGATTCAAATATAGTATCTATGCAACGGCTTTATGTCCCTGTCAATCATGTTAGGAATTTCATCTTTATGTCTATTTTCGATGGATTCTAATGCAAAACTTAACCAAATCTAGGAAGTAACTTCAATTTGTATGCCGGAATCTCTGGACCTATATCCAATCATGAGGACTTCAAATATTATACTTATATGCATTGTGTTTTATTACAGAGCGAATAAATTCTACAGACACTTTCATTATTAACTCTTAATTGTCCATGTAATTATTCATTTATTTAATCTTTTATGTTTATGCCTACCCCTGCTACCCAGTATTAGTTTATCATTGCATTCGAGATTTAAAAATATTTTTCCTAAATCATCCTATGATCTTGCCTAATATCCCCTTATCAAAAAAACGCTCTTCCCGTGATTTTATATCCTACTCGCCCTGGCCACTTTTCAGCAGTCGCTACGAGTTATACAACGATGCCCTGTGTGGAGGTCCTGTGCAATTGCCAGACCCTACTGTGGACTACCGAGGTGTCAACGAGGCATGACCCACGAGCTCAACTAGGGAACTTAATCCACCAGCCGGCACGAGATCTGTCCACATTGGCGACTATTACAATACGTATATATATAAAGTTAATGGACTCGAATGTATAAATATAACAGTTAAAACATGTAAAAGTTAAGCATATGAAGAGTATAATTAACAACATTACGAACATCAGAATTTACAAAACATTATATTAATTTTTAAAGAAAAATTCAAAATACAATCAAAATCCTCACTTCAATTAATTCGAATAAATTCAGTAGGTTTTTAAACAGTGAAATTTAAAAGCATAAGTTAAAAATAATGAAATTTGTCACTGTATATATACTATTTCTGTGCGTTTGTGCGACCAATGAGCGATTTTTCGCCATTTTTAGGGCTTTTTAATTATTTTATTAATTTTAAATTATTTTTATTATTTTTTGTGCATTTTTCTCTATTTTTTTGATATATAATTTATATTATAGTTGAATTTTATTTTTATTATTATTTTCTTATAATATTATTTTTTAGCCTAAAATTTTGTTTTCTGGTCGCCGCTTCTGCCTGTGTTTTTTCTAAACGTTATTTTGCAAGGTTTTGGCAGTTTATTTTATTTTTCGTATGTTTCTGTATGCGCCTGTATGCTTTTATGATTTTATTTAATTATTTGTTTTTATTTAATTTTTGGTATATTTTTAATTTGTTTTAATTAATATGTTTTTATTGATTTTTAGTATCTTCTTGTGGTGCATGCTTATGTACAGTGACTTATTTCATTACTTTTAGTTTTGTTTTAATTTTTATTATCATTTTTGTTTAAATTGTGGCTCTGAGCCCAACACTTTCCTCTGTTAGGTTTCTGAACTTTGGTTCATTCCAATCGGGACATCGTATATAATTTTCATGGACGAAATAGTTAAAGAAAATTTTATTAAACAATGTGAATATACCTTCATATCTGTTTTCTTTTCCCCTTGCTGGTTCCTCCCTCTGGTCTTCTCCTCGTCGCTGAGTACAGCTGTCCTTTTTCATCTTCGGCGTCATGAGTAGTTGTACCTCTCGTGCATTCATTTCTTGTTGGTGTTTTGTTGAAACAGTAAATATCTAAATCTGAATATGACTGACTATATATATCTCTTCATGTCAGCATGTTCATTCATTGATATTGATCGGAATAATTTCTCTGCCTCGGTGTCATGGCATTTCGATTTTTCTCTCGCTTTCTGGTTATGTTACAGAGAGTATTGATTATACACGCTTTCTTCAATGTTCATTGTCTGCTGACATGTCCAATTCATAATCGCTCGTATAATCTGTGGGTTTATATTTGTCTATTCATTATAGAGTTGCTCATTTTTAGTTATTATATTCCACTTTCCTGATTATTCTATTCAAGGCAAATTCTGGTAAGTATTTTTCTTATTTTTACTCAGAAAAGTATGTTTGACAGTTCTCCAGTTAGTTTACGGCCGTGGTCCTTTACAATCTCGCACTCAATACGGCGTCCCTGTGCTCGGGCTTTCCGAATAGTATCGATGGTTATGATTATCAGATGCCTGCTTACAGTGTTATAGATGCAAAAATCGATTGTCTGGGATCGAACGGAATACAACAGCCGTGTATTTATGAAGCGTGATGTCACAGACTATTTTGATCCTCGACTTTAGTGGAATGTAATACTCGGCGAATTTCTTTTATAGATGATCTTTTGATTTATTTTCATTAGTTCTGTGGGATGTAAATTGTTATTATTACGATTATTATTGTACGGTACTATATTGTTTTGCCTTACTTACATTAGTTTAACTGTTATTTTATTACCGACGAAGTTTGATTTTTCCTTATTCAATTTTATGATTTATCTTTAACATGAACATTATCGATATTAAGGATCTTAATTTGGAGTTTCAATTTTAAAATTATTTATTTTATGATTTATTTTCGACGTAGCAACGATTCTCGGCTCTTTCGCACACTCACCTCCCTTATTTGATCTTAGGGTTAGACATGTTGATATTGTGATATTATGAGTGCCCACTGGACTACTCGGTGTAGATGATTTTTAGCCAATGAGTAACGTGATTTTTGGTCGGATTTTCGGGAACTGGATGACGAAGGAGCAGCCAAAAGACTAATATTGGCGGATGGACCGCACTTACACATCTCGGTATTTATGTTACATTTTAATGACTTGCGGGGATGTTTCAGTTGTGTGCCGGAAAAATTTCAACATAATATAATGCATTGTCTCGAATCATATATTTCATGAACACTGCTTCAGCATGGTTAACAGTGGCGTACATAATAACATTTCCCCATACATGCGTTCAAGTAGAGCTTACTTGAAATTGCTTGAACGCAGTATGGAAAAATTGTCGAAAATTATCCACTTGAATTCGCTTGCAAAGTTGCACACGCTGAGTATAAGCTTGAGTGTATATAATTCTGTGAAAATGAATTGGTATATATACCTGTTCTGTGACCCTAACCTTGCGTGTTAAATTTACTGAGGCAAAACAAAATTTGACCTTGAAATTATTTTTATAATCTAACTCTAATTTTTATTATTTTCTTGGTTTAGTTTGACAATTCATTTCTTTAATTTTTAGTTGGGTTATTTCCAACTAAAATCATTTAATATTACTTCCAATTTTCATTAATTCTTCCTTTTGTTGGCGAACTGGGTAGAATTAATTTTGTTTTAATTTGCTCTCACTCATTTTCCTCTATCTCCGCAACCAACTCTTGCCTCCGCTATGGTCATTCTTACCTCACCCGGACGCCCCACAATTTGTACCTTACCACTGTATACCCATGAGCAAGCTCATGTTGGTACTGTATACAGCAGCCGAGAGTCCACAAGTAAATGAGCCCCGTTTCCAAGACTACTCCTTGTGATAATCTCGCTTTCGGGTTCCTGACGGCCGATAGAAGGACTTACGTCTCTTTCACTCCTCTATTTTTCTCAATATTGACACACACTTTCCCATCTGCTACCATCTATCCTAAGTATACGTCCGGGGTGGAGTTCTCCTAAGGTCTCATTTAGTTCGATATTAATCATCAATGCAAATTATCGCCGGAAAACCTATTTATACAAGATCTTGGCCACTTATCGACCATATCTTTATTAGTTAAATCATAAAGATTTTCAGTTCCATTGAATTATTCGTTCGTTCCTATGCTTAACCCTAGTCGTTCCCGTGCTGTAGTGAATTTTCGACAGGCATTTAAAAAGCATTATTTCCCTACTTAGAAATTTATTAATGTCAACCTCTAGGTATAGCGAGCTTCCCGCATTTTACTCATACCGCTCCGGCCAACATTGAAAATGGCCGCCTCGGTGAATTAAGACGGTGTCCTACCCCGTGATCAGTGTAACGAGACCTGACTAGACTAGGCAGACACCGAAGGGTGGTTTGTGACAAAGCAACACGTTGACGTCTTGCCAACTTAACGGCCGGAATCGAATATTGCTTTGCCATTCCCCACAATTAATGTATCAATATATAAAATTAAATTTAGGGGGACCTGTCACAGATACTAAAAAGTATCGCGGCCATCCATGATAAAGATTCAAAAGTGAAAACCATAAACATAAAAATATATTAAACAAAGTAACAAGCTTACCAAAAATTTCAAAGTTCAGATTTTTTAAAAATTTCAAATTTAGTTTTTAAGGTTAAAATTATGACAATGGCTATTGTATTTATACTGTTTTCGTGCGTGTGTGCGACCAATCAGCTAATTTCGAATCTTTTTTGGCCATTTTTCGGGTTTTTTGATGGCTTTTATTTAATTTTATATTTTTCTCTTTTGTTATTTATTTTTCTTAATTTTTTAATATTAATTTTATTAAATTTTCATTTTTATTTTTTTTGCTGACTCTTATTCTGGTTGCCTCCTCCGCCTGTGTATTTTCTAAACCTTATTTTGCAAGGTTTTGGCGGTTTTATATTTTTACTTTATTTTTCTATGTATTTTGCGTGCAAAATTTATTAATTATTTGTTTTAATAAATTATGTTACTTTTTATTTTGTTTTATTTAATGTTTTTATTATATTTTTAATTTCTGTTTGCGATGCGTGCTTGTGTTATAATAGCCATTCTCATAATTCTTAAACATGATTTTTCATAGTCGTTTTATTTTGTTTTAACGATGGCTTATAGCCCAACGCTTTTTTTAAAATAAATTGTCAATTTTCGGTCAAATCTTTATGTTATTTTTATGTTTATTTCGTGCTGATCTTGGTGCATCTTGTTATTATTTTAATTTATTTTTATGTTTTTGATTTTATATTTTAATTATATCTTTATCCATTTTAAGATTGTTGAATTGATGTTTATGGGTCTGATTTTATTTTTCATTATATTTCATTCGCCTGTTATATTTGTGTGCTATTTCCAATTCATTTAAACAAAACTCAGTGCTGGCCCAACATATTTCATTTGTTAGATTTTTAAAGTGTTGACTTGATGTTTTATATTTTATTTTTAGTTTACTTAGGGTCATTTTTACGTATTGAGTTACTGTGGCAGAAGTGAAACTTAAGTTTTTTACTACAAATAATGTCATAATTTTTTGTACAGTTGTATAACTATATTAAAAGCTATTTGATATAATTAAATCAATAAATTAAAGGTATTTGTTTAAAATTGCGTTATTAAGGCACAATTTAAATGAATAGAAAAAATGAAATTAAGAAAGATGCTACACTTGTTTTTAAAACTTTAAATTTTGAATTGTTTATGAAGCCAGTAATATCTTTCAATATTTTTTAATAATTTGAAACTTATGTTGTAGAATCGTTATGTTATGATGGTTGGAACATTGGCCTTCATTGGTTGTGGTTTATATGTTTATAATATGCATTATTCGAAAGATTCATCTGACTCTGATTATTACAAACCGCCTTCAAAATGGGACTAACAAAAATTTTGAAAAGAGGAAAATTTAAACTTTTTAGGAAACAAGAATAATATAGTTTATTAACAATTTTCACAAGTTAAAATAAACAAAGATAAAATCCTCCTTTTCAATTTTTTAAAAAAAAAATTAAATCTAATTTCATTTTAAATGTCATTAATATCTTGATGATAATCGTATTCAGTAAGATTTTCTAATTCTAATGAAATTTATTATTTTTAAAACGCGCTTTTGAATTACAGTATTATTAAAATCTTGTAATTTATATAATAATTATATTCTTATATTTTTGTGTAAAGTTAAAATTTTGAGATTTAATTTTTATCTTTAAAGGTTTATGTGAGCATTACATAAATATAAATTTAAAATAAAAGTTTTTGTCAAATTATTTTGCTTTATTATGGTTTCCCCAGGACCTTAAAAGAAGAGCACGAAATTTTGGATGCCTATCTAGAATCCTTCAAAAATTAAATTAAAGGTAGCCGTAGTCTACCTGCTCCATCATGTAGATTAACAACGAAATCACAAAGGTCTTCCCACAAGTTCTTCCTTTATAAAATTCCAAAAATCTTTATTATTTCAAAAATTCTCACTAAACTTAGATTCCTTGATGGCAAATTTTCACTTGAAATTGCGTACAAGTACCTAATCAACTTTTCTAATATTAACGACATGTCATCCGGCTGCATTATGCTGAGCAATGAGGCAAGATGCATGTTTAAGGAAGTCATATTGTTACTGCGATAGTGACAGCTTGACTGCAAAGTATCTTATTACTTCGGATGTTATTAACAACGCACAAACTATTTTAATACGTGCAAGAAGCAATCGTAATTATTATCCTTTTAGACTAAAGAATAACATATCTACTTTAAGTCGTCTATGCCTGTCACTTGTTTCAAGAAACACAGGCGCATATTCACAACTATTTTACAACAACATCAAATGCTTGAAAAAATAAACATGTGACGGTGCTATGCCTCGTAGTTGACTATCTAAAACAGTGTCGGGCAACCTTATTCGGCTCGTGGCGCACCCAATAACAAATTTATAATTTTGTAGGATCGGGAGAAAATTTATTTTTAAATGTTAAATTAATATCAGAAAAATTTAATTTTTATAAATGTGAACTCTGAGATTATTTTTTATCACAAATTAGATTGATGCGAGGTTTAATTTGTGATAGATGTACACGCATTTCCTCCTTGATCATTCGGAGCCTCCCTCGTTTCATGCTTTTCATTGACAGAGATAAGAGCTTCCAAAAAGCAACAACAGTTCAATTGCTTTGTTGCTCAATTTGAGAAAAATTTGCTGTTCAAACTTAACCAGAATTCGGAAAGCTCCATTCCTGAGAACATTCTTTTAAAAATGAAATCATTTTTTAAATCAATTAATTGTTCTTCCTCTTCTTCAACGTTCGTCACATCAAAGTTCATGAATGCGTTCATTTCAAAAATTCTTCAATTTCTTGCTTGATTTGGAGTTTTAAAGGATTCAATTCGACATTTGGAAAAGATAAGAAGTTCTATTTTCTAACTTTTGAAATCCATAAAACGAGCTTTTCTACAAACGCTTTCATTTTTCTTGAGCATGTGATGAAGTTTTTCTGAGCGCCTTGTAGACTTAAATTAATTTCATTCAGTTTCTCGAAGAGATCACTCAAAAAAGTAACTCGTAACCACCAAATATAAACCTTCAAGAACTAAAAGTCAACTGCTTCGGTTTCGATAAATGATAAGATTTCGACTTTCATGAACACAAATCGATTTAAAACTTTTCCATTTGATAGCCATCGTAATTCAGTGTGATACAGCAATGTTTTGTGATCCGAGTCCATTGTTTCGCATTATGCTGCGAAAAATCTTGTCCGAAGGGCTTTGATTTGATATTGCTGACCACTTTGACTACTTCAACAAGAGTTGTTGCGAGAATTGGAGGAACAGCTTTCGACACAAGAACTTCTCTGTGAATCATACAGTACACGATTTTAACTTTTTTATTTTGATTCAGAACGTGCAAAATGAAGCCTTTTTTATGTCCTTGCATAGCTGGAGCTCCATCCGTGCAAACGCTGACACAATTTTCCCGTTTTAAATTGTTCTTTTTCACATTTTCATCGACCAATTCAAAAATATCCATGCCAATTGTAGTTTGATGAAGTTCTTGACAGAAAAAATAATTATTCAGAATTTTTCCTTTCTGAACCAATCTCAAAAATGAAAGCAACTGAGCTTTACCACTGATGTCTGTGCTTTCATCAAGCTTGATCGACCATTTTCTCGAAGGAACAATATTTCATTTGCTTTTCAATATCATCCATCTGCAATTTTTAAAGCGGGCAAAACGATTTCTTCTGCTTCAGCATGTGGTTTTTTCTTTCGTTCAATGAGTTGAGCTATCTTTTTGCTAGCAATTTGTGCTTGATCGGTTGTATATACAAATTTCTTGAATTTTTTTGATTCACTTTGCTGACTGGATTTTAGGTTCTTAATAATACTGATCGGATTGTTCATCTGTTCATAATGGTTTGTTTTGATGTGTCGAAGTAGTTTGCTTAGTAGCTTCGATTCGTTGCTGAGAGTTTTCAGACAAATAAGACAAAATGACAGTGAGGGATCATTATCGAGTGCAATGAAATCATATTTAGTACTTCCGCTTTTTTCCTTTTGATGATTTTGTTGCTGTTTTTTTGCCTTCATTGTTCTCATTTGGATTATCATTCTTTTTATATACTTCTTTCTGGATTAAAATTTAGTCCATCTACATAGTTTAAGAAATTTTAAATAAATTAATAATGAGCTATAAAGTAGAATTAAGTTTATTTAACTCTGTTAGGCCAAAACACAATTTGTTTAAATGAATCGGTAACAGCACGCAAATACAGCAAGTAGATTTAAAATCAGACCCATAAAAACACCAATTAACCATGTTAAAATATGAGAAAGAAATAATTAAAATATAAAATTAAAAACATAAAAATAAATAAAAATATTAACAGAACGCAACAAGATCCGCACGAAACAAACACAGAAATAACACGAAAACACGAAATATTTGATCGAAAAACTGACAATTTACTTAAAGAAACAAAAGTTCATTCAAGTTAGAACTAAAATTAAATAATTTGAATTAGAAATAATTCAATTATTTGTTCAAAGAATAAATTGTCAAAATAAATCAAAAATTAAGAAATTAAAGTTAGAAAAATACGAAGAAATTCCCAAGGTCAAATTTTGTTTTACTACATCAAATTTAACACGCAAGGTTAAGGTCACAGAATAGGTATATATATACCGATTCATTTTCACATAATATTAACACTTGAAATAGCCACTCATTCGATTTGAACAACTCGAATCAATTGGACTAGCTTTCAACGGATAAATCCTTTTGCGAAAAACTCGATAACGATACTATTTAACTACTGAACCAGACAAATTTGCTTGATTAAAAGTAAGCAAGAATAACTTGCTGATGAATGTGAATTAGACGAAAGAGATGTCAAAAATGAAATTAATACTGATTGAATAAATATATATACGAACGAACTTATTTATCATGTCGAAATTTTTCCGGCCCACAGCCACACACCGACAAGCTATTAAAATATTTCATAAACATTCGAGCAGTGTAAGTGCGATGTAAGTCCGCCAACAGCTCGTGCCCGTGAGAGATCTCGCCGTGGGTAACGACGGACTCGAACGTCAATTCATTCACTTCCATAGGGGCAGAAGGGAGATCCGGAGGCAATCTTTTGGTTGCCTACCTTTCGACCTACTCCCAAAAAATCGACCTAAATGATCATTGCTCAACGGCTAAAATATCAACACAGAGTAGTCCTGTGCGCACTCTTAAAATCTAATATCAACATAAAAGATTTCCTAAGATCAACATTGAGGTTAACGGGAACGGTGCTTGCGGAAATCGATGCATCGAGCTTTTATTAATCTTATTAAAATCATTGCTGATTACGTAAAATGAAACCAGACCTCTAAATAAATCGCTGTTGAATACAGAAAAGAATAATAAGACCCAAACTAAACAAGTAATCTCAACAACCGTGATTGACGAAAAAGGTAGAATCCCAATTAAATAAAGAGTCGAATAAATCAATAATAAATTTGCAATACACCATCAAACTGAGGAAAATTTTACAACGTGTCAATAAATCTGAAAAAATAGGGCGAGTTTTATCTCAAGTTTTATATTTCAACAAAAATCAACCCTTTAATAAATTTTGACCGGGAAGTGGTTTATTCACCGTCATAAGTAATCCGTAAATAGTAGCCTTATTACATAATAATGAGCCCAATTTACTTAAAATATCACGAAATCCCGTTCATTAAACGACTGTTATATTTTTTTTGAATTAAAGAATCTGGAAAACAGCGAACAAGACCATTTCAATGGCTATAAATCACGCGTGTATTACAACCTGTAATAGTAGAAAACCTAGCTGTCATTATATGAAAGAATTTTTTTTGTTTTTGTTCTCAAAATTATCAACTCCCGCGCCCAGATTACGTGATTTGAACAATCGTGCCGACGATAATTCACCATGCTCCAAATATCAACGCGTCCAACAAAAATCCAGAACATTTATTCCCTAAGAAAATTCAAAAATATGTATACATAGATTCATAAACACATAAGGATGAGAAAGAAAAATCCCTTCCGAAGCTGAGACACTGCAAATGTTGGATGAGATCCGATTGGATTGACCCGACGAGATGGATTTGCCTAAAAATGTTTTCTTGACGAAGTGGAGCGTAATCACCTAAAAAAGTTAGTTAATTTCGAAAATAATTGAAATAAATCAAACTTCAAACAATTCATAATCAGATGTGGATAATAGAGTCGGAGGAACGGCGACTGGAGTGCTTATGGCAGAAAATACCAACGCTTAGCACTGAAATACGAGAATCCAGAGAGAAATATTGGCCAAGCGAATAGCAAAGAACGATAAATCCTTCTTTCCCGATCGATAAATTTGTAGATCGTCTACTGCTAAAAAATCAGTATGCGAAAACATAGCAACACACACCTGGTGACCTGATGAAATACACCTGATTCAATTCATTAAAAACTTCTATAATAGAAGTTTTAATGAACAACCAATTACAATCATGGTTGTTTATGAATTAGCCATTTTTAAAATGGCTGGCAGGTAATTTTTTTAATAAAGTATATTTTAGGACTTGGATTGTGATCTCGTATATTAATGAGATCATTATTCAAGCTCTTAAATAATACTTTTCATCATCATTTATTATAAATTTAGTTTTAATTAGTTTTTTTAGGAATTTATGCCAATTTATGCAAATTAATGGAATTATTTTCTAATAAATGTAAGTCCGATTAATTGAACACTAAAATTTATTATTAAAAAGTTTTTATATTCGAATAAACTATTCTTCTGTTCCTTGGAAATTTGTTTTGGCTGCCATCTTTTTTACCTTTTGATAAATCCAAATTTTTGATAATTATTGATTTTATGAGGCTTTGGAAATTTCTGTTAATTTCCAAAATTTATAAAAATCTTCCCCATTTTCAATGGTTCTAATGATTTGGATTTTTTATACTTTCTAAAAAACTTTTTTTTAACTTCAGTTATCGGTAAACTTATGTTTTCCGTATTTTTTAAACTCCTCATTTGAAGTTTCTGGTTCCACTGCTCCTGGTAAATTGCAAATGAGGTAAAAACTCAAAAACTAGAGTTTCGATGGATATTTTTGAAATATCTGAAAAGTTGTAAAAATATTAAATTGATTGATTTTCTTGAAAAATCTTACGAAGTTATTTCTTAATTTTCTCTACAATTCAAAGTAGAGTTATTGGTATTTTTTTCAAAAATTTTCGGCTTTAATTTAAAAAAAAACTTGTCTAAAAAGTTACTAAAAATAGTTTTATATATAGTTTTTAATGAATTGAACATTTCTACATTTTGAAAGTTTGCATGCATTATTTACTATGTATTATGTTTTTATGTTAAAAAATAATTTCTTCTAATTCCTTCCTTCCTATATTATAAGGTTTTATTCAATTGAACAAATTACATGCAGACACGGGTAAGTATGCATGTCCCTATATTATAACTTTATTGATTTTTTCATTTTATTATAGGAGTTTTTAATGAATTGAATCAGATGTAGCGCGGAGCACTGGGTAAGAGAAAAGCTACGACACAGTGGGTGTGCGGAATCTATTCAGAGATCTTTTTCTGTCCACCGATCGATAGCAGAGGTGCAGAGGAAAATCCACCAATCACATTCCGCCAGGAGTTCAATTCAGCCACGTGGCAATACACACCAACCGACGCGATAGATATATATATATTGAGTGAAATTATATATCAACCAGAAAATCATGTCAGATATTCAAATGTCAATAATGTCAACGCCTGAAATGAACGAAATGAAAGCAAGGAGAAGGCCTCTGATGGAAGACTCCAGCCGTCAAATACTCAACGCAGGAGATCATCCAGTTAAAGATATACCTGTGCATAGCCGAAGCCACATCCCTACGGGGAATTATGTCTCAAGTACGGTTGTTTGAGCCACATTTTATATTTAATAAATTCATCATTTAATTTTTATGCTTCCTTCTTAATAAATGTTCGATATAAATTATGAGCGACCGAACCAAAATTAACCATGATGGCAGATCGCTAATTCCCAACTCAAGGAGTAAATAAAGCTACCAACAGTCATAGGAAACCACTCACTTAGTTGTGACGCTTCTACTAAACAGACAAATCAAAATTATCGATCGCTCTGTTCATTATTTTCGACAAAAACTACGAACCTGAAATAGGAAAATTAATGAGAATATTAATATAAAAGAGGGTCTATTAATCACCAATATTCCAACTATTGAGTTTTAATTGAGTTTATTCGCAAGACTCCCATTTGTTTACGGGTAAGACTAAGTGTGTCATTTTTTTTAATTATCTCGGGAATCATCCCTCCGAGGTGATTTAGGTTATTCAGTACGGCTCAATCCTAATTGCTTTATCCGAGTATTCAGTATTGTGGAATTATACGAGTGGAATTGATACTTCAGTTCTTAGAATTTCTCGATTTTTATTTCGTTTCATCACCCCAGAGATTATTAGAATTACAAATTTGGTTTTAGTTACTAATAATATTTACTCCTCATGATAATTAATAGATTAAGTCGTTCGAAATAAGCCGGATACTTTCAAGACAGAGCTTTAATTTAGATAACTATCATAATTAACCATAAATAACCAGATTGACAAGTCAAATCCGAACCCATATTTTTTTTATTTACTAATTAGACTCGAACTTCCACGAGAATTTCCTTAGTTGACTTTATTAGTTTAACGGCTGGGAGGAAAGTAATTTAGATGCAATCATTAATATATTATCAACAGGTATCTTGGACAACAACTGGGAAGACGCACATTGCACCACATTAACGGTGCTGACCATATTTGCCGGGAGGTATCGACAAGCCCTATGAGATCAGGGCTATACCATATCCACTTATGGTACCCCCGAGGGGCCGAACAGAAGTAATAACAGATCAACAACTGACGTCGAGCTCCCTAGCGTTCTCATCAAGAGGGAGACGGGTCGAAACCCCGCTCGAGAAATCCGACAGAAAGCAGAAGGTGAACTGCACCGATTGGAACAATTAGAATAGCGATACCGATTCTTAGTAAAGCGGCAGAAGGAACATCTCGCCAGGATCAACAGGGACATCGCAAGTGGACGGATTCCCAGCTCGGACGGGCACCTACCCTCTAACGGAATCGCTTACGATCATCGAGATTCGGCGTTGTTGGAGAGTGACGCGCCCGTACACTTGGTGGTTCCAAAGAGCCTCTTCCAGCCAGATATTCAGGAAATTTTGGAGGATCGGGGAGTCGAAGAGCATGCCTATTTGCGGAGGCGCTTGACTGATAAGCGACTGCACAACGATTGAAATCTTATCTTACATTTTGTATTAGTAATAAAGTCTTTGCATTTTTGGGCCAGAACACAAACAGCCTTGAGATTGTTTGAATGAATCAGTAATACACACGCAAATACAACATGCAAATTTAAAATTGGACCTATAAAACACCAACTAACCCTGCTAAAATATGAGAAAGAGAACAATTAAATATAAAATCAAGAAACATAAAAGTAAATTAAAATAATAACAAAGTGCAACAAGATCCGTACGAAATAAACATAAACATAACATTAGAACATTAAAATTTGACCAAAATTTGACCAAAATTTGACCAAAATTTGACAATTTATCAAAAAATGCAAAAAAAAATAGAACAAAAATCAAATAATTTGAGTTGGAAACAATTCAAATTAAAAGTTAAAAAGAAAATTGTCAAATTAAATTATAAAAATAATAAAAATAAGATTAGAAATACCAGAAAATAACAAGGTCAAATTTTGTTTTACTAAATCAAAATTAACACGCAAGGTTAGGGTCCTACAATGGGTATATATACTGATTCATTTTTTCATAATATCATCTCGGATTTTAGCCAAAACTAGTTTAAAGCAGTTTTTCGAAGCCTTGAGTCAGTAGAATAATTTCAATGTGAGTGAAGAAATGTTCAATGACTTCCTCCACGTCGCACCCAGATAACCTCGTGTTGGGCCAGAACACAGACGGCCTTGAAGGTGTTTAAATGAATCGGTAATACAGACGCAAACACAAATTGGAGATTTAACACACCGACAAGCTATTAAAATATTTCATAAACATTCGAGCAGTGTAAGTGCGATGTAAGTCCGCCAACAGCTCGTGCCCGTGAGAGATCTCGCCGTGGGTAACGACGGACTCGAACGTCAATTCATTCACTTCCATAGGGGCAGAAGGGAGATCCGGAGGCAATCTTTTGGTTGCCTACCTTTCGACCTACTCCCAAAAAATCGACCTAAATGATCATTGCTCAACGGCTAAAATATCAACACAGAGTAGTCCTGTGCGCACTCTTAAAATCTAATATCAACATAAAAGATTTCCTAAGATCAACATTGAGGTTAACGGGAACGGTGCTTGCGGAAATCGATGCATCGAGCTTTTATTAATCTTATTAAAATCATTGCTGATTACGTAAAATGAAACCAGACCTCTAAATAAATCGCTGTTGAATACAGAAAAGAATAATAAGACCCAAACTAAACAAGTAATCTCAACAACCGTGATTGACGAAAAAGGTAGAATCCCAATTAAATAAAGAGTCGAATAAATCAATAATAAATTTGCAATACACCATCAAACTGAGGAAAATTTTACAACGTGTCAATAAATCTGAAAAAATAGGGCGAGTTTTATCTCAAGTTTTATATTTCAACAAAAATCAACCCTTTAATAAATTTTGACCGGGAAGTGGTTTATTCACCGTCATAAGTAATCCGTAAATAGTAGCCTTATTACATAATAATGAGCCCAATTTACTTAAAATATCACGAAATCCCGTTCATTAAACGACTGTTATATTTTTTTTGAATTAAAGAATCTGGAAAACAGCGAACAAGACCATTTCAATGGCTATAAATCACGCGTGTATTACAACCTGTAATAGTAGAAAACCTAGCTGTCATTATATGAAAGAATTTTTTTGTTTTTGTTCTCAAAATTATCAACTCCGCGCCCAGATTACGTGATTTGAACAATCGTGCCGACGATAATTCACCATGCTCCAAATATCAACGCGTCCAACAAAAATCCAGAACATTTATTCCCTAAGAAAATTCAAAAATATGTATACATAGATTCATAAACACATAAGGATGAGAAAGAAAAATCCCTTCCGAAGCTGAGACACTGCAAATGTTGGATGAGATCCGATTGGATTGACCCGACGAGATGGATTTGCCTAAAAATGTTTTCTTGACGAAGTGGAGCGTAATCACCTAAAAAAGTTAGTTAATTTCGAAAATAATTGAAATAAATCAAACTTCAAACAATTCATAATCAGATGTGGATAATAGAGTCGGAGGAACGGCGACTGGAGTGCTTATGGCAGAAAATACCAACGCTTAGCACTGAAATACGAGAATCCAGAGAGAAATATTGGCCAAGCGAATAGCAAAGAACGATAAATCCTTCTTTCCCGATCGATAAATTTGTAGATCGTCTACTGCTAAAAAATCAGTATGCGAAAACATAGCAACACACACCTGGTGACCTGATGAAATACACCTGATTCAATTCATTAAAAACTTCTATAATAGAAGTTTTAATGAACAACCAATTACAATCATGGTTGTTTATGAATTAGCCATTTTTAAAATGGCTGGCAGGTAATTTTTTTAATAAAGTATATTTTAGGACTTGGATTGTGATCTCGTATATTAATGAGATCATTATTCAAGCTCTTAAATAATACTTTTCATCATCATTTATTATAAATTTAGTTTTAATTAGTTTTTTTAGGAATTTATGCCAATTTATGCAAATTAATGGAATTATTTTCTAATAAATGTAAGTCCGATTAATTGAACACTAAAATTTATTATTAAAAAGTTTTTATATTCGAATAAACTATTCTTCTGTTCCTTGGAAATTTGTTTTGGCTGCCATCTTTTTTACCTTTTGATAAATCCAAATTTTGATAATTATTGATTTTATGAGGCTTTGGAAATTTCTGTTAATTTCCAAAATTTATAAAAATCTTCCCATTTTCAATGGTTCTAATGATTTGGATTTTTTATACTTTCTAAAAAACTTTTTTTTAACTTCAGTTATCGGTAAACTTATGTTTTCCGTATTTTTTAAACTCCTCATTTGAAGTTTCTGGTTCCACTGCTCCTGGTAAATTGCAAATGAGGTAAAAACTCAAAAACTAGAGTTTCGATGGATATTTTTGAAATATCTGAAAAGTTGTAAAAATATTAAATTGATTGATTTTCTTGAAAAATCTTACGAAGTTATTTCTTAATTTTCTCTACAATTCAAAGTAGAGTTATTGGTATTTTTTTCAAAAATTTTCGGCTTTAATTTAAAAAAAAACTTGTCTAAAAAGTTACTAAAAATAGTTTTATATATAGTTTTTAATGAATTGAACATTTCTACATTTTGAAAGTTTGCATGCATTATTTACTATGTATTATGTTTTTATGTTAAAAAATAATTTCTTCTAATTCCTTCCTTCCTATATTATAAGGTTTTATTCAATTGAACAAATTACATGCAGACACGGGTAAGTATGCATGTCCCTATATTATAACTTTATTGATTTTTTCATTTTATTATAGGAGTTTTTAATGAATTGAATCAGATGTAGCGCGGAGCACTGGGTAAGAGAAAAGCTACGACACAGTGGGTGTGCGGAATCTATTCAGAGATCTTTTTCTGTCCACCGATCGATAGCAGAGGTGCAGAGGAAAATCCACCAATCACATTCCGCCAGGAGTTCAATTCAGCCACGTGGCAATACACACCAACCGACGCGATAGATATATATATATTGAGTGAAATTATATATCAACCAGAAAATCATGTCAGATATTCAAATGTCAATAATGTCAACGCCTGAAATGAACGAAATGAAAGCAAGGAGAAGGCCTCTGATGGAAGACTCCAGCCGTCAAATACTCAACGCAGGAGATCATCCAGTTAAAGATATACCTGTGCATAGCCGAAGCCACATCCCTACGGGGAATTATGTCTCAAGTACGGTTGTTTGAGCCACATTTTATATTTAATAAATTCATCATTTAATTTTTATGCTTCCTTCTTAATAAATGTTCGATATAAATTATGAGCGACCGAACCAAAATTAACCATGATGGCAGATCGCTAATTCCCAACTCAAGGAGTAAATAAAGCTACCAACAGTCATAGGAAACCACTCACTTAGTTGTGACGCTTCTACTAAACAGACAAATCAAAATTATCGATCGCTCTGTTCATTATTTTCGACAAAAACTACGAACCTGAAATAGGAAATTAATGAGAATATTAATATAAAAGAGGGTCTATTAATCACCAATATTCCAACTATTGAGTTTTAATTGAGTTTATTCGCAAGACTCCCATTTGTTTACGGGTAAGACTAAGTGTGTCATTTTTTTTAATTATCTCGGGAATCATCCCTCCGAGGTGATTTAGGTTATTCAGTACGGCTCAATCCTAATTGCTTTATCCGAGTATTCAGTATTGTGGAATTATACGAGTGGAATTGATACTTCAGTTCTTAGAATTTCTCGATTTTTATTTCGTTTCATCACCCCAGAGATTATTAGAATTACAAATTTGGTTTTAGTTACTAATAATATTTACTCCTCATGATAATTAATAGATTAAGTCGTTCGAAATAAGCCGGATACTTTCAAGACAGAGCTTTAATTTAGATAACTATCATAATTAACCATAAATAACCAGATTGACAAGTCAAATCCGAACCCATATTTTTTTTATTTACTAATTAGACTCGAACTTCCACGAGAATTTCCTTAGTTGACTTTATTAGTTTAACGGCTGGGAGGAAAGTAATTTAGATGCAATCATTAATATATTATCAACAGGTATCTTGGACAACAACTGGGAAGACGCACATTGCACCACATTAACGGTGCTGACCATATTTGCCGGGAGGTATCGACAAGCCCTATGAGATCAGGGCTATACCATATCCACTTATGGTACCCCCGAGGGGCCGAACAGAAGTAATAACAGATCAACAACTGACGTCGAGCTCCCTAGCGTTCTCATCAAGAGGGAGACGGGTCGAAACCCCGCTCGAGAAATCCGACAGAAAGCAGAAGGTGAACTGCACCGATTGGAACAATTAGAATAGCGATACCGATTCTTAGTAAAGCGGCAGAAGGAACATCTCGCCAGGATCAACAGGGACATCGCAAGTGGACGGATTCCCAGCTCGGACGGGCACCTACCCTCTAACGGAATCGCTTACGATCATCGAGATTCGGCGTTGTTGGAGAGTGACGCGCCCGTACACTTGGTGGTTCCAAAGAGCCTCTTCCAGCCAGATATTCAGGAAATTTTGGAGGATCGGGGAGTCGAAGAGCATGCCTATTTGCGGAGGCGCTTGACTGATAAGCGACTGCACAACGATTGAAATCTTATCTTACATTTTGTATTAGTAATAAAGTCTTTGCATTTTTGGGCCAGAACACAAACAGCCTTGAGATTGTTTGAATGAATCAGTAATACACACGCAAATACAACATGCAAATTTAAAATTGGACCTATAAAACACCAACTAACCCTGCTAAAATATGAGAAAGAGAACAATTAAATATAAAATCAAGAAACATAAAAGTAAATTAAAATAATAACAAAGTGCAACAAGATCCGTACGAAATAAACATAAACATAACATTAGAACATTAAAATTTGACCAAAATTTGACCAAAATTTGACCAAAATTTGACAATTTATCAAAAAATGCAAAAAAAAATAGAACAAAAATCAAATAATTTGAGTTGGAAACAATTCAAATTAAAAGTTAAAAAGAAAATTGTCAAATTAAATTATAAAAATAATAAAAATAAGATTAGAAATACCAGAAAATAACAAGGTCAAATTTTGTTTTACTAAATCAAAATTAACACGCAAGGTTAGGGTCCTACAATGGGTATATATACTGATTCATTTTTTCATAATATCATCTCGGATTTTAGCCAAAACTAGTTTAAAGCAGTTTTTCGAAGCCTTGAGTCAGTAGAATAATTTCAATGTGAGTGAAGAAATGTTCAATGACTTCCTCCACGTCGCACCCAGATAACCTCGTGTTGGGCCAGAACACAGACGGCCTTGAAGGTGTTTAAATGAATCGGTAATACAGACGCAAACACAAATTGGAGATTTAACACACCGACAAGCTATTAAAATATTTCATAAACATTCGAGCAGTGTAAGTGCGATGTAAGTCCGCCAACAGCTCGTGCCCGTGAGAGATCTCGCCGTGGGTAACGACGGACTCGAACGTCAATTCATTCACTTCCATAGGGGCAGAAGGGAGATCCGGAGGCAATCTTTTGGTTGCCTACCTTTCGACCTACTCCCAAAAAATCGACCTAAATGATCATTGCTCAACGGCTAAAATATCAACACAGAGTAGTCCTGTGCGCACTCTTAAAATCTAATATCAACATAAAAGATTTCCTAAGATCAACATTGAGGTTAACGGGAACGGTGCTTGCGGAAATCGATGCATCGAGCTTTTATTAATCTTATTAAAATCATTGCTGATTACGTAAAATGAAACCAGACCTCTAAATAAATCGCTGTTGAATACAGAAAAGAATAATAAGACCCAAACTAAACAAGTAATCTCAACAACCGTGATTGACGAAAAAAGGTAGAATCCCAATTAAATAAAGAGTCGAATAAATCAATAATAAATTTGCAATACACCATCAAACTGAGGAAAATTTTACAACGTGTCAATAAATCTGAAAAAATAGGGCGAGTTTTATCTCAAGTTTTATATTTCAACAAAAATCAACCCTTTAATAAATTTTGACCGGGAAGTGGTTTATTCACCGTCATAAGTAATCCGTAAATAGTAGCCTTATTACATAATAATGAGCCCAATTTACTTAAAATATCACGAAATCCCGTTCATTAAACGACTGTTATATTTTTTTTGAATTAAAGAATCTGGAAAACAGCGAACAAGACCATTTCAATGGCTATAAATCACGCGTGTATTACAACCTGTAATAGTAGAAAACCTAGCTGTCATTATATGAAAGAATTTTTTTTGTTTTTGTTCTCAAAATTATCAACTCCCGCGCCCAGATTACGTGATTTGAACAATCGTGCCGACGATAATTCACCATGCTCCAAATATCAACGCGTCCAACAAAAATCCAGAACATTTATTCCCTAAGAAAATTCAAAAATATGTATACATAGATTCATAAACACATAAGGATGAGAAAGAAAAATCCCTTCCGAAGCTGAGACACTGCAAATGTTGGATGAGATCCGATTGGATTGACCCGACGAGATGGATTTGCCTAAAAATGTTTTCTTGACGAAGTGGAGCGTAATCACCTAAAAAAGTTAGTTAATTTCGAAAATAATTGAAATAAATCAAACTTCAAACAATTCATAATCAGATGTGGATAATAGAGTCGGAGGAACGGCGACTGGAGTGCTTATGGCAGAAAATACCAACGCTTAGCACTGAAATACGAGAATCCAGAGAGAAATATTGGCCAAGCGAATAGCAAAGAACGATAAATCCTTCTTTCCCGATCGATAAATTTGTAGATCGTCTACTGCTAAAAAATCAGTATGCGAAAACATAGCAACACACACCTGGTGACCTGATGAAATACACCTGATTCAATTCATTAAAAACTTCTATAATAGAAGTTTTAATGAACAACCAATTACAATCATGGTTGTTTATGAATTAGCCATTTTTAAAATGGCTGGCAGGTAATTTTTTTAATAAAGTATATTTTAGGACTTGGATTGTGATCTCGTATATTAATGAGATCATTATTCAAGCTCTTAAATAATACTTTTCATCATCATTTATTATAAATTTAGTTTTAATTAGTTTTTTTAGGAATTTATGCCAATTTATGCAAATTAATGGAATTATTTTCTAATAAATGTAAGTCCGATTAATTGAACACTAAAATTTATTATTAAAAAGTTTTTATATTCGAATAAACTATTCTTCTGTTCCTTGGAAATTTGTTTTGGCTGCCATCTTTTTTACCTTTTGATAAATCCAAATTTTTGATAATTATTGATTTTATGAGGCTTTGGAAATTTCTGTTAATTTCCAAAATTTATAAAAATCTTCCCCATTTTCAATGGTTCTAATGATTTGGATTTTTTATACTTTCTAAAAAACTTTTTTTTAACTTCAGTTATCGGTAAACTTATGTTTTCCGTATTTTTTAAACTCCTCATTTGAAGTTTCTGGTTCCACTGCTCCTGGTAAATTGCAAATGAGGTAAAAACTCAAAAACTAGAGTTTCGATGGATATTTTTGAAATATCTGAAAAGTTGTAAAAATATTAAATTGATTGATTTTCTTGAAAAATCTTACGAAGTTATTTCTTAATTTTCTCTACAATTCAAAGTAGAGTTATTGGTATTTTTTTCAAAAATTTTCGGCTTTAATTTAAAAAAAACTTGTCTAAAAAGTTACTAAAAATAGTTTTATATATAGTTTTTAATGAATTGAACATTTCTACATTTTGAAAGTTTGCATGCATTATTTACTATGTATTATGTTTTTATGTTAAAAAATAATTTCTTCTAATTCCTTCCTTCCTATATTATAAGGTTTTATTCAATTGAACAAATTACATGCAGACACGGGTAAGTATGCATGTCCCTATATTATAACTTTATTGATTTTTTCATTTTATTATAGGAGTTTTTAATGAATTGAATCAGATGTAGCGCGGAGCACTGGGTAAGAGAAAAGCTACGACACAGTGGGTGTGCGGAATCTATTCAGAGATCTTTTTCTGTCCACCGATCGATAGCAGAGGTGCAGAGGAAAATCCACCAATCACATTCCGCCAGGAGTTCAATTCAGCCACGTGGCAATACACACCAACCGACGCGATAGATATATATATATTGAGTGAAATTATATATCAACCAGAAAATCATGTCAGATATTCAAATGTCAATAATGTCAACGCCTGAAATGAACGAAATGAAAGCAAGGAGAAGGCCTCTGATGGAAGACTCCAGCCGTCAAATACTCAACGCAGGAGATCATCCAGTTAAAGATATACCTGTGCATAGCCGAAGCCACATCCCTACGGGGAATTATGTCTCAAGTACGGTTGTTTGAGCCACATTTTATATTTAATAAATTCATCATTTAATTTTTATGCTTCCTTCTTAATAAATGTTCGATATAAATTATGAGCGACCGAACCAAAATTAACCATGATGGCAGATCGCTAATTCCCAACTCAAGGAGTAAATAAAGCTACCAACAGTCATAGGAAACCACTCACTTAGTTGTGACGCTTCTACTAAACAGACAAATCAAAATTATCGATCGCTCTGTTCATTATTTTCGACAAAAACTACGAACCTGAAATAGGAAAATTAATGAGAATATTAATATAAAAGAGGGTCTATTAATCACCAATATTCCAACTATTGAGTTTTAATTGAGTTTATTCGCAAGACTCCCATTTGTTTACGGGTAAGACTAAGTGTGTCATTTTTTTTAATTATCTCGGGAATCATCCCTCCGAGGTGATTTAGGTTATTCAGTACGGCTCAATCCTAATTGCTTTATCCGAGTATTCAGTATTGTGGAATTATACGAGTGGAATTGATACTTCAGTTCTTAGAATTTC
Organism: Schmidtea mediterranea; assembly: GCA_022537955.1. Classification (NCBI taxonomy): domain Eukaryota; kingdom Metazoa; phylum Platyhelminthes; order Tricladida; family Dugesiidae; genus Schmidtea; species Schmidtea mediterranea. Next base: position 154,021,598 of record CM039679.1, on the reverse strand, counting down.
TCGATTTTTATTTCGTTTCATCACCCCAGAGATTATTAGAATTACAAATTTGGTTTTAGTTACTAATAATATTTACTCCTCATGATAATTAATAGATTAAGTCGTTCGAAATAAGCCGGATACTTTCAAGACAGAGCTTTAATTTAGATAACTATCATAATTAACCATAAATAACCAGATTGACAAGTCAAATCCGAACCCATATTTTTTTTATTTACTAATTAGACTCGAACTTCCACGAGAATTTCCTTAGTTGACTTTATTAGTTTAACGGCTGGGAGGAAAGTAATTTAGATGCAATCATTAATATATTATCAACAGGTATCTTGGACAACAACTGGGAAGACGCACATTGCACCACATTAACGGTGCTGACCATATTTGCCGGGAGGTATCGACAAGCCCTATGAGATCAGGGCTATACCATATCCACTTATGGTACCCCGAGGGGCCGAACAGAAGTAATAACAGATCAACAACTGACGTCGAGCTCCCTAGCGTTCTCATCAAGAGGGAGACGGGTCGAAACCCCGCTCGAGAAATCCGACAGAAAGCAGAAGGTGAACTGCACCGATTGGAACAATTAGAATAGCGATACCGATTCTTAGTAAAGCGGCAGAAGGAACATCTCGCCAGGATCAACAGGGACATCGCAAGTGGACGGATTCCCAGCTCGGACGGGCACCTACCCTCTAACGGAATCGCTTACGATCATCGAGATTCGGCGTTGTTGGAGAGTGACGCGCCCGTACACTTGGTGGTTCCAAAGAGCCTCTTCCAGCCAGATATTCAGGAAATTTTGGAGGATCGGGGAGTCGAAGAGCATGCCTATTTGCGGAGGCGCTTGACTGATAAGCGACTGCACAACGATTGAAATCTTATCTTACATTTTGTATTAGTAATAAAGTCTTTGCATTTTTGGGCCAGAACACAAACAGCCTTGAGATTGTTTGAATGAATCAGTAATACACACGCAAATACAACATGCAAATTTAAAATTGGACCTATAAAACACCAACTAACCCTGCTAAAATATGAGAAAGAGAACAATTAAATATAAAATCAAGAAACATAAAAGTAAATTAAATAATAACAAAGTGCAACAAGATCCGTACGAAATAAACATAAACATAACATTAGAACATTAAAATTTGACCAAAATTTGACCAAAATTTGACCAAAATTTGACAATTTATCAAAAAATGCAAAAAAAAATAGAACAAAAATCAAATAATTTGAGTTGGAAACAATTCAAATTAAAAGTTAAAAAGAAAATTGTCAAATTAAATTATAAAAATAATAAAAATAAGATTAGAAATACCAGAAAATAACAAGGTCAAATTTTGTTTTACTAAATCAAAATTAACACGCAAGGTTAGGGTCCTACAATGGGTATATATACTGATTCATTTTTTCATAATATCATCTCGGATTTTAGCCAAAACTAGTTTAAAGCAGTTTTTCGAAGCCTTGAGTCAGTAGAATAATTTCAATGTGAGTGAAGAAATGTTCAATGACTTCCTCCACGTCGCACCCAGATAACCTCGTGTTGGGCCAGAACACAGACGGCCTTGAAGGTGTTTAAATGAATCGGTAATACAGACGCAAACACAAATTGGAGATTTAAACTCAAACCTATTAAAACATCAATTAACCCTACTAAAAAGCGAGAAAGAGAACAATTAAATAAAAAATTATAAAACACAAAAATAAATTAAAATAATAACAAAGTGCAACAAGATCCGCACGAAATAAACATAACATGAAAACCTAACAATTTGACCGAAATTTGACAATTTATCAAAAAATGCGAAATTTCATAAAAATGGAATAAAAATCAAAGAATTTGAATTAGAAATAATTCAATTAAAAATATTCAAAAAAAAATTGTCAAATTAAACTACAAAATAATAAAATTAAGAATAGAATATTCTAGAAAATCACAAGGTCAAATTTTGTTTTACTAAATCAAAAAGAACACTCAAGGTTAGGGTCGTACAATAGGTATATATACCGATTCATTTCTACACAATTTTAATCCGTTTTACTAAAACTTGAAATCAGTTTTAATCTGAACATATTTTCGTCTAACCAGTGAAGACCTTGAAATTCGATGTGAGTGAGAGATGGTTCGACACTCTCTCCACGTCGTATCCTTGCAACCTCGAATGAGCTATGCTTGGATCGCGGCGTGGGGAGAGGTAGTTATAGTATATGATATATGAATGACAATTATGAATATGGCAAAAATATATGTATATTTTAAATGAATAGACTGTTCTGTCAAAATTTTTCCGGCCCACAGCCGAAATATATATCACAAGTCAGTAGAATCAAATATACAATCGAAATTGTGTAAGTGCGTGTATCATCGCCAATGATTCGTGCCCTTGAAGGCTCCGGCGTGAGAACGCAGGAGCTGAAACGTCAATATGATTCCGTATAAGGGAAAAGGGTGAAAGGGAAACAGTCTTTTGGATGTTTCATCGTCACTCATTTCCCATAAATTCGACCTAAACTTATTCTTCACACACGGCTAAAATTCAGACATCGAATAGTCCAGTGGGCACACAGTAACTATAATGTAAACACAATGCGCTTAGGATCAAAATGAAAGACGGTGACGGGATTTTAAATAAAAAATCGTTGCTATGCTCAAAACAATAAAGGTTGATCAAAAATATTGAGAAACTGGTTAATAAAATAAAAATGATATTCTTAAAATATGAAGGATCTTATTAAAAGTCGTTAGAGAACTTGTTAAATAAACTGAAGTGCCAGAAAGAATTTTGATAAAAGTTATTAACCAAAATGCTACGCTCAATCATAAAGAGTTTTACTCGAAATCATGAGGTAACTGCTATATCTTTCTAACTTCACGTCGTAATGAAATTTAAAAAAATATCTAGAAATCAAACTCTAGTAGTACGTCTTAAAGAACTTAGTAAAAATCAATAACAGAATAAATGTAAATCAAACCCTAAAATCATGTCCTAAAGAATTTAATCAAACCCAAAGTATAAAAAGACCGGACTACAATGAATTATTGCGAAATAAAAATTATAATCAACCATAAATGTTGGGTACATAATCATGATCGCAGCTGACGAAATAAAAGGAAAATAAGATATAGTAAAAATTCTGGTTGTTTGAAAAGCAATTCTTACAAAAACTTTAAACAAATTAGCCGGACCCACTCTAGACCTGATCACTCAGCGAAGTAGAGTATCCATATGGTATAAATTTACTTTACTTTTCACCCACTGAAAGTTTCTCTAGCATACACCAACCAAAGAATAGATAGCTATTTAATATATGTTTATTATAAAATCTCCAACATGATCTTAACGGACAAAATTCGAGACCATTTATTCATTAAAAATCGATATTAATCAGATACCAGAATACACCCGGTTCCGCAGAGAACAAATTAACTCGCCATAAATTCTTCCGCAGTTGCTGTCATTGGAGAGCCGTTTATTCAATCCTTGTCAATTCTATTGCTAAGGATAGTATTGGTTACCATAGATAGCTGGTCATCGTCAAAGCGAATTGTAAATGAAATTATCTGCCGCACTCGAGTAATAAATCCAACAAATCATGCATGAATCACTAGAGTAGGCTATAGTAACATAGAAATTGAACCCAGCGGAAATAAGAATTGATCATGAATACTAAATCCCCTGAAATGCAAAAGAAAATCATCTACCAAATCCATTAACAACTTACAATGGAATGCAACGATAAGTTTCGTAATTTTCCTAATAATATTTGATCAATTTCTTTATACAAAATAGAAGTGATCATAATGAGGCCGTTATTCGGCTGGAACGCCATACTCATAAAGCAATTTCTAGCAAGACACAACCTGCATTGAAATGAATAGAATTAAAACTAATACTTACTAAAGGAAAACGTGATTATTGTCTATTGGAAAACGTGTCTAATATAAACTCCACCAAATCTAATAAATGAATTAGATTAACTAGAAATAAAGTTAATGGCGGGAAAGCAACTAAGTGCGTGTCTCGACCTTTTTCTAAAATATCAATCCATAGGAATCGTGGTGAGCAGACACACAATCACCTACTGGTGAGAGGGACATGTCAACAACCAGTAGGTGTAGCGAGCTAAACCAACTATGGACACACACCTACGCGCGGTCGAGGAGGTGTGTACATATCACAGCTATGCATCCATCACTAGACGCACCATCCATATAAGAAGTAAATCGACTGGGAATTGGTCATTTTTAATTCAATTAATAATGCCCCGAAAGCCAGAACAGATTGCCAGAAAACGTCAGTTTTCCGAGGAACCCAACATCGCGAGCACTAGCGGATCCGCACAATTAGGTAAACCTTTAAGCTTCTTTATATTTGATTTTGATATATTTTCCGAGTCCTAGTGTAAATATGACCCGACCAGTGGACCATCCTGGACACCAACACGGACGAATTTAAATTGAGATATATCACAATTTATCACTAAACAATAAATATGCTGTCATATCGATCAATTTATATTGTTTTGTTTTGCCTATTTACTTTACCGCTGAATGAATCACCAACATAAAAAGGAACCAATTGCAATTTCACCTACCGATTGATTTTTAAACGACTAACCATGATTTAATAATGAGAACACTAAAGTCGAAATACACACATCGTTGGTAGAGGTCAGGAGTCCTGTCAGACAGATTCTCGATGAGGTCGAGTATGTTGTTATTTGGATTTTTGAGATTCGATATAAAATTTTTGATTCCCGACTACAACGGAACCGAACAAATAAAGTAACCTACTATTACATTTAAAGTGTATGTTTGTTAAACCGTCAGTATAAGTGACGAATGTTTATGGATTAGAAGTAATTATAATTATGTCGATTTTAGAGAAATAAATGAATCCTAATACCAATATTTATCTACCAATGAAATATCATTTAAAAATCTAATAATTTATTAATTATTGATAATTACAAATGAATTGACTCTGATGAATGAATGAATAGGAGTACGAATACTTATATGAAATAAGGGAATCCCAAATGGTTGATACTTATTGGTAGTTACAAATTAATTTTGAACAACTATAATTTGGGATGAAGATACCCGCCAAAAAAAATAAATATCATTTTAACTCTAAGTTTATGATTCTATTAAGCGTTATAAGTAAATCGAACTTCGATAAGTAAATGATTGCCTAAATTTTCGGTATAAAATTAAAAATATCTTTCATATGCTAAATGTTTATTAATCTAGTAGTAATTAGAAGTAAAGGAAACTTTGATAAATAAACCAAAGGTTTATCAATGTAGTAGTAGTTACAGCTAAAGTAAACTTGGATGAATAAATGATTTTAACTAAAAGTATTTAGATAAATGTATAAGTAGTTTTTCGATGTTATTAACTAATAATAAGTAAATTAAGTATTGACGACTGAATAATTTTGAATAAGATGTACCGTATCTTTTTAGACTTGAATGTTCAATGATTGATTAGTTTTTATAAATAAATTGAGTCGAGACAGATAGACGATTGTGTTTATACCCATCTAAACGTAAGCGATGTCGAAAATGATAAATGGATTTTTTTTAACAGCTAGCTAATTATAAATTGAAAAACAGATCACGGGAGGAGGGTACCTCCAGAGGGTTACCCAGAACCAATGTTGTTGATAGATCCGGACCGCTACCACGAACTGTGTGTATTTTCGGAAATGTTTACCTAAATAGGCCCATAAACGTTGATCCCTGACGTGAAACGCCCGCATAAGTCACATTAAGCCGCCCAGATCCGAAATCCGTAAACCTAAATATACTACCCAGTCAATATTAATTTGTGAATAATAATTTTATTGTTCTAGAAGACTCGTGGATCGACGCATCCCGAGTAATAGCCCGGTTCCCCGCTCACTCGGCTGCCAGATGCAGGCAGGCGATATGGACGCCAGATTTTCAATATCCCCGGTCCGTGAAACCCGAGGTGGCACGCAAAGAGACTCCGACGAGATGGATCTCCTTTATGTAGCAATAAAAAGAGAACACGGAAGAAATCCGACGAGAGAGATACGAGGACAGGCCGAGTATCTACTGGCGCGCCTCGAACGACATCAAGCCGAGACGAATCGGCAAGTAGAACAGGCGAGACGATACCTGCAAAGGGTCAACGAAGATATTGCGGCTGGTAGGATACCCAGTACCGACGGGTATACCGCGCCATATAATGTTTCTTATGAACTGAATGACCAAAATGGGACTAAAAAAGGAAACAATATCTTTAATCAAAGAACTTTACAGCTATGTAAATACCTTTTTTGATTGTTACGGGAAGTTGTCAAAACCTGTCCCAATAACAAAGGGAGTCAAACAAGGCCGTCCTCTTTCTATGACCATTTTTTGCCTCTCTATAGACTTCATTCTTAAGACAATACTTAAAAATTGTCCCTTCTTTCTTCATAATTTGAACATCAGTATCTTGGCTTATGCTGATGACATAGTGTTCTTGTCTGACTCTTTTCAGGAAATTGAGTTTGCTTTAAAAGAAACTGTGAAGCTGGCAACCTATGCAAATCCTTAATTTAAGCCGTCAAAATCTGGATACTTATCCATCAACAATATCAACTCAGATATCTTTAAGCTTTATCTTTACAATGAAGAGGTACCAATAATATCGGATGAGAATAAATATAAGTACCTTGGAATAGACTTTTCCCATAAACAAAATCAGAATATCGATGGACGTCTTAATTCTGCACTTACACTAACAAGCACCTTGTTCAAATCATACCTACATCCGGCACAGAAGCTTAATGCCTATAAGACATTCATTCACTCCAAGCTTATTTTGCGTGATTGGCCATAGGATACTTGACTGTGATCGTAACAGAGTTACACAGGGGCGTGAAAAACAGCTTGGTTTTGATCAAAAAATCAAAAGACTCCTGAAGACTATGATTTGTGATAAATTCCAGGCAGTGAACAATTACTTCACATACACACACTGCAAACTTGGAGGTCTTGGAATAACTTCGACCTATGATGAATACTTGATACAAAGTATCACTGGTATTACAAGACTCTTCTATTCAGCCAACATCGACTTCGGGAATATGCTTATAACGGAACTTGCTACTTCCAGAGGTGGGAAAGATTTTGAAACTGGAATCAAATGGATTAACGGTGAAATTAACAAGCAATTTCCAAACACTTCATTCTTTAAAAAATTTCAAAAGTCAGCACTTGCTTGAAAAGAAAATTCTGCATATGCGTTAAACTTTCCTTTGTAGATGACAACTTTTCACTTGAAATGTCCTACAAAGGGTGCATCTCTTACATAACCTCTCAAAACTTAAATAATCTTTCCAAAATACTTCACGACTTCGTGGGTCTTTACTATGCTGAGCGGTGGTGTGAAATGCACGTGCAAGGACACATCGCGAATGCAATAGTTGACAGCACTACGGCTAAGTATCTCATTACTATTGACATTCTTAATGATGCACAGTATAGCTTCTTAATACGTGATAGGAACAACATTCTTAATCTCAATTACAATGCTTACCGCCTTAAAAACAATATTGGCACAAAATGCAGACTGTGTCACATTGATGAAGAAACTCAGGCCCATGTGTTTAATCACTGCCAAGCCAAGCCTAATGCGAGAAGAATTAAGCATGAAAATGTCTTAATAAGCATAGTTACCTACTTAGAGAAGATAGAATTTGAGATCGATGTTGAGAAATCACCAAAATACTTCCCAAATCCTACAAAGCTGAAATCTGACATGACAATCAGATCAAGAAGGAATAAAGACATACATGTCCTTGATCTGAAAGTGCCGTATGATTCAGGGGAAGGCTTTGATAAAGCGCGAGAAGGTAACTATGTTAAATACAAAGATTTGGCATTAGAAATCGGACAGGCATTCAACGAGAAAGCAACTGTATCGGCCGTTGTGATTGGATGCCTGGGATCATGGGATAAGAAAAACAATGCACCTCTTGCTAAGATTGGATTGACTAGGGCCGAGATCCAATCTCTTGCAAGGATAGCATGCGCAAAGGCGATGACTGCATGTTATCACATATACAAAGAGCACATATCATACAACATAAGTGAATTTGACTTACCTTTTTCCTTGAAATGAATATTGTGTGTTTGTTATGCAGCAATGCTGGTAATTACATCGGCGTTGCAGATTTGTGAATGTGTGTAAAGAAACAGTAGAATCAGATGCTGAGCTATGCTCGCATATTTTAAGCCGAAAGGCCGTATGTTGTTTAAAATAAAATTTTGAAAAAAAAAGAGCTGAGCGCGCAAAACGTCGGCGGCTCAAAGTGGCAAATGGGATCTAATTTGTGAACATACCGTGTCATTTAATAAATGTTATATTAAATAGTTCGTAGAGTTATCCGACCCAAATAAATAGACAGTTCTGAAGTGTAAATCTGTGACAATCACAATAACGGAAACACTTTTAGCAGGGGACCCAATAAATTTAAATCGAGCACAGGCCTTCTACCGGCAGCTCGTTGAACATATGGATCGTTCGACCAATTATAGCATTAGTAATAGTGCTCATTTTTTGCGGACGATCTACCCACTCGAACACAGTTCCAACGTTGCTTAGCAACGGGTGCCGAGTGGTAAGCAAAAGAACATTTGTATGGGGTTGTCTGGGTAACGACCATATAGTTTCAAAACATCATAAACCAGAAACCCACCACTCGTATAGAAGTCGCTGTAGAATGCTGAAATTCTCCTAAACGTCAGATAAAATTTCACAGATTTCTACCCAAGTCAATTACATACTCTGTCGGAAATACCGCTGAAGATATAAAACGTTCCCGAAGAAATCGAAAAAATCTAACCAACGACTTATGATACCCGTCGCCGTGTTAAGTAATCGTGATAGAACTAACGAGTTGTGGACCCAAACGACCTCCAATTTGGCAACAACGCAGGCTACCGTGACGTAACCTCGACCAGATTACTTACTCATTAGGCGTCTTAAACTCAACCCATATTATAACTATATTAATGTACACATTTTATGCTCTTACTTGTTAGATATTCATGAATTTAATTTTATTCGTTTTAACAGATTCATGGGTGGATGAATCCGAATAACAATGAGATTCCCATCTCACGCCGCCGCAAAATGGATACAGGCGATGTGGGATGCGGGATACTCAATTTCACCAGTAAGAGAATCGAGGTTAGGAGTACAAAGTGAACGGAGGACGTCGAACTACCGTATGTGGCAATTAAACGAGAACCTGGACGAAATCCGGCTCGCAAGCTCCGGAGTCAGGCGGAAGAACTCTTGGCACGCCTGGAAGCCCATCAGAGGAGGACCAACCAACAAGTGGAGAGAGCTCGTCAACAATTACAGCAAATCAACGAAGATATCGCGGCTGGCCTGATCCCGAGCGGCATCTCGTTCGAGCTCGACGATCCTAGAGTGAACCGACCAATTTTGCCGATGACTGTGTCCATGCCGAAAAAGGTTCTCCCAAGGGAAATGAGGTCAGAAGCAAGAGAACACGAGCCGGAATGGGAACACTCCTATGCACGAAGAACAACAAGACAAAATCGGAAAACTATCATTCGCGATCTCGTTTTAACTGAGTTTGGTGAAATAAATTATTCGGAATTTATTGTTTTGCGTACTTACATTTAGTTTTCCTAAACTGTTTTCATATAGCATACCCTGTAGATATATTTTTTAACGTATGGAAAATACAAAATTAATAATAAATTAATTCTATATTAGTCAAAGTAATCTATTAATGGCCGTTTATTGTAGAGATGGATTCTAGTGTGATATTGGATGCGACTCTAAAAAGTGGCCGGAAGGAGAATACAGATCTCCACCGACAGTTGCTAGAATTAACCAGAGAAATTCATCGCGTAAAATCAACATGGGTGGAGCCATCTAAGGCGAAGGTCCTGTACCAACGAGTAACCGCCACCCAACGTGGATGGGCTGAAGAGAAACGATTGACGCAGGCCATGAAGACGCAGATTTGCAGACTAGAGGTGGCGCTAGCGGCCTGCCAAGAAGGCCAAGATGTCACATATCCACTAGTTTTTGCACCGGCCCAGCTGGCGTATTGCGATGCCACAAACGCAACCAAACCGGCGGTAAAACCACCTCAACGTCGTCCAGGGAAAATCGAACGAGCGAGACGACGAGCGATGAGATCGACGGAGCCAACCAAAATGAAAAATGCCATAACAACTAAATGTTTTATTTGAAATGTCTACACGCTTATTAAATTTATTAATTATGGCTAAGAATAATCTACGCAAGATAGTAAAGATTAAATCAGAGAGAGAGAGAGAGACGACGGTTTGTACTTGCAAGTAAAAGGGACCGGAAATAGAAATCGCACACATACCTTCTATCGGTGGTGCGTTGAACCCGCTATGGGATCGGGCCTTAGCAGTTCCTATATGGCGCTCACCTTTGGCGATTCCATAACCAGTGGTTGCATTACCAACGTTGCTTGGCAACGGGTAACCATTGGGGGAGAGACAACAATTTTTCATATGGGGTCAAGGTCACTGATGTCATACCCAAAAACCCCACAGCATTAGTAACTCTCCTTTTATTAATTTAAAATCATAAAATGGCACACGGGAATTAAATAAGGTGTACAGCGAACCGATTATCCAGAAAAGACAAGACAGTGAATGATAAGGGAATGGGACTGAAATTTTGTTTATTTTTGTCTTTTTAATTTGTCTCTGAAATTTATCCTATGTCTATTTTGTTATTAATGTTGGTCTAGTACAAGGTTTTGTTTAAATGGATTGGAAATAGCACGCAAACACAACATGCAGATTTAAAATCGGACCCATAAACATCAAATAACCACCTCAAAATGCAAGAAACATATATTTAAAAATATAAAATGAAAAACATAAAAGTAAATTAAAATAACAACAAATGCACCAAGATCTACACAAATTGACATAAAAATAACATAATAACAAAAGATTTGACGAAAAGACAATTTACGGAAAAGATTTAATGAATACACTGAATAAAAATAAAATAATTCTAGTCAGAAATAATTAAAATAAAAAGTTAACGAATAAATTGTCAAATAAAATTAAAAGAATTAATAAAAATTAGAATTAAATTAGACAAGTAATATCAAGGTCGAATTTTGTTTTATCGCATGAAAATTAACACGCAAGGTTAGGGTCACAGAATAGGTATAAATACCAATCCATTTTCACAGAACTTTAATGCTTTTCTCTTAGTGAACAAACTACTTTTCGCTAGATAATTTACGAATCTAAGGAGCAACTCTCAGCAAAAATTTCCACAATACGAAATCAAGCACCTTATATGTAAGCCCTACTTGATCGTATGTGTGGGAAACCTTTTGTCGGATGTGTGAATGAATGCAAAGAAATAACCATCTATCGATTTGAAAATATATATTTCTAATGAAAGAGTGTTAAATGTCGAAATTTTTCTGGCCTACAGCCACACAACATACAAGTTATAAAATCATACATAACTAGTCACGCTGTGTAAGTGCGGTTTCTCCGCCTATAGCATGTGCCCGTGAGAGTTCCGACGTGCGCAACGACGGTTTCGAACGTAAATACTATATTCGTTCATCGGGCCGGTGGGAAGATCGAGACTTAGTCTTTTGGCTAGCTCTCTTTCACCCATCTCCCGAAAAATCGACCTAAGATCAAATATAAAAATCGGCTAAACTGAGTAGTCCAGTGGACACTCGTAAAATCTAATATAAACACAAGTTCCTTAGGATCAAATTGAGGCTCGGGAGGTGGGGACTCGATATCAATGAGACGAAAAGTAATTGTGATTTATTAAAAGTAAAGAAAATGGTGGGTTTCTGGGTGTTGATATTTTGAAACTATATGGTTGTTTTACAGACAACCCAATACGAATATCTTTCGCTTACTACTCGGCACCCGTTGCTAAGCAACGTTTGAACTGTGTTTGAGTGGGTAGATCGTCCGCAAAAAGTGAGCGCTATTGCTAATGCTATAATTGACCGAACGATCTATGGGTCCAACGAGCTGACAATAAAAAGCCTGTGCTCGATTTCGATTCTTAGGTCCCATTATTCTCCTATCTCTTTCAAATGTTAACCTATACTCTCATATCCTTTACCTTTATGTCTATTCCCATAATTCTTCATTTTGTGGTTTCAAGAGAATATTATACTAACAATCGAACAACATTTCAATTTTTGTTTACTATTTTCTATAAGTATTTTCATCAATTCGGAAAATTTGAGCAGCGTTCCGCCCTTATTTCCCGTTTCAATTCAACATAATTTATTTAATTCTTAGAACATTATTTTACATGATTTTAGTCGTTTGGATTAATCTTTTTCTGATGGCTATTCATTTTAACTTTTGCAATGATTTCGCAATTTTCCCCGCTACCCATTCCCTGTTTTTGTCTTTAAGATCTATGTATGTTCATTTCATCGTTAATGAGTGCCCACTGGACTACTCAGTGTTAGTGATTTTAAGCCGATTGTTATTAGGGATTTTAGCTGTATTTTTCAGGAAACGGATGGCAAAGGAGCAGCCAATACTACTTCCCCACCTCCCGATTTCCCCTATAAATGGACAATATTGACGTTTCGGCTAATGCGTTCTCACGCCGTAGCCTTCACGGGCACGTACTATTGGCGATTATACACGCACTTACACAGTTCGATAGATTATGTGTAATTTTAATTACTTGCAGTTTGTTTTTGGCTGTGGGCCACAAAAAAATTTAAAAAAATTAAATGTTACCATGTAAATTCGATAAAAGTTTCGAGGCGTAATCGTATATTCTTCATATAAATTCTACATTCATATCATAAAATTCCATAAAGATTCTCCATATAAACTTTTCATTTCATATCATAAAATTCCATAATTGTAGGCAATTGAAAAACACTACCGGAAAGTAATACCACAAATCGACAACAGTAATTTAAAATCAATCTGACCAGCTACAGCTAACAGTAGAATTAAATTTGTCTCTGTACACAGCCTGTTAATTTTGGTCTGATCTTGTCTGGTAAATTTGGCTGTAAACAGTCTGTTAATTTGGTTGAAATTTGGTTGTCAATTTTGTGCTAAAAATTTGTGAAAACACATCAGTATATATACCTATAATTTGGCCTTAACCTTGCGTGTTAATTTTTTTGCGATTAAACAAAATTCGATCTTGAAATTATTTGTATTATCTAAATTAAATTTTTATTTATTTCTTAATTTAAATTGGTAATTTATTTTTAACATTTTTAATTAAATTTATTCAACCAAAAAATATTTTATTTTTATTCATTTAATTCATTAATTTTTACTTTTATATAAATGGTCATTTTACGGTCAAATTTTTCTTGTTATTATTTTATGTTTTATGTAGATTTCGTGCGGTTCTTGATGCATTTTGTATTTATTTTATTTTACTTTTATGTTTTTAATTTTATATTTATTTATATTTTCTCAGGTTTTAAAATGTTTAGTTGGTGTTGTGTATTGTATTTTAAGTTATCTTGGTGCTGAGTTTTCGTGTTGTATTACTGATGCATTTAAACAATTCTCAAGGCTATTTGTGTGCTGGCCCAAAATAATTATAATTCATTAAAACAGACGAAAATAATTGTAACTTAGTTAAAAGTAACGAAAAGTGATTAAAAATGCTAAATATATCGACAAGTGATTAGATATATTAAAATTATCTAAAAGTAATTAAATATATTAATTCGGATAAAAAATAACTAAAAATAAGGAATAGTAAATAAAATATCAGTAAAGTAACTAAATGTCACGGATATAATTAAATATTAGATGTGAGTAAGGATGACTAAATGTAACAAAATTAACTAATTGGAATTAAAAGTAGAAGGATACGACTAAAGGCAATTTAAGCAAATATGATTCCACGCAATTAAAATATATGTCTCTAAAGGTAACTGAACAAAACTGAGTGTAAACAAATTCAACTAGAGCGACCCAATTAATACGTGAATAACGCCTTATAATAAACCCAAAGACTAAAGTTAGCAAACGATATGGTTCCTCAGGCAACGGTGAATGACTACTGTATAGTATTAAAGGAAAGAGTAATATTAAAAATAATGATTAAACTACATTTAGATTAGTAATTTCATAAACAAAATCCGGAAAAGCATAATAATAAGACCACAAATAACAAGATAGGCATAATGTTCTCGCAAACGGAAGATACCACGAAACATGGAAGGAATCAACGAGAGTTTGATCGTAGCAGGATCGGTTTACTCATAACAACGACGCATGCAAAATTCGTCTAACAAACATTGCCAGAAATAGCGACAGTCCGAAACTGGTTGACCGTATTGCATTGGAAGATGGATAGCGACATTCCTTGCGATAACGAAATCCAGTAGGGAGTGGCACTCCAGAGTAAGAGAGTGATGGAGAGGGATCTGGTATCCATAAATCAACTGAGGGGGAAAGAATCCTGAGACGAGTAGCCAGAGAGCGCGAGTCCTTTTGATTACCAGAGACTACATAGTAAAACTAGGAATAAATAATCAGAAATACCAAATTTTTTGGAATAGAATTGTGCAATGAGAAGCAAATCTCCTGATCGGTATAACATGTTCTGAATATTAATCAACTGAAAGTAATGGTGTTAAATAACGAAATCAAATTCAAATTAGTCCACTCACCATAATAATGATTATGAAACGGTGTCGACTCAGGCAAAGAAATTTAACTATTGACCTTCTCCAGTCAACCGAGGAATTGATTGAACAGATAAAATAAAATAAGCAACCACTGAAAATAATTTCAGCCAGCTAAATAAATAAAGAATAAAATATTGTACCATACAGAATTAAGATAAATAAATGCACCGGAATTAATAGGAAAAATCGACCAATCGAGCGGCGACGAACTGATACCCTTCAGACATAAATACAAAACCCAAATTTGATAATTAACAAATAAAATCATGTCCAACCGACGACAATTACATTCTGAAGGTAGACGAGATACGAAAGAACGGATAGGAAACGGACACCGAAACCGGCTATCGCCTAACGATGTAGACATGATGAAGGACACCATCGAGCTGCAACAAGGTACTTCATCTTTTTTGTAACAATAAGTTATCCAACGTAATTATGATTTCGTTTCACCCCAAATGACATACGACGATGAACCTTACTTTCACAACTACACAATATTTGACAAATGAATTATTAAAATAAAATTTACAATTTACGAT
Organism: Schmidtea mediterranea; assembly: GCA_022537955.1. Classification (NCBI taxonomy): domain Eukaryota; kingdom Metazoa; phylum Platyhelminthes; order Tricladida; family Dugesiidae; genus Schmidtea; species Schmidtea mediterranea. The sequence continues at coordinate 154,006,324 of CM039679.1, read as the reverse complement.
TAATTATATTGATTATTTAGACAGTAGGGATCCATACGGAGGTTGAAGTGACGATTCCCGACTGACATTACAAAGACAGACTAATTCTGCTACGCAATATAGACAAGCGCAATGGGATCAAGATTACACCTTGGCCACCTATGGAGAATCGAGTTGGCCCCGACGGCCAAACGATCCGGAGATGAGATCGAATTGCCCAGCATTGCAATCAAGCGGGGACCGGGTAGAAACATGGCACGAGAAGCTCGTCAACGAGCAGAATACACCGCGATGAAGATTTAAGAGATGGAAATGAGATACCACAAAAAGGCGAATCTGGCCAGGCAGCGATTGGCACGTTTGAATCAGGACATCGCGAGTGGCTAATTCCAAGTACCTACGGATTCGCTCCAGACTATTGGGTTTCATTCGAACTGGACGACTCGAGATCCTACAAACGACCGCTCCAACAAAGCTGATTCTGCCCTGGAAATTAGTCCAGCCAGTTTTTCGCAGTCGACTCTGACCAAGACAACAAGGATCCTCAGCCGAGAACTAAAAGATCTTCGACGTGAAAATATGCATCTCTATCGGCAGCTCCTACAGCAAAACCGAGAAATCCAGCAAATAAAAGCCACTTGGTCGGAACCAGCTAAAATGAAAGAGGTGTATCAACGACTCACTGCGGCCTAACAAGGCTGGAAGGATGAAAGGACGCTTAACCAAGATCAACGGACTCAAATAAAAGGCTTGGACGTCGCTCTGTCAGCGTGCCAGGAGAGGAGTGCAGTGACATATCGCTTGGTGTTTACACCGAAACAGCAAAGAATCGGCAAAGAATTAAAAGGCCTCCGTAAAGAAAACGCAAATTTACATCAACCGTGTCTGCAACTAAACTGCGATCTGCAGCGGGTTAGAGCTACGTGGTCCAAGCCGGCTAGAGTGAAGCGGCTTTACCAAAAGATTGACGCGGCACAAAAGGGCTGGCAGGAAAAGAGAACCCTGAACCAAACCCAGAAGGTTCGGATACGTGGGCTGGAGTTAGCCGTAGTTGCGGGCCAGGAGGAGAAGGCCGTTACCTATCCCTTAGTATTCGCCCCAGCCCAAGTCGCCTACAAAGATGTGACAAGTCCCGTACAGCAGCCATTCCAACCAAAATCCTGTGCAAGACCAGGGAGGGCAGAAAGAAAACGACAAAAACAACACAAATTGCAATTGGGACAGAAATTATCTTGATAGTGTCATGTATGAGTAAATAAAATCTTCTTTGTTATTCATTTGTTCTCACGACGTAAATATTTTAGTACAACTCTCTGAGGGGTAAAGACAACGTAATGTAAAGTAAAGTGAGTAAGGGACCTAAAGAAGATAAGACGAGCATAGACCTTCCATCGGTAGCTCGCTGAACCATCTGTAGACCGGGTCTTAGCAGTTTTGGAAACAAAGCTCACCTTTGACGGTCACAGACCCATTGGTTACAGTATCAACGTTGCCTAGCAACGGGTAACCAGTGGCAGGCCGATAGAATTTTGTTGGGCCAGAACGTAAACGGCCTTGAAGAATGTTTAAATGGATCAGAAACACACACGCAAATACAACACGCAATTTAAATAAACCTATTGAAACACCAATTAAACCCTATAATATCTGAGAAATAAAAGAATTAAATATAAATTAATAAACACAAAAATAAATTAAAATGATAACAAAATGCACCAAGATCCGCACGATACCTACACAAATACAACAAGAGAACACAACAAATTCGACGAAATTGAAAAAATCAATTAAAGTTCATTAAAGTGAAAGTTAAATTGAAAAATTTGAATTAGTAATAATTCAATAAAAATTCTAAATAAAAAATTATAAAAATAAATCAAAAAATAATAAAAATAAATAATAGAATTTGCTAGAAAATAAAAAGGTCGAATTTTGTTTTACTACATCAAATTTCACACACCAGAAAAATAGGATCCATTTTCACATTAAATTTAACCGTTTTTCGAAACAAAACTACAAAACCATTTTGAAAATTGTTAAAACCATTTTTAGAACTTTGAAAATTGTTTAAAACCATTTTTTGGAAATTAATTTTACTTTCAGCACATTTAGGTGAGAATTATTTATGGTGGAACCCTCTTTCCACGTCGCGTCTGTAGCATCTCTGTAGAGCTCTGCTTGGCGACGACGTGGGGAGAGTGGCATTTTATTTTATGTTATTTTGATGCAATATGATGATATTTGTTATTTTGGTCAATGAAGGGTAATTTTGTTGAATTGTTGTATAATTAATAAATATTATTAATATACCTAAATTGTTTTACAAATATATGTTTTATAAATTAAAATGTCGAAATTTTTCCGGCCCACAGCCGACACATCACGCAAGACAGTAAAATCTACATAGTGCAGATTCATGTAAGTGCGTGGAAAATCGCCAATGATATGCACCCGTGAAGACTCAGCGTGCGCAACGCCACGGTCGTAACGTCAATATTTATCCTTACAGCTGAAAAGAGAAATAAGGAAGAAGTATATGGCTTCTTCCTCGTTTCTCAATTCTGAAAAATCGACCTAAAATGATATTACACACGGCTTAAAATCTGCACACCGAGTAATCCAGTGGGCACTCATTAACTATAATATAAACATAATATGCGTCTAAGGTCAATTAAAGGAAGGTGACGGGAAACTAAATGAAAAAATGGAATCGTTGTTATATGCTATAAAATCATGATCGTAATCTACATCACCTATCCTAACGTCAAATTAAAGTTCATAAAATTATTCATGATTTTAGATTTTCTATAGTAACTCTGTATTATTTAATCCAGATTGATAACTCATATCATTATCCGAGCATCTTTTGTTAATGATAAACTCGTATTATGAACCGCTATTTACATGATTCATCACCAATCCTTTTAGTAATAATAAATGAAAAATTTTATTAAAGATAAATTCATATTGTTAACTGTAGATTAATATCATTGTAAACCCTTTCATTAATAATACCTTCATATTGATAAGTGTAAATCATTGGGGATAAGAAAGTCATAGTATTAGTAGAAACATTTAGTTAATAATAAATTGACAGTCATTTTATATTATTAATTCATATGATCAAGTAATAGAAAGTTGAAATTATTATTTGTCGGATAATATTAGTAAATTCAAACCCTTGTAGGTAATTAATTGTAACTCTTTAAATGGAAATTGCACTATTCAAACTTATCTTTAAAAATTCATAACCTACAAATTTGAATAATTAATTATAAAACATCATTATCACTGATAGACCTTCATCACACGTTATCAATTTCATCCATGTATTAACTTTGTTATCAATGCTCAATCATTAAAAATTAAATTTACGTTATAAGATTTATAAATTCATCGCAAAACCCGATCATTAGTTTCATGATTTATTTAAAAGTTAATAGCAATAGCATTAGTAGGTAAAATATGAGTTATAATCCCCAACGTCAATTAAGAATTTCATATGAACAAGATTTAAGAATTTAATACGTAAAAATCATCCATGAAAAATCAAAACTTACAAACACCAAAATCACAACATTGAATAAATAATAGTGAAATTAATAATTCCAAAGGCGAAAGGTATATGAGAAATCAATTTTGAGGAGAGTTCAACTTATAAATCCACCGAATTTAAAATTTTAGCCATTACGAAAGCATGAAATTGCACCATAAGTCAGCGCGCCAAAAGAGCCTTCATCCGATCCAAAGAGAATCTCGATGCATCTGAGATAGGGTAGAAAGTAACCAATTTAGTGACATCAAGCGCTCCAATTTTTGCTGAACAATAAATCTGAAACCAAATATCCGTAACCGGCAAGGTGAATTTCAAATAAAACTAACTCGTCGATGGATAGGAAACCGCACGGAGAACCGACAGTATCATCTCGAACCATAGAATTTTCTAAAGTTTCCACACCAATCCCGGAAATATAATCTAGAAATAATAAATGCATAAAATTGATAACTCGTACCGACCGGAAACCTACGAATAAACAGTTCGCCAGTCATAGAGACACGCGTCCAAAGTCCAATTTTCTTAAAAGCGCCTACTAGTATTCACAACAATTATGCAGATATAAAGTTGAACTTGAACCTTGACATATCCGGTTAGTTCATAAGGTCGACGATCAACTAAATTATGAAATTTTTCGATTAAAATGCTAAATTCAATTAAATAACGTTCGCGTTTTCGCCGAATGACGAACGAATATGCAATCATCTAACTAATGTACTTGTATTAAAATAGTATAAATAGGATATAAATCTTCACCGAACATCAGTCAATCAAACGTACCAATGTACCCACGACGGACTCCAAAGAAGAGAACGATTTCAGATAGCCCAACCGGCAGAAGGTCCACAGTTGAATCCGAACACGCAGGAAATGCAGACCCCGATCTCATCCCAATGTAACTCGCCGACCGATGGAGGGAAGCCTGGAAACTCTACTGGCACTCTAAATTCCCATCCGACTTCCAACGCAGCAGCAACAGACCGGAGTATCTCGACCGAATTCACGAGGCACCAGAAACATTCTGGGAAGAGTGGCACCCACGGCTGAGATCTACGCCCATGCGCGGTGTCTAATCGACGACCTTCTCGAACATCAGCAACAAGTGGACCTACGAGTAGCTCGAGCCCGTCAATGTTTGGCAAACATTGAGGAGGACCTCGAAGCCGGCCGGATTGCCGATATTTATTATCACCCACGGTCACGCAGATCCCTGCATGGAGACGCCGAGAAGGAAAAAGATGCGCAGATGACGGGAACTAACCGAGGTCGAAACCTCAGGAGGCCGGTAATGGTTATACCAAACTGCTCCCCCGAGGATTGGGTAGCAAGAGGCTTCACAGACTCATGAGAATTACATTGCAAACTCCATTTAGTTTGATATTTGTTATTAAAATAGAAATTGCGTTCGAATAAACATTAATTTTGTTTTATTTTTGGTTGCTGTTATAACAATTCATTAAGAAAGTTTTGTTTAATTAGTTACTTCGGTGGCGATAACTATTGTTTTAACATTATCAATTCCAGACATGGATTCCACACAAACCCTGAGGATAGAGCTAGCCATAGCCCGAAAAGATAACAAGAACTTATACAATCAGATAATTCAACTAACACGAGAGGTACATCAAATACGAGCCACCTGGATAGATCCAGCAAAGGTCAAATCCTTATATCAGAGGCTCACAGCTGCTCAGAAAGGATGGGCCGAAGAAAAACAAATCAATCAGAGTTTACGCACACAAATCCGAGGACTGGAGGTCGCCCTATCAGCCAGTCAGGAAGGAGCGGCTGTCACCTATCCGCTCGTATTCGCACCGGCTCAGTTAGCATACCGGGAGCCAGCAGCTGCTTCAACTTCGGTCCCAAATCCTACAACAACCATAAACACTTACTCCCGTCCCGGACGCAAAGAAAGAGCTAGGCGCCGTACCGCCAAACTACTAACCTGATACAAGTCAAAATTTACAGACCATTGTAGCTCCTATATAAAATACATTTCGTAGTTTGATTTTATTAGCTCATGTGAGAAAATCCAAAAAACCATGATAGAATTCCTGAAATTTACTAGACTTTAAATAATATATGACATAAAGGGGACCAATTACAAAGAAAATCGAGCACATGTCTTCTAACGACGGCTCGTTGAACCCGAGGGTTGTCCGAGCAATTATAGTATTAGCAATAGCACTCACTTTTTGCGGACAATCCACCCGCTCGAGCACATTTCCAACGTTGCCTAGCAACGGGTGTCGAGTGGTAGGCAAAGTAACATTTTGTATGGCGTTACTGGGGCAATAATTAGCAACCCCTGTAACCCACCAATTTTATGATATGGGTCAAGGTCATACCGATCACCTATAACCCCACACCTCGACATAAAAAATAGTTAACCCCTATGATTCTTCAAATCGATCTTCAAAAGTTATATTTTAAGTATTATTTATAATCCGATAATAGTTGATGAAAAAGAAATTTATTATTATTTTTTCAATGTTTTCATGTCAAAATGTAATATTTATAAATTCATGAAATAATATATTCATTCAATTTTTATTAAACTATTGAACGTTCAAAAACTCTAGCAATTTAAGATATTTAGAAAAGTCTTCACGGCGCACCGGTTGCCCGACACTGATTCTTGTGCTGGATCTTAAAGTTCAATATGACTAAAGGGTGAACTTCGCAGCTGCACGCACTAACAACTATGTAAAATACAAGGTTCTCGCCAAAGATATTGGAAAAGCCTTTGGTTGCTAAGTTACAATATCTGCCCTAGCTGTCGGGTTTCATGGAACATAGGACAAACTAAATGACAATATTCTCAGCAAGATTGAATTAACTAAGAACGAAATAAAAACATTTCCCAGAAAATCCTGCCAAATACATAATAGCCAGTTATCACATTCACCCAGAACATGCCTCATATAAAAAACCTTCCCTCCTCTTACTGATCATGTAATAACCTGAAATCCGACTGCCTTTATCTTGAAAATGAATAAAAACGACAGTTATAAATGCTTCAACAACGCTTGCATAATCAAGCCGAAAGGTCGCATTTGTATTAAAATAAATTTTGTTTTTTTTCTCTAAAAATTGCATCTGACCTGCCAAACGTCCTGTAGGTGGATGTGTTTTTATTTAATTTATTACAGTTTGTTTAAATACATAATTAAAATAATTTGAATAAATCAAATGAATGTGTATACTAGATTCGCTAAACGACAATTTTAGTAGCAATAATTTGCATTCAACGACATTTAAATTTTGCAAAATGTGCCATTTAGAAGAATTACATATAATTAATTTCTAAGAATTTTACCCACTTCTTAACAAAAAATTCACAGTTCTTGGTTGAATTGTCGGTTTATATCGATCAGTAAATACTATTCTTGTATCAGTTGGCTGGTTCGTGTACATGATTCGTGTTGTGATTTTGATTTTTCATTAACTCTATATGCAACAGCTGTAAGAAAAAGGTCATTGGTCCATAGCTGTCAGTGAAATAAATTAATCACAGTCACTCACTTAGAAGAACCTGAATCCGAGACTCTCCTCAACACTCTAGCTACCTAACAAACCGCCAAGCCATAAGACTATACAATCAACTCCTGATTATATGGTTATTCTTGCAATGCACTGGTCGAGACTGGTTTCTATTTATCTTTTATATCAGAAAACTTTATTTTCGATTGCAACAATATATCCACAATCATGCCTACCTACAAATATGAACTGAATTATTGTATTATTATATTAAGAAGACGAACTTGATGATGAAGAATATTTATTTGATTGGAGATGTATACTGTTACGGACTACATTTTTAGGTCTATTGCTACAGCAGCTTTCGTATTTATAACATCTGCGATGTGTTACTGTAATGTAAATATCAATAATATTTTCCTTCGTTTTTTTATTGTGATATATGGTGCGTATAATGAACTAAACAAAGTTTTGTTTTAATAATTAAAAGAATAAAAATATCAGAATTTGAATTTATTGAAATAAATTTTGTTATCTCCTATTTTCTTTAACATGGTGTAAGAAGTAGCAACGCTCGAAATTCAAGAATCAATCGCATCAATATCGTTGCCAGATACAATATACCCATTTTCCTTGGTAAATTAAGATCTCCAAATTGCGGTTTTTCAGTGTTTGAAGCTACTTTCAGCTTCAAATCAACACACGGACAAAGATTCAACAGATTATTATCATGTCTACTTCCATATCTTTTACAGGAGTTATCAAACGCACTGAAGAATCAGTAACACTACAGGATTCTTATTAGAAACTTAAAGAAGTCATTTCAAAATATTCATTAAACTTGGTAACAAAACCAAGTAACAAAACAATAATTAATCAACAGTTTCAAAATCAACTCAATGGAACTTAAACTCCTATTCATTTTCTGAAACAGTTAATTCATGATTGGGAATCGATGCAACTTAGGATTACGAAACATTCAACAGGGATTATTGAGAAGATATTCATGAATAGAATTCCCAAATCTCTACAGTCGATTATAGCTACATCAACAGTCAATAATTTAGAACAACTCGCAATGTTAGCAGTGTTGGTTTACGGGTGAGTTGCCAATTCCTTATTTCCATAGCTACCTCCATTATCCATCCTCCAATTACCTCTCTCTAGGGTATGCCTCTCATACATCTCATAACTTCGCTTCACCATTATGTACCCGTTAGATAACTTACGTTGGTATTGTACACAATGGCCGAAAACCATCCAATCAGGTGAGCACCGTTCACAATAATACTCCTTGGATGACTTTCGATTTCGGGTTCTAGACTGCCATAGAAGATCTTATGTCCCCTCACACTTAAATAAATAACACAACCAACCTGGGTTTAAATATCCCTCACGTCATTAATGGAAAGTTTTAATTAATGAAAATTTTATACAGTTAAATTTAATGTAAAATTGATCAATTAATTTACTGTAACTCATTGAGAATTTTAAATTTAATTATTTAATTTAATTAAGTGGAATTATGTTTCCAGGATTTTCCGATGATTAAGTTAGGGTCTACTTCCAAGATTTTTTAAAGGGAAACAATCTAAAGTGTAATGAGTTAGAAGCACTTCAGGTCTACAATCCCTTTTGTGTGAACTCTTAATTCCCCACATGTCGTTGAATACTTGAATTTTTATCATAATGTTAATTTCAGGGTTATTCATTTTGGGTAATTTTCATTTCAAGTTTGACTAGTTTACTAAATTTGAATTTCCCTCTTCGAGTTTTCGTCACTGGTCTAACCTCGCTACTCTTGCCACAATCCGTTTCCTCAATACCTGTCATTTTATTTACTTATGTGACAAAATCTTCAAGTTATACTCGGTAACATTTTATTATTCCTATTATTGCATTTAAATAAAAACGTGAACAAGAGAAAATAGACTTACAACACGGATGACAAATTATATTCAACACTATATCAAATTGGTTTGTTTCACAAAAAAAATAGTTTCACTAAAGATCATCACTCGTCCATATCGACGGGGAGGTATCTTCATTTCGAATCTTGCTGAGGTTGCTCCATACCCTTTTTCAGGATAGGCTCCGTTGCCATTTTCGAGTATGATCGAGCTGGAGGAATAATTAGCCCGGGAAGCTCACTCAAATCAATAACTTCCTGCTACTTTTGCCTCAGCTGAACTGCTGTCACGGCCAATTTGAACCTTTCTGGAAAATTAAAGTTCAATTGGTTCATTGTCAACCGGATATTTAGTACCATGCCATGATAAGCGGCTGGCATAATCGCAAAACATGGATCTTCCTCCCCTGATACTTGATGATTTTCTACAGGGGAAATTGACGGGATCGGTGCAGGAACATGCCAGAGGATCATGCGGCGGGTAGGACACTTCATTGCTGATATCTAAAATTTAGATTTAATTTATAAGTTTAATTCAATAAAAATGTGTATTTGGTTTACTTTTTAGTAATGATTTTGGTTTCATTTTTGTATTAATCTATGCATAATGTAAATTCAGTTTTATTCGTAACCTTATAGGAGTAGTAATAACCAATAAATAAAGTAGCTTAGATTTATTTTTTCATTCTCGATAAGAATCTTGGTAAACAAATGCTACTGTTGGTAAGTAATCGTCGAATTCCTTATGATTCCAAGAGACAAAGATGAAGTATTGTTGTCCGTTATTAACTGTGAGTAAGATTGATTCGAATTTGAAATGGCTTTATTATGTTTGATCCGTAAAGGAGTAAGTTACCTAGTATGAGAACGTACACAATCGATTAATCGTAAAATAATACAATTTATTCTTAATGAATGATATATTTTTGTTTTCATAAAGTTTCATGTATATTCAGCTAATTAGGAGTTATTTTTTGTTTTGTGTTTTGTGAATGAACTATTAGAAATCAGTGATGTATGATATCGTATATTGAAGTTTCAATGATATTTAATGTACTAGCAACAGGAAATTCTCGGGAACGTTGGACGGACCACAACCGCACCACATTGACGATCCCCAACAAATTTGCCGGACGCTACCGACAACCCTTGTTGGATCGTGGATACTTCCTACCTACGCACGGTACACCAGAATGGCATCTCCCGAATTAGAATCAGTATGACGAAGACGTGGAGCTGCCCAGTCTCGCCATAAAACGGGAGCCAGGGCGAAATCCGGCTCGAGAAATTCACCATGAAGCTGATGTGGCACTTCAACAGTTCAAATACCTCGAAAGAAAATATTGATGAAAAGCCAACCTGCGACGTAGAAGGTTGGTGAAGATCAAAGCAGATATCGCCAGTGGCTACATCCCAAGCTCCCATGGCTACCTACCCGATTATAGTGTAGCGTACAATCCAGAAGATCCGGCCCGCCTGGAGCTCAACGCGCCGGTGCATCTCGTTGTACCTAAACATCTTCTTCAACCCGACATTAGACACTAATCGGCAGAATGAACGAGGAGCATGTCTATTCGCGATGTCCTCTAAAGCAAGGAACGCCGCATAGAAATTACGGCCATAGAATTACAAAATGAATCTGTACTAAATTTGTAATGATAAAAATAAATGTTTTAGTCGTTAAATCTAATTTGATTTAGTTGAAAAACTTTATTGTAGATGTAGATTGTGATGATGTTGCGATTGGAAAACTTAATCAAGATCACTATCAATAATTCAGTATACGATTAATTAAAATTAAACCCGTTTTTCCCATGTATATTTTGTTTTTTTGTAAATTTGTAGCAAATGCAATTTATTAACTATGCCAATAAATTCAACCATGGACGAAATCAAAGAGATGGGACTGGAGCTAAAAAAGCTGCGACCGGAAAATATCACCTGCACCAGCAATGTGTGCAACTCAGTCACGCGCTCCAGTGAACCAAAGCCACGTAGATCGAACCCTCCCGGGTGAAACGAATTTACCAGTGACTCACCGCGCCTCAGAGAGGGTGGAAAGAAAAGAAGGCCCTGAATCAAGCTCAAAAAGTTCAAATTAGAAGATTAGAAGTAGAAGTAGTGGCAAGACAAGAGGGGAGTGTTGTCACGTACCCCTTGGTATTCGCCCCGGAACAAGTTGCCTATCAGGATCGGGTATGTCCAAATGAACCTCAAAAGAAGCCGAAGACTCATACAAGGCCATGGCAAGCAGAGAAGGAGCGCCGACGGCTCCTGCAACTAAAAAACAATTAAAATGTGATTGTGAGCATCATTGTGAATTGTTGTTTGATGTAAATGTAACATCAGGTTGCATATGATAAACATTTGTAATAATCCAATAAAATCTGGTATTGTAATTTGTTTATTCGTTGAGATGATTTGTTTGAAATAAAAACCAAGCTACTCGATTAAAAACATGTAAGGAAAAGGGCGCCGAGGACCTCAACCACCAAGAGATAATCGACAAAGATTGTAAATAACATTGGATGAAGCTCTTGGGGAATTAAATTCAATTTCCATCTGTAAATAAAATCGTTTGTAATATTACAACCAAATGGTTATTTTTATTGGGTTAATATTTCCATCAGGCTATTACCAAGACATTTATACTTAGGCTAGACTACAAATTAGATGAGGAAACGAGTGAAGAAAGTAAGGGACCTAAAGTCAAGACGAGCATATACATTCGATTAGTAGCTCGCTGAACTAGCTGTAGACCGGGTCTTAGCAGTTTTGGAAGCAAATCTCACCTTTTACGGTCTCAGAACCATTGGTTACAGTACCAACGTTGCTTAGCAGCGGGTAACTAATGGTAGTCGCATAGTATTGTATGTGTGGGGTCCGTAGTAGTTATTATGACCTTGACTCCAATCATATAATGCTATACGACTGCCACTGGTTACCCGTCGCTAAGCAACGTAGGTACTGTAACCAATGGTTCTGTGACCATCAAAGGTGAGCTTTATTTCCAAAACTGCTAAGACCGGTCTACAGCTGGTTCAGCAAGCTACCGATGGGAGGTCTGTGCTCGTCTTACTCGTTTAGGTTCCCTACTTTCTGCACTTAATTCTGTTAGTTGTCATTTATTCTCATATAGATCATTTGCATCATCAACATGCTCATTTTAAAAAAACAATCCAACGACAAAAAAAATTGTTTTATTTACTATTTACATCACATCCTGATTCCGGTAAGCTACTTGTGCCGGGGCGAATCTGCCCTTCCCTCCTGATTTGCCACTACGGCTACCTCTAATTCGCGGGTTTTAATCTTCTGAGCTTGATTTAGGGTCCTTTCTTCTTGCCAGCCCTTTTGAGCGGCATCGATCTTTTGATAGAGCCGTTTTACTCTGGATGGCTCGGACCACCTAGCCTTGACCCGTTGGAGTTCGCGGCTGAGTTGGAGACATTGTCATTCTCTCGGCGGAGCCTCTTTAGTTCCTTTCAAATCCCTTGGATTGCATCCATAGCTGAATTTCCTTAATAATAGTAATATACGATAAATCATAATGCTACACATTTAGTGAGTCTTAAATGAATCAGAGTTTCTCTCAAAATTTACCTAACCTTACCATTTGTTACTATTGCACGGACGAATTTAATGATAATATTTCTATTTTGGGTCAAAAATAATATGGCGAAAACATCAAAACAAAACAAAAATTCATGATTAAGAGAAACACATTTATTTAATTATCCACACAACTAATTATCCTGTGATCTTTTGCATATCAAACGCCTTCGCGAATAGGCGTGCTCTTCAGTTCCTCGATCTTCTAATATATCCCGGATGTCTGGCTGTAACAGACTCTTTGGGACGGCCAGATATATTCCAAAAGAGCTGGATCCTCGGGATTATAGGCCACTCCGTAACTGGATAGAGGACCATCTGAACTCGGGATACGCCCACTGGCGATATCCCTATTAATCAGGGCCAGACGCTCTCTCTGCTGATTGACCAAGTGTCTGTACCGCCCTTCCAGCTGCTCGAATCGATGCAGTGCTCCATCTGCTCTTTGTCGTATTTTCATGGCTGGATTTCTTTCTACTTCTCTTTTGATTAGAATACTTGGTAGTCCCGTGTCCATGTCTCGACTCTCTGGATCTCGATTCGGCCATTCGGGAGTACCATAAGTCGAAATGGAGTACCGCCGATCCCATAAAGCTTGGCGATATCTCCCAGCGAACTATTTGGAACCGTTAGTGTTGTGCGTTCGACGTCGACCCATTTGCTGCTGGATGTGCCTGTTAATGGTAATAATAAATTTAGTTAAGTTGCGGCCCATTATTCACCAATAATTGTTATCCATATACCTCTATATTAATAAGGACGTATACTTGATTAGTCATCTACACAACATGGGCATAATCACAAATAAAATTACTACGCATGAGCACCTATACATTCAATTAACGACTTGCTGGTTTTCTTTCCGTCTACCCTCCTATTGACTAAACCAATTTATAATCTCAACTTCTACGGTGATGCTATGTTAATTGCAGAACGGTGGATTATCTATTCACGTTTTACAATCGCGGGTCGGCTAAGCTAGTCGCTATACTCGAATTATTTACCTATGTGATCCACTTGTCGTCTCTAGTTGAGCATTACATTTGGTGGAGGGGTGCGTTATCAGAAACTAATTTCGTCACTGTATGGTTATCCTTGGGCGGCTATTTCTCATCAAAAATCTACCCTCAACGAAAATAAATGGTATACTAAATCACTATTATGTGTTTACTTTTATGAAGCTAGGTTACAACAAAAATCAATTATGAAAAGATCTAACTTTAAATTGAATAATGTGGGGTTTATAGATCCGTTGACCTTGACCCCATATCTAAACATTTTCTTACCCCCAATGGTTACCCGTCGCTAAGCAACGTTCATAATGTAACCATTGGCGTCGAGATCGCCAAAGGTGAGCGCCATATTAGAACTGCTCTGGCCGACCTCAATCTGGGTTCAACACACTGCCGATAGAAGACATGTGTGCGGTTTCCTTTCTCTGGTCCCTCCTTAAAATATTTTCATCTTTCGTGACCGTCTTTCATACTTAAATCCTATCTAGTAACGCTATGAACATCATTCCAAACATTTATTAATATATACAGAGTTGTATCCAAGATCAAGATTGCACACTTCGAACTTAAGCTGTCGGCCGTTTTGCGCGCTCAGCCCTTCCTGGCCGATGTTTATTGGGTTTATCCTTGGGTGTGGAAATAGACGTCATATTTCGGTAAGCCAGCTGTGCTGGGGCGAACCCTAGCTAGTAAGTTACGGCTGCCCCTTCTTGGCACGCTGCTAGTGCTGTTTCCAGGCCCTTGATTTGTTTTCTCAGATTTTGAGTAAGATGTCGTTCACCAGCCAACCCCTTTTGCACTGCCTCCATTTTTTGATAAATAGTTTTCACCCTCTTCGGCTCAATCCAGGTTCCTTTGACCTGCTGGATCTCCCGGGTGAGTTGTAGGAGCTGTTGTTGTAGTTCTCGGTTGGCTGCGTGGGCCTTATCCAACTCCCGCTGTAGAATGGAGGATTGACGGAAGTTCATTTCTGAAATAAAATAATATTTTCATCAAAGCGGTTCCACAATTGTAAGGAATTTATCATTTTCTAACTTATGACTAGGTCGTCGTAGAGTACTTAGTTCTTATCCTCTGTCCAAATAATATAACTTTAAATCAGAAAATTTGTAATAAGATACTAGAATACGCAGATAAACAGATTTATTTCAAAAATTTGGTTTAGATTCGTGCGCGTTAATAATATTCGTAATGTTATTATCTCCTCTTCTTGACATATCGTTCCCTTGCGTATGAATGTTCACTGCAAATTTTTGCAGACCTGTCTTCATCTCCCTTGGCAGAATGCGCCGCGGAACAACTACGTTCATATCTGTCATACGTTTTCGAAGCTTGGGTCATCTAATTCGTACGAAACGTTGTAACGCGGGGCATACCCGTCAGTGCTGGGTATCCTGCCCACCGCGATGTCTTCATTGATCCTTCGCAGATGCCGCCTGGCCTGCTCCACTTGCCGATTCGTCTCGGCTTGATGTCTTTCGAGGCGCGCCAGTAAGTACTCGGCCTTTCCTCGCATCTCCCTCGCCGGGTTTCGTCCTGGCTCTCTCTTGATTGCCACGTAGGGGAGATCAATTTTGTCAGAGTCCTTTTGTGTGCCGAATCGGGTTTCACGCACCGGGGAGATAGAAAATCCCAAGTCCCACATCGTCTGCCTTCATCTGGCAGCCGAGTGAGCGGGGAATCGAGCTGTTACTCGGGATGCGTCAATCCACTAGTCTTCTAGAAAACGAGAAAACATTAGTTGATAAATAACGTCTGGCATTCTATGCGTTTGGTCTTATAACTTATTCAGTGCGGTACGTTCACGTTAAGAGTCAAAATTCTTGATCCTGGGTCCTGTTCAAGTGATGGTTTCTCCCTTCTCGCAATTCGCTGTGTTGTGGCCTTTAGTTCACATGCGGCGTTGTTCCATGGAGGCCTTCCTCCGAAAAAATTACTGTGGTTGATGTCTAAACTATTCTTATTACGCCTGGGTTTCGAATTAGTGGTAGTCATTTTATTCCATGTCCTACATAAATTCCACTCTGCCAGAATTTATTCGGATGGAGATGTTTAATTGTCTCTTTTTAATCTTTACGAGTGTTTCTTAATTATGTTCGTTAACTCGATGCTGTTGGCACTAGCAACTAGAAATATTTTCCACCCATGATTCCCAAAGATTTACGCTCACTAGTTATAGTTTCAATACTTTGCGCTACTAATTTGTTGAAGGCCTTGATTACTACTTTTACTCGTATAATTGATTTGGCTATATTCTGATTAGCTTTACCTTAATAGAGATTATCCTATGCATCGTAAACGCTTTCTATTTATTCTTTCCAAATTTTTAATAGAACACCTCCCTTTCACATTTGGATTTTTCTATCTGGATACTCGTTACCGAACGGTACGTCAATCAAGGGGTGGTTTAATTATGATGGTGATTTATTCCACTCTTATTACGGTTCACTACATAATTGATTTGATTATAATCGAAATCTAGTAAAAGTTCAATCATAGAATATCAATAATTGTCTGAGTTAATTATGATAATCCCTCGATAATGGGCTAGTTTAATCCTGATAGCCTACGTTAATCATATTAGTAGCTAATAAACGTTTAATTTAAATCGTAACAATAATCAAGAAAATCCGGCCTAAGCATAATCATAAGTAGTATATGTCTATTCTACCTGTAAAATTATTTAATAAAAGTCTAATCTAATCATAGTTTGGTAAATACAAGTAGGTAGTTAGGAGCTTACGGGAACCTAAAAAAACATAGGGGGAGGGGGGGGGATTATTGCAGATTAAATTTCGGATTATCTTGATTACATAATGATGTAATCAACTTAATTAATTTTGTGTGTATTAATTTTTTTTTTCGAAATTTTTGTGTGTATTTTTTTTCGAGTTTTTGGCGCGATTTTTTAAGTATTTCTAATTAAATTTTTTAAGTAATTAAAATTTTTTATCAATGTAGTTTTTATATAAGATTTTTATAATATGATTTTTTATATATTGTTGGGCCAGAACGTAAACGGCCTTGAAGAATGTTTTATTGGATCAGTAACACACACGCAAATATAACATGCACTTCAAATAAACCCGAAAACACCAATTAAACCATATAAAATATGAGAAAATAAAAGAATTAAATATAAATTAATAAACATAAAAATAAATTAAAATAATAACAAAATGCACCAAGATTCGCACGATACCTACACAAATACAACAAGAAAACACAATAAATTCGACAAAATTGAAAAAAATTAGTTAAAGTTCATTAAAGTGAAACTTAAATTGAAAAATTTGAATTAGCAATAATTCAATAAAAATTCTAAATAAGAAATTATAAAAATAAATAAAAAAATAAAAAAATTAAAGAATAGAATTTGCTAGAAAATAACAAGGTCGAATTTTGTTTTACTGCATCAAATTTCACACGCGAGAAAAATAGGTATAAATACTGATCCATTTTCACATTTAAAAAAAAAACCGTTTTTCGAAACAAACCTTAAAAACCATTTTTTCAAACTGAAAATTACTTTCGAGTTTTGATTAAAAATCTACTACGAAATTTTTAGGTGAGATTTAGTTGTATGTGGAACCCTCTTTCCACGTCACATCCTTGCAACTCAATGGAGCTCTGCTTGGACGTCGGCGTGGGGAGAGAGGTATTTTGGTTTATGTTTTGATATATGAATTTATTTTATGGATGGTCAAGGAATGCTAACATGTTATTTTTGATTATAACTAATAAATATTATTATACATAAATTGTTTTATATCTATTTTGTTTTATAAATGAAACTGTCGAAAGTTTTCCGGCCCACAGCCAACACATAACGCAAGAAAGCAAAATCTACATAGTACAGATGCATGTAAGTGCGTGGAAAATCGCCAATGATATGTACCCGTGAAGACTCAGCGTGCGCAACGCAGCGGTCGTAACGTCAATATTATCCCTATAGCTGAAGCGAGAAATAAGGAAGGGGTCTCTGGCTGCTTCCTCGTTTCTCAATTCTGTAAAATCGACCTAAAATTATATTACATACGGCTTAAAATTATCACACCGAGTAGTCCAGTGGGCACTCAGTAAATATAATATGAACACAAAATGCGCTTAAGGCCTATTAAAGGGAAAGGGTACGGGAATAAAACAAATTAAATCGTTGATATAGCTAACTAAAATCTATAATGTGTAATAAGCTAATCATTGGTACTCTAATTTAATTGAAAAAATTTGTAGATAAATAACTCATTAACTCAACTGAATTAGATTATTAATTATTGACTAAGGATAAGTAACTCGTTGTTTAAGCTGAAGTTGTTTCATTATGATTAAACTTAAAAGAATGTTGCATAATCCTACATACTTTATAGAGAAATAAACTCAATTAAATGATTAAAGTTAACATAGGTTAAATAAAATTTCCGTATATTAGTCTATTGCTCAAATCATATAAATTCCTTAATTAAAAATATCACGATAATTGAACTAAGAGACGATGTCGATTAAACCGAGCCACTCAGCGAGTATAACTAGACGATTTAAATAAAAGCAAAATAGTTTCATAGAATTAAAGTAAAGGTTGAATAACTTAGTTGAAATAACGATGTTAATATTAAAAATAGAATTAAAGTAAAGGTTGAATAACTTAGTTGAAATAACGATGTTAATATTAAAAATAGAATTAAAGTAAAGGTTGAATAACTTAATTGAAATAACGATGTTAATATTAAAGTAGAATTAAAGCAAAGGTTGAATAAATTAGTTGACATGAAAAATATGTGGAAACCGAGTAATGAAACCGAACTAAGTTATGATTTATAGGTTTATGATAAAGTTTTCTTAAAATGAAACAAGTTCAGAGACAAAAACAAAACGTAATGAATTAGTGTTTAAGCTAAATTAATATCATTATAAGAATCAATGTTTTGAAAGGAGAGAAAATTTTTATTTTAATATTACACAAACGGTGAACTCACGGAAAGCTTCATATCGTTTTGGTTCTTCGAATACATAAAAATCCACAAAGTGAAAATATTGCAATAGCATAAAGTTCATCCACTTGAAGGTTTCAAACGTAATACACCGTTTCCCTTAAAAATGGCGATAAGATATGATCAGATTAATCTACATAATAACTTACCTGAATAATTTTAGATGAATTTGCCAATCGATAATCCTGAAAATGAAGTGTTATAAACCACCGGATGTAAATAAACTAACTCACTTCCGTTCGACCACTTAATCCGTAACGTCAAGATCCGCCGGAAATCACATGCAATCGGCAAACAACCGTCTACACTTCGTCAATTCATCCGTTCGACATCCGTTCTCGCCCTTAACTGTTCAGATCACCCACTTGAGAATTTATTCAGCGAAACTAACTTCGATGTTGAATTTAAAGAATCAATAAACTTTTATTATAAGATATGGTGATAAGATTTATCCGATCGAACGACAATTTGCATTATAGAAAGTCCGAAAATAGAAAAATAAATAAAATAGACAATAACAAGATATAATACAGTTGCATAAAACCTAAAATCTCAACTCGCGTACGATGATATCTTCATTAATGTAGTCGCTACCCCTAATATCACCCTATAACTCCTTAAAATTATATTGCCTAATTAAATAAAAATCGAGTTGATTAGTGGATTTACCACCCGTGCATTATTAATTTCACTAGCATAAGCCACCCGTTTCGAAAGAATCCCGACCAAATGAAAAGATACTAGAATTCGCTAAGATTAAATTGGATGACACCCTCCACACTAATATGGACCCTATTTTATTAACAACTTAACATGGTGAATTAAGCGGAGATAATAATAAAAACGTTTTAGACATGTCACCCGAACGAAGCATCAGTCGAAGTGCAGGCCAACAGGGACAGACAGGAGTTCAACCAACCAAGAGAACCTTCGATCAGATACAACAACAGTGGCCGTATCCAACTGCCTGGAGGATATTAGGCTTAGAGAAGAATCCCTGCGGTCTCTCGGGACAGCAATACCCAGCTGCAGAGACCTACCTGAATGCGCAGGATCTCCTCACCCAATAGGAAAGGGTGCAGGAGCAGGTAGATTCACAGGTGGTTAAGGCGAGGATGTATCTCGCAAACGTGGTGGAAGACATCCTCGCCGGGCGGATTGCAATCGCCTATCCACCTCGCCCAGTCCGGGATACCCGACGACCATATACCGTGGAGGCTCTCAAACGAAGCCTGAAGAGATATTGCCCTGACGAATGAACTAACAGTGATAACTTGATGTAGCGACTGATTTAAAATATTAGAAATTTGTGTGTCATTTTTCTTCGTATAGTTAGAATGATTCGTGGTTTTGTCTAATGAAATAAATGATTATTTAACTTGATCAATAATAAATTAGAATGATCTATTTAATTATAGCGATGTCCTCCCTAAGAATCTTACAGACTGAAATGGACCACGCGAGACAGGCAAACGCGAATTACTCGCCCAGATTATTCAATTAACCCGCGAAATGCAACAGATTAAAGCAACCTAGAAGGAACCGGGAAAGGTGAAAGCATTGTACCACCGCCTGACCGCAGCACAAAAAGGCTGGACAGAGGAGCGGCAGCTCAACCAGAGCCTGCGTACGCAAATTCGGGGACTCGAAGTCGCCCTAGCAGTCTGCCGGGAGGGGGAAGCGGTCACATATCCGCTCGTCTTCGCCCCAACCCAGCTGTCGCAGAAGAACACCCAATCAGTGGAGCAATCTACCCTTCCAGCAAATAATCGTCGGCCGGGACGCAAGGAACGTGCCCGACGTCGAGCAATCCAGCTTCAGAATCACTAACCTGTAAACATTGTGCGTGTTGCTAAATAAATAGAGTAGTCGTGTTCTTAATCAATTTGTTCCATTGATACGTTTGTATACCAAGCCTTTGTTACATCTCTCCGCAGGCAGATAAGAACCTAATCTTGAATGACCATGAGGGACAGAGCAAAGCGAGCATAGGTCTTCTATCGACAGCTCGTGAACCCGAGGGTTGTCCGAGCAACTATAGTACTAGCACATGGTACTCAATTTTTGCGGACAATCCACCACTTGAACACATTACCAACGTTGCCTAGCAACGGGTGCCAAGTGGCGACTAGCATTATTTTGTATGGCGTTACGGGGGCAACCACGGGATAATTTAAACAAATACGAAACCCTGTAACCCACCAATATGATTTTAAGTAGAATTTAAAGTATAATTTTATCAATGAACTTTTATATACGAATTTTAAAGATGAAATTTTTTCAGTATAAAATATCATTTTTCAAAGTAATAAATTTTTAACATAATTAAAAATTTTTTATACAAGGTTTGTTTTCGGTATATTTTTATCGATGAAAGTTTTTATCAATTATTTTTAAGATAAAATTTTTTAGTATAATTTAAAATATAATTTTTCAAAGTAATAAATTTTTAACATAATTGAAAATTTTTTATACAATGTTTGTTTTCAGTATAAATTTATCGATGTTTTTAGTTTAAATACAAAATTTTTAGGATAATTTTTACAATAAGATTTTTATACATTTTGATTACGATCACAGAAATTTAGCGTTATCAAAATAATAATAATAATAATAATAATAATAATAATAATAATAATAATAATAATAATAATAATAATAATAATAATAATAATAATAATAATAATAATAATAATTCAACCAATTAAAATCTTTATAAAAAACAATAAACACACAAAATAAACTCGTAAAAGATCAAAATTTATTTACATCATCACAAATCTGCTTATAGTAAGCTCTTCTTAGCTCAGCCAACAAAATATGTACAACTTCCTTCTTCTTGTAGTCTCTGCAGCATCTGCATCTAAACGGACAAGTCAACATTGAGGGATCTGCACAATCAATACAGTCATCTAAACATTTCAAACCAGATCCTTGAACTGATTCGTAGTGCATCCGTACAATTTCTTCGATGTTGATTCCTGTCATTTGATAGATCCGTGTAGCCAAGTATTCAGGAGCACAATAGGAAAGTTTGTTTTCATATTCGGAAAAAGTTCTTCCATCTTCATCAGAATTGTTTCGAATACGTATGCTTCTTGCTCGTCGATCATTTTTAATTTTTACAATCGTCAGAATTGAATCTATTTAAACACAATCATTGCTTAATAAATAATCTAGTATTTCTTCGTCAGTATTAAGATTATTAATTTTTGATTTTATAAAGTTAAATATTTCTTGTACTAGATTGTTGTATTGCAATGTTTTTATCCCCATGACAACAACTTTTCCGCTTGCAAATACATTCACACACACAGTGGATTATACTTGACAAGTCTTAATGCAGGAAACAGTTCCGGTTCGTAAATGTTTTCTGTTTTTGTGGACAAATCATACAAGTTGATTCGACAACACATGTCAATATTCAATGATAATGATTGAATTTGTAAATCTTGAATCTGATATTTGAGATCTCCTTCCTGTAATGGTCTTTTACAACCCATTACTCTGCATTTTCCGCTCTTGAAGAATAAGATTGGATATTTTCCACTTCTATCAACTACATGTTGTGGTTTTCCGGTCGGGAACTTCATTCCAGTTACTTCACATCTGCCTCTATAATTTATATTACTAATCATTTTCCAATATCAAAATAAATGAATCAGTATATCAAATTATAAACAAATTAAATTAAATTAAATTAAAATTAAATGGAATTAAGAAATGATGCAGTATATCAAATTGCAGTCAAACATGTTCAAATCAAAATTCAGTAAAATATATTGGCATAGGGGTGCAGACGAAGAACATGGATTGACACAAAATCAGTTTTGTAAATTGAAAATGATAATAGTTAAGGGATTTGATAAAAACTGGTCGTCTAGGTTACGTCGAGGCGATGTAATAATTATAGATGATTTGTATCAAGAAGCAAATAAGGAAAAAGATTTCAATAATTTGTTCACAAAAATCAGTAGACATTGTGGAGTTACTGTTATTTTCATAACTCAAAATTTATTTCATCAAGGAGGAAGTCATCGAACTCGTAATTTAAATGTTCAATACCTAGTTATTTTCAAAAATCCTCGCGATCAAACGATTATCGATTTCTTAGCCAGGCAAGCCTATCCAAACAATAGAAAATTTATAATTGAATCATTCCAAGATGCTACAAGCGTTCCCCATGGATATTTATTCTTTGACTTTACACAACAATGTAGTGACGATTTACGTATCCGAACAGATATTTTTAATGAAAAAGGGGTTACGATTTATAAACAAAATTGAAAACAAATAAATGATTATCAATCATGTCATTTAAAAAAGTACTTGTCAAAAATCAAATTCAACCCAAAAAAGTTATTCGTAAAACCAAATCAAAAGTAAAGAAGAATCTAAAAAAGAAGAAGATTTAGAAAAGAAGTGGATCAAATTATAAACAATAATAATTAGTTGTAATTAGTAAACATGAAATTTGAACGTAGTCTACCATATTTCAATGCATTGGTAAAGGCTCAAAATAATAAAAGAATAGCAATTTTACAAGCTTTCCCTTCATTTGTTATCGACGATTTGCTTGAAGTTATTGTAAATATAGTTCGAGGTAATGTCAATATTAGTAAAGCTAAAAGAGTGGTATTACAAAGACATAAGAGATCCCTTTTATCATTGGACTAAAAATAGACGTTTAATGAAAAGAATAATGTATAAACAAAGGGGTGGGTTCTTGGGTACATTAATTCCTATAGTTTTATCTGCAATTAGTGCAATTTCATCACTAAGATCTTAATGGGTTTACAATACTCTAAACCAGATAAAGTTGTCCATATTTTAACATCTTGTTGTAATAATGAAGGACCAATTAACCAAAAATCCACTCAAAACAATCTGGACAAATCCAAAAGATCCAGATGGTTTTGGTGGTGTAGAAAAATTAACAAAAAGAGTGATTAATTCTAAAAAAGAGACTCAAAAATGGTTATCAAACCAACTAGCATATAGTTTAAATAAACCGATGATGAAAAGATTCCCAACCAGACCATACAAAACAAGAGGAATCAATGATTTGTGGCAAATGGATTTGATGGAAATGATTCCTTATTCGAGAATCAACAAGGGGTACAAATATATTTTAACATGTATTGATGTTTTCAGTAGATATGCCCGTGCCATTCCAACAAAAACTAAATCTGCTAATGAAATGGCCATTGCAATTAAAAAATTATTTAAAGACGGACAACCTCACAATCTACAGACTGATTTGGGTAATAAATTTAATTAATTATTTATTTTAATGTATTTTAGGTAAAGAATTTTATAATAGCAAAGTAAAAAAAGTTATCAAAGCCAATCATTACTCTGTATTTTCACAATTCAAAGCTTGTTATGTGGAAAGATTTAATCGAACTTTGAGAGAAAGATTGAAAAAATACTTTGTGCATCAAGGTAATAAAACTTGGATACATGTTTTACCGAAAATTATTTTTAGTTACAATCATTCGCCTCATAAAGGATTAAATGGTCTCAGACCTGTTGATATAACAGACACCAGCAGAAACCAATCATTAAAGAAAGAAAAAATCAATAAGCCAAAATACAAGGTTGGTGATCATGTAAGAATTAGTAAAATCAGTACTTCTCCGTTCATCAAGAATTTTGACAACAATTGGAGAGATGAAGTATATGTAATAAAGAAAATAGATACAAAACAGAATCCAGTAATGTATTTAATAACAGATCGTGAAAATAAAGAAATTAGTGGAAAATTCTACGAACAAGAACTTCAAGTCATTCCAATCCCAACAATATTTAGAATTCAAAAGATTTTAAAAACTAAAAATGTTGGTAAATATAAACAATACTATGTCAAGTGCATGGATACGAAACTCCAACTTGGATATCCTCATCTCAATTGATTAAATAAATATTATGAAAGAAAACCAGTTTTATATGATTTTACCTAGTAATAGTTGTCCACTTATTTATCCAAATAACGAAGCTAGTAATTTTAATGTACAAGTAAATTCTGTCTACTTGGATGGTGAATGGGAAGTTGCATTGATTGATTTCACTTTTGTGTATAATCCTTTTCCGTATTATAGTAATTCTTGTATACGTTATGAATCGGTAAAGAGTGGTAGTGAAATAAAGTATTTGAAAATAAATAATCAAAATCACACTTATGAAATAATAAATCCAAAATATACTCCAGATGTTGACATGTTTATTGAAAAATATGAGAATTTGGTTATTGTCTGTCCACATGTTCCATTTAAAGTAACATTCCCTGATATTCAACATGCGTTTAGTTTTGGACTAAAATCTACATCAATCATTTGTGAAGAGGATCATTGTCGAATAAAATTACCAAAATTTACAGATGATGGTGTTATGGAACAATTTGGGATTATAATAAGTTATGAAGAAAAATCAAAATTTGAAAAATATTTTGAAGATAATTTATTCATAAACACTTTATCGGAATTACAAGGTCATTTGTTGTCATTTAATCCTTCTCCTTTTAAAGAATTAAAAATTCAAGATAATGAATTGGTCAAAATAACACTTGCAGATGACATTACAAATATATCTTTTGACACAAATTTAGCTAAGTCTTTGGGATTAAAGCTAAGTAACTTTACAGGCACTACACAAGGCACTAAAATTCCGAAATTATTACATCATCATCAACAAATGTTCATTTATTCAAATATTATCGAACCAATAAATGTTGGTGATGTTAGAGTTCCACTATTAAAATCAGTTTGGATTAAAAAATATGATCAAGGAGAAATTGTACAATTAGAAATGAAGAATCCAATGTACCTTCCAGTATCGTATTCAACTATAAACATCATTGAAATTAATATTCGAGATGATAGTGGGAAATTAATAAAATTTAGCAAAGATACCAAAACACATTTATCGTTACATTTTAGAAAAGTAAATGAATAAAAGAGATTTTTACGTGAATTTACCTAGTAATAGTTGTCCACTTACATTTCCAAATAATGAAGCTGGAAAGTTTAATGTAGAATTTCCAAATCAGATTTACTTGGATGGGGAATGGGAAGTTGCTTTAACTGAATTCATTTTGTGTACAATAATTTTCCATTTTATAACAATTCTTGTATCAAATATACCAAGAGTACATTACATAATAGTTATGAATATTTTTATTATATTGAAGGAAACTATACAATCAGTCACAACTCTACATTTTATCTGATATATATTGACAATAAAATTTTGAACATTAATTGTAAATATTTCCATTCAAAGTAACATTTGATAGTATTGAAGAAGCTAATTGCTTGGGATTTAATAAAAAAGAAGTAGATTTTAATGATGAATTGAATCAGATACGTATACCAAATAAAAAATCAAAATTAGATACTATACGATTGACTATAATTTATTATTATGATGTAGAGTATACTGAGACATTTAAAGAAAATTTATTCATTACTGAACTTTCACAAGTCACTGATCAGCTAATGACATCTTATCCCCATCCTTTCAAGTCTTGTGAAATTAAAGAAGATCAACTTGTTAAAATTGAATTGGAAGAAGATGTTAAAAGTGTTAAATTTAGTAAACTGTTGGCTCATAGTTTGGGATTAATTGAGGAATCTTATAGTGAAAAGATCATTGTTGGATCTAGTTTACCAACTATAATGCAAAGAAATATACAAATGATGATTTATACAAATATTATTGAACCAATTCTTGTGGGTGAATTAAGTGTTCCCCTTCTTAAATGTGTTTGGATAGAAAAACATAAAAAAGACGACCTTGTTCAATTCATTGAGAAAAATCCAATGTATTTACCAGTATCATCCTCGTATATAAACAATATAGAAATCAATATTCGTGATGACAGTGGAAAATATATATTTGGTAAACAAGACAAAACTTACTTGACATTACATTTCCGTAAAATAAATGAGTAATCCAGACATTGTAAACTTTTATAGCACTCATCAAAATGGTGGGGATTTACCTTATTTTGTAGGTAAACAGTATGGATCTGGTTGGTTAAAACAATTGGGCGATTTGCACTACCTATTCTTAAACGTATCGGAAATTTTGGTATGAAAACTGCTAATGACGTAATAAATAATAATGCACAACTCTTACCTGCTCTAAAATCAAATGCAATATCTGAAATTAAAGATTCTACGCCCTCTGTAATGGAACACTTACCTTCTGTTATTAACAAAGTTTCTGATGTATTTAATAAAGAACAAAAAGGTGGAACAATTAAACGTCGAAAAATTATCAAGAAACATATAAACAAAAGAATGAAAGGATACGGAACTATATTCCAGTAATGATTAGTGCAAAATCAGAATTATGCATCTTTGATAGACCATCTCCTCAAGCAGTAATTGAAAATGGTTCTTTTGAAGATATTTATCCAGTGAATTTAATTACAGATCCAGGAAACACCTCAATTCAATTTTACATTAATAGCTCTCAAACCGAATACTTGGATTTGAATGATACATTACTCTACATTCAAATGAAAGTTGTAAATAACAACGGGGAAAATTTATCTAATGAATCAGATGTTACCGCAAACAATTTCTTTTTCCAAACTCTTTTTAAAGATATTGAAGTAATTTTTAATTCTACTAAAATTGAAGGAAGTAATGATGTATTCGCACACAAGGCAATGATTGAAACTATTATTAATTACAATCACGATACAAAACATACTTGTTTAGGTGGAATGGGTTACGAAGAAAATGACACAAAAAGAAAAATTTGGATTTCAAAATCAAAACCAATCAGTGTTTGTTCCCCACTTCAATTAGATTTCTTTGATCAACCAAAATATTTATTACCTGGTGTTAGTGTTCAAATTAAATTAACAAGATCCAATACTGAAAGAAGTTTAACATGTACAAAAATAATTCCACAAATAATATTATTAGATGCAAAGTTGATGGTTAGAAGAGTTCGTGTTGAACCGTCAGTTTTAGCTGGTCATCAAATTGGGCTTGCTAATAGAAATGCAATTTATCCAATGAAAAGTAAGGAAGTTGTTCAATTTTCATTGCTAATGGGCTCATCTTCATTTTATAAGGAGCAAATATTTGGTGATAGACGACTACCAAATTTTATTCTTGTTGCTTTCCAAGGGAATAAAAGATATGGAGGATCGTATTTGGAAACATTTTTAATATTTGAACACTTTAATGTCAAGTCTTTAACATTAAGTAAAGGAAATGATTATCGTGAAAAATATAGTCAAGATTTTGCCAATGATAATTATAGTTCTAGTTATATGCAAAGTATTGTTAGGAATATGGGTTATCTTAATAAAAATATGAATTGTGGTATTACCTTGTCAGACTTTAAAAATAAATATCCCTTTTTTACATTTGTATTGGCACCTGTATTTGATCTTAATCAAAGTCAGTTACCTCAAAGTGGGAATTTACGATTGGATATAAAATTTGAAAATCCATTAACCGAATCAGTATCAGTACTTGTATACGGAGTATTTGAAAAAGAAATTCAAATCACATCAAGCCGTACAGTACTTGTTTGACAAACATTGTTGAACACACTATAAACCAATGTGTTATTAGTTATGGTTAAAAATGAAGTAAGTATTTTAATTAATTTGTTAATTTAATTAATTTTAGTTCTATTCAGATACAAACTATTGCTAAAAAACTAATTGGGAAAAATTTTATTGGTGTTTTTCCATTGGACAAAATTCCCTATATAAATATCAACAAAGCTTTGATTGTAAATACTCAATCAGCTAATCTCGGTGGAGAACATTGGCTTGCTATTTACGTGAAACCAGATAAAATACATGTATTTGATCCAATGGGATTCTATTATCCACCTTTACTGATATCAAAACTAGAATCAATCTTGATGCCAATTGAATATAATCGAATTCGTTATCAGAATCCGTTGACAAAAACTTGTGGCCAGCATTGTTTAGCTTGGTTAAAATCAATGTTCTCTAAATAAATTTTTGTATCATTGTGTTTATTACCTAATATGGTTTGTAAATTAGTAATGTGTGTGTGTTGATTAATACAAGTGCAGATGCATGATTTTAATTGGTCAAAATAAATACACACATTTGAATATATCGATAAACATTTTTATAATTTATCATAATTTACAAACTCGTTTAATTTGTAAGTTTAATTTTCTTTTTAAATTTTAATTATTATTCAATTTTAGAAAATGAACACTATAATAACGAATATGAATCAAGTAATTTAAAATTTATATTTTAATACAAATTTACCTTTTATTTTAGATAATTTATTATTTCCACAACGTAATGGATTTTATCCCCAAACTTATGTTGAAAATTATCATTATCCACAAAACTACGATGGAAATGAAACAAGTAAGATTTTAATTTAATTTAATAAGTGTAAACTTTATTTTTAGTTAACCAACAATTTTATCCACAAAACTATGGTGGAAATTATCAGTATCCACAAAACAATGGAGGAAATGAATCAAGTAAGATTTTACTTTTTTATTTAATTAGTTTAAAATTTTTAGTAAACCAACAATATTATCCACAAAACTATGGTGGAAATTATCAGTATCCACAAAACAATGGAGGAAATGAATCAAGTAAGATTTTACTTTTTTTATTTAATTAGTTTAAAATTTTTTAGTAAACCAACAATATTATCCACAAAACTATGGTGGAAATTATCAGTATCTACAAATCTACGGTGGAAATTATCAGTATCCACAAAACAATGGAGGAAATGAATCAAGTAAGATTTTACTTTTTTTTATTTAATTAGTTTAAAATTTTTTAGTAAACCAACAATATTATCCACAAAACTATGGTGGAAATTATCAGTATCCACAAAACTATGGTGGAAATGAATCAAGTAAGATTTTACTTTTTTATTTAATAAGTGTTAACTTTAATTTAGTTAACCAACAATTTTATCCACAAAACTATGGTGGAAATTATCAGTATCCACAAAACAATGGAGGAAATGAATCAAGTATTAATTTTTAATTAACAATTGATTTAATATTTATTAAGATACAAATTTGCCATTCACGGATTCTCAAGAGGACAATGCAATTAATGTTCAAAAATGTAAGTATTTATTATTAAGATATATTATTACAAATATTTTATCATAAATTTTTTTTAATTTTAAATTCTCATAATGAAGAAACTGACGAACCCTTATTATTGAAAATAAGGGCAGACCCCTTGATTTTTTTTTTGATTTTTGAATTTGAATCATATATTTTTTAACAAGATAATGAAGGATGATGCCCCTTTATATTGAAAATATGGGCAACCCTTGGATTTTTTATTTTAAAAACTGACCACATATTTTAATAAGGAACAATTTTTGAATATAAATTTGTCCAACAAGTAATCCCGCCAAAATTTATTAAAATACTATGAGGTAAACTTTTTTAAATTACAATGTTTACTATTAATTACAAATTATAAAAAAACAAAAACTTTAAAAAAAAAATTTATTCAATCAACATTTAGAATTTTCCAAATGTTTGGATAATAGAATTGTAATCTTGACTCCTTTAATAATTATCCGTATTTTATATTTTTATTAATTTGTACTTGATCCTTCAATTTGACTTTCACAATTAATAAAAAATTTTTCATTAAAAACCATTTCGTTATTCAACAAATTAGTAATATCTGAAATATTTTCGAACCTTCCCTCTTCAAAATTCCCAATCATATATTGTAATCATAAGCTTTTAAATCAACTGATTCCAAAAAATGATTAAATCAAATTAAATAAAATAAACATTTACTTTGAACGTATATGTAATAGGAAAATTAAATAGTCATACTGTATGAAGGGTATTGAACAGGAGGTCTTAAAGTCCATCCCAATAACAGCTGTACTGTTTTCTTTAGGAGTAATTTCATATACTTTGACATTGTTGCTTCATCAAAAAAATTTTTTATTTATAGCAATAAATGATTTTTATTGGTTGCATACATGCGCCATTATTTTAATATAAATTAAATTTTTATTTTATTACTAGGTAAATTAATAAATCAAAATTATTGCCAATAACTGTGCATAATAAAATAAAATGTCACAAAAATGTAAGAGTATTATGAAAAAATATCATAATACAATTTATTTTATATGTCCCGTAGCATAACTTCCAAACCCCTGTTCCCTAATTAGATTTTTTAATGAACATCATAAAAATCATTTGCGAACAGTTAAAATGTAAAAAAATTAAATTATTTAAAAGACCCGTACAAATAAATTAAGCCAGGCATCCAATTACCCTATAAGTGAAACCCATTAGAGAACATACAACTGATTATAAATAGTATTTTTGAATCTGTAAATGATATTGAAATGGTGAATGAAACAATTGAAGCGGAACGAAGACATTGAAGCGGACGAAGCGCACGATAGTGTGAAGCGGACGAAGCGCACGAAGCGGATGAAGATAATGATCGGATTGATCATGCTTAGAGCAAATTGAAGAGATTGAAGATATTGGATTCGATGTTCATGGGATGGAGAGATGGAAGAGGTACAAATGGGGGCAAATAACAATATACAAATAGGAGGAAATTTGCCTATAATCCAAAGTACTTACGAGGTACACATAAAATAATTAGCTAGATACGACCAACTTGAACATTAAAGAATTGTTTTTTCCCTAGAGCATAATAAACAAATTAAAAGAGAGATAATACATGAACTTAGTTATGTAAAAATTCAATTTGGAAATAGAAATTGGAATTGAGAAATAGATGGAGAGAATAAATTGAAAATATAAGCAACAGTGACAAGACACTTACCCATCATTCTTTGAACGACAAGTATACAAAGATCAATGAAAAGATATATTCAATAACTAAGAGTAGGGAGTAGTTTTGGGTTATTAGAAAAATAACTGAAATTTACTTTTATAGTAACAATAAGTAACATCAGTAGGTTACAGTGGTAGAAGTTATATTAAAACACCAAAAAAATTGGCTAACCAAATACGGTATAACAAAATGTAAAAAATAGTGAGATTTAAGTTTTTATCTACAGTATATTATCAATACTAAAAAAGATGAGATTGTTAGGCAGCAAGAAAAAGAATTTATAAGTTACATAACAAAGTATCTAAATGAATTAAAATATACCCAAATGAATGCTTCATGAAATTATAAAATGGTATTCGAAAATTTGAGTCAAATAACGAAGGGTAATAATAATAAATTTAGTATGATGAAACTAAACAAAACCTGAACATGAAGACTTTGTTTAAAAACATCCCTTTAACAACTAAATACATAGGTCAAAATTAACTGAAGGAACAATTATTAATTATTGTTTATTAAATAAAAGGACAAGAACATATATTCATTAGTTGGGATTTACATCTACTCAATTAGGTTATTGATTGTCAAGATAAAAAATATAGATAGAATTTAATTCATTATGGTGTCATAGATGTTTGAAATGGATTAGATATAAAAAAGCATTGAACAACAGAGATATTATGTAATGAGAAATCAGTTAAGGGACAACTTATATACTTCCCTGAAAAATAAGTTTATTAATTCACAGATTGTCCAAACTGTAACCCACCATATGTTATATATCTGCTTTGAATCGTTGGCCAAAAGACGACGTAACCAATCAAATACATTTACCATTTTGGCAGGACCTTTTGTTAATAAATAATTGGATGGGATAAATATAAAAATTTATATGAAGATGTGGTTGAACATTTTTAAAAACAGTTGAAAAATAAGCAAATAATACAGTATTACCGTTATATTATAAAATGGGAAATCAACATTAAGGAATTAACCAACATACAACAGATTCAATTGATACAATGTAGAAATGTTATCTTTGTTTTGAAGAAATTGTTGATCGTGAGAGATCAGATCATTTTACTGGGGAATACTTGTGCTGCTTGCAATGAATGTAATATTATAGAAAATAAATAAAGTTTTACCAATTGTTTCCAATAACTAAAGGGATAATGATATGCATCAGTATATTAAAATATAGATTGAGTAAATTTAAAAAGTTGGGCTTTAGATGATTTCCAATAACATCTGAAAATATTTATTTCATTAAATTGCTCACTGGGAAAAATTAGTGGGAGATATTATTGATTCTATCAATTGTAATGATTCTTAGCAAAAGCTTTAAAACTCTGACAAAACTTTACCTTTGTACTCGAATCAGCTTTTAGCAGGGACTAATGTTGAGAAAAGGGATCTTCCATATAATTTGCCAAACTAGTTTAGATTGTCTCAGATACCTTTATGAATTAACCCCCAAGTTGGAAAGGTGTAACGAGGCTGAATATGAAAAAAGCTCGCTTATTTGGGAATGAAAACTAATTAGGACTTACTTGATTATATTGAAATGTTTACCTAACTAGATTGTTTTCTTTTGGCAGACTTTTTTCAAACAATTCAGCGAAATCTATAAGCACATAATAGATTAGAACCTTCTAAATTATTTTGGAATTCTGGAATGTCGTGGTCTCTCTGCTTAATGTCCTTGGAGAACCTATAAGAATAATCACTGAAAAGAATATGTTTGCTTTTTATGAGGGAGGTATTAGAGGTGTCTTTAACTTTTGTTAATAAGCATCTATGTTAAAACCGACGAAAACACAGATTTTACTATATATTAGATAATTAATAATTTTATATGGTTGGGCTTTAAGTCAACCAATTACCTTGTGGTGAATTTAATTGGATATTTGAAGGATTTGAATACAATATTATCTGATTGGTTTGACTTGGATCTTGAATCTTTGTCATATGGTATACACTTGAAGTTTATCTTGAGATTCTTCGAACTTCCATGTTAAATTAGATGATTTCCAATTAGCAGCTGAAAAAATGAAACTGAGGGTTCAAAGGTTGAAAAATTGTTGCTGACTCATTATCTCAAATAAACTATGTAATTCATTGGCGATTAATAAATTATACATGCTCTTGGTGTTAAAGGTGACACATGTAATCGCGGAGTAGATCAAAACAGTCTAATATTTTTAAAAGTAATATTGAACATATAACACTGAATTTCGAGCTAAAAGTACACAATACACTTGATAAAATTTATTATAGAGTGTTAAATAACAGTTTATATGGAAAAACTGTTGAAAAATTGAAAAAAGAATGAATTTGCGTCTTTGGTACAACTGATAAAAAACAGTCACTTATACTTCAAAACCTACCTTTAAAAATAAATAAAAAATTGACAATGATCTTAGTAGCCTGTATTGTTAAATCCTGGATTACATATGTTTAGATCGACCAAGCTTATAGGACAAATCTTGTGCTTGAACTTGTCGAAACTTAAGAATGTATACTTCCAGTTAAGGAGCTTGGAAAAAATATGACAACATTTAATTTGAGATCAATATAGTATGCTGAGATGACAGACTCTTTCTCTTGGAGAGAAAAAATTGTAAACTAGATGTTCTTTTGTCTGAAATGGTTAAGGAATAACTTTTGGATACATCTAATTACCCTCTACTACCATCCACTTTAATCTAACAAACTTGATTCGGTTATTGGAAAATTTAAGGACGAAAAGTAAGGGAGAAGGTTATGATGAATGGGTTTTCCTAGAACAAAAAATGTTACAGTTAGTAAATCTTCTGTCTAAAAGTAAGGTATATCGTTAAAGGATAACCGTCTAACACATAAAACTAATAAAGAGGTTATGAGAAAAACTCATCTTTTCGGACCACAATTAGAATAGGATCAAAAAATCATCAACTTTATAGTTTTAAAAATAGTAAAGTTGCACTAACAAATAGAGATGATAAAAGGGTTTGGGTGGGTAAAAATAAAAGTTTAGCATACGGGCATATAAATATATCTGAAGAAATTGACGTTGATGAAGAAATTGTCACTGTTGATGAACTTATTGAAGAAATTATTGAAGAAAATGCATCGGGTGGTCGTGATATCCTCGGCGTTCAACGAGCTGTCGATGGAAGACCTATGCTCGCTTTACCATGTCCCCTATATGTGAGAGGTCGTGATCCGAATTCCGGTTGGTGAGCGTTAGTAGTAGTGGTGGTGTGTTTGGAAATGAGACGACATTTATATGATTAAATCAAATAATAAATACAGAGTATGTTGACAAGTGATGTGCGGGTAGGTTTGATAGAATTAATGGTAATTAAGAAGTGGTCAAATGGATATTACTAGAGTGAGTGAGTAAATCATGAGGGTCGTGATATCTGAGGTTTAATAGACTAGATCCAATGGGTCGGAATCGAACTACCATGATGCGACGTTACTTGCGGGGTAATAAAATGAATGATAACAACTTATGTTAGCGAGTGACGACTGACCATGAAATAATTTTGGAATGTAAAGAGAGATCGTTTAAATTAAAAAAATCAATTATCAATCATCAATTAAATATAATTTATAAGAATCTTACCAATCCGTTATCCTGTCTTGCATCGCCATGGCCTCTTCGTTAGGATCCCAAGGGCGCCGACGCTACCTTGTCCGAAATTTGTTGCGAATTCATAACTCGATAAAAATAAATACCAAAAAGATTGTCTTTTGAATCGAGATTTGCGATTGCGTTTTATTTCGTCAATAGAGTGGGTGTGTTCCGCACTGTTATTCACGACACATGATGCTTGTCGATAGCAAAAATAATCGATTGATTTTTTGAATAGATATTATTGCGATAAATAGGGGACGACGTAAATGCGTAAATATTAGGTAGAATACGGATTATCCGTTGGTCGAGTGGATTGGCGAGTCAGTTTTGGTTTATAAATTTACATTGGACTTCTATGGTTTTGAAGATCGCCCGAAAATCGTTGACATCAGAATCTAGTGATATGTGAAATTTTGTGGTATCGGTTTCAGATAATTTGATGCAAATCTTAAGTTCGTTTCGATATTATTAATCTGGTAAGGTCTTTTTATGCAATTATTCCCTACTATAACGATTTTCTTTAGTTGGATGATGTACTTCTATATGCTGTGAATGAGTCGGAAATCTGTTCCTGTGTTTGGGATTATTACTGATCCATTGGAATTAATTTATCAGATGAAACTTATTGTTTCTAGTCGTTTATGATTGCCGGTAGGTGTTGTTAACCAATTTAATTAATTTAATTTCGCAAAGTTTTTAGAGATTGTTGGATTTTAGATGGAGTCTTATTACTCCAGGTAATCTATGCATTATTGTGGGAACTGATTTAGTAAAGTGGTATAATTTTTATGAAATAAAATGTCTTTTCAACGAGTCTTTACTTTAGTTCAAATAATCATTTATCGGTAAATGGCGTTTCATATAATCCTATAAACAACATGATAATTTAAAAACAGGACGGTAATCTTGTCACTCGTTTCCAAAATAATTGGGATCAATTCTTAAGCCGAGCAAAAATCTCGATGACATGACTTATGACTTTTGATACCAGACAGTTTTGTGGTGTATGCTCGTAACGATCCTTCGGGTTCAACTGCTGGCTTCAAAATTGTTCCAGAGGCTTATGGTGAGGTTGAAACCATAGTCCGATTTATTAATGATGATTTCGTCTTTATAAGGGTTTCGAAAAGGCGCGCCTACCTCTGACTAGAACTGACTAAATTCTTCTACTTCACTAGGAATTTAAAGTGATTTTTAATGACAAGTATGAAATCTTTAATTTAAAGTTGGTTAAATTTGTTAATTTTATTTCATTTTCATAGCAGCGATTCCATATTGATATTCCCCGTACCTTCCTTTATAAGCCTAAACGCATTTTATTTTATATTAATAACTTAATGAGTGCCCACTGGAACTACTCGGTGTGGGAATTTTAAGCCGTGGTGGAAAATTTAGGTCGAATTTAAGAAAACTAGAAACGAGGAAAAGCCAAGAGCCTCTTCCTTATTTCTCGCCTTCCTTCTATGCGGGGTTATATGACGTTCCAATCCCTGGCGTTCCGCACGCCGGGTCTGTCACGGGCACAGATCATCGGCGATATTCCACGCACTTACACGAAATCTGAATAGTAATGTTGATTTTTGATATTCTGCGGTGTGTCAATTGGATGTGGGCCCCGGAAAAATTTCGACAAATAAAGCAATATTTATAAAAACAAGTTTAATTTAGCATTATAGAAAAAAAATATTTATTAATATAATTAAACAATGTAACAAATTAACTTTGCCAAAATCATCAAACAAAACAAATACATCTCTCCCACGGCTTAACGCCGACATCCAAGGCAGTGCTCTGATCGAGGTTGCCGAGGATGGACCGTGAGAGAGAGTTTTCCAAATAAAACTTGCGCTCACTAAAAATAGATTTTTAAACAAAAGGTTCAAGTGAAAAATGATAATGATTTTTCAAAAACGACTTAAAAATTATGTGAAAATGCATCGGTATATATACCTATTTTCTGTCCGCTAACCTCGCGGTTCTTGTTGATTTAGTAAAACAATTGACCTTGATATTTTCTGTGTATTCCTAATCTTTATTTTTATTATTTTCTAATTTTATATTCGATGATTTTTTATTTGAATTTTTATTGAATTATTTCTAATTTAAATTCTTTGATTTAAATTCATTTTCATGAAAATTTCCATTTTCAAATTTCGGTGAATTCATTGGTTTCATATTATGTTTGTATTTGTATCGTGCGGAATCTTGTTGCATTTGTTATAATTTTAAATTTGTTTATTTTTTTTGTTATTATTTTATATGTAATTGCTTTTATCTCATATTTTGGCTAGGTTTAATGGGTTTCATGGTTGATGTAAAGTTGTAGGTAATTTGCAATGTGTGTTACGCAAATTCATTTAAACAGTTTTCAAGGCCGTTTTGTGTCTGCCCAACACTTTAATTGAACCTTAGCGCGGTCTGTGTTTTTAATATAAATAAGTGAAGTGCCCACTGGACTACTCAGTTGTTTGCAATTTTTAGACGTGTGTGAAAATATTTTAGGTCGATTTATGGGAATGAAGTGACGATGAAATAGCCAAAAGACTATTTCCCATTCACCCCTTTCCCTATGCGGAATAACTATTGACGTTTTAGCTCCTGCGGTTCTCACGCCGGTGTGCTCCATATAGGAGCAAAGAA
>CM039679.1:153868098-153968584 GCA_022537955.1 Schmidtea mediterranea | reverse complement strand
AGATTTTTATACATTTTGATTACGATAAAAATAAATTTAGTCGTTATCAAAATAAATAAAATATAATATAATAATAATAATAATAGTAATAATAATATCAATATAAAATAATATATACATATATATATAATTTTAACAATTAAATCTTTATAAAAAACAATAAACACACAAAATAAACTGTAAAGAATCAAATTTATTTACATCATCACAAATCTGCTTAAGTAGCTTTCTAGCTCAGCCAACAAAATTAGACAACTTCTCTCTGTATCTCTGAGCATTCTTGCATCTACGACAAGTCAATATCGAGATTCACACAATACATCATCTAAACATTTCAAACCGATCCTTGAGCTTTCGTAGTGCACCCGTTACAATTTCTTTCGATGTTTTCCTGTCATTTTATAATCCGTGTAAAGTATCAGACACAATAGGAAGTTTGGTTTTCATATTCGGAAAAATCTTCCATCTCAATCAGAATTGTTTCGAATACGTATGCTCTTGCTCGTTCGTATATTTTTTAATTTTAACAATCGTCAGAATGATCTATTTTAAACACAAATCATATGCTTAATAAATAATTCAGTATTCTTCGTCAGTAAATATTATTAATTTTTGATTTATAAAAGTATAAATATCTTTTGTACAGATTGTTGTATGCCATGTTTTTATCCCATGCAAAATTTCCGCTTCGCAATTACATTCACACACATGGTTATATTGACAACTTAATGCAGGAACATTCCGTTCGTAATGTTTCTGTTTTTTCTGGACAAATCATACAAGTTGATCGACATAACATGTCAAATATTCAATGATAATGATTGATTGAACGTTGATCTATTTTTTGACTCTCCTTCCTTTATGGTCTTTTACAACCAATTACTCTAATTTCCGCTCTGAAGATAACTGTATTCTCCATTCTATCAACTACATTTGTGGTTTTCGTCTGGACTTCATTTTCAGTATACTTCACATCTGCCTCTATATTATATACTGTTGAATCATTTCCAATATCAAATAAATGAATCAGTATATCAAATTATAAACAAATCTTAAATTAAATTAAAAAAATAAATGGAATTAAGAAAGATTGCATTATATCTAAATGCAGTCAAACATGTTCAAATCAAAATTCAATAAAATATAGCATAGCCGGTGCACGAAGAACATGGATTGACACAAAATCGTTTTGTAATGAAAATCTTTATAGTAATGGATTTGATTAAAAACTGTTCGTCTATGTTACGTCGAGGCGATTATAATTATAGTATGATTTGTACAAGAAAGCAATAAGGAAAAGATTCAATTAGAATTTTCACAAATCAGTAGACTATTAGTGGATTTTCTGTATCTTTCATAAACTCAAAATTATTTCATCAGAGAAGTCATCGAACTAGTTAAATTTAAATGTTCAATATTATTTCAAAAATCCTCCCGCTATCAAACGATATTATCGATTCTTAGCCAGCAGATCCTATCAAACAATAGAATTTTTTTATTGAATCATTCAAGAGCTAACAAGCGTTCCCCATGATTATTTATTCCTTTGACTTTACACAACAATTGTGACATTTAACGATCCGAACTGATATTTTTAATGAAAGGCTTACGTTATTTATAACAAAATTTTATATTTTTATGATTATCATCATGTCATAAAAAATTCTGTCAAAAATCAATTTCAACAAAAAGTAATTCGATAAACCAAATCAAATAAAGAAGAATCTAAAAAAGAAGAATTTAAAAAGGGATCAAATTATAAACAAAATAATTAGTCTGTATTGCTAAACATGAAATTGAACGTAGTACAATTATTTCATGCATTGGTAAAGCGCATAAATTATAAAAGAATAGCATTTTACAGCTTTTCCCTTCATTGTATCACGATTTGCTTGAAGTTATTGTAAATATAGTTCGAGGTAATGTCAATATTAGTAAAGCTAAAAGCATGCGTATACAAAGACATAGAATCCTTTTATATTTAGACGTTTATGAAAATAATAAGTGTATGAAAAAGGGTGGTTCTTGTACATTAAATTCTATATTTATCTGCCAATAGTCAATTTCATCACTATTGTTTACAAATACTCTAAACCAGATAAATTTCCCATATTTTTAACATCTATGTTGTAATAATGAAGGATCAATTAACCAAAAATCCACTCAAACATTCTGACAAATCCAAAATGATCCAGATGGTTTTTTCTAAAAAAGAGACTCAAAAATGGTTATCAGACCAACTACATATAGTTTAAATAAACCGATGTTGAAAAGATTCCCCATCAGACCATACAAAACAAGAGGAATCAATGATTTGTGGCAAATGTATTTGTGGAATGAATTCCTTATTCGAGAATCACAAGGGGTACAAATTATATTTAACATGTATGACTTTTTTCAGTAGATATGCCGTGCCATTCCAAACAAAAAACTAAATCTGATAATGAAAATTGCCAGTTGCAATCAAAAAATTATTAAACTGACAACCTCACAATCTACAGACTGATTTGGGTAATAAATTTAATAATTATTTATTTTAATGTATTTTAGGTAAAGCAATTTATAATAGCAAGATATATAAAGTTATTCAACCAATCATACTCTGTTATTCTCACAATTCAAAGACTTGTATGTGGAAATTTAATCGACTTTGAGAGAAAGATTAAAAAATCTTTGATTCATCAAGGTAATAAACTGGATACAATGTTTACCGAAATATATTTTTAGTTACATCATTCGCCTCATCAAAGGATTAAATGGTCTCAGACTTTGATATACGACACCGCAGAACAATCTAAAGAAAGAAAAAATCAATACACCAAATACAAGTATGTGATCATTTAAGAATTAGTAAAATCAGTACTTCTCGATCATCAAATTTTGACACAATTGGAGAGATAGTATATGTAATAAAAAAATAGATACATAACAGAAGCCAGTAATTTATTCTAATACAGATCATGAAAATAAGAATATAGTGAGAAATTCTAGAACAAGAAACTTCAATAGTCATTCCATCCAAACAATTATTTAGAATTCAAAATTTTTAAAACTAAAATGTTGGTAAATATAACAATACTATTGTCAAGTGCAGTGATACGAAACTTCCACTTGATATCCTATATCATTGATTAAATTAACATATTATGAAAGAAAACCAGCTTTATATGATGATTACCTAGTAATAGGTTGATCCACTTATTTATCCAAATACGAAGCTAGTAATTAACTGTACAAAGTAAATTCTGTTATTGGATGGTGAATGGAAGTTGCATTATTCGATTTCACTTTGCTGTTATAATCCTTTTTCCGTATTTATAGTAATTTGTATACAGTTTATGAATCGTAAAGATGTGGTAGTGATAATAAAGATATTTGAAAATAAATACATCAAAATCACATCTTATAAATAGCATAAATCCAAATATTACTCAATTGACATGTTTATGAAAAAATATGAGAATTTGGATATTGTCTGTTCCACATGTTCCATTTAGAGTAACATCCTGATATCAACATTGCGTTTATGTGGACTAAAATCTACATCATATTTTAAGAGATCTGTCAATTAATCAATACCAAAAATTACAGATGATGTTTATGGAACAATTTGGATATATAATTTATGAAGAAAAATCAAATTGAAAAATATTTTGAAAATTAATTATTCATAAACACTTTATCGAATTAACAAGTCATTGTTGTCATTTCATCTTCTTTTCCTTTTAAAGAATTAAAATTCAATGTAATGAATTGGTCAAAATACACTTGCAGATGACATTTCAAAATATATCCTTTGACACAAATTAGCTAAAGTCTTTGGATTAAGCTATCAGTTAACTTTACACCACTACACAAGGCACTAAATTCCGAATTTTACATCAATCTATCAACAAATGTTCATTTATTCAAATTATTTATCGAACAATTTTGGTATGTTAGACAGTTCCACTTATTAAATCAGTTTGATAAAAAATGATCAAGAAAGTACAATTAAAATGAGTAATTCCAATTCTACCTCAGTATTCTATTCAACTATAACATCATTAATATAATATTCGAGCATGATGTGGAAATTAGAATGTTAGCAAATACCAAACACATTTATTCGTTACTTTTAGTAAAAGTAAATGAATAAAGAGGATTTTACGTGAATTTACAGTAATAGTGATTCCACTACATTTCCAAATAATAGCTGGAAGTTTAATGTAGAATTTTCCAATCAGATTTACTTGGATTGGGAATGGAATTTGCTTTACTGATTCACTTTTGTTACATAATTTTTTCCATTTATAACCTAATTCGTTTTATCAAAGTTAACCAAGAGTACATTACATAATATTATGAATATTTATTATATTGAGAAAACTATACAATCAGTCAACTCTAATTTTTCTGTAAGATGACATAATGTTTAACAATTGTAATTTCCAATGCAACAGTTAAACATTTGATAGTATGAAAGCTACATTGCTTGATTTATAAAAAGAAGTAGATATTTATATGAATCTAAATCTCAGATACGTATACCAAATAAAATCAAATTAATCTTTAAACGATTGACTATAACTATTATTTATTTATGATGTAGAGATCTGAACATAAGAAAAATTTATTCCATTATCTGAACTTTACAATGTCACTGATCAGCTAATGACATCTTATTCCCCATCTTTCAAGTCTTGTGAAATTAAACAAGATCAATGTAAATTGAAATTGGAAGAATGATTTTAAAATGTTTAAATTTAGTAAACTGTTGCTCATTAGTTTGGATTAATTGAGAATCTTATAGTGAAAAGATTCATGTTGATCTAGTTTTACCAACTATATGCAACAATAACATAATGATTTATACAATATATTTTGACCATCTTGTGGGTGAATTAAGTTTCCCCTTCTAATAAATGTTTGATAGAAAATAAAAAAGACGACCTTGTTTCAATTCATGAGAAAAATCCAATTATTTACCAGTACATCCTCTAATACATATAGAAATCTAATATTCGTGATGACAGTGGAAAATATATATTGTTTAAACAAGACAAAATTACTTGACATTACATTCCGTTTAAATAAATGATAATCCCAGACATTGTAAATTTATATAGCACTCATCAAAATGGTGGGAATTTACCTTATTGTAGAGTAAACAGTATGGATTCTGTTGGTTAAAACAATGGGCGAGTTGCACTACACTATCTTAAACGTATCGAAATTTATGTATGAAAACTGTTAATGACGTTAATACAAATAATAATGCCACTCTTACGCTCTAAAATCAAATGCAATATCTGAAATTAAAGATTTATGCCCTCTGTTATGGAACCTTTACCTTCTTACTAACAAAGTTTTCTGATGAATTTTAATAAGAACACAAAAGGTTGGAACAATTAAACGTACGAACAATTATCAAGAACACATATAACAAAAATGAAAGGTACGAACTATTATCCAGTAATGTCTAGTGCAAATCTCAGAATTATTGCATCTTTGAGACATTATCCTCAAGCAGTTAATTGAACAATGTTCCTTTTGAAATTATTTTACAGTGATTGAATTACAGATCCAGGAACACCTCAATTCAATTTTACATTATACTCTCCAAACCAATACTTGGATTTAATGATTTAACATTACTCAATTCAAATGTGAAATTGATAATACAACGTGAAATTTATCTAAGAATCAGATGTTACCGCAAACAATTTCTTTTTCCAAACTCTTTTTAAGATGTTTGAGAGTAATTTTTAATTCTACTAAAAATTGAAGAGTAATTATGATTCGCAACAACGCAATGATTGAAACTATATTATATTACAATCACGATACAAAAACATACATTTTTATGGGAATGGTTAGAAGAAACGACACAAAAGAAAAATTTATGATTTCAAAATCAAACCATCAGTTTGTATCCCCACTTCAATTAGATTGTCTTGACAACCAAAATAATAGTATTACCTGTGTTAGGTTTCAAATTTATAACAGATCCATACTGAAGAGTTTAACATGTACAAACAATAATTCCACAATAATATTATTATATGCAAGTTAGATGTTAGTTGAATGAGTTCGTGTTGAACCCGCAGTTTTAGCTGGTCTCAAATGGCTTTGCTAACTAGAAATTCATTATATCAATTAAATAAGGAAGTTGTTCAATTTTTCATTGCTATATGGCTCATCTTCATTTTATAAGGAGCAAATATTTGGTGATAGACGACTACCAAATTTTATTCTTGTTGCTTTCCAAGGGAATAAAATATGAGGATCGTATTGGAAACATTTTCAATATTTGAACACTTCTATGTCAAGTTTTAACTTAAGTAAAGGAAAATATTTATCGTGAAAAATATATCAAATTTTCCAATGATAATTATAGTTCTAGTTATATGCAAAGTACTTGTTGAAATATGGTTATCTTAATAAAAAAATATGAATGTGGTATTCCTTGTCAGCTTTAAAATAATACCCTTTTTTACATTGTATGTACCTGATTTTGACTTAATCAAGTCATTACCTCAAATGGATTTACGATTGGATATAAAATTTGAAAATCCATTAACCGAATCAGTATCAGTACTTGTATACGGAGTATTTGAAAAAGAAATTCAAATCACATCAAGCCGTACAGTACTTGTTTGACAAACATTGTTGAACACACTATAAACCAATGTGTTATTAGTTATGGTTAAAAATGAAGTAAGTATTTTAATTAATTTGTTAATTTAATTAATTTTAGTTCTATTCAGATACAAACTATTGCTAAAAACTAATTGGAAAAATTTTATTGGTGTTTTCCATTGGACAAATTCCTT
Organism: Schmidtea mediterranea; assembly: GCA_022537955.1. Taxonomy (NCBI): domain Eukaryota; kingdom Metazoa; phylum Platyhelminthes; order Tricladida; family Dugesiidae; genus Schmidtea; species Schmidtea mediterranea. The sequence continues at coordinate 153,961,769 of CM039679.1, read as the reverse complement.
TATAAATATCACAAAGCTTTGATTGTAAATACTCATCAGCTAATCTCGGTGGAGAACATTGGCTTGCTATTTACGTGAACCAGATTAAATACATGTATTTGATCCATGGGATTCTATTTCCACCTTTACTGATATCAAACTAGAATCAATGTTGATGCCAATTGAATATAATCGAATTCCGTATCAGAATCCGTTGACAAAACTTGTGGCCAGCATTGTTTAGCTTGGTTAAAATCAATGTTCTCTAAATAAATTTTTGTATCATTGTGTTTATTACCTAATATGGTTTTTTGTAAATTAGTAATGTGTGTGTGTTGATTAATACAAGTGCAGATGCATGATTTAATTGGTCAAAATAAATCACACATTTGAATATATCGATAAACATTTTTATAATTTATCATAATTTACAAACTCGTTTAATTTGTAAGTTTAATTTTCTTTTTTAAATTTTTAATTATTATTCAATTTTAGAAAATGAACAACTATAATAACGAATATGAATCAAGTAATTTAAAATTTATATTTTAATAAAAATTTTCCTTTTATTTTAGATAATTTATTATTTCCACAACGTAATGGATTTTATCCCCAAACTTATGTTGAAAATTATCATTATCCACAAAACTACGATGGAAATGAAACAAGTAAGTTTTAATTTATTTAATAGTGTACTTTATTTTTAGTTTAACACAATTTTATCACAAAACTATGTGGAATTATCAGTATCACAAACAATGAGGAAATGATCAGTAAGATTTTTACTTTTTTTATTTAATTAGTTTAAAATTTTTTTAGTAAACCAACAATATTATCCACAAAACTATGGTGGAAATTATCAGTATCTACAAATCTACGGTGGAAATTATCAGTATCCACAAAACAATGGAGGAAATGAATCAAGTAAGATTTTACTTTTTTTTATTTAATTAGTTTAAAATTTTTTAGTAAACCAACAATATTATCCACAAAACTATGGTACAAATTATCAGTATCCACAAAACTATGGTGGAAATGAATCAAGTAAGATTTTACTTTTTTATTTAATAAGTGTTAACTTTAATTTAGTTAACCAACAATTTTATCCACAAAACTATGGTGGAAATTATCAGTATCCACAAAACAATGGAGGAAATGAATCAAGTAAGATTTTACTTTTTTTTATTTAATTAGTTTAAAATTTTTTAGTAAACCAACAATATTATCCACAAAACTATGGTACAAATTATCAGTATCCACAAAACTATGGTGGAAATGAATCAAGTAAGATTTTACTTTTTTATTTAATAAGTGTTAACTTTAATTTAGTTAACCAACAATTTTATCCACAAAACTATGGTGGAAATTATCAGTATCCACAAAACAATGGAGGAAATGAATCAAGTAAGATTTTACTTTTTTTATTTAATTAGTTTAAAATTTTTTAGTAAACCAACAATATTATCCACAAAACTATGGTGGAAATTATCAGTATCTACAAATCTACGGTGGAAATTATCAGTATCCACAAAACAATGGAGGAAATGAATCAAGTAAGATTTTACTTTTTTTTATTTAATTAGTTTAAAATTTTTTAGTAAACCAACAATATTATCCACAAAACTATGGTACAAATTATCAGTATCCACAAAACTATGGTGGAAATGAATCAAGTAAGATTTTACTTTTTTATTTAATAAGTGTTAACTTTAATTTAGTTAACCAACAATTTTATCCACAAAACTATGGTGGAAATTATCAGTATCCACAAAACAATGGAGGAAATGAATCAAGTAAGATTTTACTTTTTTTATTTAATTAGTTTAAAATTTTTTAGTAAACCAACAATATTATCCACAAAACTATGGTGGAAATTATCAGTATCTACAAATCTACGGTGGAAATTATCAGTATCCACAAAACAATGGAGGAAATGAATCAAGTATTAATTTTTAATTAACAATTGATTTAATATTTATTAAGATACAAATTTGCCATTCACGGATTCTCAAGAGGACAATGCAATTAATGTTCAAAAATGTAAGTATTTTATTATTAAGATATATTATTTAAATCATATATTTTATCATAAATTTTTTTTTTAATTTTAAATTCTCATAATAAAGAACTGACGACCCTTTATTATTGAAAATAAGGGCAGACCCCTTGATTTTTTTTTTGATTTTTGAATTTTAATACATATATTTTTTAACAGTAATGAAGGATTGATGCCCCTTTATTATTGAAAATATGGGCAGACCCCTTGATTTTTTTATTTTAAAACTGACCACTATATTTTATAAGAGAACAAGTTTTTGAATATAATTTGTCAACAATTATCCCCGCTCAAAAATTTTTTATTAAAATACTAGAGGTAAACATTTTTTTAAATAACATGTTTACTATTAATTACAAATTATAAAAATAAACAAAACTTTACAAAAGATAAAAAATTTATTCAACAACATTTAGAATTTTCCAAATAGGTTTGATAATAGAATTGTTAATCTTGACTCCTTTAATAATTATCCGTATTTTATATTTTTTATTATCTTGTACTTGATCCTTCAATTGACTTTCACAATTAATAAATGAAAATTTTTCATTAAAAACCATTTCGTTATTCAACAAATGTAGTATATCTGAAATATTTTTTCGACCTTCCTCTTCAAAATTTCCAATCATAATATTGTAATCATAAGCTTTTAAATCAACTGATTCCTAAAAAATAATTAATCAAATTAAATTAAAATAAACATTACTTTGAACGTATATGTAATAGGAAAATTTAAATAGTTCATACTGTATTGAAGGTATTGAACAGGAGGCTTAAATGTCATCCCAATAACAGCTGTACTGTTTTCTTCTAGGAGTATTTCATATACTTTTGACATTGTTGCTTTTTCATCAAAAATATTTTTATTTATAGCAAATAAATGATTTTTATTGGTTGCATACATGCGCATTTATTTTAATAATTAAATTAATTTTTATTTTATTACTAGGTAAATTATATCCAAATTATTGCCAATTAACTGTGCATAATAAAATAAAATGTCACAAAAAATGGAAGAGTATTATGGTAAAAAATATCATAATACAATTTATTTTATATGTCCCGTATGCATAACTTCCCAACCCTGTCCCTATTTAGATTTTTATGAACATCATAAAAATCATTTGCGACAGTTTAATGTTAAAAAAATTAAATTATTTAAAAGACCCGTAACAAATAAATTAAGCAGCATCCAAATTACCCCTATAAGTGAACCCATTAGAGAACATACAACTGATTTTATAAATAGTATTTTTGAATCTGTAAATGATATTGAAATGGTGAATGAAACAATTGAAGCGGACGAAGACATTGAAGCGGACGAAGCGCACGAAGTTTTTGAAGCGGACGAAGCGCACGAAGCGGATGAAGATAATGGATCGATTGATTCATGGCTTAGAGCAATTGAAGAGATTGAAGATATTGGATCGATGGATTCATGGGATGGAGAGATGGAAGAGGTACAAATGGGGCAAAATAACAATATACAAATAGGAGGAAATTTGCCTATAATCCAAAGTGACTTACGAGGTACACATAAAATAATTAGTCTAGATACGACCAACTTGAACATTAAAGAAATTGTTTTTCCCATAGAGATAATAAACAAATTAAGAGAGATAATACATGAACTTAGTTATGTAAAAATTCAATTTGGAATAAAAATTGAATTTGAGAAAGATGGAGAAATAAAATTAAATAATATAAGCAACAGTGCAAGACCACTTACCCAATCATTCTTTGACGACAGTATACAAAAGATCAATGAAAAGATATCTTCAATAACAGAGTTAGGGAGTAGTTGGGTTATTAGAAAAATAACTGAAATTTACTTTATAGTAACAAAAATAAGTAACATCAGTAGGTTAAGTGGTAGAAGTTATATTAAAACACCAAACAAATTGGCTAACAAATACTGTATAACAAATGTAAAAAATAGTGATAATTTATGTTTTATCTACAGTATATTATCAATACTTAAAAAAGATGAGATTGTTAGGCAGCATAGAAATAGAATTTATAGTTACACAAAGTATCTAAATGAATTAAATTATGACCCAAATGATATGCCCATGAAATTAAATGGTATTCGAAAATTTGAGTCAAATAACGAAGGGTTAATAATTAATATATTTAGTTATGATGAAACAGCAAAACCTGAACATGATGACTTTGTTTTAAAACACCCTTTTATAAACATAATACATAGGTCCAAAATTACTGAAGGAACAATTATTAATTTATTGTTATTAAATAAAGGAGAACAATATCATTATGTTGGGATTACATCACTCAATAGGTTATTGAATTGTCAAGATAAAAATATAGATAGAATTTAATCATTATGGTGTCATAGATGTTTGAATGGATTTAGATATAAAAAAGCATTGGACAAACATGAGATATTATGTATGAGAAATCAGTTAGGGACAACTTTATATACTTTCCCTGAAAATAAGTTTATTAAATTCACAGATTGGTCCAAAACTGTAACCCCGCCATATGTTATATATGCTGATTTTGAATCTGTTTTGCCAAAGGACGACGTACACCATCAAATACATTTACCCATTTCGGCAGGACTTTTGTTAATAAATAATTTTGATGGGAGTACAATATACAAAGAATTTATAGGTGAAGATTGTGTTGAACAATTTTTAAAAACAGTTGAAAAAATAGCAAAATATACAGTATTACCGTATTATTATAAAATGGGAAATCAAACAATTAAGGAATTAACCAACATACAACAGATTCAATTTGATACATGTATAAAATGTTATCTTTGTTTGAAAGATATTGTGGATCCGGTGAGAGATCATGATCATTTTACTGGGGAATACTTGGGTGCTGCTTGCAATGAATGTAATATTAATAGAAAAATAAATAAAGTTTTACCAATTGTTTTCCATAACTTAAAGGGATATGATATGCATCATAGATTAAAATATAGATTGAGTAAATTTAAAAATTGGGCTTTAGGATGTATTCCAATAACATCTGAAAAATTTATTTCATTAATTGCTCACTTGGGAAAAATTAGTGTGAGATTTATTGATTCGTATCAATTTGTAAATGATTCTTTAGCAAAAGCTGTTAAAACTCTGACAACTTTACCTTTGACTCGATCAGCTTTTACAGGGACTATAGTTGATGAAAAGGGGATCTTTCCATATAATTTTGCAACTAGTTTAGATTGTCTTCATGATACTTATGAATTACCCCCGATTTGGAAAGGTGTAACTGAGGCTGAATATGAAAAAGCTCTGCTTATTTGGGATGAAACTAATTGTAGGACTTTACTTGATTATATGAAAGTTTACCTGAAACTAGATTGTTTTCTTTTGGCAGACTTTTTTCAACAATTTCGAGCGAAATCTATAGCACATAATAGATTAGAACCTTTAAATTATTTTTGAATTCCTGGAATGTCGTGGTCTTCTGCTTTAATGTCCTTGGATGAACCTATAGAATTAATCACTGAAAATGAAATGTTTAGCTTTTATGAGGGAGGTATTAGAGGTGGTCTTACTTTTGTTAATAAGCACTATGTTAAAACCGACGAAAACACAGATTTACTATATATTAATATTAATAATTTATATGGTTGGGCTTTAAGTCAACCATTACCTTGTAATTTAATTGGATATTTGAAGGATTTGATACAATATTATCTGATTGTTTGACTTTGGATCTTGAATCTTTGTCATATGGGTATACACTTGAAGTTGATCTTGAGATTCCTTCGGAACTTCATGTTAAATTAGATGATTTTCCAATTGCAGCTGAGAAAATGAAACCTGAGGGTTCAAAGGTTGAAAAATTGTTGCTGACTCATTATCCTAAATATAACTATGTAATTCATTGGCGATTATTAAAATTATACATGTCTCTTGGTGTTAAAGTGACACATGTTAATCGCGGAGTAAGATTCAAACAGTCTAATATTTTTAAAAAGTATATTGACATAAACACTGAATTTCGAGCTAAAAGTACAAATACACTTGATAAAAATTATTATAAGTTGTTAATTAACAGTTTATATGGAAAAACTGTTGAAAATCTGAAAAAGAGAATGAATTTGCGTCTTTGTACAACTGATAAAAAACTAGTCACTTATACTTCAAAACCTACCTTTAAAAAATCAATAAAAATTGACAATGATCTTATAGCTGTGTTGTTAAATCCTGATTCGATATGTTTAGATCGACCAAGCTATATAGGACAATCTGTGCTTGACTTGTCGAAACTTAGAATGTATGAGCTTCAGTATAAGGACTTGGAAAAATATCGACAATTTAATTGTGAGATCAATATAGTTGCTGGAGATACAGACTCTTTCTTCTTGGAGATTAAAAATTGTAAACTAGATGTTCTTTTGTCTGAAATGGTTAAGGATAATCTTTTGGATACATCTAATTACCCTTCTACTCATCCACTTTATTCTAACAAACTTGATTCGGTTATTGGAAAATTTAAGGACGAAAGTAAGGGAGAAGGTTATGATGAATGGGTTTTCCTTAGACCAAAATGTTACAGTTTGTTAGGTAAATCTTCTTGTCTAAAAGCTAAGGGTATATCGTTAAAGGATACCGGTCTAACACATAAAACTTATAAAGAGTGTTATGAGAAAAACTCAGTCTTTTCGGTACCACAATTTAGAATAGGATCTAAAAATCATCAACTTTATAGTTTTAAAAATAGTAAAGTTGCACTAACAAATAGAGATGATAAAAGGGTTTGGGTGGGTAAAAATAAAAGTTTAGCATACGGGCATATAAATATATCTGAAGAAATTGACGTTGATGAAGAAATTGTCACTGTTGATGAACTTATTGAAGAAATTATTGAAGAAAATGCATCGGGTGACGAAATTACAACAGATGAAATTCAACAACCAAACTTTGAGGAAGAACTAATAGATATAGACGATGTACAGTTCTCTGACAATGATGAAGAAGATGAAGATTTTTATTAAATAAACATTATAGTATACATTTGTTTTTTATTTGTTGATTTATTAAAAATTAGTAAAAAAAAAAACAATTATGAAGTTTAAATTTATTATTAAATATTATTCTTTTTTTCTGAATCGAATTGATCAATGTTGTTTGATCGATTCCCGAGTCATCTGTCGATTACTGATTATTTAATAAACTTTCTCGTAATTGAACATTGAGTTGAGTTAAATTGTTCACCTTGATTTGAAGAGCAGAAACTTGATCTCGTAAACTAATATTTATATTAGTTTGTTCAAAATACAAATCATTTAATTTGTCACAATATCTTTGTGTGTTTTCTAATGCATATTGTAAATTAGAAATAATTATTTCTTGTTCTTCAATAATTTGGTTGATATTCATTACTTTTTAATAATATATATATTATTGTAATTTGCAAACAAATTATTAAATAATTATTTTTAAAAAATTAATTTATTAAATATAAAATTAATTAATTAAATATTTTTAATTAATAAAAATATATAATAATTTTTAAATAAATTATCAAACTTGTATGATTTGTCCACAAAAACATTTAAGAACCGGAACTGTTTCCTGCATTAAGACTTGTCAAGTATAATCCACTGTGTGTGTGAATGTATTTGCAAGCGGAAAAGTTGTTGTCATGGGGATAAAAACATTGCAATACAACAATCTAGTACAAGAAATATTTAACTTTATAAAATCAAAAATTAATAATCTTAATACTGACGAAGAAATACTAGATTATTTATTAAGCAATGATTGTGTTTAAATAGATTCAATTCTGACGATTGTAAAAATTAAAAATGATCGACGAGCAAGAAGCATACGTATTCGAAACAATTCTGATGAAGATGGAAGAACTTTTTCCGAATATGAAAAACAAACTTTCCTATTGTGCTCCTGAATACTTGGCTACACGGATCTATCAAATGACAGGAATCAACATCGAAGAAATTGTACGGATGCACTACGAATCAGTTCAAGGATCTGGTTTGAAATGTTTAGATGACTGTATTGATTGTGCAGATCCCTCAATGTTGACTTGTCCGTTTAGATGCAGATGCTGCAGAGACTACAAGAAGAAGGAAGTTGTACATATTTTGTTGGCTGAGCTAAGAAGAGCTTACTATAAGCAGATTTGTGATGATGTAAATAAATTTTGATCTTTTACGAGTTTATTTTGTGTGTTTATTGTTTTTTATAAAGATTTTAATTGGTTGAATTATTATTATTATTATTATTATTATTATTATTATTATTATTATTATTATTATTATTATTATTATTATTATTATTATTATTGTTATTATTATTTTGATAACGCTAAATTTCTTTGATCGTAATCAAAATGTATAAAAATCTTATTGTAAAAATTATCCTAAAAATTTTGTATTTAAACTAAAAACATCGATAAATTTATACTGAAAACAAACATTGTATAAAAAATTTTCAATTATGTTAAAAATTTATTACTTTGAAAAATTATATTTTAAATTATACTAAAAAATTTTATCTTAAAAATAATTGATAAAAAATTTCATCGATAAAAATATACCGAAAACAAACCTTGTATAAAAAATTTTTAATTATGTTAAAAATTTATTACTTTGAAAAATGATATTTTACTGAAAAAATTTCATCTTTAAAATTCGTATATAAAAATTCATTGATAAAATTATACTTTAAATTCTACTTAAAATCATATATAAAAAATCATATTATAAAAATCTTATATAAAAACTACATTGATAAAAAATTTTAATTACTTAAAAAATTTAATTAGAAATACTTAAAAAATCGCGCCAAAAACTCGAAAAAAATTTCGAAAAAAAATACACACAAAAATTTCGAAAAAAAAAATTAATACACACAAAATTAATTAAGTTGATTACATCATTATGTAATCAAGATAATCCGAAATTTAATCTGCAATAATCCCCCCCCCTCCCCCTATGTTTTTTTTAGGTTCCCGTAAGCTCCTAACTACCTACTAATACAAGTCTATTTTAGTCGTAATAATAATGAATAAAATCTGACCTAAGCATAATCATAAATAGTATATGTCTGTTCTACTCATGAAAACAATTAAGAAAAATTTTAATTTAATTATAATCGAAATCACAATTACAAAAATTTATTTTAATCATAGTAATGCTGAACGAAAATCTATTTTAATCGTACTCATAATTTAATAGTTGTCTAATTTAATTGTAGCAGCAAATTACTTTACTCTTATACGATCGGGATTTGTAAAGTAAATCCTAAGCTTGTAAAATGCATCCGACATCATCACGAATCTGCTTCAACTGACTCCTGGCCTCTACCAACGACTTGCGATAAGGGGTCAATCTCTACGCCTATAATAGGGTTAATTAAACGGTTGGTTGGTCATTTGGAAATTTGTTTGGGTAATTTCAATTTTCTTTACAGTCTCCTCTCTTTTCTATTTAATACCTCGTGGGTATTTTGAAAGTGTTCAGGATAATACGAGTTAATCGGTTCAATGATTTTATTTATGACACGTAATATGAGGTTATCATGTTTCTCTGATCATTTCCTTAGCGGATCCTCGTGGGTGATGGCTCGTTGATCGTGTCGCGTCCATGCTAGAACTCAGTAACGCATTAATATTATGTCAAAGAAATTTAAATAGTTACCCGTATATTGAGATTTTTCTCGAGCCCGCCGTGGTAGTTTCCTCGTACCCTTGGAATCTCTTTGAAACTTGTACGTGTTTTCTCGACATATTATTCAGTAATATACACTGAAATATTTTCGCCAAAATCGGCCTTTATATCGGTTAGGTGTGTCTAGTGGATTAGCAAATCTGCAGTATGAACACACCTCCTCAACAGCTGTTGGCTAAGACTTCACCATTGTCGACAGTTGTGACACATTGCGCATTGATTTTGTCTGATTTCTTACCGTGATATTTCAGAAAATGTCATTTCCATTCCCTTTCCTGTGGACTTATTTATGGATTGGAATTCTGCTGAACCATGACATTTGGCTACTGACTAAAAGAGATCGACCGTCGAGAATTTTCTTGACTAGATATTTTTACTTTCCTCCAAAGAATTAATGGTGAAAGATCTTTGCCTCACGAATTATTACTCGTATACGCAGTAAGCTATTTTTTATATCTCCTGTATATGATATTATTCGTTCCTAGTTCGACAATATTGGATTCTGGATTTCTTCATTAGTTGATCAGGCTTTAGGGCTCCCCTCAGAATGGTATCGGGATGTATTCGTGAATGGATACTATCGAATTGAAATGGCTTGGGTCCAATGGGTTTTGGCTATTGTTGTCATGAGTCTTCGTAATATAACTCGAAAATGAAGTTTATAATATCTCCTATATTCTTTTCCTAATCAAGACAATTGTGATTCCAGTAATGTATTTTGTGCTTTAATGAGTAAATTTATTCATTGTAATTTCTGTTTTGTCAATGCTTTAATATTAACTTAATTTATTGTGGAAATTTTGTGGGCCTTATTTTATTTAGATAGTTTGTTATCATCCGGTTCATATAACTGATGATTTTTATGTATCTTTGTGCTTTTCCTTTTGAAGATTATTATAATTTACAAAATTAATTTCGCTTAGGAAATGATAATTTGGGGTTTTTTATTAATTTTATGAAATGGCTTTATCAATCCGGTTAGCTCGGGTATTAGTCTCATTTAGGCTCTTTACATTATGATTTTAGCAATGATATTAATCCTAGATTTTAGTTTTATTAACAAGTTCTTTAATAACTTTTAGCAAAATGCTTTATATTTTGGGCATAGTATTTCGGGGTTTTAGTTTTATCATATTCCTTTACTAATTTTAGCAAAAATTCCTTATGATTTGAACATATTCATTTACTGATTTTAGCAACAATTCTTTATATTTCGAACATATTCATTTACTGATTTTAGCAAAAATTCTTTACGTTTCGAACACATTCATTTACTGATTTTAGCAAAAATTCTTTATATTTCGAACATAGCAACGATTTTTTGTTTAAAGTCCCGTCACCCTCCCTTTTGGTGGGTTACTGGGTTTGACATTTGGTTGAATCTTCCTGTGGTTACCCCAGTAACGCCATATAAATATTCTCTAGCTACCACTCGGCACCCGTTGCTAGGCAACGTTGGAAATGTGTTCGAGTGGGTGGATTGCCCGCAAAAAGTGAGCGCTATTACTAAGGCTGTAATTGATCGGACAATCCTCGGGTTCAACGAGCTGTCGATGGAAGACCTATGCTCACTTTACCATGTCCCCTATATGTGAGAGGTCGTGATCCGAATTCCGGTTGGTGAGCGTTAGTAGTAGTGGTGGTGTGTTTGGAAATGAGACGACATTTATATGATTAAATCAAATAATAAATACAGAGTATGTTGACAAGTGATGTGCGGGTAGGTTTGATAGAATTAATGGTAATTAAGAAGTGGTCAAAATGGATATTACTAGAGTGAGGTGAGTAAATTCTATGAGGTGGTCGTGATATCTGAGGTTTAATAGACTAGATCCAATGGGTCGGGAATCGAACTACCAATGATGCGACGTTACTTGCGGGGGTAATAAAATGAATGATAACAACTTATGTTAGCGGTGACAGGACTACCATGAATATAATTTGGATGTAAAGAGAGATCGTTTAAATTTAAAAAAAATCATTTATCATCATCAATTAAATATAATTTATAAGAATCTTACCCTCCGTTATCCTGTCTTGCATCGTCATGGCCTCTTCGTTAGGAATCCCAGGCGCCGACGCTACCTTGTCCGAAATTTGTTGCGAATTCATACTCGATAAAATAAATCCAAAAAGATTGTCTTTGAATCGAGATTGCGATTGCGTTTTATTTCGTCAATAGAGTGGGTGTGTTTCGCACTTATTCACTGACACATGATGCTTGTCGATAGCAAATAATCGATTGATTTTGATAGATTATTTAATTGGCGATAAATAGAGGGACGACGTAAATTGCGTAAATATTTAGGTTAGATACGATATCCGTTGGTCGAGTGATTGGCGAGTCAGTTTGTTTATAATTTACATTGGACTTTCTATTGGTTTTGAAGATTCGCCGAAAATCGTTGACATCAGAATCTAGTGATATGTGAAATTTTGTGGTGATCGGTTTTCAGATAATTTGATGCAATCTTAGAGTTCGTTTCGATATATTATCTGAAAAGTCTTTTTTATGCAATTATTCCCTACTATAACGAATTTCTTTAGTTGGCGATGGATGGTACTTCTAAATATGCTGTGAATGAGTTCGGAAATCTGTTCCTGTGTTGGATTATTCTGATCCATTGGGATTAATTTATCAGATGACTTATTGTTTCTATGTCGTTATTGATTGCCCGGTAGGTGTTGTTACCAATTTAATTAATTAATTTCGCACAGTTTTTTAGAGATTGTTGGGATTTTAATGGAGTCTTATTACTTCAGGTATCTTATGCATTATTGTGGTGAACTGATTTAGTAAGTGGGTATTAATTTTTAATGAAATAAAAATTGTCTTTTCAACGAGTCTTTACTTTTATGTTCAAATTAATTCATTTTATCGGTAAACGTTTCATAAATCCTATAAACATTACATGATATTTATAACAGGACGGTATCTTGTCACTCGTTTCAATAATTTGGATCAATTCTTAACCGAGCAAAAAATCTCGATGACTACTTTATGACTTTTTGATACCAGACAGTTTTGTGGTGGTATGCTCGTAACGATCCTTCGGGGTTCACTGCTGGCTTCAATAATTGTTCCAGCGGCTTATGATGATGGTTTGAAACCATAGTCGATTTTATTAATGATGATTTCGTTCTTTATAAGGGTGTTCGAAAAGGCGCGCCTACTCTCTGACTTAGAATCTGACTAAATTCTTTACTTCACTAGGAATTTTAAGTGATTTGTTTAATGACAAGTAGAAATCTTTAATTTAAAGTTAGGTTAAATTTGTTAATTTTATTTCATTTTCATAGCAGCGATTCCATATTGATTTATTCCCCGTAACCTTTCCCTTTAATAAGCCTTAAACGCATTTTATGTTTATATTATACTTAATGAGTGCCCACTGGACTACTCGGCGTGGTGAATTTAAGCCGTGTGTGGAATAATTTAGGTCGAATTTAAAGAAAACTAGAAACGAGGAAGAAGCCAAAAGACCTCTTCCTTATTTCTCCTTCCTTCTATGCGGGGTAATATTGACGTTCCAATCCCTGCGTTCCGCACGCCGGGTCTTCACGGGCACAGATCATCGGCGATATTCCACGCACTTACACGAATCTGAATAGTATGTTGATTTTGATATCTTGCGGTGTGTCATTGGCTGTGGGCCGGAAAAATTTCGACAAATAAAACAATTAATTTTATAAAAACAAGTTAATTTTATGCATTATAAATATTTATTAATATATTAAACAATGTAACAAATTACTTGCCAAAAATCATCATACAAAAATACAAATACATCTCTCCCCACGCCGACATCCAAGCAGTGCTCTATCGAGGTTGCGAGGATGGGACGTGGAGAGAGAGTTTCCAAATAAAACTTGCGCTCACCTAAAAATAGATTTTTAAACAAAAGGTTCAAGTTGAAAAACTGATTAATGATTTTCAAAAACCGCTTAAAAATTATGTGAAAATGCATCGGTATATATACCTATTTTCTGTCCCTAACCTCGCGTGTTCTTTTTGATTTAGTAAAACAAAATTTGACCTTGATATTTTCTAGTGTATTCTAATCTTTATTTTTATTATTTTCTAATTTTATTTCGATGATTTTTTATTTGAATTTTTATTGAATTATTTCTAATTCAAATTCTTTGATTAAATTTCATTTTCATGAAATTTTCCATTTTATCAAATTTCGGTCGAATTCATTGGGTTTTCATGTTATGTTTGTATTTGTATCGTGCGGATCTTGTTGCATTTTGTTATTATTTTAATTTGTTTATTTTTTTGTTTATTATTTTATATGTAATTGCTTTTATCTCATATTTTGCTAGGTTTAATTGGTGTTTACATGGGTTTGATTTTAAAGTTGTAGGTTATATTTGCATGTGTGTTACCAATTCATTTAAACATTTTTCAAGGCCGTTTGTGTTCTGCCCAACACTTTTAATTGACCTTAGGCGCGTCTGTGTTTATATTATAATTAGTGAGTGCCCACTGGACTACTCGGTGTTTTAATTTTTAGCCGTGTGTGAAAATATTTTAGGTCGAGTTTATGGGAATTGAGTGACGATGAAATAGCCAAAAGACTATTTCCCATTCACCCTTTTCCCCTATGCGGAATAATATTGACGTTTTAGCTCCTGCGTTCTCACGCCGGTGCCTTCACGGGCACGAATTATTGGCGATGATACACGCACTTACACAATTCGATTATATGTATGATTTTAATGGCTTGTAATGATGTTTCGGCTGTGGGCCGGAAAAATTTCGACAAAGAAAATCTACTTGTTTAGGTAAACATATATTTTGCCACATAATACATTATAGCTGTCGTGAATAACATAATTTCATGCATAATACATCATAACCCTCTCGCACGCCGACACCCAAGCATAGCTCATTCGAGGTTGCAAGGATGCGACGTGGAGAGAGTTTTCCAACATCCTCTCACTCACATCAAAGTTTCTGGCTTCTACAGAGTAAAACTGGTTAAAACGATGCTTCGATTCAAAATTCGAGTAAAATTATGTGAAAATGAATCGGTATATATACCTATTGTACGACCCTAACCTTGTGTGTTAATTTTGATTTAGTAAAACAAAATTTGACCTTTTGATTTTCTAGTATATTCTATTCTTAATTTTATTATTTTGTAATTTAATTTGACAAATTTTTTTGAATTTTTTAATTGAATTGTTTCCAATTCGAATTATTTGATTTTTATTCCATTTTCATGGATTTTCGAATTTTATGGTAAATTGTCAAATTTCGGTCAAATTGTTGGGTTTTCGTGTTATTTTTATGTTTATTTCGTGCGGATCTTGTTGCACTTTGTTATTATTTTTATTTATTTTTGTGTTTTATAATTTCATATTTAATTGTTTTTTTTCTTGTATTTTAGCAGGGTTAGTTGATGTTTTATAGGTCCGATTTTAAATCTGCATGTTGTATCTGCGTGTGCATTGCCGATTCATTTAAACAATTTTTCAAGGCCGTTTGTGTTCTGACCCAACAATAATTAAATCCCCAAATTTTTTTTTATTGAATAAACATGTATTCAAAGATTAGGCCGAGATCGGATATACCTGCCGAACCTTCTTCGGTGCGAATTCTTTCATGGGAATGCATCAGATTGTCATTGGAGCCATCTCGATGGAGCCGTGCCTTTTTCTGTATTCTTTCATCTTCCTTGGCGGAAACTCCGATCTTTTCTGTCATTTCTATTTCGGGTTGTTCCGAATTGCGTACTGTTAATTTGGACATAAATTCGTTTGCGAGCGAGATAAGTTGACCTCCCTTGCAATTCAGTACATGTATATATAGTTTGTTGGTTCGCTTTCTGCCACGTGGCTGATGAGAGATTCGATTGTCAGTGGCAGTTGGTGATTGGCTGCTCGCGGAATTTCTCTTCCATCGATCATGGGGTGGTAGTTATCACAGCAGGTTTGGTGTTCACAATGCATGTTCCACGATTTCCTCTGCCCCAGTTTGTATGCCAGTTGTGGATTAGGAGTTCCTCGAGACAAAATGGAATTTTTTAGGAATCCATTTTCACAAATTCGTGATCATGATTTTTAGAATTCTTAGCGAGGTATTTCTTACTAGTTTTTATTATGTTATTAATTTAATGTTTCCAATCTAGCCCTTTGTTTCTCTGCTATGTGAGGGTTTGCGATACTCGCATGATATATCTCACTCGTTGGGGAAAGGGAAAGAAGGGAAAAATTATCGGAATAGTCTCTAATGTAGAGTGAATGATGGGTCACTATCGTTATTGTTATTGTCATGATGATTAAAATCATTATTGATGGGGCTATTATTATTAATGTTATCATACTTATTATCGTTACTAAAGTTGGTAACATCAGTCTCGTTAATTACTTTGGGGGTAAGTGTTCACATTTTAGCTATTTACAATACATTTTCATCCAGTAGAGTTTAATTTTGGCGAATAGGGTTGGTTTTTATTTATTTTTTCTAGGGTTTTTGTGTATCTACCCCCCTAAACGCCAGAAAGATTATTATTCTATCCCTCCTATGTACCCATGGTGATTGCCATGTTGGTAATGTACATAAGGGTTGAAAATTCATGAGCAGGTGAGCTACATTTCTAGAACTACTCCTCATGATATTTTCACTTTCGGGTTCTGGACTGCCGATGGAAGGTCTTACGTCTTTCTTTTCTATATCCTGGTCCTTACGCGTCTATTCCTACAATTTCCATGCTTATTTGTCATATTTACCCATTATTTATAAATGTATCTTTCAAAATTTGGGCAGCGTTTCTCCCTTATTTTTCGGTAAATTTCTTATTTCATTTGTTTAATCCCGGTATCGACTACATTTGTCCTAGTTTACCTTTATCTTTCCCTATATTAAAAATTTGATCCACAATTCCTCAATTCCCGGTACGTTTCCCGTGATTTTAAGTAATTACAACCCTCTGCGGTCACTTTAATAAACGCTACTCTCTTCTGCCAGATTATATCATTCAAACTTTAGAAAACTACTTTCAAATTTGCCTTCCTATACTATCTTATCCTTTCCTACTTGATTTTTCAATTAATTTCCTGACGATGTTTTTAATTTTCCCTACAAAACTTTATTCCTGCTTAACTAAAGTCGCACTTCCCGAATTTTATTTTCTACTCGCTCCGGCCACTTTTCAGCATTCGCTTCGAGTTATACAACGGCGCCCTGCGTAGCGGTCCTGTGCGTATTGCCAGACCCGACTGCGGACTGCCGAGGCGTCCACGAGGCATGACCCGCGAGCTCAACTAGAGGTTTTTACCCACCAGCCGGTACGAGATCCGTCCCATGAACTTTTATTGAAATACTTATTATAAATAAGATTTTAGGGGGACTTGTCAGTAGCACCAAAAGATTCCACGACCATCCAGAATAAAATCAAAGTAACAAGACTTCGAAGTATATATTTATACAAGAAAACAATACTTACAGCCCACAGTCATGCAACCAGATTTGAAAAATTGGCATAAATTGGCATAAGAAATTTGACTACAAGTGATTCACTGTTTGTCTAAAAATGTCTAAAAATTTTTCTAGTAGTCACCTCACTGAAAAAATGTCTAAGACAGTCTGTTAAAATTATGTCTGAAATTATGAAAATGACTGCGTATATATAGTGTTTTTGTGCCTGTGTGCGACCAATGGGCGATTTTTCGCCAATTTTAGGGCTCTATAATTTTTTTATTTACTTCAAAATATTTTTGTAATTTTTTATATATTTTTCTTTATTTTTTGATATATTAATATTTTATTGTTGGATTTTATTTTTATTATTGTTTTCTTAAAATTATATTTTTAAACCCCAATATTTTGTTTTCTGGTCGCCTCTTCTGCCTGTGTTTTTTCTAAACCTTATTTTGCAAGGTTTTGGCAGTTTATTTTATTTTTCGTATGTTTCTTTCTGCATCGGTAGGCATTTTTCCGAATTTTAATTAATTATTTGTTTTATATAATTTTTGTTATATTTTTAATTTGTTTTAATTAATATGTTTTATTTTATTTTTGGTCTCTTCTTGCGGTGCGTGTTTATGTTACAGCAGCCATATTGACAATTTCCAAACGACCTTAATTATTTTGTTTTAACTTATACAATTTTCACATTTTTGTTTAAATTGGTTTTTGTAATTTTGTTTTAATTTTGGCTCTGAGCCCAACTGTTAGTTATCTCTAGGTTATAATTAATAAGTTTACGGTAATCTACGTATACCTCTAAATCATGTCACTCCTATGTCCTATCAAATTTAAATAAATTAATAATTAGATTTTTTCTTTGATAGTTTCGTTACATCAATTTCTACAAGCCCCTTTCCCTTTAACCTCAAGTTGATCCTAAGAGTTGTGTATGTTTATATTAGATTTTAAGAGTGCCAACTGGCTACTCGGTGTTATTATTTTAGCCGATGAATATTAGGATTTTTGGTCGATTTTTCGGGAGTAAGTGGAAAGGTAGTCTACCAAAAGATTGACTCCCGATCTCCCTTCTGCCCCTATAAATGAATTGACGTTCAAGTCCGTCGTTTCCTACGGTGAGATCTCTCACGGGCACGAGCTATTGGCGGACTTACATCGCACTTACACCGCTCGGTATTTATGTATGAGTTTAATGACTTGTTGGTGTGTGGCTGTGGGCCGGAAAATTTCGACGGAATTAAAATTCAATAAGTTTTTATCACATATTTTCATGATAGTAATTTCACATTCATTTGTTATACAACACGGGCAAGTCACTCCGGCTCACCTTAGATAAGTTCGTATTAGAGTTTCGATGTTACTTTCAGCAGGCTTATACTGTTCGCCTAGCGAATAAGTGATTAAGTATTTAAGCGATATATTGCTAAAGTGATTTTTTAATACCCCTGGTATTGCTTTTGGTTTTTTTAAAAAGTGTGTTGTTGTGTTAAAATTATGTGAAAATGGATTTGTATTTATACCTATTCTGTGACCCTAAACTTGCGTGTTAAATTTGATATGGTAAAACAAAATTTGACCTTGATATTATTTGTATATTCTAAATCTAATTTTATTATTTTCATGATTTGATTTGACAATTTGTTTATTTTAATTTTTAGTTAACTTTTTTTCCAATTAAATTATTTCATTTCATTTCTACTTTTCATGAACTCTTGTTCTTTTAATTAAATTGTCAATTTTGGTCAAATTTTCGTGTTTTCTCGTTATTTTTGTGTTTATTTCGTGTGGATCTTGTTGCATTTTGTTATTATTTTTATGTATGTGGGGTTTATGGGTTTTATACGACCTTGACTCCAGATGTAAATATTTTCTTGCCCCCAATGGTTACCCGTCGCTAAGCAACGTTGGTAATGTAACCATTGGTTTTTAGATCGCCAAAGGTGAGCGCCATTTCGGAACTGCTCTGGCGCGACCTCATACTGGGTTCAACGCGCTACCGTTAGAACGCATACGTGCAATTTTCTTTCCCTGGTCCCTTACTGAAATATTTTCATTTCTGTGATTTCTAGTCGAGTTGTATCAAGTAACGCTATGAACACTATTCTCAAAACATTTATTAAACAATACAGAGTGATGTTTATGATAAAGATTTCACATTTCGAACTTGAGCCGCTCGACGTTTTGCGCGCTCAGATCTTCCTGGCCGGTGCTTGTTTGGTTTGTCTTTAGATGTGGATAGAGATGCCGCCTCTCGATAGGCCAGTTGCGATGAGGCAAACACTAAGGGATAAGTCACTGCCGCGCCCTCTTGGCACGCTGACAGTGCTATCTCTAATCCCTTGATCTGCATTTTTTGGTTTTGGGTGAGCTGTCGTTCTTCAGCCCACCCCTTTTGCTCCGCCTCCATCTTCTGGTAAATGGCTTTTACCCGCTTTGGTTCGATCCATGTCCCCTTGACCTGTTGGATCTCCCTGGTAATCTGCAGGAGCTGTTGCTGTAGTTAACGATTAGTGGCATGGGCCTTATTCAGCTCCTGTTGTAAGATAGAGAATTGTCGTAACTTCATTTCTAAAATAATAATTTTTTAATTAGACCTGGTATTATATTTGTGGGAAATCTATCGTCCTATTAATATAATTTGTCTCTCGGTCGCCATAAAATAGTTATTTCTTACTTTGAGATTCGATAACAAAATAGTGAAACACAAAAATTAAGACACACAATTTATTTCGAGAGATTTGATAACAAGCTACTGTATCGCGAAAACAACAGGGTTTGATCCAAAGGTTTTGTTCAAGACATCCACATTAGTAATAATCTATAGAGTTTCTACCTCCTTTTCTTACTATATTGCACTGAAGAGATGGAGAAACCCGCATCCCACATTGCCTGCCTACACCTGGCAGCCGAGTGAGCGGAGAATCGTGCTATTACTCGGGATGCATCGATCCACGAGTTTTCTACAATTAAAAGAAACATTAAGCGACTGAACAGGATTTACTCTATTTTTGAGTTTGGGAAATTAGTTACTGGATTAGTTATGGTTTTACATAGTGTCAAAGACTCTGGATGGGGTTACTTTAGAAGGGGCCTTTGAATTCACGCAGTTCGTTAACAGTGATCGGTGGTTTAACTTGGCTTGGTTCTATGGGGTCTTCCCTTGTGTATATTGCTGATGCTAGATTATGGTTTTTATGCATTTATAGGAAATATCGTTTATGAAATAAAAATACTGTTGGGGTATCACGAAAAAGCACAGTAAAATCGATAAAACACAAAAAAAATGATAAAAGTGCAATATTAATTAAAAAATGTATAAAATTCGAAAGTAATAATGATCGGGGGGGAAATTGGTATGGTTGAACGCCAAATTGAGAGACGAGTCCGGAAATAATAATAAAAATTGAGTGAAGGGTCCCTAGAAAATGATATAAAATAAAAAAGGAAATTAATTAAGAAAATTAATTACTAATGGGAAGCCCGAGTCAATGGGAAGCCCGAGGCAATGGAAAACCTGAGAGATGTGGAAAACCCGAGAGATGTGGAAAAGCCGAGAGCTGAGGAAAACCCGAGAGATAAGGAAAACCCGGCGCATAGACGGAATAATATAGTAGGATAAATTAGCCTAAACAACGTCAAACGTTGTTGACAAATGTCGGTCTGAAAGGTAATTATTAATGATAATTTGATAATGCAGAACCTATTGTTGACAATCGTCGGAAAACAGTCTGAGCAGGAGTATAAAAGAAAGAGGGAAAAACACGAGAGGACCACAACTCATCAGACAAGAAAAGAGGACCAGAATTCCTCAGACAAGAAAAGAGACATTATCAACCAGACAAGAAAGGACAATTATTATTAACTAGATACGAGAGAGCAGATATTATTAACTAGAGTGAATCGACGTGAACGAGCAGTAGCTAGGTTAGTAGAGAAATCCAAATCCGAGTAAAAGTCAAGGTTATCTATCAGACAGGGTGGTTCTCCATTGGACAACCTACCCTAAGATAATCCGAGCCAAACAGTGGTTAAAAGGTGCAAATCAAGTAGTGAAATTGTGATTACAAATATTGAACCAAAGGATTGATTTGTTATTGTGATAAAGTGCAAATAAAATTATTCTGTGTTGGGTTTGCTTATTTCATCGAAAAAGGACACGAGGAGTCAGAGGGAACCGACTTTCAATAATAATAACCCAACATTTTGGTGAGCCCGACGTGATAAAAAGTCGGCGGAAAACAGTGCTGAAAATAATTGAATTGTTAAAAAGAGACGACGTGATAAAAAGTCGGCGGAAAACAGTGCTGAAAATAATTGAATTGTCAAAAAGAGACGACGTGAGTGTCAGAGAAAAAATAAACTGAAAAGAGAATAAATTATTAAATTAAAGAAAACTTTCAAATTATTGAGGAACTTCGTGGTTCAGTACGCCAGAAGTTATAAAGAAAATTATTATAGAATAAATTCCAAAATTAAACAAAAGGTAATATTAATAATTGTAATATTTTAAAATTCAGACGAGAAAAAGTTGTACAAAAAAGATTTTATAATTTGAGAAACCAGAAGCAATCAGAAATAATGGCGAGCAATTCCAATAATAATGATCAAACCCCGGTGTCTACTGTGACAACCCCTGTATCTAATATCCAAGCAAATATGTCTACTACTCTTAGTAATGATTATGCAAGTTGTCAGAAACTACCAGTTCAGCAATATGGAGGAGATTCGGTTGAATTTGTTGATTTTATGGCTGATTACTACATGTATGCCACTGCTTATGGATGGAGCCAATCGATTATGGTGCAACGGTTACCATTGTATTTAAAAGGAGCAGCGAGAGAGGCTTGGCAACAAATTGATAAAAGACTCATTGCCAATGATTGGACCAAGTTGAAAGATGCCTTAGCAGCGAAATTAATTGGTGGTGATATTAAACGAATAATGCGCCAAAAGTTTTACAATCGAGTGCAGAGACCAGACGAATCAGTAAGTGAATTTGCTTATCATTTGACAACCCTTGCAGAGAAAGCTTTTGAGATTAAACCTGAACAAATTGATGTGACGAAGCAAGTGAAGGAATTGTTGCAAGACCAATTTTTGACAGGAGTCAGAAAAGAAATTAAAAAGGCCCTATGCTATGTAGATTTCAACAATTTTGATGAGCTAATTAAAAAGGCTATGAAAATTGAATTGAATTTGAAAACTACTCAACCAAAAGCAGAATCTTTTACAACTATTAATGAATCTAGAGACAGATCAATATCACCAATCAAAAGTAATTTATTCCAGAAATCCACCAGTCCATCACCAAAATTTAGAGTAAAATTTGAGCCAAGGAAATCTACAAATAGTCCAAATGAGGAGAGAGAAAGACCAGTTCAGTGTAGTCATTGTCAGAAATTGGGACATAATATAAATCAATGCTGGTTTAAAAATAATACTCAAAGAAGTCCAAGTCCTGTCCAGTGTGATCATTGCCAAAGAAAGGGACATAGTAATAGTCAATGTTGGTTTAAAGATGAAGAGCAACAAAGTCCAAAGAGGATGTGGCCAAATTGGTTGAGAAGCAATGGTGGGAAAAGTTTTAATAAAATGAGCACTAATAGTCAGCGAATTAATGATAATATACAGTGCTATAATTGTGGAAAGAGAGGGCATGTATCACGGAACTGTTTCGCAAGATCAAGATCTCCATCAACTTCACCGTCACCTCAAAGAGATAGAGTTAATTTACAAGGCCGAATTCAATGTCATTCATGTAGAGGTTATGGGCATATGGCAAGGTCATGTCCCAGGAATAATGAGAGATTTCAAAAGCCAATCTTAAAGAAAATTAGATTCCAAAGTGATAAATCACAAGCAGACAATGTTGCTTTTGTGCAGCCAGATAATTATAATAATAGAATTGAAGACGAAGTGAAACAAATGAGTCGACGTTTGGATCGTTTAATATGCAAGTTTGAATCTGATGAAGAGACAGATAATCACATGATGTATGAGTCGCAATCAGAAGCATCAGAAACAGAGCTGAAAAGAATGATGATTAAAGATGATCTGCAAAGCGAAAAGGCAATAATGATTATATCGAAGCTTAATAAATTAATCGAATCGAGAGCAGCGGAAACGTCTAAAATAATGACATCATTACTGGAATTGAGTCAAATGTCACTGAGTGTACAAAAATTGAAAAATGTAATTGAACTATGTGCTGATCATTATGAGGTAAATTTAAAAGATAGAGATGAAATGACAAATATGATGAAGATATTTGGAAAGCTTTCAGAGAAAATAAATGGTTAGATTTTATTTTTATTGATGTTGTAGATGAAAGTAGAAATAGCGTGATTTGTATTCGTTGTGAAATTGGAGATTATGTTAAAGATTTAAAAGAGAGATTAAAAAAGAATAATGGAAGACAGATAATAAAGGTGAAATTTAAGAATAGGTATTTAGAAGACGATGAATTTTTAATAGATTGTGGTTTTATACCTGGAAATAAAAATAAATTGCAAGTTGCGAGCATGATTAGGGAAGAAGTAGTGGAAAAAAGTGATTCGCAAGAACTAATAGGAGACTTAAGAGATGCTTTAAGTGAGTGGGATGGAGTTAAAATTACGGAGAAATTAAAATTAATTGATAAAATAGAACTACAGGAAAATGCTAAACTAGAAATAGTAAACATAATACGACCATATTTATATGATAAATCGAGGTATGGAGAAAAATTGAAATGTTTGATGCGAAGATTTGGTAGAGAATTAAGAGAAACTAGAATGGAATTAAAACCATTTATTATAGCAATAGATTATGAAGATTGGGGAAAAACAGAGTATATAGAGGAACATTGGTGTACAAAGGTTCAGAAGTTACGAAAAAGAGCTGCAAACCAAATAGGAAAAGATGGAATTATTGTATTGATGTTCAAAGATGAAGAATTAGATGATGATGAATATTTATATGATTGTGGATTTAAGCCACAGGAATTAGACGAAAACGGATACCTAGATGCTGATGGAAGGGCAGGGTATTTAGTAAATTGTGTAGTAGCAATAAAGGAACAGAAAGTAGATTCAGTGGATAACTCGGAGAATTCAAATACAGATATAGAGGAAGATAACGTGAAAACAAAAGTAGATGAAATTTTCAGTAATAAGGAAATTCAGGTGGAACACCTTGAAAAACAAGAAATTTTTGAGGCACCCCGAGGTGAAATAAATAGTGAAATAATCGTTAGGAAACCTAGAACTTTATATGAGATAAAGCGGAGTTTAGTGAAAATTGAACAGGAAGTTGATGAAACAAAAATAATCTTAATGGGCTTGATTAAAGCAGTATATCCGACGTTTGAAATAAAAATGGATGTCGAGTATGAGTTAGGAAATATAGTAACTGAAATGAAAACAGACTTCCAGGTGTTGTGCAAAGATTTGGAGAAAACGATAACTTTTGTGATAAGAAACTAATTGAAAATTTGATTAAAATGGAATTGACAAAGAAGTAATGTTAACTAGTTTAACATATATGGTCTTAGAAATTGGAGCTCATGTGATAGCAGAAACGGATAATTTGGAAAATTTGATAGATGTAGCAGCACGAACCTCAAATGAATATTTTATGAAGTGGGTCAAAAATAATGGAGGTTGGAAGAAGTTGAATAATGATCTTACAGTAAATGAAAGTGATGAAAAAAAATTACCATACAAACCGTTAAATGGAAAGGATAGCCCGAAGCTAAGAAAAAAGATGATATTCCCATGGGCAATAGTTATGCTCTTTATTTTTTGTACAATAACTACACAAGCTACAGGTATGACAGCTTACGATTGTTCCCAAACAGAAATGGGGAAAATTTATTCGGTTGTGGACATGGCAGAATGTCCGGATGCATACCCAAAGAAATTGAAAGTAGAAAATGATGTAAAATATTATGTGTATCAAGAATCTGATCTACGGCGAGCCAAAGTTAGAGAATGTATTGCGAAGCGAACTACTTTTGTATTTTTCTGTGGTAAATGGAGCCACACATCATTGATAAAAATGCACGCTATTCCACGACCAGTAGAGGTAATGCCAGAAAACTGTTTAGCTGCGTTTCAAACAGAGAGTTAAAAATTAATCCGGAAATTAAATAAAAAGCAAAAGTAAATCACAGAATAAGAGAGACAGTTGTTGTAAAGGGAGTAATACAACAAGATGGAACGTGCGAAGGAGAACCATATAAAGTAAATGAAAAATTATTAAACAATCAGTGGTGATTGAAGAATATTTGACAGAATTAAGAGAATTTGAAGGAGTTTTTGATGATGAAACAGGAAAACTTCAAACGCATCCGTTTTGTAATATGAGACAAAGCAATTGCCAAACAGGAGAATCCATTTTAGTATTTGATGTTAAAACTGATGTATGTAATTTAGCACATTTGAAAACTATGACTTTCAAAGAGTTAAGTGGAGAACAATTTAGAGAAAGCCCGATAATTTCAATATAAATTATAAATCGAATGGCACAATTAGGTCAACTCCAGTATGGACGAGGAAAACCACTCCAGTATTAATGTCGACATTACCAACAGATGGTATGCGTTTTATAAAAAGGAGGCTACCAATAAATGCGGGCAAATGGTTTATGCAACAAATTACAGAGGTGTTTACGTATCAAAAATGATGGTGCATGAGGCGAAAACTAAAATACACACAAATGATATTAAACTCACTCACTACTTTAACAATAAAATTGATTATTTGTACCATTTTAGTCAAAACATAATGGAGAATATATATCGGGAAATGATTTTAAATGATTGCAAATTGAATAAAGAGATACTTAGAAACAGGATGGCAATGGCCATTACAAATCCAAACTTAGTAGCGCCTATGCTAATATCAGAAAACGGTGTATTTGCCAGAATCTTCGGAGAGGCCCTATATAGCTATAAATGTAAAGCAGTTACAGTGAAAATTATGAAATACGAAAAATGTACAAATGAATTGCCGGTGAGTATAAACGGAAAAATGCGATTTATGGAACCCATAACAAGAATATTACTGGACGAGCAAACTAAGCCAAAAATTCTTCAATGTAATAGATTACTTGCTCCGTTGTATCGCTTAGCACAGGATTCATGGATAGCATTACCAGATTACCGAGGAGTGAGAACTCCGGATAAATTAGAATTAACAAATCTAGAATATCTAGTAAATTTCACATCCCTAAATAAAATGGCACAAATGGGTTTCTATGCAAGTGAGGATATCGAAGAAGCTCAAAGAAACTTGTTATTTCCGTCAAAAAAGGAACGTGTAATCTCAGAAATGATTGATACAATTTTGCCTAACGGGGAAGGTAAAGTCAATTATGAATATCTTCTAACACCAGATCACTTTAGAAAGGCAACATATAAAACGATGAAAAAGATCTGGGGGAAATTCATGTTTTTAGGACAAGCATGCGCAGGCTTAATTGGATTCTATGTTGTAATCATAACAATAAAGGTAATAATGTCACAAATATTATCGGCTCATAGAATATACGTAATATCCGGATGGTCATGGAAAATAATTATTGGTTGTTTTCCATTTTTAACGAGATTTTTCATTACTCATCATCAATATAGAGAAATGGCAAGTGTGAGAGCACAACTGAAAACCGATCAAAAAAGTGAAGTGTCTCTATGTGCAGCAAGTGATCACAATAATGATAATAATGATGACATCAATGATGATAAAAAGGAGCAAAGATATTTTCAAAAAGGAATTATGAAGAGTGAAAAAAGCCAGAGCTACAATTTTTATTAGAACCTATGCCAAAACTTAGCGGAATTGAAACACTTTCAAAGTGGTATACACCAACATTTTCGCCAACGGCACCAAAGTATCCAACTGAAAAATTAAAAGAAATGAAACCGGTAGAACATATTAAATTTGAATTAGATAACATTGAACCCACGAGCGCAGAAATTGAACGGAGAAACATGCTCGGATTACCGTGTAGTTATGCAATGATGACGTTAGGAAATAAAGGCAAACAGCCTCGAATAAACATTTTGTTCAATGGAAGAAAGGTGGAAGCTTTGTTAGATTCAGTTTCCAGTAATACTATAGTATCAGATGATTTGTTGACAATTGAAGAGAAATCGAAGATGAAACCAACAAGTAAAGTAATAAGGTCAATGTCGCACAATGTTTTAAGTATAATTGGGAAATTAAAAGCTGAATTAATTATTGGTGATCACGAATTAGTGCATTATGTGTCAGTGATGAGAAATAGTCCTGTCGGATGTTTAATTGGTATGGATGTAATGGAACAACTACAGGGAATTTCTCTTGATCTAAAAACTGGGAGATTAATGAAAGGACAGACAGACGAAAAAGGACATAAGGTGAGAGAGGTGTTTTTAAATCAGACGCTAGAATTGCCAGCAAGAAGTGAGGTAATATATTATGCAGATGTGTTAGATGTGTCAGATGACGAGTGCATATTTGAACCAAATGAGAAGCTAATAGAAAAATACGAATTCCAATGTGTGATGAAGTGGTAAAGGTCAAAGACCAAACAGTGCCAGTGAGAATAGTAAATCAAAACACAAAACCCATCCAATGAAACCAAAAACCAAACTGGGAAAACTAACGAAGTTTGAAATAGAGAAAATCCCGAAATTACCGAGAAATATTAAAATTTACAAAGAGCCACAAGTCATTAGTAATGATTTAACAGAATCACAAAAATGGGAATTCACAGAGTTATTAAAGAAATATAAAATGGTGTTTGCAAAACACGAGTACGATTTGGGACTCACCAAGTAATTGAACATGAGATACCATTACTTGATGAAACTCCGATTAAATTGAAACCGTATAGAATTCCATATATACATCAAGAGGAAAGTGATAGGCAGATAAAAGCAATGAAAGAGTTCAAAATAATACGAGATAGTTCTTCACCATTTTCATCGTCAATAGTAGTTGTTAAAAAGAAAGACGGCGATCTGCGATTTTGTGTTGATTATCGGAAATTAAATCAAGTTACGCGAAAGGATACATATCCTATTCCAGTTCCACAAGAAATGTTTGATCAAATGGGAGAAGTACAATTTTTCACAGTAATCGATCTTAATAAAGGTTACAATCAATTTAAAGTGAAGGAAGAAGATCGAAGAAAAACGGCTTTTTCTGATGGTAAAGGATTGTATGAATTTAATGTGTTACCGTTTGGATTAACTGGAGCACCTGCTACGTTCCAGCGAGGTATGAATTTTGTTTTACGGGATATCCCACATGCATTAGTCTATATTGATGACATAATAATATTTTCAAATACTTTTAAAGAACATCTGAAAGATGTGGAAACTGTATTTAGAAGATTATTAAAGGCTAATCTAAAAATAAAACCCTCTAAATGTGAATGGGGAAAATCGGAAGTGGTTTATGTAGGTCATATTATTTCTCGAAATGGATTGCAACCAAACCCAGAAAATGTGAGAAAAATTAAAGAATACCTAATCCCTGAAAATGTAGACCAAGTTCGACAATTTCTAGGCTTAGCTAGTTATTATAGAAAATTTATTAAAAACTTTTCTCATGTAGCACAACCCTTAAATGTATTATTAAAAAAGCAGACTCAATTTAAATGGGGAAAAGCGCAACAAGAAGCATTCGAATTACTTAAAGAAAGCTTGATTAAAAAACCTATACTGAGATGCCCAAATTTTAGAATACCATTCATTTTAATGACAGATGCAAGTAATTTTGCATTGGGTGCAGTATTAGGACAACAAGTCGAAGGTGAGAAAGATCACGTAATAGCATATGCCAGTAGAACGTTAAAGCCACATGAAAAGAATTATTCTACAATTGAGAAAGAAACATTGGCATTGGTTTACGGTATAGCAACGTTTAGACAGTATTTAGTTGGCAGAAAATTTGTTGTGTTTACTGATCATTAATCCGTTACAATGGTTGATGAAACATCGGGATTCAGCCAGCAAACTGATCCGATGGTCAATAGCCCTACAAGAATATGATTTCGAAATTAAATATCGAACAGGTAAATCAAATGGAAATGCGGATACGCTATCGAGAATCCCTGTAAATAATGAGAGTAAGAATAATGAAATGAATTATAATAATACAATATTTATGGCAATCAAAACCGCTAATAATTTGCAGGAACTGCAAAAGATCAGGAAAAGGATAATGAATTAAATCAATTGCGGAAACAGGCAGTCACGATCAAAAAGGAAAGTGACTGGAAACATGTAGTTGACGAAAAACATAAATATATCATTCATGATGGTTTGTTAAAATGTGTTAAAAATGAAAACTTATTAATTGTGGTTCCAACCAAACATCGAACAACTTTAATGTTAATATACCATGATGGAGCACTAGGTGGACATTTATCCGCTCGGAAGACATTATCAAGATTGAAACAAAAATATTATTGGACACTATTGAATCAGATGTCAGAAAATGGTGTCATACTTGTGAAGTGTGCTTAACCAGGCGAAATACGGAAAGAAAATAAAAGTACCTTTGAAACCTATGCCAGTGCCCGGAGCGCCGATGGAAATTACTGCAATGGACATTGTTGGTCCGTTACCTGAAACAATTAATGGCAACAAGTATATCATTGTGTTCTGTGATTATCTAACTAAATGGCCTGAAGCATATGCGATGCAAAATCAAAAAGCGGAAACAGTTGCAAAGATATTTGTAGAAAATATTATTTTTCGATATGGAGCACCGAAGAAATTACTTACTGATCAAGGAACGAATTTCCAAAGTGAACTGTTTATCTCAATCACTGAATTATTCGGGATACTGAACTAAGTACATCGCCTTATCATCCACAACGGATGGTTTAGTTGAAAGATTTAACGGAACATTAATCAATATGATATCATCCTACGTAAATAGAAAACAGAAAGATTGGGATTTGTTTATCAAGCCATGCTTATTTGCGTATAGAATGCAGTGAATGAGAGTACCGGTGAAACACCTTTCTATCTCATGTATTTACGGCGGAACAACATGCCGGTTGATTTAAAATTTCAAGCACCTATCTCACAGTACATGGATATATCTGATTACAAAGTAATTATGCAAGAAAGACTTCAATCGGTATGGACTCAAGCTGGACTTAAAATAAGACATAGTCAAGAAGCGTATAAAGAGTGCTATGATAAACGAGCACATGCTCACAATATTGAGGTAGGAGATTTAGTGTATGTACATAAACCAGAACCAGCAAAGGGTTTATCACCAAAATTACAGAGACCATTTAAAGGACCATACGTAGTATGTGATACCACTGAAACTAATCTAAAATTACGTCCACAAATAATAAAAGGCAGGAACAATTATCGTTCATGCTAATCGATGTAAAAAGGTGCCAGTTGCAGAAGACACTAAGTATCAATTGAGATCTAAAGACAAAAACGTGGAAAGGCACACCGCGCTCAAACAAAAGACAGCAAAAATCGCTCACCATTGGGATATATCAACAAAACTTTGTTCGTTACAACACTCATGATAATCAATGTGTTAGGGTCGAATGCGACTCCATCGTTTCCAAATTACGCTATTAAAAGGATCCCGTTAATGGAAAAAGTTGATATTTATGCCACATGTACCCAGATGGTATGGATCTATCGTTGTGCACCGACCGAAGAAATAGAAATAAGTAATTTACTGAATTATTTTGAACCACCAGTGAAGTTGAATTTTAATAAAAATACTTATGTAGATCGTCAACTAACAATAAATTATGAATACCCATGGTTAATAAAACAAGTGCAACCCAAATAATGGTAATAAAATAATGAACCTGATTAAGATTGAAATATGGACAAAAACATTATATAACTACGTTTCCATAGAACCAGTGCTGAATGGAATCAATATATATTGGGAACCCGAAATTCCCAACAAGTGAAAATAATTTTTCAGAATTATACAATCGATACGTTGAATGTTAGAAGGTCTTTCGTGCATTATGCGAATCTAAAACTGCATCATACCTACGATATCGCAGTTCATTACTACGAAAAAGTATTGCACGATAATGGTACAGAGAGTAATGACCGGTGGGTCAAGATCTACCTTAGTCGGAAATCACTTTTGTTGCAAAACGAAACAAATCGAGTTCATTTACAGTTAGTTGACCAGAAACTAAATATTTCACGGCATTCAGGTATGAATGAAAAAGTTATGATCTATTATCATGAGAAAATTCAAGCCACGTTAACAAGTAACTTTACCTTTAAAATGTTAAATTTTCAGCAAATACGATCTAAATCAAAAGTGGTAATCATAAAATCAAGTATTACAAACGCATATCAAATTTCAATCCCTGGAAATCATTTTTGTCGAAACGAGATTCATTCGAGTTGTATATAATTCAACGGGACTCATAAAGAACACCAATTATTCTCATATCTCTAATGTAAATATTCGAAAACAAAAAACAATGTTACCTTCGTTCAACGACTATATGGCTAATGTGCAAATTCGTGAGAATAACACTACATTATCTTCATCTGATAACAATGAAACCATAATTGTAATTTTATCGATCTGTACAATCAGTGTGATATCATTCTCCATCATTTTCTTCTCGCATCGCTAGTATATCTTCGGAAACTAAAGCAACAACTTGAGCGTCAATCCATGGCCCAAAGACCTTGGATTGTCTATGAGGAGACAATCGTGTAGTGAGATACAATTATTTTGCATGCAATTATGATAATGTAGTAGTACAGTATAAGTATCAACTTTTTATTTTGAATAATGTAAAGATTTGCACCTTTCGATCATTGATGAGTTTGATTGGCTGTTGAGAGCAAAGAAGGGGAAACAAAATTTGCGCAGGTAAAAATTTTGGGGCAAAGAAATTTATTAAGGGTATATAAAAAAAAAAAAGTAAATAAAATTAGTATAAAAATTCAAATTAAAATAGGTAATTAATTTTTTTATTAATATTATTATTTATACCGCTACGAGTTGAGTCAGTATCCTTAGGGTACTTTACCTTGACTCTAGCGTCAATTTTTAAAATTGAAATAAATTAACGAACTATATTTTAGCAATGCAACAAATTCAATGGGCAAGGACAATTTATGATAGCTATCTAAAGCTACATAGGAACGATGTTGGACGAAATCCATACATTATCGAAGAAAATTTGCAAATTCCAAACTACCTGAGAATAGATGATAGGAAAATGAAGATCCAAATATTCAGAGTGAATAGGCAAGCTGGAATTAAACTTGCAGATGAGATAAATATAACGACAAAGGACGAATTCATGCTCCACGTTATCAAAGGAAATGTTGAAATGATCGAAGACAATCAGAAGATATGGTGGGAAATGCATCAGGGATCGTCGTGGAAAATGCAGAAGGAAGCAATGACAAAAAGGTTGAGAGCAGCAAATGAAAATGCACTGGTTGTGTTCGAAACAGAACGAAAAACGAAGCTCAAGAAATACCGCAGGTAATATCAACACTACCTGTGGATGAAAATTGTTGGCAATCACAGAAGAAATGCTAAAAAGAAGAATGTCATTTTTAAGAAAGAAATGATCAAGAAGAGATAAGAAATAAGATCTTGTTTATAGATGCGGAATATGGAACATCAGAAACCAAACAGATGGTACCGCTATCTATTGCGATAATGAATTATTATGGAAAAACAATAAAGGATGTCTACCTTACTCCAAGAGGAAAATTGTGGCATTTTAATTCAAAAATTCATGGAATA
Organism: Schmidtea mediterranea; assembly: GCA_022537955.1. Lineage (NCBI taxonomy): Eukaryota > Metazoa > Platyhelminthes > Tricladida > Dugesiidae > Schmidtea > Schmidtea mediterranea. The sequence continues at coordinate 153,928,866 of CM039679.1, read as the reverse complement.
ACGGAAGTGGCAAGTAGGAATCAAAATGACCAATATTTAATTATGCAGGAAGTCCAAAATTTGGTAGTTGGGAAGATATTAATTGGCCACGATCTTCATGCGGAACTACAATATTTAAAACTTTGGGTAAACCAGTTGCATGGTGTTCGAGATTTGGCAACGGCGCAAGCATTGGGAAAGTTTGGAGTTTCCAGAAGAGGAGAATTTTTCAAATTAAAAACTGTTGTTCAGGAGATGTTTGGAGAACAAATGCAGGTGGGCATACACTCAGCCCTTGAAGATGTAAAGAATATAAGAAGAATATATTTGCACATTGAGAAACTGTGGATTGATGATGTTGAAATACCAAAGAAGCAGCCATCGAAGAAATATTCGTTGGAGGAATATCGGAAACTTCATAACACCGTTTCAACATCAATGACCAAAATCACAGAAGAAATTGACCTCACGTCAGCAGAGGATATGGAACTGATGGTGAAATTCAAACTATTCAATTAAAATGGGCAATAGAAGAGACGATCGAAACAATTGAGGAGAGTTTGGGTTTGATAATCCACGAACCAATTTATCAAATCCAACCAATATTCGAGCCTTGGTCAAGTATCTCGCCGAGGAGCAGAAAGAGAAAAACTCCATTGAATTCATTGGAAGTCGATAGTGAAGAAACTATCGTAATAAACCAGCTTACATACAAGAAAAAGAAAACGGTCATTCACTATAAATGTGGATCAAAAACACTGAAACTTGAAATGAAATAAATTAATGTTATTTATATTATTATTTATAAAATATTAATTTAATAAATCTTTATGTCGTCCCATACAAAAAAAAATAAATAAATAAATAAATAAATTTGCCATTATTATTATTCAAATTATTATTTTAATATTATTATCAATTCTCGAAAGCCTCGGATCTCGAACTTCGGGATCTGAGACTCACAAGAAGATCCATTCCCCATGCCTGCAGCCTGGCGTAACCAGCAGGAGGAATTGAATGTTTTAATATAGCCTACAAACACAATAAAAAAAAAAAAAATTCAAATAAGTATTATAAGTTTTATTGTTTTTGATGAAAAAAAATGTAAATCTCCTTATTGTTTTTTAAATAATGATAGAATTTACTTCATATCTCGGCAATTCCTCGAAAACAATGTCACTTATTTCCGGCATCTTTCTTCTTTAACGATATTAAGGAGACAAAATAACTTACCATAAATCCAAACCCCAAATCCCATTTTGATTCACATTGTTTCGTGGTGTTGGTAATATGTGATACCGTGACGCAATAATATATTGATAATAAGACCATATTACACCAATGAAAAAGAATTGAACCATCAAGCCAGTAACACAAAGCATCAATATGATAAAACATGAAATAGCCGGATTAATGTTAATTAAAAAAAATATTTATTCAACAGAAAAAGGGTAGCATATTTGATGCATTTTTGTTTGACTTCTAATAGGACTTCTTTAGATCTGCAAATGACTGTCAATTATTTCTGTTCTATTATCTGTTCGAGAAGTTTAGATTTGCTTTCATAATCATTTAGAAGAATAAAACTATCCATTTCTTTGATATTTAGAAAATACTGTTATATCAGTGATCACAAATTTCTTTTTATAAACATGATCTACTTCATTGGGTGGTTTAAAAGGTTTTGTGAGTATTGTTTGAACATATGACCAAATAAATATAAATAAAATCGAATGATAAAAGACCAATAAAATACATCAACTTACTTCTTTCAAATATGTTTTCCACAAAATCTTAAATAGAAATTAAATAAAAAAATCTTTAAATATATACTAACATATGCATAGATATACGCAAAATAAGACCAAGCAATTATTGAAGTAATAAACACCACCGGAAACCATGAAGAAAATTTATAATAAATTTCAGTTGTGAAATATCAGTGACAATATCAGTAGAAAATAGTTATAAATGCTGTTTCATAAAATTATAATTAATATTCTCATGATGTTATTGGCTCGGCATTAATTAAACAGGTAAACATAATTCTCAGAGTAACCATCCATTCTCTGACAGGCATTGTTTCAGCGCATATCTCCCTGATTAGCATCCCCATCTTGAGTTACGTATCGTTGTTCGGTATAACGTGTAAATATCCTTGGCCCAATATAGGCAACAGTATCAGTGGAAAGTAAACATCTCGTGCAAGTTTCAGAAGTGATACGAGCTAGTTTTACGATGCATGTCTGTCCAGTTCATAGCTTGGGAATTTCCTCTGGTGAGGAGAGAAGGGAATAATATTCCAGAGCACCTGAATTATTTATTATATTATTATTATTATCATATTATTATTATTATTATTATTATTACAATTCATATCTACCAGGTAGAGCGCGATTATCATCTCAAATTTGATTTATTAGCCTATGGCTAATTAAATTATTATTATTATTATTATTATTATTATTATTATTATTATTATTATTATCGAAATTTATTTAAAATTTAGCCTATGGCTAACTAATTAAAATTAATTATTATTATTATTATTAGTATTATTATTAATATTATTATTATTATTATCGAAATTTATTTAAAATTTAGCCTATGGCTAACTAATTAAAATTTATTATAATTATTAGTATTATTATTATTATTATTATTATTATTATTATTATTATTATTATTATTATTATTATTATTATTATTATTATTATTATTATTATTATTATTATTATTATTATTGTTATTATATTGAATAAAACCAATTTTTTAAATTTGGATCTTGTGAAATGAATAGATTCGAGGGCGAATCTTCATTAAAGGGGGGAGATATGTTGGGGTATCACGAAAAAGCACAGTAAAATCGATAAACACAAAAAATGATAAAAGTGCAATATTAATTAAAAATGTATAAAATTCGAAAGTAATAATGATCGGGGGAAATTGGTATGGTTGAACGCCAAATTGAGAGACGAGTCCGGAAATAATAATAAAAATTGAGTGAAGGGTCCTAGAAAATGATATAAATAAAAAAGGAAATTAATTAAGAAAATTAATTACTAATGGGAAGCCCGAGTCAATGGGAAGCCCGAGGCAATGGAAAACTGAGAGATGTGGAAAACCCGAGAGATGTGGAAAAGCGAGAGCTGAGGAAACCCGAGAGATAAGGAAAACCCGGCGCATAGACGGAATAATATAGTAGGATAAATTAGCCTAAACAACGTCAAACGTTGTTGACAATGTCGGTCTGAAAGGTAATTATTAATGATAATTTGATAATGCAGAACCTATTGTTGACAATCGTCGGAAAACAGTCTGAGCAGGAGTATAAAGAAAGAGGGAAAAACACGAGAGGACCACAACTCATCAGACAAGAAAAGAGGACCAGAATTCCTCAGACAAGAAAAGAGACATTATCAACCAGACAAGAAAGGACAATTATTATTAACTAGATACGAGAGAGCAGATATTATTAACTAGAGTGAATCGACGTGAACGAGCAGTAGCTAGGTTAGTAGAGAAATCCAAATCCGAGTAAAAGTCAAGGTTATCTATCAGACAGGGTGGTTCTCCATTGGACAACCTACCCTAAGATAATCCGAGCCAAACAGTGGTTAAAAGGTGCAAATCAAGTAGTGAAATTGTGATTACAAATATTGAACCAAAGGATTGATTTGTTATTGTGATAAAGTGCAAATAAAATTATTCTGTGTTGGGTTTGCTTATTTGATCGAAAAAGGACACGAGGAGTCAGAGGGAACCGACTTTCAATAATAATAACCCAACAATACCATAAAATAAAATAATGAGTTCCTCAGGTAGTTTACGAAATAAGCTAAGGAAAATCAGTAATATGGCTAAGTTCTAATCTAGTTTATGGAATAAAATACACTAAAATGCACTAAATAATTTTCTAATTTAGTTGATGGAATAAAATAAAATAATAGAAGATGATAGTTTCTAACTTGGTTTATAAAATACAAGGGAATAAGATGACGAACTTCAATTTAATTCATGAAATAAAATAATATAACTTAAAATAACGAATTTTTACTTAATCTATGTAATAAATTAAAGTACGATAAGATAATAAATTTCTAGTTTAGTTCGTGATATAAAGTAATGTAATATAAAATAATGAATTTATTGTTTTACTAGTGAATTTGTCTCTAGAACTACTGTCAAAATCAACGGAGTATTCAATCTGAACACTTTAAGTAAATTCCGATTTCAGGTAATGCTTATCTAGTTATAGTGGTTGTAGGAATTCTGAAGATTGCTGGGTCAGTTGTAAAAGATTTAGTTAATTCTCCAGACTTCTAGTTAACGTGAGATCCAGCCAAATCCACATCACTTTTAGAAAAATGTAATTAATTCGTAAGGATTTCATTCAGAATTCCATCTTTTATCTAACAAAATTATAATTGAATCAGAGGTATTTTATTTAATATCAACTTTAATTAACTAAAGCAATTTCTTTAATAAAGATTGATTTAACGTAATTTACTAAAATTTAAAGGCATAGCCTCTGCTTTAATTAATTAAAGTAATTTCTTTACTAAAAATTCATCTAATTTACCAAAATTAAAGATATAACCTCAACTTCGACCAATCCGGGTAATTTCTTTAATAAAGATCCATTTAATTTACTAAAATTTAGAAGTACAACTTCTATAATTGAAATAGACATAATTGAAATAGACTCCTTAAAGCAGCAATTAATTTGAGTTACCGATTTCTAGTGAAGTGTGGATCTGACCGAACTTCTCTTAGGTCTACTGGTTTATTTTAAATAATAATGCAGATTCGTTTTCACCGGCTCCCTGTTAACGACCTGCGTACATGATGTTGGGTTCCTACGGTGATGGTTGGTAAGAACAGTTGTTTGTTATCTAATGGTCCTTGATGTTTGTTCATTTGGTTTGAATTTAAATACTGTACAAGCAGATTATTGAACAATGACTCGTTTTAACTTTATTAGAAATTGCGTATCGGCCAAATGAAAGTATTTGATATATCTTGTTGGTGGGCCTTCATCGTGCACGAGGTCGTGGCAATGGTCCTGGGGCTAGCACTCAAAGAGGTCGATTAACGAGATGGTTAAATGAATTCTTAAAAGCCTTACCCTCATGTTGAGTCCGATTAGCGCTTGTAGCTGCAGATTCTCCTCTATCTTGCTCTGGAAATTCTCTCGGGACTTACATATTTCTTCTAGACATTTCTAATGTTGACTAGTCAAGTTTAAGTCACGCCGGATTATATATTGGCTGTGTGCATGCCAGGGTAGAAAATTTCTGAAATCCGCACACACGCTACGTGACTGTCGCCTGACAGAATAATTCCTCGTTCACGAGTATGTGTGCGTGTCTGGAATTGATTTTTTATTGGAACACCTGCCCTGTATCTCAGTGGTGTGTGTGTGTCTTGTTACTGGTGAGTGACTGTGATATTTACTATCTAAATTTTTATCGATTTGACATTTTAGAAGATGTCATGACACACGCGGATTTACTCTCCCATAAATTATCCTCATGGTATCATTTTATTCCAGTTGTCTTAATTTATTCATTAAATTTTTAGGAATTTGTAGTGGATATATTTTCTGGTGGCCCATTAGCACTGTTTTCTCTAGTAAGCCTTCGTTTTTAATATCATTCATTTTGTGTTATATATTATTAGGATTTGCATTATAAGTATTACGTCTAAGATGGATAATGATTCCAATTTAATTATTTCTGTACTAGGATTCAGATGAGGTAATTGATTACTGGTGGTAGATTTTATCGGATAAACTCCACTACTGTTATGAAACTTATTATCTGCACTCCGTTGTAAGTTGTTAACTGGTTTTATGAGGTATTTTAATTTTCATTTTAGGGAACTCGATGTTAATGGCCAACTCTCTTCTTCGATGGATTCAATTACCTATATTAATACGAACTACGCCATTATTTTATGATGGATTTTCCCAATTTGCTATTCAAATGTGCCAGATTATTTCCTAAAACCAACTTCTCTTAATTCAGGCAGAAGCGAGGACGATGATCAATTTTCCGCAAGGAATTTGACGATGCTCAGAAAGGTATTAACGAGGATCGGTTAAAGGGCTTGCAATATCTAGATGGCAATAAAAATGGAAGAATTGGTGGATATGTGAACTTTGATAGTGCATCCTTAATTTCTTTTCAACGTGAAGAAAAGAATTTATCAATTGTCAGTGAAATTTTCATGGGTATAATAAATAATTCTAAAACTTGTCTCTTACGTCTGTGTCGAGTATTTGTAATAAACCCATATCTAAATAGTTTTCTGCTCCTTTGTTGGTATATTCTAAAGAAGGTTTTATTAATGTGATTTCCGTAAAGGTAAAGTAAATTTGCACCATATTGATAAACTATTTTATTAAATGATCAGGCCTCGATTGGGTCATATTATTTTATTTAGAGATTTTGTAATTTACTGTTCTAATCTATTTTTTAATTTGGTGCCGATTCGTAACTATTATGGGTTAATAATTTCTCCGGGGATTTGTGAGTTTTCTAGCACCCGTTTAAAAGTTATTATGTTAAGGAATCGCTTTTCCCACCCAAAAAGAATTTATCGTCATATTCCGTTACCCCTTTAATTATTAGCTGTGATCGCGGTTACTTATCTAACATTTATTTTTGATTATAAATTTGTTACACGAGATTAACTTCAACTCGGGAATTTACTCATCCATTTCTACGGTTTGATTTAAATTCCTTTAGGGCGTGATATTAGAGTTTTACATTATTTACATTTATTCTACGGTTTGATTTTTATTAAATTTCTTTATGACGTGATATTAGAGTTTTACATTTATTCCACGGTTTGATTTTTACTTAATTTCTTTATGACGTGATATTAGAGTTTTACATTATTTACATTTATTCCACGGTTTGATTTTAATTAAATTTCTTTATGACGTAATGTTAGAAAGTTATAGCAACGATTTTTATTCTCCAGTTTCCCGTCACCTTCCCCTTTAATTGATCCTAGGCGCGTTTGTGTTTATATTATAAATTAATGAGTGCCCATTGGAATACTCGGTGTTTTAATTTTTAGCCGTTTGTGAAGATAATTTAGGTCGAGTTTATGGGAAATGAGTGACGATGAAATAGCCAAAAGACCATTTACCCTTCACCCTTTTCCCCTATACGAAATGATAATGACGTTTCAGCTCCTGGGTTCTCACGCCGGAGCCTTCAAGGGCACGAACTATTGGCGATTATACACGCACTTAAACAGTTCGATAGATGTATAAGATTTTAATGACTTGTGGTGTTGTAGCGGCTGTGGGCCGGAAAAATTTCGACAAAAGAAAATCTATTTGTTTATGTATATATATTTATTGACACATAGTACATCATAGCTTTCGTTAATAGTACATCATAACTCTCTCCCCACGCCGACGCCCAAGTAGAGCTCATTCGAGGTTGCAAGGACGCGACGTGGAGAGAGTTTTCGAACATTCTCTCATTCACATTCTAAAATTTCTGGCTTCCACTGGTTAAAATGATTTTTCAGAGTTAAATCGATTCAAGTTTTTCAAAAAACTGCTTAAAATTATGTGAAAATGAATCGGTATATATACCTATTGTACGACACTAACCTTGCGTGTTAATTTTGATTTAGTAAAACAAAATTTGACCTTGTGATTTTATAGTATATTCTATTCTTAATTTTATTATTTTGTAATTTAATTTGACAAATTTTTTTGAATTTTTTAATTGAATTGTTTCCAATTCGAATTATTTGATTTTTATTCCATTTTCATGGATTTTTGAATTTTTTGGTAAATTGTCAAATTTCGGTCAAATTGTTAGGTTTTCGTGTTATTTTTATGTTTATTTCGTGCGGATCTTGTTGCACTTTGTTATTATTTTAATTTATTTTTGTGTTTCTTGATTTTATATTTAATTGTGTTGGGCCAGAACACAAACAGCCTTGAGAATTGTTTAAATGCATCAGTAATAAAGCACAAAAACGTAGCACCAAGATAACTTAAAATACAATATACCACATAAACTAAACACTTTAAAATATGAGAGAACATAAATAAATATAAAATCAAAAGACATAAAAGTAAAATAAAATAAATACAAAATGCATCAAGAGACGCACGAAAGTTACATAAAAATTACATAATAACAAGAAAATTTGACCATAAAATGACCATTTATATAAAAGTAAAAATTAATGAATTAAATGAATAAAAATAAAATATTTTTGGCTGAATAAATTTAATTAAAAATGTTAAAAATAAATTACCAATTTAAATTAAGAAAATAATAAAAAATTTAATTTAGATAACACAAATAATTGCAAGGTCAAATTTGTTTAATCGCAATAAAAATAACACGCAAGGTTAAGGTCAAATTATAGGTATATATACTGATGTGTTTTCACAAATTATCAACTTAATTTTCCGGCTATCTTAGTTAACAGTTTTATTTAACAAATCATCTTCAGTAGATCGGTGTGTTATAGCTGTGAGCCGTGCATTCAGACAATCAACACTGGTAAATGTTTTGTCTGAACACGACAACTCACAGCTAGCGTATGAATATTGATTTTTAAACTAATGAATTTATGAAATGCTCAGTACGATTGTATGAATTATGCCAGATGAACTAATGAATAATTCATGATAATTTTTATGAATTTCTAATTGCCGTATGAGACCGAATGAATTTATGTACGATGAACATGTCAAATAAATATTTAAAGCCAACAATTTCATGCCTTCGAAACTTTTACTCGAATAATATGGTAACATTTATTTATTTACTTTTTCCTGGCCCACAGCCACACAACATGCAAGCTATTAAACTAAGATATAACTACCAAGCTGTGTAAGTGCGGTTTCTCCGCCTATAGCTTGTGCCCGTGAAGGTTCCGTCGAATAATTGAGATTTAGAGATCAGTAGGATATGGTTGTGATTCGGTTTGAAAATAAATTTGCGGGGGTCTTTTCTCCAACTCGCCAAATACTGATATTTACAGAATCTCAACTTTAACTTCTTAATTCAGGGATAATTGCCCTAGTTTCGATGTTCCTGGTAACATTAACGATAATATGGAAGCTCTTTCTGTTACACTCTAGTGATGCTTATATTTATGTTATCTATTCACAGGTACTCCAACCGGCTAGCCATTAGGATTGATGATAGTAATGCTAATTAAAAAAAAAAAAAAACCTGACATTAATATAATAGGGTGGGTAAATTCTACTGGGAGTCATGACGTTCAAAATTTAGGGGAATAATATTAATGGATTAAATCAAAATAGATTAATGATCGAGTTAATAATATTGAAATCATTGGATGAATCATCAAAAAATTTCAAGGTCATATAAACAAAGACCATGAATCATTCAAAGTCATAGGATGACTCATCAACTTTTTCAAGGTCATTTAAACAAAGACCATGACTCATTCAAGGTCATTGGGTGAATCATCAAAATTTTTAGAGGTCATTCAAAAGTAGGTCAAGGTCATTCAAAAAAAGGTCAAGGTCATTTGATGACTCATCAAATTTTTTCAAGGTCATTATTATTATTATTAATATAATTATTATTATTATTATTATTATTATTATTATTATTATTATTATTATTATTATTAATATTTTTTTATTATTATTATTAATATTATTATTACTATTATTATTATAATTATTATTTTTATTATTATTGTCAAGGTTATTGGATGACTCATCATAATTTTTCAAGGTCATTGAAAAGTAGGTCAAAATCATTCTAAAGTAGGTCAAGGTCATTCAAAATTTCTCAAGGTCATATTATTTTTAAACATTTTTAAATTTTAATTTACTACTTATTTTTATAAGTAGTATATATTTTGTAAATTTATTTTATTATTATTATTATTATTATTAATATTTTTATTATTATTATAAATATTATTATTAATATTATTATTACTTTTTATTATTCTATTATTACTTATAAAAAATTTATTAATACTTATAAATCCTTTAATTATCATTATTAATATTAATATTTTTATAATTATTATTATTATTAGTATTATTATTAATATACTTATTACTTATAAAATTTATTAATATTTTTATTATTATTAATACTTTGAAAACTTTTTATAATATTATTATTATTTTTATTATTATTATTTTTATTATTATTATTTTTATTATTATTATTATTATCATTATTATTATTATTATTATTGTTATTTTTAATAATATTTTTATTATTATTAATGTATAAAACTTCTATTTTAAGGAAATAATTTTATTATTATTAATATTATTATTAATATGATTAATAATATTATTAATTAATATGATTACTTATTAATATTGTTTAATTATATTTATTTTTATTATTATTATAATTATTATTATTTTTGTTTTTATTATTATTATTGTCAAGGTCATTTAAAATTTACAAGGTCTTAGTATTTTTAAACATTTTTATATAAATTTACTACTTATTTTTATAAGTAATGTTTTAATGTTTTTTTAATTTTAATTTTATTATTATTATAATTTTCTCAAAGTCATAATATTTTTAGTCATTTTTAAATATAAATGTACTACTTATTTTTATAAGTAATGTTTTAATATTTATTATTATTATTATTTTCAAGGTTTTTGGATGAGTCATAATATTATTTCAAGGTCATTTAAAAGTAGGTCAATGTCATAGTATTTTTAAACATTTTTAATTTTAATATACTACTTATTTTTTATAAGTAGTGTTTTAATGTTTTTTAATTTTTATTCTATTAGTATTATTATTATTATTATTATTATTATTATTATTATTATTATTATTATTATTATTATTATTATTATTATCTTATAAGTAGTGTTTTAATGTTTTTTAATTTTAATTTTATGATTATTATTATTATTATTATTATTATTATTTTTATTATTATTATTATTTTTATTATTATTATTATTGTTATTTTTGTTATTATTATTAATATTACAAGTTTTTATTATTATTATTTTCATTATTATTTTATATAAATTTTCAACAAAGTATATAAAATTAATATTGAATAGAAAAAGTTTGTTCAATTGTGGTTCATATTATACAGGGATAGAACAATTGTAAATGTTTGTAAAAAGTTAAAGAAAAATTCTATATTTTTAAGAAAATATGTGCAAATAAATATCAAAACTAATTATGGCTCAAATGTGTGTGTTAAACCATCGATATGTTACAGTGTTTATGGAAAAGCTTTAATGAAAATATGTGTTATTTTTCAACAATTTATGAAATATTTATTTTATGGCTAATAATGTGTATATGTTAAATGATAAAAATAGTTCAATATTTATGTAAAGTTTGAGATTGTTAAGAAAAATGTAAATAATTTATGATACACACGTGTTTTTTTATTGAAATATAGGTGTTTGTTTTACCTATATAAGAAAAACTATGGACATTTTTTAAGAAAATACACGTAATTTATGATTATCATGGGATTAGAATTTGATTAAAGTTGTGAGAAAGTTGTTAAATTTGAGACCTTAAAATAAGACCTTCAGCAAATTGGTAAGAAAATAGTAGTTATTGAGTAATACTTATTAAAATTACCAAAGTTTTATAATTTTTGACAAGTCTTGATAGATCTTTAATAAAATTTGTTAGTACTTTGAACAAGAATTTTTAAAAAAAAAAAAAGTTTCAACACAGTAGCAAATCGTAACGAAACTAGTACTTATCAGTTAATTAAATTAACTAAGTTGTAAAATAATTGAAAAAATTTGTTAGATTTTCTAAAATTTTAAGATTGTTAGGTAATTGTTCTAGGTACTTGTTGAATAAAAATTAATGTATTTTATCAACAGCTCATAGTGTTTAATCGTACAATTTCTCTTCATTCCTGGAAATAATCGTAAATATTTAAATTATTCAGAAAATTGTCAATAACAACATAAGTAATGGGTAACATAAATTTTTTAAATTCTAATCAATTTTAGTTTTTAATTAAATTACAAATATAATAATAAAATCAAATAAATACTTGAATGCATGAATCGAACAATTTCTTAGAACTGAACACGAATCGTATATTTTATTCAGATTCCAATAATATCATTAAAATTAACCAAAATCTTATTGTTATATTTTGATAACCCTTAAGTCAATGAAAACGTATCGATTTCACTAAGTATCCATCTTTTGACATTGATATCCAACCGAATAAATCACCATAAAAGTAAGATTCCCCTCTTGACCTATCGTTTTCCCCTAAAATAATATAAAATTTACTCTCACCAACCATTTCTCTTTAAATGACAATAATCCCAGCTATATTCATTATTTTCATAAAAATCAACGACATATCGATATTCAACCGAATAAATTTCTTGAAATCCCCTTAAAATAAATTCATCTCTTGACCAATCTTTTACCATCAAATAACACTTTCTCCTACTTTACCATATTCATTATTTTTTTTTATAAAAATCACCTATTAAATAACGATACTTAACCAACTTAACCCCTTAAAAATATCAACAAATCTGTTCTTAATCGATTATTTCCCCTTAAAAGATCATAAATTCTCTTCTTAGCCAATTTTTTCCCCTTAAAATAAATTTACTCTCAACCAATAATTTCTCTTTAAACAACAATATTCCAAACTATATTCAATATTTTTCATAAAAATCACCGACATATCGATATTCAACTGAATAAATTTCTTGAAATCCCCTTAAAATAAAATTCCTCTCTTGACCAATCAAATTACCTTAAGATTATCATAAATTCTCCTCTTAACCAATCATTTCTCTTTAAATGACAATAACCCCACCTATATTCATTATTTTCATAAAAGTCACCGACTTATATCGATATTCAACCGAATAAATTTCTTGAAATCGCCTTACAATAGAATTCATCTCATGACCAATCATTTCTCCTTAAAAGATCATAAATTCTCTTCTTAACAAATCATTTCTCTTTAATTGACAATATTTTCACTCTCTCAAAAGATTTACACACATATTGATATCTATCTGAACAAATCCCCTAAAAATATTATAAATTCCTCATCTATATTTTCCATTTAGAAAATATTTACCCTTTGAACACAGATATTCAACCAACTCAACCCCTTAAAAATGACAACAAACTTGTTCTTAATCGATTATTTCCTTAAAATATCATAAAATTTACTCTTAACCAATCATTTCCATTGAAATAACATTTCCCCCCACTGCACCAACAATATACATATTTTTTGTAAAAACCTACAAGGTAAACTTTCTTTAGAAATCTATGTTTAACCGACTACTCCTTAAAAATTCATCATTCGAATCATATTTACTATATGTATTCAACCAATCAAATTCCCTTAAAATTATCATAAAAATTTGAATTTTACCAATAAAAATAAATTTTCTTTAAAGTATTACAAAATTGTTATCATCATTTTCCATCGAAAATCACCACAATTTTGTTCTGGCAACAATTTCAAGCAATTAAAAAATTCATCAAAAATGATTTAAATCGAATAAAATCTATGTTTTCCACATAAATTAAATTATTGTAAAATCACAAAATATATATCATATTGCTCATTAAAATTAATCAGTAAATCAAGTATAAATTCAATAAAAATTACCAGTCAACCATTAGAGATAATTCAATGATTTTCATAACTATACTGATAACCACACTGAGCATCCCCTTAAAAATCTCTAAATTATACTACTTTTGTGATTGATATCCATGAAATCAATATTAGATTTGAAAATGAAAGTAATTATTGACCCCTTTATTTACACTGTAAAATCAATTAAAATTTTAGGTTTCACTAAAATATTTTTAAAAATTAACTGATTTAATCAACTATTTAAATAGAACATAAAATTATAATTAAAATATCATTTACTATTCAAAATCTATCAGTCAAATTGGATTCTAATTGGTAAATAATTATCTTAAATAGATGTTTCATAAACATTTTGATCCTAAATTTATTTATTTATTTATTTTTTTTTTATTTAAAATAATCCTAAAATCAAGTCTAATCTAATAAATTAGGAAGAAATTAATTGTTTCTAAAATTATAGATTTACCCTAATTTCTTCAATAATTTCATTAAAAACATAATCAAACCTTAAATCCATTAAAATTCAAAAGAAAACCATAAAATTCACAAAGATGATTAAAATTTACTAAAATAAATACCTCGTAAAACTAGATATTACTTAAATTATAATAAAATTTCTCTAAAAGCTCTAATTGATTTACATAGCCTAAAATTATTTTATTTTTGTCGAGTACAACCTAATCTATTGAAAGATGTAATTTATTTAGTTAAATTTTCATTGAAAATAACAAGTCAACAAATGGAATTTTAATTAGTAAAGATTATATTCTATAAAGAAAATTTTCAGTGAAGAAGTAATATTGGTGAGATAGTACATTAAGTGACTAAAATCGTTGAAATTACTGAAAACAGTGGGATAGCTAAAGATATCTACTAAATAGATGAAATATCAATTGATATCTTAATAACTTACAAGGGTAATATACTTTGAATGGAGAAAATATACATCGAAGAGAAAAATATTCGTTGAAGAGGAAAAAACATTCATTGAATAAGGAAAACATTAATTGAAGAGAGAAAATATTCATTAAAGAGGAAAGCAATCATTAAAGCGAGAAAATATGAATTGAAGCTAACAAATATTCAGTGAATCGAGAATTGCTTATAATAAATTAGTCGGTAAAATTTCTCAATGATGAGATGAAATATCAATTAAATATTGTGAAATACTTGAAATAAATGGTCTGAATTATTCAATGATCAACAAATATACATAAAAGATGAAAATATTTACTGAAAATCAATTGTACTTTAAGAGTGTATTAATTACTATTATATTAAATTAAAAATTATTAACAATTGAGTAGATTTCATCGGTTAATTATATTTAAATAGGGATATATATTTTTGATGGATACTTATGCGCGGAAGAATAGTTATTAAAAACAATAACCGTGATGAGTCAACCTTGACAATAATAATAAAATTAATAATAATAATAATAATAATAAATTAATAATAATAATAATAATGATAATAATAATAATATTAATAATAATAATAATAATAAAAAAAATAGTAATAATAATAATAATAAAATAAATTTACAAAATATATACTACTTATTTTTATAAGTAGTAAATTAAAATTTTAAAATGTTTAAAAATAATATGACCTTGACAAATTTTGAATGACCTTGAAAAAATTTGATGAGTCATCCAATGACCTTTAATGAGTCATGGTCTTTGTTTAAACGACCTTGAAAAATTCGATGAGTCATCCAACGACCTTGAGTGAGTCATGGTCTTTGTTTCAATGACCTTGAAATTTTTTTGATGAGTCATGGTCTTTGTTTAAATGACCTTGAATAAGTCATTGTCTTTGTTCTAAAAAATTGTACTTTTAAACTTAGCGCGAAAAAAATTTTTGCCGGGGGGGGGTGTGTGAGCTAGATGGCCTCTGAGCTAGATGGCCGGTATCCTACTACTATTATAGTTAAAGAAAACTTCCTAGGTATTTATCTAATTATTACTATTTATTATTTAATAACCAAAGATGTTATATGAAACCTTACCCTCAGTTTGTAAATCCAAATTCATTACTGCATCTTCATTGAGTACCTTAACCGAGGTCTCTTCATTCAGAGTTGGTTGAGAATTCATATCGTTATAGTATTCCAAAATTTCTGTTTGAATGATGATTGTTGACGTACTTTTATCAAATCGATAGAGTGGGTGTGTCTTGTACATGCTTACTGTTGAAATCATTGACACACTGTGCCGGGTAGTGGTAAGTGATTGATAAATTTCCGGTGCTCTTATTTATTTGGTAAGAATCGAAATCAATGTGAATTCGCAGTGGACTATGAATGTTTATACTAAATATTGTAATAATTTTGATCGGGTGAATAGCGATTTGGTTTGCTTATTTTAATTACGTTTGATTTTTATTGATTTTATTTAGAGATTCGCCTTGTTGGAATCAGGGTTTTGGATAAAATAAAATTTTGTCAACTTCATCAAATTAGTATCTAGTAGTACGTAAATTTTTGTTATCGATTTTTCTTTTAACCTTTTTTAGTGAATAATTTATGGACATTATAAAATCTTTAACGCTATTCTAAATTCGAGTTGGTGAGCGGAACCTTATACGGGATAGTTAATTTCTGTGTTATGAAAACTGATGAATCTCTGTTTTACAGGTGACAAATGGAATTCAACTTTATAACATTTTTATTCAGATTTTTAGTGGTGTCTCTTTCGGTTGTTTCACGAACGATGAAGATTTGGAGACTATATTCCTTAGTCGTTCAGGACATACCAGGATATGTTTTATTAATCATGGGTATGGTTTCGTAATTATATTCTTAGTATCTTTAGGAATTTCTACTAACACAAAGAAAGTTATTTAGTTTCGACCTGTGGGAGTCAATCAATAATCTTATTATTCGTGCTGAACTTTTCGTGGATTTTTATTAACGGATTTTATTTTATACTTATTTGGATATACTTTATTTCTATTAAAGCTAGTTCAATTCAAATCTTCTATAGTTATCGATTAGATTATGCCCCCTGGGTGGCGATTAATAGGTTGCTATTAATTATGATGACTTTGGAGTTTCATATTTTTTATTTTATAATCTCTATTTGGATTTATAGTTTATTTGAATTCGTATGGTCAACTCGGGGTTATTAATAGTCAAGAGTGTTCGTTTCATATTTAGAACTGTCGGTTAAATTATTTACAATTTATGAATATCTAGCTTTATAATATTATTTAAATTTACAATTAATTTCAAGAACTAGAACAACTATTTCGTTTATAATTCCCCGTTACCTTCCCTCAATTGGCCTTAAGCGCACTGCGTTCATATTATATTTAATGAGTGCCCACTGGACTACTCGGTGTGGTGATTTTGAGCCATGTGTAGAGTAATTTAGGTCGATTTTAAAGAAATCGAGAAACGAGGAAGTAACCAAAAGGCCACTTCCTTATTTCTCCTTTCTTCTATCCGGAATAATATTGACGTTCCGATCCCTGCGTTCCGCACGCCGAATCTTCACGGGCACAGATCATCGGTGATATTCCACGCACTTACACGAATCTGAATAATGTGAATGATTTTACTGACTTGTGATGTTTTTTGGCTGTGGGCCGGAAAAATTTCGACAAAAACGAATAACTAATGAAAAACAAAATGATTTTATGCTTTATAAATATTTTATTAATATTAAAACAATATAACAAATTACTTGCCATAGTAGAAAGCATACAAAATACTACTCTCCCCACGCCGACATCCAAGCAGAGCTCTACCGAGGTTGCGAGGACGCGACGTGGAAAGAGTTTCCAAGTAAAACTCTCACTCACCTAAAAATAGATTTTTAAAAACTGCTAAACGGTTTAGCACGATTCAAAACGATTAAAAACGATTTTAAACGATTAAAATTGTGTAAAAATGAATTGGTATATATACCTATTTTTTGTCCTTAACCTTGCGTGTTCTTTTTGGTTTAGTAAAACAAAATTCGACCTTGGTATTTTCTAGTGTATTCTAATCTTAATTTTTATTATTTTTTCATTTAATTTGATAATTTTTTATTTGAAATTTTTTATTGAATTATTTCTAATTCAAATTCTTTGATTTTTAATTTCCTTTTCATGAAATTTTTATTTTTTTTTTGTTAAATTATCAAATTTCGATCGAATTTGTTGGGTTTTCGTGTTATGTTTATATTTATATCGTGCGGATCTTGTTGCTTTTTGTTATTATTTTAATTTATATTTCTGTTTATTATTTTATATGTAATTGCTTTTTTTTTCTCATATTTTGCTAAGTTTAATTGATGTTTTCATAGGTTTGAATTTAAAGCTGCATGTTATATTTGCATGTGTGTTACCGATTCATTTAAACATTCACAAGGCCGTTTGTGTTCTGGCCCAACAGTAGCAACAATTAATAAAGGTAATACATATAATAGTAACCATGCTAATGCTAGTAATAATAATAGGGAACATTGTAGTTATAAATGGGATAAGTGTATGAGAGATAATGTGAGGATATTTTACATAACAAAAGGTTTACAGGTCATGGTAAAAATCGATAATACGAACAATGATAAGAAGAACTATGGGAATAGACATAATGATAAATGATACGAGAGTTTAGGTTAACATTTGAAGGAGATAGGAGAATAATGGGACCTAAAAATCGAAAAGCGAGCATAGGCCTTCTATCGGCAGCTCAGTGAACCAATGGATCGTTCGGTCAATTATAGCATTAGCAATAGCGCTCACTTTTTGCGGACGATCCACCCACTCGAACACAGTTCCAACGTTGCTTAGCAACGGGTGCCCAGTGGTAAGCGAAAGATATTTGTATGGGGTTGTCTGGGTAACAACCAGATGGTTTCAAAATATCAAAACCCAGAAACCCACCAATTGTTTTCTTTCTCGTATTTTAGCATGGTTAGTTGGTGTTTTATAGGTCTTATTTTAAATCTGCATGTTGTATTTGCGTGTGTATTACCGATTCATTTAAACAATTCTCAAGGCCGTTTGTGTTCTGGCCCAACATGTCTCTAATTTTATATTTTAATTTTTTCTTTCTCATATTTTTCGGTGGTTATTTGGTGTTATGGTTCTGATTTTAAATCTGCATGTCATGTTTGCGTGCTATTTCCAAACCATTCAAACAAAATTTAGTGCTAGCCCAAAATATGTAAGGGGTCAAGGTCACACACACCACTAACCCCATACAACTTTTTTGCTTATAAGGTTTTTTTAATATTTAAACTTGTTCTAAATATTTGCTGTACATTTCAATTTAACAAATGTTTTATCATTATAAATTTATTGGAGTTGTTTATTTTACTGCTTAATAAAAGAACGTTTTACACAGAATTTATAAATTTATATCATGTTTTAGAATAAAACATTACAACTCATTTTTTTCACTTACGGATGCTTCATTTAAATTATATAATTTCTTATAAAGTACGAATTGAACTTGAAGTTTATCAACGGAATGAATATAAATCTTTCGATAATGATTTTAATATTAACTATAAATTTGTTATAATATTACTACATATGTATTTTGTTAGTATTAAGTCGTTTATTAAATAATTTCTTTAAAAAATTGGACATATAACTGATTGTTGAATGTAAAAATTTATTTAAAATTTAACATATTTTTAATTTATAATTGTTTTTATTTTATTTAATATGATATTTAAAAACATTTAGTTCAGATGAATAGTTCAATTGAAATGAATTTCGCTCGCAATATTTTGACGAGCATAATGTCAAGCAGCTATTCAATTATTACAAACCCGTTTTTAAACCCAATAGATCCAAATAAGCTACATTTAAAGAATTATAGTAACATTGTTAAAGAACCTATCTGTCTCAATCAAAGTAATTGTTTAAAAATAGTATTTGAATTATTTGCTTAATTAGTGAATGATAAAATGGAAAACTCAGATTATGTTAACATTAAAGAGTTTATATGTGATTTTCGGCTCATGTTATTTAATTGCTATCGCTATTTTGGCTGTGATTCGAAAATGGGTAAATTGGCTACAAAATTAGAGTCGATGTTTGAACAAAAATTGATTTTGTTACCTATGTAAATGTTAACTTTTGGATTAAAAAATATTTATTACTAAATAATGTAGAGATATTAGAGTCAAAACTTCTTTAGATGCAATTTTAATGGATGATACTCAATCAGAAATTGCCGAAAGCGGTAAGGATTTATAATTGTTATTAGGAAATATTTTGTAAAATCAAAAATATGAATTTACAATAAAAATGATATTAGGAATGTTGCGACGTAGATGTACAGACCGGGCATTTAGTACAGACATTAGACTGGTAACACCAATTAAGGCGATATTGGACGAAATGGAGAAATTCGGTACAATTTCATCGATATTTTCCGATAACACTGAATTCCAACATGACCCAATGAATTTTTTGATTGTAAAATTTTGCAAATGGCAAGACAAGCGCCGGCATCAGCAATTCATTCGGACATTTGATGAATGGTTTATGGGGAATGTATCAGAAATCGATTATCAAACATTGAATAATTGCCCTGAGGTGGTAAATCGAATTTTTAATAATCTATATAATAATCTTAATCATAAGCTTCAAATTATTATGATTTAAAATGAAATTTTAATATTCGGTTTTAAAATGTTATTTATCATTTATGAATTTAAATATTTTATTAAAATATTTGTTTTACAAATTCTTAATTTTTTATAGAATATTTCTAATATTTAAAATTTTTTATTTTCACTAAAATTATTAATTATATTTTATTAATATTTTTTATAAAAATTATTAATTTATAAATTTAGATTTTATGAAAATGTATTTTACAAATTATATTTAGTTTTGTTTTTTTAAATTTTTTATTCAAACTATTTTATAAATTAATTAAAAAATTCATTTATTAAAATTTTGAAATTTAATTTATTTTTTCTAAATCAAAATTTCATTTTAAAGTCATTTCATTTTATGATTTATTTGTATAGAATATTATTTTTAAAAATTTTTTTTTCTAAATCAAAATTTCATTTTAACGTCTATTTTATAATTTATTTGTATAGAATATTATTTTTTTTAATATTCTAAATATATTTTTTAAAAATGTATTTTATTCTATTATTTTTAAAATTTCATCTATTATTTATAAATCTAGATTTCATTTTAAAGTCTTTTTTATAATTTATTTTTATATCATATTATTTTTTTAATTTAATTCGATTATTTTTATTTTAATATTTACAATATATTTTTTAAATTTTGTTTTTTAATCTATTATTATAATTTTTAAAATTTTCATTTATTAATTTAATTTTTTATTATTAACTCTAGATTACATGATAAAATTTGCTCTTTAAAATCAATAATTACACTTTAAATTCGATTTTAAAACATCAATAATTAAATTTGACCTTGAAGTGGGGAGCTCGATAATTCATACTGTACTCATACTTCCTACAACATTTACTTTATTTTCTGGGCACTCTTTGGGTCATGCAACAACATTTTTCTTTACTGTTGTCATTGTATAATCGTACAAGCTCAAAGTTGCTTATACATGTAATCCATTCAAAACTTTCTGATGTTATGTCTGAAATAACTGTTGCTATCATTTGCTAGTTATATCGCGTTTACGTTTAAATGAAAAAAATACTCAAAGTGTAACAAAATGATGAATTATTTTTACCGATAAAATTTCAAACCATCTAAATCTAGAATTATGAGCATTCGGACGTGAATAAAGACATTGTAATCGAAATGTATTTAATAAACTGAAAGTATTGAGGATTTCTGTTAAATAAATTGAGAATTTATTATATTGAATTATAATCGGTAACTGAGATATATGCGGACGAAATAAAGAATAAAGATTCTTTTAATTAATTAAATTATTATAAGGTTGAATTATTTATATTTGAATATGCTTATAAATCATTATCCGAATTTCTTCAGATCGATAAAAATATAATATAGAATAATTATCTATCCATAACATAACAATGATTCAAGGATTTATTTATTGCAATAATTTCATGCTGAGGAATTATAGGAATCTCCATTTGTGCATCAAGCCATGTTATATTATTTTATTTCTTTTCACAATCATTTTCTCTGGTGTTTTTAAAATATCAAAATTTCAGCTTATTCAATTTGTTCAATTCATCAGCGCAGCATTCCAAGGTTTGGGTTTGGATCTGATGCTGGAAGAGCATCTAAAATTGACTCACATTACCATAGAAGATTTAGAGTACGCTCTGCTATTTCCTCGAAGCAGCCGCTTGTTATGCGCACTCGTACCGTTAATTACTACAATGTCCAAAAATCGCCAATCAATTATTAAACACGGATTGTATGATTATGATTCATGGAATAAAGAACTTTCTGAAAGAATTAGATTTTTGTATAAGATATGGAACGACAGACAGTTTAGTGATAAGCCCGATGTTTTCATTAGGCGTTACAGCGTAGATCCTATTCTATTCAAAGTCTTGGGTAATCGCAAACCAATCACTGATAGGAAACAATTCCACGAAATATCTGTTTTCCAAAGGTGTCATGTTTTACTTGCCATGTGCTGCATGTCCCTAGTAAATCATTAATATTGTTATCATTTCCAAAATTCATCAAACGATTTAGAGACTGCAAGATACAATTCATTTTGGGATGGACAAATCCATTGAATGGAATGATCATCGTGTTGTTTTGTTGGCGGAAATCGGCGATTACGAATACGTTAATTTTGGAGGATTAGGAGAATTTGCTAGTTATTTCATTTATCGCATTGAAACCCGTAAAATTGACGATGAATTGGCCAAATATTCTGTTCAAGACTCGGTGAAAATTGATAAGAGAAAGAAAAAAGAAAAACCAATCGATAAATATCGTATGCCTACGTGGTATTTAGAAGAAATGAAAAAATCTAAACCCAAAAAAGCGAAAGCAACTTCAAACAATAAAAGAAATAAACTGATAGAAAAGGGTTAGAAAATTACTATTTTTTATTTATTATTATAAATTATGAATATTTATTAATATTATTGATTTTTTAAATTATTATTACTATTATGATTTTTTATTAATTATTATTATTAAACATTTGTACAATTTTTATTTTCTCTTATGAATTTGTTCAAACTTTGAAGACAATGTTCAAAAGTTTTTCTATACTTCCAGCTGAATGATTATTGACAACTCAACCTGCCTTTAATCCTTGGTACCTTGACATTGACTTTTTCATTTGTTACTAGATGTTTTGATTTTTCGCTAACAGCAAAGTTATTCTATATTTTCTTTGCAATTCTTATAAGGATCATTTAAATATAAATCATATAAATTTAACATAGTAAATAAATTTTTGACGGCATTAATTTTCTGTTCATATAATAGTATATTCGTCGATCTTTGCCAAACCAATTTATTAACTTAATGTTTTGTTTTCTTATGAAAATTTCAAATAGCCTCCCATTTGTTTAACCACTGTCAAAATGAAGATATTAAACTACATGGTCATTTCTCAAAATGTATATTTTTTAGTGATTTTCTCTTATTTCTTCGATATTTTTTATGTACCATAAGATAATCAATCATTAGCTGTATTTAGTGCGTTTAATCGTCGAAGTTTGACTGATACCTTATTACACATCCTTTGACACATTTCAAGAGTATACATTTGCAGAAACCTGTCCAATCCACGCTTTGGAAATGCATTATAATCTCGCGGGCTGCATCTATAATATGCAACATTTGAGAATGATGAAAATTTTAAACAAACTTTTATGGTTTTTATTATTCATAAACTAACAATAAATTAAGTATTTATATTATTTTAATAATTATATTGACTGCAATCAATAAAACTATTGAATATTTAATCAGTGAGACATTTATTTCTAGTTGATTTCAATACTTGTATTTGCATGGCGTAATTTATGTTTTAAGTTGTCGTTACGATTGCGAAGCAACAAAGTCATAACAATATGAGAAAATAGTTTTATGTAATCGTATTGAATGCCATGGGCGGCAAAATTATAAGAGATGGGCCGCGAGTTGGCAAATTCTGTAGGATAGACCCGCATTTAAAACTAAATTTCTCCTGGAGACCCGTTACAAAATATGTTTCTGAAAAATTATTAAAATATCAAATGTAAAATTTTATTGGTTTAAAAAAGATCAAACCTAGTTTTAAATTGTATTATATTTCTTAATATTTATCTAAACATACCAATATCATTTCTTTCGTTAAAAATACCCATCTGCAAAAGGGCCTCAAGCAAAATGTTGCCTGACGGCCTAACGTTTGTAGTTATTTCACTGAGTTTACATATGATTAACTTTTGAAAAATTTAATATCTACTGGCATGAATTATTCAGATTTGAAAGACGTTTCGATTGTTTGGGGCACTAGAAGTAAACGATTGACAGAAAACGAAGCGGTATCAAACAATAGTTCTGATGCCGTGAAATCAGAAAGTAAAATTGTCGATAATATAACTGACAAATCTCCAGAGGAAATAAAAACTGAAAACCTTCCTAGTGAATGTACTTCTATGTCGATAATTGATGATGAGGATGGGCTTGATACTGGGAACTATCAAGCAGAGGATGAAGAAGAAGATGTACCGGAAGTTACAGTATGAGATGAAACTAATTATTTCGAAATTTACTTAAATAAAGGCTCCAAAAGAAGGTGAACTCAAATTGATTGCAAGAGATTTATCTGGTGTAATGGCATTCAAAAATGAAATACAGGAAATAATTGACAACGAGAGATTCAGTGAACAAAATCGTGAAGTAAATATTTTAATTGTCATACATTGACTATGATATTATTCATGATATTTTCAATTCCATATAATAATTTGAATTATATTTCAATTTTCCATTATTTAATCCTATGATGTAACACTCTATTACATTTTTTAATGTAATGGTTTGTAAATATTCATTAACCATTTTCTAGCATGAAGAGGCCTTTGTTATTCAGCAACATCAGTTTTTCGAGAAATCCAACCAAATTTCTTGGAAATCTCGAGAAATTATTTGATAAAGAAAATTTTACAATAATTTTTAATCGATATTATAACATTTTTATTCCAATGTTATTTTAAAATCGACTTTCTCTGTCATTTCGTGTATAATGTATTCACTTTGGTCAAATATTTCCATTAAAACTGTTTTATTATGTTAAATATTAAAATTATTTTTATTAAATTTAATATATTGATCGAAATTATTACTTTAAATTTTGATTGATTACACTGAAAATTGAAATTTATCTATCGAATGATACATAATTTATTAAATTTCTTTTATTTATCATATATTTTCCTTCAAAGAACATAGACCAAAATGTGTCACAGATTTATTACTGAGGATATCACGAACTTTGCAAGACTTTGAAATAATGCCAACATTGATATTTTTAAAGTTTTTTATCCCATAGAAGCAATAAGACTATATGAAGACCAACACCAGCGGACCAATCACATCAATTGATTTTATCAAATTTTGCAATATTGTAATCAATGATTCACAAAACCTATCTTAAATTATAAAAGGTTTTAGAATTTTTTATATTATATTAAAATCTATAAAAAATATTTGTGGTCAATATCTGCATCAATATCAAAATTACAAATTCAATTTATGTATATTTAAAATTTGTAACGAAAGTATTGTATAAAATTTCACTACTAAATTTTAAAAACCGTCTTTGCCACTTGTCAACTTCATCTAAAAGGTTTAATATTAACAGTATTTTAAGCATAAGATATTAATTCGTATCTTTTCAACAATGTAAATATAAGTTTTAACGTGTCTGAACTAATCTAAAAGATCATCTGTTATGTATATGGTGGTACAAGCCAATTTTAGCAACTTGTATATGAATAAAATAAAATAAAAAATTGCATTTCATGAATTTGTAATAATTTTCAATCAATGTCTTAAAACTTTCCTAAATTTATTGCAAAGTATACTAAAATTTCGTTAAAATTTCTATTAAATTTGTGATATGGTGTCAATTATCATATCGGTAAATAGTTGTGGTTTGCTTTCTTTAATTTAAACGAATGTCAAAAACAACATTATTGGCTGATTAAAGCGTTCAATATTAATAAATTCAAAACCATTTCAAATCTGCTCGTTTCATCGTTCTCTAATTCAGTGGTTCCTATGTTACGAACCCCGAACAATAAAACGATAATTTTTATTTTTTACTTAAATTTAATTATTCAAAAAAGTATTATTTTTAACAAATAATACAAAAATTCACTAGAACTAAAATAAAAATATTACCAAGGTAAACATAAAAAACATTTATTTTTTCATTTTAATATTTAATGAAACGGAATTGAAGTGTCTTTTCTTTGTTTTGATTTTATGAAAAAAACTTTAATAAATTTTTTCATTATCAAATGTTATATTAACAATATTGTTAGTAAATAATCATCCAAGAATTAAATTACTAACCAAACCGATTCGTTGAGTGCACGAACTATTATTATGACGTACCTGACTAACTGTTCTATTAATAACGTTGACAGCTTGCCCACACAAAACTCTGCTAAGACCAATTCAATGTTATATTAACAATATTGTTAGTATTGATTTTATATTATAATATTTATCGGTCGTAATTCAATATATTTAATTGTCAGCTTTGTATCAAATTCATCAAATAATTTTTTATTTTTTTAAAGAATTTATGTTTTGGTTTAAATGGAGTAATTTTAATTGGGTACTATTTTTTTTAAATTCTAAAAATAATCATTTGGCCATCTAATTTAATTAATAATCATCAGAATTAATTTTAATCTGTCTGTTTTAATTAACAACACATATTATTTTAGTCAGACTTATTATATATTCAATAATCATATTCGTTAAAATAATATGAATCGTTTAAACTTAAAAAGAATATATAACAAAAAAATACAAAATGAATGAAAGTTTAAAATTATGTTGGGTAAATAAATTAATTTTGATATAAAAAGATTTGATGGCAAAAAATTAAATTAGATTGTTAAAAAAATAATCCTGATTTTAACTAACTTTAAAAATAAATGTATTTTGGCTTTCATTTAAAACAATAGACTCTTGCACGAGGTCGTTTGGCTTAAACATTAGCCCTATGATATTTAGTTTGCAAATTGCCCGCCCCATGTAATTTTTTAAATAAAAATTTAAATTTGGTTTATTGTTAAATTTTTATCGATAAAAAGATCTGATATTTTTCAATAGAAGCCTTAGAATAAATATTTTAAGGTAAATATGGTTTCGGGTATTTTTAGCTTGAATAAGATCTATGGTGTCGGTAATAAGCACGCGTAATTATTAAAGTAAAAATAAGTAAAGTAATTGATAAATATCCCCAAAAATGGTTTTTTGATAATGGAATGAATGCTTTTAGCGACTTTCGGTAATAAAGCTACAAGTGACGTCATTTTCTATATGTTGGTAGCAATAATTATTTGATAATCTCAAACCCTCGCCCTAAAGCAAAAAAAATTAAAATTGCACTGAAAAATCAATAATCACGACAAATGGGAACTTGGACGTGACCAAAGGAGATGTGGTCGATAACTCATCCTATGCACGATAAAGCATAGCGACGGAACGGCTTATATCTACCTTCCTTTCAGTTTCAGTGATACTATTTCACAGTTTTTATTATTCACTTAACTATTATTAGAATAAATTCTGTCTAATCCTAAGCTTTGTATACATCTCTAATTTTTGCCTTTATATTTAAATCGATAAAAAAATGTATTTCAGGGATATGAAACTCTTTTGAAAAATTTGTGTAAAATCCAGCAATTCTTTGAAGTTAACGAAGCTAACCGTAAAGAAAAATGTGATCAAAGTCGTCTTAAATTAAGACTGGAAGTCGATGCATTTGAAAATAAAGTAAAACAACCCACAATTAATACTAATGAAGAGAAAAGTTATTTGAAATCCTATACAGAGTATTCAGAGTTTGAATCCGATTCAAGTGATGAATCGGAATACTCTGCATTACCTAAACAAGGTGCAACAAGAGCTGAAAGATTAGCTCTTCGTCAAAAGCGAAAATTTATCGATGTCGATATCAACCCACCAAAAAGACAAAAACTGGAACGTTCAGTGGAAAATAATTACGCCCATCCACCAGAAAATCAGCCAATCACTCCCCAACAAGTCAAAAAGAAAGTTTATCGAATTTGTGATGATTATTTCACAGAAGATCTTGAACCGGTGCAAATTAATGAAGATGGAACACTTTTGCACTTGTCGCGGGAATTGATTAGTAATGATCGGTATGAGCTAGCGAGAAAGATGATTGCCATGTACAAATCGAAGAATAATGCTCTTATGTCACCAACTCAGAATGGGGCTGCCAGACCTCTCGTTAGTAGCTCGTGAGAAGATTGATTTATGAATACAGATTATTAGATTAATTCCACTCTCGGGATTTTCGCATTTTGCATTTATATATTTGTAAAGATTATTAATACAAATAAATTTTATAATTGTGTAATGCTTGTATATTTTGTAATGGCCAAATACATTGAATTGTGTTGTTTATTTATATGATGAGCTGGTTGCTGCTTTGCACGTTTGCTTGAGTTGTCATTTGTAATCATTTCGAGTTCGGTTTGCAAAACATGTAGAAAATAAAAAAATATAAATTTGTTTTTGTTTTTAACTTTCTGAAACCGACCAATTAGAGAAGTCGAACTTCTTTCCTCGCATATTATTGGATGATTAAAATTAAAATTTTATCTATTGACTAAATATTTCTATATTTTGAAATAAGTGGCAATAAATATTTAAATACCGAATATTGATAAATGATATATTATGTTGACTAGTAAATTTTGTCGGGTTAAGTAACTATACATATTTATAAGTTGCAAAAACTTCCAAAATGTTTTCTTATCATCTTCTGATAGCAAAGTCCGCGATCATCTTTTGTTTGTTTTCGGACAAGCACTCCTTCATCTCGCTCTTTACATCATCAGGTCAGCGCTCTAGTTTCTCCTCGGGATTCTCTCCATTTTTGGTTTCCGCTCAATTTCCTTTTTTTTCATTCCCCTTTTTCTTTTCTTTGGTTCTATGTCCATTTGAGCTCAACTTCGTTTTCATTTTCCCTTCTCTTCTCTGTCTTTCCGTTTCCCCCTTCTTTCTTTCTTCTATAATTATTCTATGGTCCTTAGTGAAAGCCATGGTGATCCATTCCAAACAATACAATAACAAAAAAAGTACCCATTCAATTATTAGCACCCCATTATAGTAGGTGTAAAACAGTCAGCAGGATACAAAGTAATAAAGAAAAATCAAAAACAACAACAAAAAAGTAGAAGAAAATTCTATCATACCGTACAGATGTGTGGTAGATATGTGAGTGAGCATTTGCGAAATCAAATTTCTACTCTTTTACTTACAACAAGCATAGGTTTCTAGTGGTTCACACTAAACAAAATAAAAAGTAAAAAAAATAAACAGTTATTCACACCCCATTACAGTAGGTTCAACAAAGTCACAGTGACATATAGTAAAAGTAATGTAACACAGTATAGAGGTCTGTGAACCAATCTCAACTACAAAAATAATCTTTCAACAAGAGCAACAACAAAACGGAAAAAATATGAAAAATTAATAACACCCCTTTATGGTAATTGCACGATATTCATACAGTATATATAATATGAATATAATATAGTACAGAATATGTCAGCAAAATAATAGTGAAAAAAATAGAGTTAATCTGTGAAATAATAGAGTTTCTACTCCTTTACATGTATCAGGCATCGGTAGAAAAATAAATTACATAAAACTAAATCACTATACACAACATTTAGAATTTAAGCAAGACCTTGCTTATTAATATTAATTTGTAGATAAGAGATATAAGATTTTGATTAATTAATTATTTGTTATTAGTTATATGATTCATAAAGATCATGTAACTAGATTCTATAGCTGCTTTAATGCACATTCTCCCTAGTGCTTTTATATCTTCTTCACCGAGTCCTAACTGCTGTATGTCTTTATTGTTTTCACTATCCCAAGATCCTAGAGATCCGACAATAATTGTGTAGACTGCAGCTTTGCAGTTGTTATTTTTACCTGTTTCAATTGCTATTTCACTATATTTGTCAAGGTTTAACTTGCGTGCATTTACAAAATTTGTGGAGTCATCATAAGGCACTTTGATATCTACTAGTGAAAGTTTTGTTTTGTTTTTAAGTGTTGTCTTAATTAAAAGAGCTGGTCTTAAGGTTGCAATTACATTCGGTGGTGCCTTTTCGATATCAATGTCATATTTTTTACTTGCAAAAAAGTTGTGTACTATTTCAAGTATATGATTATGTTTGTTTCTACGTGCATTTTGAGATAGAGTGCAGTGGTTCAGGATATGTGCTTGTGTTTCCCATTGTATGCCACATAGCCTAAAGTTAACATTCTTTTTGTCCTTATGGTTTGATGGGTTTGAGTTTAGGTTTAAGCTTTTGTTTCTAACTTTTATTAGGAAATAATACTTGTTGTCGCTAAAAGTTGATGATTTGATAAGATGTTTATAAAATTCACTTTTCCCCACTAATTCAGCTATGTGCCCCTGGTGTATCATCTTATATCATTCTAGGGCATACCATTCGCCAGTGAGAATGTGCATTATTTTGGAGGTACTATCAATATTGTCTTTATTGATTTCTGTTTTGAAATTTTCTTTACAAATTTCTAATTTACATATATTATCTATATAAGTTAATTTACATATAATAGAAAATTTGATTTTAAGTCTATATACAGACTTTTTAAATTTTAAAAATAAACAGTGTTTTCCTGGCCTCTCAGATTCAGTGTCTCTATTCAGCCATTTTATCTCCATATCCATCTCGTTATCTAAATTATTAAAGCGTATCCTTATACACTCCAGGAGCTCATTTTTTCTCATTGCCACATCATTCGACATGAGCAATCTCGTTAATTATATTATACTTTGTATGAGGTATTCGTCTATACTTGGAATGATACCCAAACCCCCCATAGAGCAATGCGCATAAATAAAATTATTATTAATATTCTGATGTAGATCCCGTATTGAATTTTTAATAAGTCTCTTAATTTTTTGATCAAATCCTAGTTGTTTAAGTCTATTGTCTACTATGCGGTTTCTATCACAGTCTAGTATCATATGTTTAACATTGCATGTACGAAAGGGAAAGATGAATCGGGTGTGTATGGTGGTTTTATAGGCAAATAATTTCTGCGAAGGGTGGAGGTCATAAGAGAAAGTAGCCTCGGCATCGGTAAGGGCTTTCTCAAGAATGTTATCTATGTTATGGTTCCCTTTTCCTCCAAATCGTACCCTTAGGTATTTATCCATGTTGTTCTCGTTAATAATAGGGATGATTTCCTCATAAATCGTTTAAAGGTTTTCCTGGTGGTTCCTATTGTTTTCAAAAAATCCGCATTTCGTAGGTCTGAATTTTAGTTTAACTGCATGGGTATATTTTATAATGCCTTTAAGTATTTTGGCTATTTTGATACGACTGTCAGAGATAAGTACGATATCATCAGCATATGCCAGTATACTCACGTTATAATTATTAATTACAAAGGCATATTCTTTCAGAATATTAGTAATAATAAAGTTGATTGCCAGACAAAAAAGTGTCATGGACATAGGGCATCCTTGTTTAACTCCATTATTAATTCGAATATTTTTAGTTATGGTGTCACCACATTCATAATACGTATCACAGCCATTATACATATTTTTAAGTAGGTTTAATGTAGCACTATTAATGCCCATATCAGTCAGGACACTCCAAATAAGGTCATGTGGTATACTACCAAAAGCGTCAGAAAGGTCTAACCATACTATATTTATATTAGTGCCCATGCGCACTGCTCTTTCATTAATTAATAATAAAACATAATTGTGCTCCGCAAACCCGTCAGGATACCCTATTGCTTTTTGATTTATATTTATAAGATTACCTAGTTTTATCCATTCAAGAAGCCTACGATTAATAAGAGTAGCAAATAAACGATAAGAGGTGTCTAAGATAGCTAGTGGCCTCCAAGAAGAAAGATCGTGACTGCTATTTTCCTTCCCAGGTTTAATTATTAATTTGGTTTTGAAAGTTTTCCATTTTAAGGGGGTACTACCTTTATGTAATATATTATTGAAAATTGCACAAAGGATTGAGAAGTCAGGGTCAATTTTTTTACAGTCAAGATAAGTAATTTGGTCTTTATCAGAGAAGAAGATAAGTCAACAATTTTAAAGGTCTTAGTTATTTCCTCTATTGAACTATATTTTCGGGTGAAATTCTCATGAAAATTTGGTAGTTTATATTTAAATCTTATATCCTTGATTGAAATAAGTTCATTCTCAAAGTTCGAAATTATTCTATCACGGCGTGGAGGCAAAATATTAGTTGAATTATTGAAGATTTTCTCTATTGTCATTTTGTATTTGATATTAAAATTAAACCGCAATTTGAAGGTTAGTTCGAGTTTATTATTTTTAATAATAGTAAGAGGAAGTTTAAAGAAAGGTTTTTTTTGTTTTGTGTTTATTTGAAAAAAGGCATTCGTGATTGCGATCAATTTCAGCTAATCCTTCATCCGGATTTTCTGAGTTATTGTTTTGGAGGATTTTAAGGTTATTTAATAAATCACTTTATTTTATAATACTATCTATAGGTGCTCTATCTATCAGTACTTTATTAATGACACAATCTAAACGTTTCCTAATCTCAGGTATAATAGGTATAGTAATATTAATATTATTAATAGATAAGCATTCAATGATATGACATATATAAAAACCACTATCAGTTGGATTAGTGTACATCGGATAATTAATTTTTATCGGATATTTAATGGGTACACAATGTTCTGAACATTCATAACAACATTTAGTAAGATATGTGCGGTTTTATTGTGTTTTTGCAGGCTGTTGTGCTCAGTGGGTCAATTAATGTGGCAAATACTCTTAATTTATTTAAGTAAAAAATACTCCAACAAATCTTTGATGATTTGAAGGGAAAAATAATTTCAGTCCAGTTAGGTTATAGGTTAAATGGGAATGTTTCGAAAAATGTTTTGAAGTTAGATTGCATAAAAGCCTCACTGGTGTATGCTTGTACAATAATTGTTGTTTTAGTGGCCACAAATGTGTGCAAATAAAGATTGATAGAGTGTTGGTCTAGTCAATCATTTCCAATGTCTTTTGCGGACACTGGTATGTTATCTGGTATTGTTCTTGTTCGGTCTTCAGTGGGTATAATCCCCATGTGTTTATTATGGTGGTCGATAACATTGTGGTGTTCTAATGTTTCCCCGCAGTGACATAATATTTCGTTAATGTTGCATGTTTTTCTCTTATGTTTACTCTTAATGTGTTTCTATATTTGTGCATATGTTGATATGTATGTGAAGTCGTTTTGACAGTTGTTTTTTATGTTTGTGTAATGACAATTTATTGTTACCTCATGGCTTAGTGATAGTGCTAATACCTTGTTTTTTATATTTAGTTCTTCTCTTGGGCAAGTGAAGTGCTTATCAGAGTGAAAAGTCTCTGTGTGTTCTATAATAGTTTTTAATGGAATTGTTCTATGTTTTATTGTACCTTTACATATTAGCATAAAAAAGTTGTTTTATTTGTTATGGTGTCTAAGTGGTTGATTTTCCTATGCTAGTTTACGTTTTCAAGGTTATGAATGCCTATTTTGTTTTTTTCGCAGTTTCCCCCTATGCACATTAGGTACCCATCTTTTCGTAAATTAAAAATGGTTTTATTAATTTTATTTAGTCTTAAGAAATTTTTATTATTATTTTTAAGTTGTTCTGATATGATGGATTCATTATCCGACATATCACTATTCAACAGATTTTCAACTGACTCATTAGTCAGAAGGATATCTTTAAAAAGTGAGTTATTAATATTATTATTATTAATAATTAAAGGTGAATCATTAATTGGGATTTTAGTTTTGAGGATGTCCTCTTTAATAATTATATCTACCCTCTTCTTCGCTATGTCGAGGTTATTATAAACGGTGATTATTTCTTTGGTCGCTGTGTTTGGTATTTCAAATGACTGAGGAGATTGTGAAAAAAGGTCTATGTCAGATTTAATTTGTTCTTATCTGTGACTGTGTCGTCAATGAGTCGTCAGCGTGAATTTGTGTCAGCGGGCTATATGTTATTGTTTCATCAGATGTTGGGCTAGTGGTGTGTTGTATCTTGGGGTCAATCTCCATATTAAGGTTAATTGGTAACAAGAATTTTGGAAAAAATAGGTTTGGAGAGGGTTTTAGGTCGAAGTTTAACTGTGGAGTAGTAATTTTGGTATTTTCTGAGTCTAGGTCAACATTTGTGGTTTTGTACTATTGTGGTGATTTTGCTATAGTATTTTTAATGTTTTTTTAAGTCAGTGGCAATGTCTAATAGTGTTATCTCATATTTATTATGTGGTACATCAACGTTAATGGGGTTAGTAATTGGTAGTGAAAAATGCGGTCTGCTTGAGGTATTTATGTTGCATTTTTTGGTGTTAGTCTGTTTGGGGGCAGGTGCATTTTGGGTAGGAGGTTTTGGCAAGGTTCTAATTGGTATCACTGGCATTTTCGGTGTTTCTTTCATCATTGGAAATATGGTCGTGGTTTTCTGTGGTTGTTTGTCTACTGTTAGGTCCAATGGGTGGTTTTGGTTCATAAGGAGACTAAATCTGTTATTGTTAAATTTGTTTGATTGTTTTGGAGCGATTATTGGTATTTCGTTGGTAAATTGTTTGACATAATTATGCAAGTCTTCTGTTTTATTGATTAACGGAGAAGAGGGTGTAACCGCAAGTCCGAGTCGGCCGGAGGCCGGCGAGTTGTGTACAATAGTTTTTTGGGATGTTTGAAAAATTTACTAATTAATTTTAAATCAGAATATTTAAACAATAATTCATTGAATTTAATTTTAAAAATATAAAAAAAATCATTAAAAAACTCTACTGTGTTAAAATTAAAAATTATAGAAAACTTTAGTAAAATTTTTTCTAAATTAAAAAAGTAGATATTTTATTAAATTCCTAAGTTCATTGTTTGAATTACAGTCAATGAAACTTTTTACTTTATTAATTAAATTCATACTTTTAATTTTAATTATAAATAAAAAATCCTTAATAAATTTATTAAAAACTTTTTTATTTGTAAATTTTTTACTAAAAATTGTTTCTAGTTTATCATAAAAAAGATTAGTTAAATAATTGTTTGAGAAAAAAGTGTAGTTTCGTTTAGCTTCCTTTCTTTAATATTTTTTTCATTTTCTTTACTTTTAAACATCTTACTATTTCCAAAAAAGTTTTTAAATTTTAACATTTCATTTTTAGTTTTAATTAGGGCATCTTTGTATGATTTTTTATTAATTTGGTTATTTTCATTTTTATTTTCAGTTATTAAATTTGTTGGACCAAGACACGATTTTGTTTAAATGAATCGGTAACACGCACCAAATACAACATGCAGATTTAAAATCAGTTACATAAAACATCAATTAACCATGCTAAAATATGAGAAGAAAACAATTAAATATAAAATCGAGAAAACACAAAGTAAATTAAAATAATAACAAAGTGCAACAAGATCCGCACGAAATAAATATAAAAATAACATGAGAACATGGAAATTTGACCGAAATTTGACAATTTACCAAAAAAGCGAAAGTCCATGAAAATGGAACTAAAATTTAAATGATTTGAATTGGAAAAATTCAATTAAAAATAAAAAATAATTGTCAAAAATTACGAAAATAATAAAATTTAAGATTAGAATATACTATAAAATCACAAGGTCAAATTTTGTTTTAATACATCAAATTTAACAATCAAGGTTAACGTCGTACAATAGGTATATATACCGATTCATTTTCACAGAATTTTAATCAGTTTTTAACAACTTAAATCAGTTTTAATAACCGAATCAGTTTTACCTTACGAATTTTCCACCAATACTCAATTTGATGTAAGTGAGAGGATGTCCGATACTTTCTCCACGTCGTGCACTAACAACCTCGCGTGAGCTCTGTTTTATGATAAATTTGAAATGAATTTTGTCAAATATGTCGATAATAATTATATCTTGAAATAAAGCTTGATGAAAGTGATTTTTGTCGAAATTTTTCCTTCCCACAGCCACTCACGCACCACAAGAAAGTAAAATCTACACAACAATTCAGGCTGTGTAAGTGCGGTTTATCCGCCAATAGCCCGTGCCGTGAAGGTTCCGGCGTGAATAACATAGGGCTTAAACGTCAATGCTATCCATTATAGGGGAAATTGGGAGGAGGGGAAGTAGTCTTTTGGCTGCTCCTCCACCACCTATTTTCCTGTGTTGGGCCAGAACAAAAACGGCCTTGTGAATGTTTAAATGAATCGGTAACACACATGCAAATACAACATGCAGATTTAAAATCGGACCTATTGTTGGGCCAGAACACAAACGGCCTTGAGAAATGTTTTAATGGATCGGTAACACACATGCAAACATAACAAGCAAATTTAAAATAAAACCTATTGAAACATCAATTAAACCCTATCAAATATGAGAAAAAAGAGAATTAAAAATAAAATAATAAACATAAAAATAAATTAAAATAATAACAAAACGCACCAAGATCCGCACGATACCAAACACAAATATAACAAGAAAACTCAACAAATTCGACAAAATTTGATAAATTAATAAATGTTCATGAAAATGAAACTTAAATCAAAAGATTTGAATTAGTAATAATTCAATAAAAATTCTGAATAAAAAATGATTAAAATAAATCGAAAGATAATAAAATTAAAGAATAGAATTCACTAGAAAATAACAAGGTCGAATTTTGTTTTACTACATCAAAATTAACATGCGAGGTTAGGGACAGAAAATAGGTATAAATACCGATTCATTTTCACATTAAACTTAACCATTTTGAATCAAAATTTACTTCTGAATTATTGATTGAAAATCTATATTAAAACTTACTTTTAGGTGAGAAATAGTTCTATTTGGAACTCTCTCTCCACGCACATCCTCGCAACCTCGGCAGAGCTCTGCTTGGATGTCGGCGTGGGGAGAGAGGTATTTTATTTTTGCTATGCAATGTTATGAATTTTTACTTTTATGGAATGGAATGTAGGGTAATTTATGTTTATTTGTTATATGTTTAATAAATATTTATATTATCTATAAATTGTTTTACATTAATATTAATTAATCTGTCGAAATTTTTCCGGCCCACAGCCAACACATTTTGCAAGATAGTAAAATCCACATAGTACAGATTTGTCTAAGAGCGTGGAAAATCGCCAATGATATGTACCCGTGAAGACCCAGCGTGCGGAACGCAGGGGTTTTAACGTCAATATTATCCATATAGAAGAAACGAGAAATAAGGAAGAAGTCATTTGGCTGCTTCCTCGTTTCTCCTTTCTGTAAAATCGACCTAAATTATCTTACACACGGCTAAAAATCATCACACCGAGTAGTCCAGTGGGCACTCATTAAATATAATATAAACACAATGTGCGCCTAAGGCTTATTAAAGGGTAATGGTACGGGAAATAAATTAATTCATTAATTAATCTGAAGTAGTTTGTTGATTAAGATAAAGTAGCTCATTAAATAAACAAACATAATTTATCGATTAAAAGTACGATAATTCTTGAGTAAAGGTAAGGAATTCATTAATTTATGATGATTTATTGATTAAAATTAAGTAACGACAAGTAATTCATTGATAAAATTAGTATAATTCATCTTAATAAAATTGAAGTAATGATTGAGTAAAAGCCAGTAATTAAATTAAATTAATTCATTGATTAAAATTAAAGTAATTATTGGGTAAAAATTAAGTAATTTATTGAGTAAATAATTCATTGATTAAAAAAATAAAATAACTTATTGATTAAAAATCAAGTAACTCTTTGATTAAAACTAAGGTAATTCTTTGTCTAAAGGATAAAATAATTGATTAAAAATAAAGTGATAAGGTAAATTCATTAATTAAAGATAAATTAATTCGTTGTTTCACGATAAAATAAAATAAATTAGTTACTTAGAAAATTAAATTAACACCAAGTCATCGATTAAAACTGAATTAATCCGAAATCGTTGTTATAAAGTAAAGCTCGCATTGTTAATAAATTAAATTTGTAAATAAATTAAATCGATGGAATCAAATTTTAATACGAGTTCAAAGCAAGGCGAAACCAAAATTTACTTAAGAAATTGGTGATTGCACCCCATAATTTCCGCATCATAATCTAAAATCCAAACCAAAATATGAGAAAATACATTTCGTAAATATCGTAAGGATGGAATGAAACAACTGAAAGCCTTCGAAAAATCATAAAATTTATTCCCCTTCAAACAATGAACGCTCCATCATCTGCTAAATAGCGAATAACATCATCGTGAAGTAATTAACGATCATTCCAATAGTCAATAGAGAGTAGATTCCGAATCCCTATGACAACGCTAAATTTGTGCGAAACTAAATCACAAACTAAAATACCCACCATTTACAGGACCCGTTGTGCTGCCGTACTTAAAGATCACCCTTGGCAAACCAAATGGAAATGCTTAATGAAATTCTAAAGCGAATTAATAACATTAAAAAACTGAGATATAAGGTACGAAACTTACCAGATCGCGGAATGTCGAATTTTCGACGATCACCGAAAATTAATAATCGATCATTAACTATTCAACCTACCATGAACGGAAACAGACAAATTCCACAGGATGTATATTCCAAGCGTGAACAATGTCAATATATAAACAATCAAAATCAGTTTATTTCTAATAATCAATATTTTCAGCATCCGGCAAATTGACTGAAACGATGGAAATTAAATCACATTCAGAGGAGGTAATTAAAAAGCCAGGAACATTCTTGGAAGGGGAAGGACTGAAGGAGTTGGTCGCCATGCATAGTGGTAACGCATTTTGAATTTTATACTTATGATAATTAAACGATTTTAATTGTAATACCTCTTGTTAACCTTATCAATTAATTTTCATTTTTTTTTGACCAGCGTTAATTTTATTAACTGTTTACATCACAATGCATCATTCATAAGACGGCGGAGTCTAGTGCACAGCATTATCAACCTAGACGGTTCTGTAGCGAGGTTAACAATATGTCGTCGAATTATGATTAGAAAGAATAGTTCCTGCAGTTGAGGGCTCTGAGCCTCATTGAGGAAAGCGATAGACTATCTATTTCAGCAACTAACACTCAAATGAACTATCAGGTGTTTATGGTGAATCAGCGATAGAATTAGGTCTCTAGAATATTACTCCTAGTTCAGATATTTAATGCTCACTAATAAACATATTCAATTAAATAAGGAGATGATTGACATTTAAGGAAAAGATCTAATTAATAGGAGTCATAAGGGTGTCTACGACAAGACAATATAATATGACCTCTTCTTGATCCATGATATCTTTACTCATGAAATACCTTTCCCAAGACCATAACGATAAAACTCTATGACGTTAAATACCCTAAATATATTTCAAGGGAAGTGATTCCAGCAACAATCTGAAATCACAACCCACGTTAAATTCTATTAGCCGAAATTCCAAGTAAAATAACCTCGATAACCGCATTTCTGAGGCTTTCATGTAAGTGAATATCCGTTGACAATATTTAATTTTAGCTCTCAATGCCACACTCTCCCTCGCAGATCGCTGGAGATGGGCTTGGGCCCAACACCGCCAAGAGCGATGTCCGGAATTTCCACCTTCGAAATTCCTCGATCGGGAAAATCTGGGAGCGGTTACGTCTACGCAATGGAGCCCGTCGGAAGAAATACATCAGCAGGCCCGACGGCAATTGGAAGACCTGATGTCACAACAACGAGACTTAGATTTGCAGGTGGCCCGAGCTCGCCAGCATTTGGCAAATGTAGAAGAAGATTTGCTGGCGGGTCGGATTGCCAACTCGTACTGGCACCCCCAACAGACCTCACCAATCAACACACGTAGTACTAAAAGGCCGACGATGGCCATTTCCGGCTTCACACCTGAAGAGTGGGTGGCGAGCCAATTCCCCTAACAGTTGTGACGATCTTATTTGTTTTGAATCAATACTAGCAACTTGTGATTTCTCGCTATATTAACTTTAAAAAATAAAATTTATAAACTTGTCGTTAGTGTTTTCTGCCAGATAAAATTCTTCTTCTTCGTACATGAATTTTGTTTAAATTAATATTAATATGGTGTACTTATACCCGTAATATGAATCCTTAGACTTAATTTTGTTTATAATAGCTATGGATCCGACTCAGTTATTACAACAGGAACTATCCCGAGCACAGCAGAACAATCGAACACTCTATGGACAAATCATTCAGCTGACCAAGGAGGTCCAGCAAGTGAAATCCACCTGGGTGGACCCGGCCAGGCTAAAATCCATCTACCAACGCCTAACAGCGGCTCAAAGGGGGCTGGGCAGAAGAAGATTTCAGTTAAACCAAAGTCTCCGGACTCAAATCCGAGGGCTGGAAGTCGCCCTGGCAGCAAGTTGGGAGGGACAAGCGGTAACTTACCCGCTCATCTTCGCCTCATCCCAGTTATCCTACCAGAAGCAGACCCACGACCCTACGCCTGCCAAAGATTCTCCAACCGTCCCATCCAGCAGTCGTCGACCGGGACGCAAAGAACGTGCACGCCACAAAGCCGAACAGCTATTGGACAAAAACAACCTTGAATAATTGACTCGACAGATGAACTACATTTTTCCTTGAAATTATAATTGTGATTAAATCGAAATTAGTATATTTTAAATATAATTAAAAATGGAATGATCATCAGAAGGTCGTGAATACTCTCCTTATGTCGTCGGAAAAATAGTGTTCTTCTCCTACTAGTAAGCATAAATTTCGACTCTCCACACAAGGGAGAGAATAAAGCGAGCATAGGTCTTCTAACGACAGCTCGTTGGACCCGCGGGTTGTCCGGGCAATTACAGTATTAGTAATAGTGCTCAATTTTTGCGGACAATCCACCCACTCGAACACATTTCCAACGTTGCCTAGCAACGGGTGCCGAGTGGCAGCTAGAATCATTTTGTATGGCGTTACTGGGGCAACCATAAAGATAAGCAAGTTTCGAAACCCTGTAACCCATCACTATAAAACATCAACTAACCCTGTTAAAATATGAGAAAGAAAACAATTAAATATAAAATTATAAAACACAAAAATAAATTAAAATAATAACAAAGTGCAACAAGATCCGCACGAAATAAACATGAAAATAACATGAGTACACGAAAATTTGACCGAAATTTGACAGTTTATTAAAAAATGGAAAATCCATAAAACTAGAACCAAAATTAAATAATTTGAATTGGAAACAATTCAATTTAAAAGTTAAAAAGAAAATTGTCAAATTAAATTATAAAAATAATAAAATTAAGATTAGAATACACTAGAAAATCACAAGGTCAAATTTTGTTTTACTAAATCAAATTTAACATGCAAGGCTAAGGTCGTACAATATGTATATATACCGATTCATTTTCACAGAATTTTAATCAGTTTTTAATCTGAAAAAATCGTTCTTTAACCAAAAATCAGTCTTTGAAAACTTAACTCAGTCTAAGAAGATTAGTGTTAATATCTTCAATGTGAGTGAAGAAGTGTTTAGAAATCTCCTCCACGCCGCACCCAGACAACTTTGTGAGAGCTCTGCTGGAGGTGTAGGTGTGGGGGAAGGTTCGAATGTTATTCCAGTTATGATGCTATGCCAAATATGATGTTATGCCAATTATGATACTATGCCAATTATAATGTTATGCCAATTATATTTTAAAGAGATGTTAAACCAAATTTGTGTCGAAATTTTTCCAGCCCACAGCCGAAACAACATTACAAGCAATTAAAATCTTACATATTATCGAATTGTGTAAGTGCGTGTATAATCGCCAATAATTCGTGCCCGTGAAGGCTCCGGCGTGAGAACGCAGGAGCTGAAACGTCAATATCATTCCGGATAGAGGAAAAAGTGTTGGGCCAGAACACAAACGGCCTTGTAAATGTTTAAATGAATCGGTAGCACACATGCAAATATAACATGCAGATTTAAATTCAAACCTATTAAAACACCAATTAACCCTAAAAATATGAGAGAGAAAACAATTAAACATAAAATCATAAACACAAAATAAATTAAAACAATAACAAAGTGCAACAAGATCCGCACGAAATAAATATAAACATAACACGAAAACCCAACGATTTTGACCGAAATTTGAAAATTTATTAAAAAATACGAAATTTCATGAAAATGAAATAAAAATCAAATAATTTGAATTAGAAATAATTCAATTAAAAATCTAAAGAAAAAATTGTCATATAAAATCTCAAAATAATAAAATTAAAGATTAGAATATACCAGAAAATTCCAAGGTCAAATTTTGTTATACTAAATCAAAAAGAAGACGCAAGGTTAAGGTCGTACAATAGGTATACATACCGATTCATTTTTACACAATTTTAATCGTTAAATCAGTTTTTCAAAACTTGAAATCGTTTTACTTGTGAAACAGTTTTTCCACGATGCAAGTGAGAGTTTTTATTTGACAACACTCTCCACGTCACATCCTCGCAACCTCAATCGAGCTCTGCTTGGGTGTCGGCGTGGGGAGAGCTGTGTATATATGATTTTAAATTTTTATGATTATTGTAATGGGTTATTGTAATGATTATTGTAATATATTTTTCTGTTAATAAAATATTTTAATAGCATAAATTTGTCTTATATTGTCGAAATTTTTCAGGCCCACAGCCGAAACACACTACAAGTTAATAAAATCTGACATATTATTCGAATTCGTGTAAGTGCGTGGAATATCGCCAATGATTCGTGCCCGTGAAGGCCCGGCGTGCGGAACGCAGGAGCTGGAAAGTCAATATTATTCGGTATAGGGGAATAGAGGGATAAGGAAGTAGTCTTTTGGCTATTTCCTCGTCTCTCAATTTCCATAAACTCGACCTAAAATAATATTTACATACGGCTCAAAATCACTACACGAGTAGTCCAGTGGGCACTCATTAACTATAATATGAACACAATGCGCCTAAGTTCAACCAAGGGAAAGTTAACGGGGAAATAGAAAAGGAAATCGTTGTTATGAATTAAAATCAACTATGAGTTTAATACTATGAGTTTAATATAACCATAAATCTCAAGCTATTGATAGGGATTTAAACCAATCATAAATATTGAGCGGTTGCCATGAACTTATAATAATTAACAATTTTAAGTTAGGGTTACGAATTTAAATAAATTATAGATTCAAGTAGTCGTTATTAACTCAATAGGTATACTCTCAGTTAAAATGAAATATAGTTATAAATTTTAAGTTATAGTCTCATGCTAAGGCAATCGTTATAGACCTTTGTTATTATAGGCTTTTAATGCTGTACAGATGGACGAAATTATTCGAGTTAACCTAATATTCTCGTAGTGGTTATAAACTACTAACGTCCTATTAAGAGTCGATATTGCTATTTAAATAAACGTAGGTTAAGGTGGTTAATTTAAATGTTTAATGTCCTAGTAAGATTCGATCTGATTACTTGAGGATAAAGTAAAATAGCGTAATTACTGTGACCAAAAAGGTGAATTCGTTAGCTCAATAAATTCCAAACTAGGTAAATATAGAATATGTAAAGTTAAGACTTGCCTCAATTAATTTTATTTAACGAATTTTTGAGAATAAATTAAAATCAACTTACAGAAACCACGACCTACCAATAAGAACTCCGAATAAAATTGAGAAACTGATGAATTAAGAAACGCGACTCATAAACATTTTGGAATTAAAAGGAAATTCCTCAAATAATTGGAATTGTTATTAAAATATGGTAAAAATCCACATTAATTTACCAGAAACATAACAGCCAAATGATACATGAGGGAGTGTAATTAGGTAATCACAA
This sequence comes from Schmidtea mediterranea, assembly GCA_022537955.1. Classification (NCBI taxonomy): domain Eukaryota; kingdom Metazoa; phylum Platyhelminthes; order Tricladida; family Dugesiidae; genus Schmidtea; species Schmidtea mediterranea. The sequence continues at coordinate 153,885,254 of CM039679.1, read as the reverse complement.
GAAATACCATAAAATATCACGCAAGAGATCAGATGGGTAACAATCAGTATGAGCGAACAATCCATAAACCAAATCAACGAGATCCATTTAATAATTCCAAATCATGAGGTAACTACATAATCCGGTTGGATATAGAGAGAATCTGATGGTTGAGCTGGCAGAGTGAGCGTTACGTTTCCAATCATCCATAATTGAGTTTTCCAACCATATTGTGCGATTAAGTGCGTTCATGCAACAACAACCTACTGAAAGTTAAAATATAAATCTATTTAATTAAAAAATCAACGAATCCCTTACTGTCCAGAATATTGAACCCATGACAAAACTGAAACATATCCGGAGGGAATAGTCTACCTGAAAGCATCGACACACGGGTAAAATCCAACTAGCCGACTACAGCTAGTGTGTACACACCAAGACACGCACGAATAGTGCAGAATAGTGCAGACCGTGACATTTTTAGTGCAGAATCAATTGGTCATTACATACCCACAACACCAGTGATGCAGCGGGGTGATAGCGATAAAAGTGAACGATACATCGCACACATTCACACTCACGCCCAGACAACCAATCCACCCGAAGTAATGGCAGTCAGATCCATGAACTCTTCCACCAGTAGGCACACATTGCAGCCAGAATCCATAAGAAGATCCGACGATCCTAATCGATCATTAATTTTTTGACAATTTTGGGGAATACACCGACAATGGAACGTTAGCCACAAGAAGACAACGACCAGGGTGTCAGGCAAGGAAGTAGCTCGGGATCCAGATTCACAGATTTGTGGTAAATTTTAATTACATGAAATTTTGATTTTGATAAATACCTTTAAGATCTTGAACTTTGAATAACGATTTTCAGGAATCGTAAATTTTAACAATTGATTTTAAAGATGAATTTTGATTTTGATTTTTCAATATAATATTTATATTATGAGATTTTGAAATTTTAGAACTTAATTTCAAGAAGGAGAATAATGAATTTTCATAGAATATTCCAATTTATCTTAGCTAGACCTGGACAGTACAGGATTATATCATAGCCAACCTTAAAATGGATAAATTACAATGATCTGGAAACCAAGCTTTACAGGTTTAAAAATCGATATAGAAGTATATGGTTTTCGCAAAAATATGAAAAGTTTGATCGACACTAATATACGATATGAAACACACAAATTGGGAGCCGTTTTTCATTCCTTTTTTTCACGGTTGTCCGCAGATGCACTCAAAATTTTTGGTTTCTCCATGAAACGGTAAAAGTTAACTCTCTCTTACACTTGTATCTAAAATTGCTGATTACATGAAAATCGAAAACAAATATTATATTCATTTACCTTGTATTTTGATGTGATTTATTTTTTGAATATCTCAATAGAAAGAGTTTTTAACACGTATTCCATGTAAACTTACCGTATAAAATCAAACAACTAACGATTACGTCAAATATATATCTACATATATTATTAATATTTATAATTAGGAATAATCAGTACAAAATACTATTGAAACATTTAAAATAAATCGAAATATTACAGGGTCTGCATTTTAATTATTGAAATTAAGTGACAACAAACTATTTAAATACGATTTTCTAATTTTTCTTTAATTTTCTAACCAATCTTTTCATTAAAACCACAAGAACCGATTCGAGATTATAAAGAAAGAGATATTTTCAATGAGTAAAAATAATGTTTCCAAGCATTACGTCGAACAATAAAATTTTCAATTGAATTAATAAAATATTTATGATGAGATTCTGTTTGTAAAGTAATAAAAATTATTTTACTTGAACTGACATTTGTAATATAAATTATAAGGAAAAAGAAATTTATTATTTGTAATTTTATTTTTCTTGTTTATAAAATTGGTTTGAAAGGACCAAAGACGACCAACTCATCTAAAATAATGAAAGTGTTATCAAAATAACAACACCTAAAGCAATTATGGAGACATAACATAGGACAATGGTATAATTAACGTAAGGCGTGAAACATGATATTTACCGCACAGAAAATTTAAATGATTTAACTTAATTATATCTTGTTCAGATGGATCGGGAGCCATTTTTCGTGTTCCCATGCAGGTTTCGGATCAATGGCGGCAAGCCATGCGGAATGCGGGCTTCAAGGTGCCCCAACAGAGAGAGCCCCGATTGAACACCTCGCGACCATTAGAGGATTATGCATCACCGTTCACCGCGGACAGACGCGACTGTGGCCGAAGTCCGGCCCAAGAAATTCGCGACCAGGCCCGATCCCTCCTTTCACGCCTCGAGGACCTCCAGCGCCAGGTCAACTTCCACGTGATCAGGGCCAGGCAATATCTGGCGAATGTAGAAGATGACATCGCGGCCGGCAGTATTGCGGATACTTACAACTATACGCCGCCGCACAGCCCCAACCGCACAATAAACATGAAGCGACCGATATTCGTATGTCGGGAGCGCTTTTATGCTCGGCTAGCCTCGGAAGAATATGAAGAGGGGAACCACGGAACCCCACATTTCCAATAATGATCTGATTACGTTGAACACACTCAAAACTACGTTTTAAATAAATGATTAGCTGACATTCAAAATTTTTCTTTTCTTTAATTTTTTTTGTATTGTTCCATAATATTAACGTTTGTTTGAGAAATTAAATAACTTAAGACTCGTAGACAAGAATTAATTTTCGTTGTTACAGAGATGGAATCCCTGAAAATACTGCAGAAGGAATTAAAGCACGCGCGGAAAATCAATAAGAATTTCTACGAGCAGATCACCCAGCTGTCAACGGAAATTCAACAAACAAAAGCCACCTGGATGGAACCAAGGAAAGCAAAGGCGCTTTACTAAAGGCTTACAGCAGCTCAAAAGGGATGGACGGACGAGAGGCAATTAAATCAAAGCCTTAGAACACAAATAAAGGGGCTAGAAGTAGCCTTGTCAGCCTGCCAAGAAGGAGCGGCAGTGACATATCCCCTCGTTTTTGCCCCTGCCCAACTAGCCTACCGAGAGACAACGACAGATCCGAAGGCTACACCAAAGGCTAGTGGTTATCGACCCGGGCGTAAGGAACGAGCTAAACGCCGAGCCTCTCGATTATTAAACAGTACATAATTAACTTATTAAAATGTGTTGTTTATTTTATGGAATATATATTTATTGTTACTTAAATATTATTTAATAAATTCGATAAATGTTGATTCGTAAAGGTAATATTAGGGCAATGACATATGTAGATGAGAAGACTATGAGAATTTTCGGATGGGAAAGATAGAATTAACGATATATTAACGATATAAGGGGACCCAAGAATCGAAAGCGAGCATAGGTCTTCTATCGACAGCTCGTTTGACCCAGAGATCGTTCGGTCAATTACAGCATTAGTAATAGTGCTCACTTTTTGCGGACGATCTACCCACTCGAACACAGTTCCAACGTTGCCTAGCAACGGGTGCCGAGTGGCAAGAAAAAGAATATTTATATGGGGTTGTCTGGGTAACAACCATATAGTTTAAATATCGCAACCCAGTAACCCACCAAAAGGGTGAAGGGGAAATAGTCTTTTGACTGTTTCGCCGTCACTCCTTTTCCTATAAAATCGACCTAAATTATCTTCACATACTGCTAAAATTATAACACCGAGTAGTCCAGTGGGCACTCATTAATTTGTAATATAAACACACAGGCGCTTAAGGTCAATTAAAGGGAAGGTGACTGGAAGATAATAGTAAGTAAACTCGTTTCTATAACTTCTAAGACATTTATAGGTTTTTTGTGATAATAAACTACAACCGAATTTTCTTTAACTATTTGCTCTAATTACTATTTAAAAGTCATACAAAAGATCTGAATTTAGTTTAATAAAACTCAGGAAGTAATCTGATTACAAGTCATTCAAACTAATGTAAAGGCGTAAATACCCTAAATAATATATAGTATATTAACTCTAGATTTTTAAGTAACATAAAACCCTTCCACCCAAAAAACTCGCATTTGTACATCTATCCAGTATGGAAAGAATGACCTTTAAATGAAACTTCTAATAGTCACTAACATGTCAAATAACTTGAGAGAAATCATCGATACAATTAATTGTATTCAGACCATCATCCAGAGTAGTTCATGAAACGGGTCGATTTTTTGAATATCATACATGATTGCCAAGTAAAACATACTATTAATAATATCAGAATCGAATACATTAGTTGACTACCTCACAACATCATTTATTTACCATCAACATGAAACAAGTAAAATAAACAATAGTCGAAATTGCATTTTTCAAATTCAATCTGGATTGAGTTAAGAATATCCAAAGCTCCGAAGTGACAGCAACAGCAACATAAAACACGCAATCTCTAGTACTCCATAAATGTAAATACGATGAAAATAAGTAACTTACCAGGGAGCCCAAAATATTGTTATAACAGATAGCGATCTTAGAAAGAATTAATTCCAAAAATCCAATAAAATTCCAATCGAACCAACGCGACAAAATGAAAATAAGTAATGTGATATTTATACAGATCGATAAAGAGAGACATAAACAACGAATCGATAGACTACTGCCATGAGATAAACAGTGAATTACCATATGAGGCACACCAACTATAATTAACGATGGAAGTCAATTCCACATACACGCCGCATAGACCGATATATAAGGCGTGTTAACTCCGAATTGTTCAGTTTGACAATTATGACTAAACGCTCACAATTTGTAGATCTAGCTACCAAAGAATCCCGAAATAGGACAATGGAAAATATTGAGGGTAAATTAATAAATTGATTTATCTAAATCTTATCACTTCCAAGCTACCCAATTAGGTCAACCCTTCTATTCACTATTAATGAGACGAGAGTGACCCCAGAGAGTTCCGATAGATAAAACTTGATTAACGGGAATTCCCGATTTTCGATACCTCAATAACGAAACAACCAGACATCTAATCAATCCATGAGGCAAATCGATTCACCGACACGCCAATAAGACAAGGCTTAAGCCATCAAGATTTCTCCATTCGCACACTTCCGAAATACTTATAAGGAGCAATAATCAGCATAAAATCAGAACTAACTATAGGCTATCTGATGATGGTAAATGAAAGGCTAAATTTACAAACCCCGGAAGGACAAGTTAACTCATAGAGGAGATCTGGTATCGCTATGAACACCGATTGTTATACGATGATAACGATTTTAAAATTCTTTTTAAAGCAAAATTTCTTAAAGGAATATTAGTTGAAAACTTATATTTTAAAAGTAATTTTTATGATAGCGATAACGCAAGGATTTAGGAATCCGTCGTACGAAGACCATTTAATCCGAAGTTTTGTTTTAAGAGGATAAAGCTTTGGTCAATTCTATGCTAATAATAATGAAATAAAGAACTAAAAAAGAGGAACTCGGTTATGACAATATTGCAACTTAGAAGTTGCATCATGATAACAACTTAATTTTTAGAATTTGTCAGACAAATTTTGAATTCTATTACAAGATAATAATTTAATTTCTTAGAACTTATTAGATATTCTAGAATTCTATTAGATGATAATGAGGTGCGTTTTGGAATTTATTAGACATTTCAGAACTGATTAAACTATGATGATATATTTTTTTTTAATTCATTAAATATTTTAGAATCTTATTAAATAATGATTACATATTTTCATAATTTATCAGACACTCTAGCATTCTACTACATAACGATAATGTCAATTTGTTAGTCATTTTCTCTTTGAATCGGTTAAATAATGTTGATACACATTTTAATATTGATTAATCATTTTTCGATTTACTAAATGATGATACCCTTGTTTTGAGTTTGTCAGACATTTTACCATCCATGAAATAATATACCTTTTAAGAATCCGTTACCTAATAATAATTCGCAAATTAGCGGTCGGGTAGGAGATGACAATATGAGTTAGAAACCTATTACGTAAGAGAAACAATCTTCAACTTTAGGGACATTTGGAAATAGAATGCGTATGGCGCCCAGGTAGTTAATGACGGGTAAGGCCCAGACTAATAATAGCAATAAAGCTCCGAATTCGCAGAAAAATCAAGCAGAGGCGATAAGGAAGTACGACAATAGAATCTCGTATAAACTAATGACGATTATACACAAGAATACGTTAATTAACAAAGGCCAATACCCTAAACCTGAGAAACCCCTGACAGTATTGACAAGCTTATTCTCTCAATTCGACCATCGAGAAATCGCTGTTGTAGGATAGATAACATTGAGTCGCCGGTGGACCCAAATGCAACCGTAACAAAGTAACCAACTTAACAACCGTGTTCTCAATGGAAAGTGTGATCTTTGTAGGCTATAATACATACCGAGGACCCCTAGTAGGCTCCTGAGAACAAGACCCAAATTATGCTTAGGTTGATGTTTTTCTAATTTAGAGAACTCATGGATCGATGCGTCCCGAGTCATCGCTAGATTCCCTGCACGTTCAGCAGCCAGGTGCAGACAAGCGATGTGGGACGCGGGGTTTTCGATATCCCCCGTTCGAGAGTCAAGAGACGGTGACCGAAGCAGCCCGGGAGACGTAAAACTCCCATATGTGGCCATCAAGAGCGAGCCTGGCAGGAACCCGGCCTGGGAAATCAGGAGCCAGGCAGAATTCCTATTAGCTCGACTGGGAGAACATCAAGAGAAAACGAACCCTTGAAGTCGTACGGGCCAGACAATACCTGGCGCGAGTGAACGCGGACATTGCGGAGGGCAGGATACCCAGCACAGATGAGTATGCCTCCAACTACAATGTCTCGTTCGAGTTGAATGATCCGAGACTCCGAGGCCGGACCAGTGCCATGAACGTGGTGGTCTCACGAGAAGTCCTTCATCGTGAGTTAAGAGACACTGAAGAAGAACTGGCTTGTCATTACAATCATTAGTACGCACGCAGCCGACCAAACCGAACAGGCGACAACAACAAAACCAGATATGATAGACGCTGACATTAATGATGCTTGTATTATTAACAATAAATATTTAATAGTTGATCTTAAATAAGATTTCACATAGCTGTGCTAATAATCTCCTGAAAGACTAACGTATCTTAGATAAAAACGAATCCATAAGATAGAGACTAAGTAGAGAGTAAATTGGAGTGTGATAATTAAATATTAGTTATGGTCAATATTAGAATTAACTAGTATAATTTACATTTAACAATGAATTCAGTTCAGTTTCTTCAACAAAAGTTGCACAAAGCCTATACCGCCAACAAAAACCTGCGACAAGAGATAGTACACCTCACCCAGGAAATACAAGAGACCAAGGCCACCTGGATCGAACCCGCGAAAGCCAAGATTATATATCAAAGAATGACGGCAGCACAGCGAGGTTGGGCTGAGGAGAAACAGCTCACCTAGTCACATAGTACCCAAATACGAGTTATCGGCGTGCCAGGAGGGCAACGTGGTAACCTACCCGCTGGTATTCGCGCCAGCACAGTTGGCCAGGAAGGGCTGAGCGAGCTAAACTCCGTGCCGCAAAACCACAAAGATAAGCATATGGAACTGTTTTATGAATCTTTAATAAATGTTTGCTTGAATTAATTCTTTAAGTTCGTATTGATAAATAAGTTAAGGCTCCAAGAAGATTGGCATGTAAGACGTATCATATAAGTGAGGGACCAGAAGCAATAAATTACACACATACCTTCTAACGGTGGTGCGTTGGACCCAGCCTTGAGGTCGGGCCAGAGTAGTTTCTATGTGGCGCTCACCTTTGGCGACCTCAAAACCCATGGTTACATTACCAACGTTGTCTAGCAACGGGTGACCATTGGGGCAAGAAAATATTACATCTGAGGTTAAGGTAATCAAAACCATAAACCCCACACCTGTAATGTCGACCAAACTAAAATCATTACACATAACGGCTAAAAATCAAAAACATTGAGTAGCTCGGTTGGCACTCTTAAAATCATAATATTAACACAACTATCCTAAGGTCAAATTAAAGGGAAGGGAGTGGGGAAAGAATCGGAAATAATTGCTGTGTCTATGCTACTCTAACTAAATTTTAAATTAAACTAACGAAACGGGATAATCCACCAGAATCATAAATAAATTTTTATTTCGTTCCAAATTGAATGTGAAGCTATAATCAAAAATTCATTTACCTAAATTACATAAAAAATCACTAACCTCGGATTTTGGGTAATGAAACAAAACATAAGTCCAAGTAAAGAAACCACCACAGAACGACCTAGAAACGATTGTAGAAATTCCAAATCAAATAAATGATGATCAGCAATTCGAATCAATAATATTTACGAATAAAATTGTAGACCTAAAAATGAACGATTCATTAAACAAGAACCAGCAAGCAAGGCAGGAAATTGTCACGTCACCAGAAAGAAAATTAGACGATGACATTTCAGAAAATTCAGACACACTCATCGTAAAATTTTTCTGGATAGGAAAGAAGCCGGCTGAATTGAAAAATGGCACAATGAGAATTGCAAGGTACATTCACACCAACACTAGTTACAAGTGAGATATAAATTGTCAGGTCATCGACTAAAAATTAGTAATTTTTTGATTAAATGAATCCGAGCAACCAACGTCGAGGAGATTTCAAGACCGGAAGCTGTCCCTCTCGCATGGCGGACCCAGAAGAAGTGACTATGGAACGAAAAATCAATACCCAAGACAGTAAGGGTTAAATTTTATTATTTTATCTCATTAAAATTTAAAATTCTAATTTCATAAAAAATCTAACCCATCTGATCAGTTCTTGCTACCCAAATCATACCAGAGAACTTCAGTATATGCCGCCAATAATCCAAGATAGCAAACAGATGAAAGCTCCTTACTTATTCAATTATAATATCGTGCCATTCACATCAGAAACGAATGATTATCAACGACTTCATGATTTAACAAATGAAATTATAATTCACATCAGAAATAAATGATTATGAACGACTTCATGATTTAACAAATGAAATTATAATTCACATCAGAAATAAATGATTATCAACGACTTCATGATTTAACAAAAGAAATTATAATATTGTATAATTCACATCAGAAATAAATAATTATCATCGACTACATGACTTAACAAATGACCTCAATCAAACGCATAGCGCATGAAATGCCGAACCGGGCCAGAATTATGAACTGGTCGAGATGATCATCCATCGAGAGCCACCATTACGCTGCCACAATTCGCAAATTTTCGGATCTAAGTCATCCGCGTAAAGGATAAAACGAATATAAATTTTCAAACGGGTGCGTAAGACAAACATAACTAACCAGTGAGAACGACCCAACGCCTGAGGCAAGAGAAATTCAGTAGATTTTTCGGCAGTTCAGCTCCACTCCGTCCAAAATCACAACTCACCACTCGTACTAGATACACCATACGGCCAGGCGATGCAGACAATATGTGAGAATAAATGTAATGAAATTCTATGAACTCTAAACCCATTTTGTTCCGATCTGCACGGACACCCGGTATACTGACGAAAACTAAAACCCGACGATATCTCAATAAATTATTGTTCTAAGAAGTAGTTATAACAAACCCTACATCGTGATACTTCTACATCGACCAAGATTTGTCACCAAAAAACTGTGTGACCACCCGGAACCAAAGCCTGAATCGACCGCGTATTAATTAAATTATTTTATTTAGTTCCCATACGTATCATGTAAAAATAAATAAATATAATAATTTCACTATTCATTTAACAGACTCATGAGTGGGCGAATCTCGGATTACGATGAGATTCCCATCCCACTCCGTTGCCAGGTGTAGGCAGGCGATGTGGGATGCGGGATTCTCGATTTCTCCTGTAAGAGAATCGAGTTCGGGACGGCAAGGAGAAACTGAGGACATAGAGTTACCCTACGTGGCGATCAAACGTGAACCAGGACGAAATCCGGCCCGAGAGCTCCGATGCCAGGCTGAATATATTTTAGCACGCTTGGAAGCCCACCAAAGAAAAACAGACAAGCAAGTGGAACGAGCCCGCAGCCAATTAGCCCAGATCAACGAGGACATCGCAGCAGGTCTGATCCTGAGCACGGATGGGTATTTCCCTTCCTATGATATCTCATTCGAGCTCGACGATCCCAGACTGAACCGGCCAACCCAAGCCATGAATGTGTCCGTGCCGAGAAAAATACTCCCGCGAGAAATGAGGGGAGAAACGGAAACCCGGTGAACTGAGTGGGATCACGTTTACTCGCGAAGGCCATTGACGAGGAATTTGAGGAATGATTATCAGGATTCTCGACATTATTGAATGTATTTCTAGTTATAAATATTTCTAGTTATATTGTTTATTCTTGAATATGAATTTGTTATTTCAAATTAATAAAAACCCATCAAGTAGCATTAGCGTAGTCGGAATTCACCTTAAAAAATCTTATTGATAAAAATCTTTGTTAGGTACCTGACGAAGTGACCTTTTAATGATTTGTTTTATTGTAGAAATGGACCCCTGCACGATCCTAAACACGTCTCTCAAAAGCGCACGCAAAGAGAACACCGATCTTTATAGGCAATTATTACAACTCACCAGAGAAATCCACCAGTTAAATCAACCTGGATAGAACCAACCAGAGCGAAAACCCTGTATCAGCGAGTAACGGTCGCCCAACGTGAATGGGCCGAAGAAAAACAACTGGGGCAGGCTCTGAAGACTCAGATTCGCGGCCTGGAGGTGGCGCTATCAGCCTGCCAGGAAGATCAAGCCGTCATCTACCCCCTGGTCTTTGCGCCCGCGCAATTGGCATATCGAACCACAACGGACACCACCAAACCAGCGGTGAAACCAGCTCAACGTCGTCCAGGAAAGATAGAACGTGCAAATCGACTATCGATGAAACTCTCGGGGCAGGTACAAACTTAGATGTCGTAATCAATAAATATTTTATTTAATTGTCTTCATATTGTTCATTTAATCGATAGTGACCTGAGATAAATCATGTGAAGCTGTAAGAATTTTATAGAGGTTTGAAAGAAAGATAACTGATTGATTGTGATGAACGTTGACGTGAAAGGGACCAGACTGAGAAAATCGCACACACAACTTCTATCGGTAGAGCGTTGAACCCACCATGGGATCGGGCCTTAGCAGTTTCTTCGTGGCGCTCACCTTTGGCGATCCCATGACCAGTGGTTACATCACCAACGTTGCTTGACAACGAGTAACCATTGGGGGTAAAGATAATTCTGTTAGGGGTCAAGGTTCTCCAGACCATGAACCCCACAAATTATTAAAAATATTATTGAAATCTTTAGATTTCAAAATAATAAAGGAGTATAAATTTTTAAATTCAAGTAAAGTCTCATAATTTACCGCGTCCACTATGGTCATCCTGAGAAAGTTCAGGTCATATCGGATTTTGCCTTGTAAGTCTTTCACGACCCAAGGTTTGAATACTAATTGCTCAATCAGTTCATTAATCTCGGTTTCAAAGCCATTTTTCTTCATTACTGTCCAGAAACTTGTCGCATCTGCAACTGGTATTTTGATATGACTTTGGAAGAAGATGAATAATTTGTAGCATAGGATCAATTTGTCTTTTTTTAATTTTTTTTGCATTGCAATTGCTTTCAATTCTCCAATGCTGTCCTCAAACGCAATATAAGCTGACTGCTTTTTATGGTTCTTTTATTCCCAGATTGGTCTGCAACAAGGCGTTTTCTGTCCACAGTCGTTCTCTGCGACGATGGTTCCGGTTTGGTCGACAACTCTGATTTCCTGTTCTAACTTCAGCACTTCCGCTCAGAAGAGGTCCGTTGTGCGGGTGAGCCGCGGGATGGAGAGGGAGATGATGCGCAGGAATGATATCGATTTCCTGTGCCATTCTTCGACTCGGTAGGCGAGACTGGAGCTCATGCTCGGTAAATATCTGCCGGAGCGCAGCGCTTTGCTCTGATATCGTAATTCGCTGACTCCGGTTATCGATTATCAGATCGTTTCGGCCCCTCGAGAGACGAGATATCTTCTGGTACAGGCCATGAGTGGCCTCGGGCGAACTCCAGGTTCCCTTAGCCTTCTGATATTTTGCCCGTAGGATAGAGTGTTCTCTTACTAGCTTGTCCAGCTTTTGTATCGTTGCTTCGACTAATGGCGAGATCCTTGGGATGCGGGGTAAGTTAGATATTGACCACATCAATAAATTGCACAGGAATTATTCGGATAAATTGTACGTTTGGCAGATAAGGTTCAAGTTTCTCTTTTCAAGTGGTTGATGCGGACGGATAAGGACTTAGGAGTTCCGACGACTTTAAGGAATTTACAAAAACACTTAATAAGTAAACGGCTAAAAAGGAGGAACAGAAATTATATTAAGAATATAGTTAATCAAATGTTGGTTGGAATAATATCAATAATGAATATAATAATTATGACAATAATAATGGTGATAATTATTTTGGTATCAATAGTGACAACATCAACAATGATAATAATTATGTTAATTATAATAATAATAATAATAATAATAATAATAATAATAATAATAATAATAATAATAATAATAATAATAATAATAATAATAATAATAATAATAATAATAAGAATAATAATAAGAAGAATAATAATAATAATAATAATAATAATAAATATTAATAATAATAATAATAATAATAATAATAATAATAATAATAATAATAATAATAATAATAATAATAATAATAATAATAATAATAATAATAATAATTATACTAGAATTGTTTTAATAATAATAACGTTAATGATAGGTAATCATAAAATCAGCTTAATAAATTAATTAGTGGTCTTGTGTTGGCCCAAGATGGCGTTGTAAATACATTTACGGACTCTACAGTTTAAACTTGTGGTTAATTAGATAGTTCTCAAGGAGAATAATGGGAATCGCCCAGATTTAATAAGGGAGAAGTCTTAGGACAGTATATGGCGAAAGTAGTTATACATTGATCTAGTCATTGGTATTATAATTCTGCATACCGATACTCGGAGAGGAAATTTCTCGACTATTAATCCGCTGCCTAGACATATTCATCATTCACAAATTTGTTACCTTAATTTATATTACTACAGAGAAGCTACAATTTTATTAAGGTTAATAATGATAAATATTCGAAATAATTGAACTAAATAATATTCGATAATGTTAGGTTTGAAGTCTAAGCAATATCAATAAAACGGTAATTCAGTATTCGGTTCCTCACCTATATCGTTCGAACTTCATTTAAATAGTAAAGTCGACGGCCTGAATTGTTGATAAGGGATTCCCTTTCCAAAAAAACTAATCCGAGATAACTTAACCTTCGGTTAGGGTGGATGGTCGGACAGTCGCACATTTTCTAACTTTATAATTAATCCCATCACTATTGGTGGATTGTACTCATAATATATTAGAAATTTCCTCATTTATTGTTAATAATAAACAACTAACTTACATATTCTCTGGGTTGGTCTTATTGAAGGAAGAAAATTCCAATTGATGGGGTTATATGGATCGAAATTAATTTCTGTGATATTGATTTTTGTATTTGAAAATCGTGAACACACAAGTAATTGCGTTGCGGAAGTCTACAATTAATTGAAGCGATGTTTACATTCGCCTATATAATTGGGTTTTCATATTGTTTGTTATGTTTGTGATCTTCGAGTCAGGACGGAGATGTAAATAGTAACGTATACTTTGGTTTAGCATGTTAACTATCACGTAGTTTTAACTAGATAATTAGTGGATTTTGTGTTGGCGTCACCTAGCTCTATCTATATTGAGATTTATTAGAAAATTTATTGGATTTTACTAATTCAAATTATTAAAAAGGGTTTGTCTATAATTTTCTAATTCCATACAGAGGTAATGCTCGTTGTCTGACACTTCCCAAAAGAGATTTAATTTCACCTTAATTAGGTTGTAATCATTCTAGCGTTATTACCTTACCCCTGCTGCCCGGTCGTAAAATAGACATGAGGTTTTATGAAAAATTCAACTAATGATCGTCTAGCAATCATTCCTAATCCCTCTAACTAATGACGCTCTTCCCTTGAGTTTAACTTTCTGCTTGTCTCGGCCGAAGTTTCCCTCAGCCGTTACGAGTGGTTAAACGATGCCCTGCGGGTAGAGTTCTGTGTCTTTCAACCAGACCTCATCGCGGACGACCGAGTTTTCAGGAGTGCTCGGCCCACGATCTCAACTAACGGAACTTAATCCGCCAGCCGGACCACCGACCTGCTCTTCCGACAGCTATTACAATACATATAAATGTATAAATATTTGTGGGGACCTCGATATAATCAATAACATAAAAATAATTGAAACATTACGAATATTTTAATTAATTACATGAGAGAATAAGTTTACCATAACATCGAAAGAAAAATAAAAATCAAAAGTCCTTACTTAGTACAACTTGAAATGAATCAAAATAATAGTTAACTAAAGTGTTAAAGTGATTAAAAATAATGAATTTGGTCACTGCTTATATAGTAGCTTTATGCCTGTGTGCGACCAATAGGCGATTTTTCGCCATTTTAAGGGCTTTTTATTCTTTTTATGGATGTAAATTATTTTTATAATTTTTTATATATTTTTCTCTATTTTTCTCTATTTTTATTTTATGCTGTTGAATTTTATTTTTATTATTATTTTTCTATAATATTCTTTTTAACCCTTAACATTTTGTTTCTTGGTCGCCGCTTCTGCCTATGTCTTTTCTAAACCTTACTTTGCAAGGTTTTGGCAGTTTATTTTATTTCATATATGTTTTTTTCTGCCTCTGCGTGCGTTGATCGATTTTATTAATATATGTTTTAGTTAATTTTTGTTATGTTTTAATTTGTTTATTTAATGTTTTTATTTTAGTTTTGGTTTCTGCTTGTGGTGCATGTGTATGTACAGTGACCATTTTCCTTATTTTTTATTTTATATTGTGTTTTAATTTGTTTTACCGTTTTTGTTTTAATTATGGCTCTAAGCCCAACATAATATACAAATTATATTTAAAACCTTGCACATGATATACAAGAGGCAGGTAACGAGACTAGTTTCAATATACAAAACGGACCGTTCGCCATTCATCACATAGATTACGTTTTTGGTATGGTTGGGATTTATCAAAAGTTTAGTAACCTACGTATTAACTTTTTTCCGATACACAGAGTTTTTGAATTTATTGGTGTTGTCATAAAAGTATTGAAATGGAGTCAATGTACAAATATCCAAATGGCAAAAAATATCAAAAAAAATTAAAGTACAAAAATTAATTATAAAATTTAAGAATTAATATTGATCGGGGGAAATGGGTTTAGTTGAATGCTAAATCTTGAGACGAATCCAAATATAATAATACAAATTTAGTGAGGGGTCCTCAGGGAAAGTTATAATCAAAATACAAACTAGTTACAATTAATTAATTGCTAATGGGAAAACCGAGACAAGAGGAAACCCGAAAAGCGATAAATCAAATACTTAGATAATTATCTAAGTTAAATGAAAGGAACTCACCTGAACGATAAATCAAGTCTTTGTGGTTGTCAGAGGAGTTCGTGTAGTGTTTACCCAATTTATGATAAACCTTCACTAACCATTAGAAACTTCGGAATAATGTTTATCAAATACTAGATAATTTTCCTCCCAATAAAATTTAAAAGGGACATCAGAATTAAACGAATTACCATATTGTCAAAGCAAGAAACTACTTGATTAACTATTGGTTGAGTAAAGAAATCGAATCATAATTTTAATCAGAAGGAAATTATAAAGTTATCTATCAGAAAAATTGATTTTCCCTTGGATAGCCTGCCTTACAATAGCTACTTATATTCAGCGATAGAAAAGTGTGAATACATTATCAACAATGTATTACTCCGAATTAAAGAGCCAGGACTAAAATTATCATAAACTGTGTTCATTTTTTAAAAAAGAAGTTTTTCATAAATTTTTACATTATAAATTTAATCTTAGACTTTTCAAAAAGTATTTTTTTCTACGAAGAAAATTCCATTCAAATAAATAATATTAATAATAATAATAATTATTAAATAAATAAATAATTAAATAAATAAATAAATAAAATAATTAATTAATTCACTTCATTAAAAACACAAATAAATTTTTTCATAAAATATTTTTAGGCTTTTTATTCGGTAGCGATTTGAGCCAATTTTATTTTTTAGGCTTTTAATTTGATAGTCAAAAATACACCCTCACCATAGTGTAACCTATCGTAGACGATTTGAGCTAATTTTTATTTTTAGGCTTTTTAATCGAGAAAAAATACTTAGTCTTTTTTATCTTGATTTTGAAAAATTTATACAAAAAATTAAATAAAAAAAAAATTCACTTCAATAAAACAAAAAATTGATTAAAAAACATTTTTATCTCGCCCTAGAAAAAGAAATTCTAGGGAATGAGTCTCGGACTTTTTTTCAAGCTAAATATCCGCGGGACATAGTCCTTATTGTATACTACTACAGCGATTCAATGAAAAACCAGCTAAAATCTGATCAAAATTTGACAATCAATTTGAATTAAATTTGGAAAAGCTAAATCCCAAGAGAATGTTTACCATAACGATTTTCCCTTTCGACAAAGAGCTGTAATTGAAATAACTGAAAAATGCTTGATTGAAACACAAGGATCACAAAGAATTTCTTCCAGAGATTTTACATTATCAACAAATTGATTTCATCGTGCAAAAGTTTATCAGATACTAATTGGATCGCATGACCACTCGTTTTACCGCTTCAATAAATGAATTAATAGATTTGCTTAACAACTACGCATAGTTAACTGAAAAAATTCATATTTTGTGGATGTTTCAGTAATGAACATACTTCAAGCGATGTGTCGAGTTTGATAGATAGGTCGACATTAAAACTCAACACGCTATCGAAATAAGGAAGAATTAAGAAGTTACAAAGAATAAAAAGACTTAACTAAAAGATTATCTGTTCCAACTTTTGTTTCAATCTATTTCAAATTTGAATATTTTGTATAAAATTGATGATTTCTTTCATTCAAAATAATTTTCATGTCCTAAGTTCAACCAAACATTTGCACATTTGAATATGGAAAAAATTTAAGGACACTACTTTTGAGAAAGCTTTCATAACAATTTCGTAAATCAATTTCGTGGTTTGAAAGTTTATGGAAATCATAAACCATTTTCAGAGGATCAT